>OZ010648.1:33381741-34581741 GCA_963932195.1 Empis livida
CCCTACACGAAAATACCAAATATGTGGGGATTGCTTTCAGTTTTAAGGGTTTTCATTTTTTTGCTACAAATTCTGATGTTTTGTATTGAATCTCATAAAATTTCCATATTTTCCCGATTTCTCGGGCAATTTTGAATATTTTTCGAAAAGGTCTTCGGAAATGCGCTAGAAATTAAATTATGTACACGAAAATACCAAATATGTGGGGATTGCTTTCAGTTTTAAGGGTTTCCATTTTTTTGCTACAAATTCTGATGTTTTGTATTGAATCTCATAAAATTTCCATATTTTCCCGATTTCTCGGGCAATTTTTAATATTTTTCGAAAAGGTCTTCGGAAATGCGATAGAAATTAAATTCCCTAGACGAAAATACCAAATATGTTGGGATTGCTTTCAGTTTTAAGGGTTTTCATTTTTTTGCTACAAATTCTGATGTTTTGTATGAATCTCATAAAATTTCCATATTTTCCCGATTTCTCGGGTAATTTTGAATATTTTTCGAAAAGGTCTTCGGAAATGCGCTAGAAATTAAATTCCCTACACGAAAATACCAAACATGTGGGGATTGCTATCAGTTTTAAGGGTTTTCATTTTTTTGCTACAAATTCTGATGTTTTGTATTGAATCTCATTAAATTTCCATATTTTCCCGATTTCTCGGGCAATTTTGAATATTTTTCGAAAAAGTCTTCGGAAATGCGCTAGAAATTAAATTCGCTACACGGGAATACCAAATATGTTGGGATTGCTTTCAGTTTTAAGGGTTTTCATTTTTTTGCTACAAATTCTGATGTTTTGTATTGAATCTCATAAAATTTCCATATTTTCCCGATTTCTCGGGCAATTTTGAATATTTTTCGAAAAGGTCTTCGGAAATGCGCTAGAAATTAAATTCTGTACACGAAAATACCAAATATGTGGGGATTGCTTTCAGTTTTAAGGGTTTCCATTTTTTTGCTACAAATTCTGATGTTTTGTATTGAATCTCATAAAATTTCCATATTTTCCCGATTTCTCGGGCAATTTTTAATATTTTTCGAAAAGGTCTTCGGAAATGCGATAGAAATTAAATTCCCTACACGAAAATACCAAATATGTTGGGATTGCTTTCAGTTTTAAGGGTTTTCATTTTTTTGCTACAAATTCTGATGTTTTGTATGAATCTCATAAAATTTCCATATTTTCCCGATTTCTCGGGCAATTTTGAATATTTTTCGAAAAGGTCTTCGGAAATGCGCTAGAAATTAAATTCCCTACACGAAAATACCAAACATATGGGGATTGCTTTCAGTTTTAAGGGTTTTCATTTTTTTGCTACAAATTCTGATGTTTTGTATTGAATCTCATAAAATTTCCATATTTTCCCGATTTCTCGGGCAATTTTGAATATTTTTCGAAAAGGTCTTCGGAAATGCGCTAGAAATTAAATTCCCTACACGAAAATACCAAATATGTGGGGATTGCTTTCAGTTTTAAGGGTTTCCATTTTTTTTCTACAAATGCTGATGTTTTGTATTGAATCTAATCATTAAATTTCCATATTTTCCCGATTTCTCGGGCAATTTTGAATATTTTTCGAAAAAGTCTTCGGAAATGCGCTAGAAATTAAATTCGCTACACGGGAATACCAAATATGTTGGGATTGCTTTCAGTTTTAAGGGTTTTCATTTTTTTGCTACAAATTCTGATGTTGTGTTTTAAATCTCATAAAATTTCCATATTTTCCCGATTTCTCGGGCAATTTTGAATATTTTTCGAAAAGGTCTTCGGAAATGCGATAGAAATTGAATTCCCTACACGAAAATACCAAATATGTGGGGATTGCTTTCAGTTTTAAGGGTTTTCATTTTTTTGCTACAAATTCTGATGTTTTGTATTGAATCTCATAAAATTTCCATATTTTCCCGATTTCTCGGGCAATTTTGAATATTTTTCGAAAAGGTCTTCGGAAATGCGCTAGAAATTAAATTCCCTACACGAAAATACCAAATATGTGGGGATTGCTTTCAGTTTTAAGGGTTTTCATTTTTTTGCTACAAATCTGATGTTTTGTATTGAATCTCATAAAATTTCCATATTTTCCCGATTTCTCGGGCAATTTTGAATATTTTTCGAAAAGGTCTTCGGAAATGTGATAGAAATTAAATTCCCTACACGAAAATACCAAATATGTGGGGATTGCTTTCAGTTTTAAGGGTTTTAATTTTTTTGCTACAAATTCTGATGTTTTGTATTGAATCTCATAAAATTTCCATATTTTCCCGATTTCTCGGGCAATTTTGAATATTTTTCGAAAAGGTCTTCGGAAATGCGCTAGAAATTAAATTCCCTACACGAAAATACCAAATATGTGGGGATTGCTTTCAGTTTTAAGTGTTTTCATTTTTTTGCTACAAATCTGATGTTTTATATTGAATCTCATAAAATTTCCATATTTTCCCGATTTCTCGGGCAATTTTGAATATTTTTCGAAAAGGTCTTCGGAAATGCGATAGAAATTAAATTCCCTACACGAAAATACCAAATATGTGGGGATTGCTTTCAGTTTTAAGGGTTTTCATTTTTTTTGCTACAAATTCTGATGTTTTGTATTGAATCTCATAATATTTCCATATTTTCCCGATTTCTCGGGCAGTTTTGAATATTTTTCGAAAAGGTCTTCGGAAATGCGCTAGAAATTAAATTCCCTACACGAAAATACCAAATATGTGGGGATTGCTTTCAGTTTTAAGTGTTTTCATTTTTTTGCTACAAATCTGATGTTTTGTATTGAATCTCATAAAATTTCCATATTTTCCCGATTTCTCGGGCAATTTTGAATATTTTTCGAAAAGGTCTTCGGAAATGCGATAGAAATTAAATTCCCTACACGAAAATACCAAATATGTGGGGATTGCTTTCAGTTTTAAGGGTTTTCATTTTTTTGCTACAAATGCTGATGTTTTGTATTGAATCTAATCATTAAATTTCCATATTTTCCCGATTTCTCGGGCAATTTTGAATATTTTTCGAAAAAGTCTTCGGAAATGCGCTAGAAATTAAATTCGCTACACGGGAATACCAAATATGTTGGGATTGCTTTCAGTTTTAAGGGTTTTCATTTTTTTGCTACAAATTCTGATGTTGTGTTTTAAATCTCATACAATTTCCATATTTTCCCGATTTCTCGGGCAATTTTGAATATTTTTCGAAAAGGTCTTCGGAAAAGCGATAGAAATTAAATTCCCTACACGAAAATACCAAATATGTGGGGATTGCTTTCAGTTTTAAGGGTTTTCATTTTTTTGCTACAAATTCTGATGTTTTGTATTGAATCTCATAAAATTTCCATATTTTCCCGATTTCTCGGGCAATTTTGAATATTTTTCGAAAAGGTCTTCGGAAATGCGCTAGAAATTAAATTCCCTACACGAAAATACCAAATATGTGGGGATTGCTTTCAGTTTTAAGTGTTTTCATTTTTTTGCTACAAATCTGATGTTTTGTATTGAATCTCATAAAATTTCCATATTTTCCCGATTTCTCGGGCAATTTTGAATATTTTTCGAAAAGGTCTTCGGAAATGCGATAGAAATTAAATTCCCTACACGAAAATACCAAATATGTGGGGATTGCTTTCAGTTTTAAGGGTTTTCATTTTTTTGCTACAAATTCTGATGTTTTGTATTGAATCTCATAATATTTCCATATTTTCCCGATTTCTCGGGCAATTTTGAATATTTTTCGAAAAAGTCTTCGGAAATGCGATAGAAATTAAATTCGCTATACGGGAATACCAAATATGTTGGGATTGCTTTCAGTTTTAAGGGTTTTCATTTTTTTACGACAAATTCTGATGTTTTGTATTGAATCTCATAAAATTTCCTTATTTTCCCGATTTCTCGGGCAATTTTGAATATTTTTCGAAAAGGTCTTCGGAAATGCGATAGAAATTAAATTCCCTACATGAAAATACCAAATATGTGGGGATTGCTTTCAGTTTTAAGGGTTTTCATTTTTTTGCTACAAATTCTGATGTTTTGTATTGAATCTCATAAAATTTCCATATTTTCCCGATTTCTCGGGCAATTTTGAATATTTTTCGAAAAAGTCTTCGGAAATGCGCTAAAAATTAAATTCGCTACACGGGAATACCAAATATGTTGGGATTGCTTTCAGTTTTAAGGGTTTTCATTTTTTTGCTACAAATTCTGATGTTTTGTATTGAATCTCATAAAATTTCCTTATTTTCCCGATTTCTCGGGCAATTTTGAATTTTTTCGAAAAGGTCTTTGGAAATATGGTAGAAATTAAATTCCCTACACGGACATACCAAATATGTGGGGATTGCTTTCAGTTTTAAGGGATTTCATTTTTTTGCTACAAATTCTGATGTTTTGTATTGAATCTCATAATATTTCCATATTTTCCCGATTTCTCGGGCAATTTTGAATATTTTTCGAAAAAGTCTTCGGAAATGCGATAGAAATTAAATTCACTATACGGGAATACCAAATATGTTGGGATTGCTTTCAGTTTTAAGGGTTTTCATTTTTTTGCGACAAATTCTGATGTTTTGTATTGAATCTCATAAAATTTCCTTATTTTCCCGATTTCTCGGGCAATTTTGAATATTTTTCGAAAAGGTCTTCGGAAATGCGCTAGAAATTAAATTCCCTACACGAAAATACCAAATATGTGGGGATTGCTTTCAGTTTTAAGGGTTTTCATTTTTTTGCTACAAATTCTGATGTTTTGTATTGAATCTCATAAAATTTCCATATTTTCCCGATTTCTCGGGCAATTTTGAATATTTTTCGATAAGGTCTTCGGAAATGCGATAGAAATTAAATTCCCTACACGAAAATACCAAATATGTGGGGATTGCTTTCAGTTTTAAGGGTTTTCATTTTTTTGCTACAAATTCTGATGTTTTGTATTGAATCTCATAAAATTTCCATATTTTCCCGATTTCTCGGGCAATTTTGAATATTTTTCGAAAAAGTCTTCGGAAATGCGCTAGAAATTAAATTCCCTACACGAAAATACCAAATATGTGGGGATTGCTTTCAGTTTTAAGAGTTTTCATTTTTTTGCTACAAATTCTGATGTTTTGTATTGAATCTCATAAAATTTCCATATTTTCCCGATTTCTCGGGCAATTTTGAATATTTTCGAAAAGGCCTTCGGAAATGCGCTAGAAATTAAATTCCCTACACGAAAATACCAAATATGTGGGAATTGCTTTCAGTTTTAAGGGTTTTAATTTTTTTGCTACAAATTCTGATGTTTTGTATTGAATCTCATAAAATTTCCATATTTTCCCGATTTCTCGGGCAATTTTGAATATTTTTCGGATCGGTCTTCGGAAATGCGATAGAAATTAAATTCCCTACACGAAAATACCAAATATGTGGGAATTGCTTTCAGTTTTAAGGGTTTTCATTTTTTTGCTACAAATTCTGATGTTTTGTATTGAATCTCATAAAATTTCCATATTTTCCCGATTTCTCGGGCAATTTTGAATACTTTTCGGATCGGTCTTCGGAAATGCGATAGAAATTAAAATCCCTACACGAAAATACCAAATATGTGGGGATTGTTTTCAGTTTTAAGGGTTTTAATTTTTTTGCTACAAATTCTGATGTTTTGTATTGAATCTCATTAAATTTCCATATTTTCCCGATTTCTCGGGCAATTTTGAATATTTTTCGAAAAAATCTTCGGAAATGCGCTAGAAATTAAATTCGCTACACGGGAATACCAAATATGTTGGGATTGCTTTCAGTTTTAAGGGTTTTCATTTTTTTGCTACAAATTCTGATGTTTTGTATTGAATCTCATAAAATTTCCATATTTTCCCGATTTCTCGGGCAATTTTTAATATTTTTCGAAAAGGTCTTCGGAAATGCGATAGAAATTAAATTCCCTACACGAAAATACCAAATATGTTGGGATTGCTTTCAGTTTTAAGGGTTTTCATTTTTTTGCTACAAATTCTGATGTTTTGTATGAATCTCATAAAATTTCCATATTTTCCCGATTTCTCGGGTAATTTTGAATATTTTTCGAAAAGGTCTTCGGAAATGCGCTAGAACTTAAATTCCCTACACGAAAATACCAAACATGTGGGGATTGCTTTCAGTTTTAAGGGTTTTCATTTTTTTGCTACAAATTCTGATGTTTTGTATTGAATCTCATAAAATTTCCATATTTTCCCGATTTCTCGGGCAATTTTGAATATTTTTCGAAAAGGTCTTCGGAAATGCGCTAGAAATTAAATTCCCTACACGAAAATACCAAATATGTGGGGATTGCTTTCAGTTTTAAGGGTTTCCATTTTTTTGCTACAAATGCTGATGTTTTGTATTGAATCTAATCATTAAATTTCCATATTTTCCCGATTTCTCGGGCAATTTTGAATATTTTTCGAAAAAGTCTTCGGAAATGCGCTAGAAATTAAATTCGCTACACGGGAATACCAAATATGTTGGGATTGCTTTCAGTTTTAAGGGTTTTCATTTTTTTGCTACAAATTCTGATGTTTTGTATTGAATCTCATAAAATTTCCATATTTTCCCGATTTCTCGGGCAATTTTGAATATTTTTCGAAAAGTTCTTCGGAAATGCGCTAGAAATTAAATTCCCTACACGAAAATACCAAATATGTGGGGATTGCTTTCAGTTTTAAGGGTTTTCATTTTTTTGCTACAAATCTGATGTTTTGTATTGAATCTCATAAAATTTCCATATTTTCCCGATTTCTCGGGCAATTTTGAATATTTTTCGAAAAGGTCTTCGGAAATGCGATAGAAATTAAATTCCCTACACGAAAATACCAAATATGTGGGGATTGCTTTCAGTTTTAAGAGTTTTCATTTTTTTGCGACAAATTCTGATGTTTTGTATTGAATCTCATAAAATTTCCTTATTTTCCCGATTTCTCGGGCAATTTTGAATATTTTTCGAAAAGGTCTTCGGAAATGCGATAGAAATTAAATTCCCTACATGAAAATACCAAATATGTGGGGATTGCTTTCAGTTTTAAGGGTTTTCATTTTTTTGCTACAAATTCTGATGTTTTGTATTGAATCTCATAAAATTTCCATATTTTCCCGATTTCTCGGGCAATTTTGAATATTTTTCGAAAAAGTCTTCGGAAATGCGCTAGAAATTAAATTCGCTACACGGGAATACCAAATATGTTGGGATTGCTTTCAGTTTTAAGGGTTTTCATTTTTTTGCTACAAATTCTGATGTTTTGTATTCAATCTCATAAAATTTCCATATTTTCCCGATTTCTCGGGCAATTTTGAATTTCTTCGAAAAGGTCTTTGGAAATACGGTAGAAATTAAATTCCCTACACGGACATACCAAATATGTGGGGATTGCTTTCAGTTTTAAGGGATTTCATTTTTTTGCTACAAATTCTGATGTTTTGTATTGAACCTCATAAAATTTCCATATTTTCCCGATTTCTCGGGCAATTTTGAATATTTTTCGAAAAACTCTTCGGAAATGCGCTAGAAATTAAATTCCCTACACGAAAATACCAAATATGTGGGGATTGCTTTCAGTTTTAAGGGTTTTCATTTTTTTGCTACAAATTCTGATGTTTTGTATTGAATCTCATAAAATTTCCATATTTTCCCGATTTCTCGGGCAATTTTGAATATTTTTCGATAAGGTCTTCGGAAATGCGCTAGAAATTAAATTCCCTACACGAAAATACCAAATATGTGGGGATTGCTTTCAGTTTTAAGGGTTTTCATTTTTTTGCTACAAATTCTGATGTTTTGTATTGAATCTCATAAAATTTCCATATTTTCCCGATTTCTCGGGCAATTTTGAATATTTTCGAAAAGGCCTTCGGAAATGCGCTAGAAATTAAATTCCCTACACGAAAATACCAAATATGTGGGAATTGCTTTCAGTTTTAAGGGTTTTCATTTTTTTGCTACAAATTCTGATGTTTTGTATTGAATCTCATAAAATTTCCATATTTTCCCGATTTCTCGGGCAATTTTGAATATTTTTCGGATCGGTCTTCGGAAATGCGATAGAAATTAAATTCCCTACACGAAAATACCAAATATGTGGGAATTGCTTTCAGTTTTAAGGGTTTTCATTTTTTTGCTACAAATTCTGATGTTTTGTATTGAATCTCATAAAATTTCCATATTTTCCCGATTTCTCGGGCAATTTTGAATATTTTTCGGATCGGTCTTCGGAAATGCGATAGAAATTAAAATCCCTACACGAAAATACCAAATATGTGGGGATTGCTTTCAGTTTTAAGGGTTTTAATTTTTTTGCTACAAATTCTGATGTTTTGTATTGAATCTCATTAAATTTCCATATTTTCCCGATTTCTCGGGTAATTTTGAATATTTTTCGAAAAGGTCGTCGGAAATGCGCTAGAAATTAAATTCCCTACACGGAGATACAAAATATATGGGGATTGCTTTTAGTTTTAAGGGTTTTCATTTTTTAGCTACAAATTCTGATGTTTTGTATTGAATCTCATTAAATTTCCATATTTTCCCGATTTCTCGGGCAATTTTGAATATTTTCGAAAAGGCCTTCGGAAATGCGATAGAAATTAAATTCCCTACACGAAAATACCAAACATGTGGGGATTGCTTTCACTTTTAAGGGTTTTCATTTTTTTGCTACAAATTCTGATGTTTTGTATTGAATTTCATTATATTTCCTTATTTTCGCGATTTCTCGGGTAATTTTGAATATTTTTCGGATCGGTCTTCGGAAATGCGATAGAAATTAAAATCCCTACACGAAAATACCAAATATGTGGGGATTGCTTTCAGTTTTAAGGGTTTTAATTTTTTTGCTACAAATTCTGATGTTTTGTATTGAATCTCATTAAATTTCCATATTTTCCCGATTTCTCGGGTAATTTTGAATATTTTTCGAAAAGGTCTTCGGAAATGCGCTAGAAATTAAATTCCCTACACGAAAATACCAAATATGTGGGGATTGCTTTCAGTTTTAAGGGTTTTCATTTTTTGCTACAAATGCTGATGTTTTGTATTGAATCTCATTAAATTTCCATATTTTCCCGATTTCTCGGGCAATTTTGAATATTTTCGAAAAGGCCTTCGGAAATGCGCTAGAAATTAAATTCGCTACACGGGAATACCAAATATGTTGGGATTGCTTTCAGTTTTAAGGGTTTTCATTTTTTTGCTACAAATTCTGATGTTTTGTATTGAATCTCATATAATTTCCATATTTTCGCGATTTCTCGGGTAATTTTGAATATTTGTCGAAAAGGTCTTCGGAAATGCGATAGAAATTAAATTCCCTACACGAAAATACCAAATATGTGGGAATTGCTTTCAGTTTTAAGGGTTTTCATTTTTTTGCTACAAATGCTGATGTTTTGTATTGAATCTCATTAAATTTCCATATTTTCCCGATTTCTCGGGCAATTTTGAATATTTTCGAAAAGGCCTTCGGAAATGCGATAGAAATTAAATTCCCTACACGAAAATACCAAACATGTGGGGATTGCTTTCAGTTTTAAGGGTTTTCATTTTTTTGCGACAAATTCTGATGTTTTGTATTGAATCTCATTAAATTTCCATATTTTCCCGATTTCTCGGGTAATTTTGAATATTTTTCGAAAAGGTCTTCGGAAATGCGCTAGAAATTAAATTCCCTGCACGAAAATACCAAAAATGTGGGGATTGCTTTCAGTTTTAAGGGTTTTCATTTTTTTGCTACAAATGCTGATGTTTTGTATTGAATCTCATTAAATTTCCATATTTTCCCGATTTCTCGGGCAATTTTAAATATTTTTCGAAAAAGTCTTCGGAAATGCGCTAGAAATTAAATTCGCTACACGGGAATACCAAATATGTTGGGATTGCTTTCAGTTTTAAGGGTTTTCATTTTTTTGCTACAAATTCTGATGTTTTGTATTGAATCTCATAAAATTTCCATATTTTCCCGATTTCTCGGGCAATTTTGAATATTTTTCGGATCGGTCTTCGGAAATGCGATAGAAATTAAATTCCCTACACGAAAATACCAAATATGTGGGAATTGCTTTCAGTTTTAAGGGTTTTCATTTTTTTGCTACAAATTCTGATGTTTTGTATTGAATCTCATAAAATTTCCATATTTTCCCGATTTCTCGGGCAATTTTGAATATTTTTCGAAAAGGTCTTCGGAAATGCGATAGAAATTAAATTCCCTACACGAAAATACCAAATATGTGGGAATTGCTTTCAGTTTTAAGGGTTTTCATTTTGTGCTACAAATGCTGATGTTTTGTATTGAATCTCATTAAATTTCCATATTTTCCCGATTTTTCGGGCAATTTTGAATATTTTTCGAAAAAGTCTTCGGAAATGCGCTAGAAATTAAATTCGCTACACGGGAATACCAAATATGTTGGGATTTCTTTCAGTTTTAAGGGTTTTCATTTTTTTGCTACAAATTCTGATGTTTTGTATTGAATCTCATAAAATTTCCATATTTTCGCGATTTCTCGGGTAATTTTGAATATTTGTCGAAAAGGTCTTCGGAAATGCGATAGAAATTAAATTCCCTACACGAAAATACCAAATATGTGGGAATTGCTTTCAGTTTTAAGGGTTTTCATTTTTTTGCTACAAATGCTGATGTTTTGTATTGAATCTCATTAAATTTCCATATTTTCCCGATTTCTCGGGCAATTTTGAATATTTTTCGGATCGGTCTTCGGAAATGCGATAGAAATTAAAATCCCTACACGAAAATACCAAATATGTGGGGATTGCTTTCAGTTTTAAGGGTTTTCATTTTTTTGCGACAAATTCTGATGTTTTGTATTGAATCTCATTAAATTTCCATATTTTCCCGATTTCTCGGGCAATTTTGAATATTTTTCGGATCGGTCTTCGGAAATGCGATAGAAATTAAATTCCCTACACGAAAATACCAAATATGTGGGAATTGCTTTCAGTTTTAAGGGTTTTCAATTTGTTGCTACAAATTCTGATGTTTTGTATTGAATCTCATAAAATTTCCATATTTTCCCGATTTCTCGGGCAATTTTGAATATTTTTCGGATCGGTCTTCGGAAATGCGATAGAAATTAAAATCCCTACACGAAAATACCAAATATGTGGGGATTGCTTTCAGTTTTAAGAGTTTTAATTTTTTTGCTACAAATTCTGATGTTTTGTATTGAATCTCATTAAATTTCCATATTTTCCCGATTTCTCGGGTAATTTTGAATATTTTTCGAAAAGGTCTTCGGAAATGCGCTAGAAATTAAATTCCCTACACGAAAATATCAAATATGTGGGGATTGCTTTCAGTTTTAAGGGTTTTCATTTTTTGCTACAAATGCTGATGTTTTGTATTGAATCTCATTAAATTTCCATATTTTCCCGATTTCTCGGGCAATTTTGAATATTTTTCGAAAAAGTCTTCGGAAATGCGCTAGAAATTAAATTCGCTACACGGGAATACCAAATATGTTGGGATTGCTTTCAGTTTTAAGGGTTTTCATTTTGTTGCTACAAATTCTGATGTTTTGTATTGAATCTCATAAAATTTCCATATTTTCGCGATTTCTCGGGTAATTTTGAATATTTGTCGAAAAGGTCTTCGGAAATGCGATAGAAATTAAATTCCCTACACGAAAATACCAAATATGTGGGAATTGCTTTCAGTTTTAAGGGTTTTCATTTTTTTGCTACAAATGCTGATGTTTTGTATTGAATCTCATTAAATTTCCATATTTTCCCGATTTCTCGGGCAATTTTGAATATTTTCGAAAAGGCCTTCGGAAATGCGATAGAAATTAAATTCCCTACACGAAAATACCAAATATGTGGGGATTGCTTTCAGTTTTAAGGGTTTTCATTTTTTTGCGACAAATTCTGATGTTTTGTATTGAATCTCATTAAATTTCCATATTTTCCCGATTTCGCGGGTAATTTTAAATATTTTTCGAAAAGGTCTTCGGAAATGCGCTAGAAATTAAATTCCCTACACGAAAATACCAAATATGTGGGGATTCCTTTCAGTTTTAAGGGTTTTCATTTTTTTGCTACAAATGCTGATGTTTTGTATTGAATCTCATTAAATTTCCATATTTTCCCGATTTCTCGGGCAATTTTGAATATTTTTCGAAAAAGTCTTCGGAAATGCGCTAGAAATTAAATTCGCTACACGGGAATACCAAATATGTTGGGATTGCTTTCAGTTTTAAGGGTTTTCATTTTTTTGCTACAAATTCTGATGTTTTGTATTGAATCTCATAAAATTTCCATATTTTCCCGATTTCTCGGGCAATTTTGAATATTTTTCGGATCGGTCTTCGGAAATGCGATAGAAATTAAATTCCCTACACGAAAATACCAAATATGTGGGAATTGCTTTCAGTTTTAAGGGTTTTCATTTTTTTGCTACAAATTCTGATGTTTTGTATTGAATCTCATAAAATTTCCATATTTTCCCGATTTCTCGGGTAATTTTGAATATTTTTCGAAAAGGTCTTCGGAAATGCGCTAGAAATTAAATTCCCTAGACGAAAATACCAAATATGTGGGAATTGCTTTCAGTTTTAAGGGTTTTCATTTTTTTGCTACAAATTCTGATGTTTTGTATTGAATCTCATAAAATTTCCATATTTTCCCGATTTCTCGGGCAATTTTGAATATTTTTCGAAAAGGTCTTCGGAAATGCGATAGAAATTAAATTCGCTACACGGGAATACCAAATATGTTGGGATTGCTTTCAGTTTTAAGGGGTTTCATTTTTTTGCTACAAATTCTGATGTCTTGTATTGAATCTCATAAAATGTCCATATTTTCCCGATTTCTCGGGCAATTTTGAATATTTTTCGAAAAGGTCTTCGGAAATGCGATAGAAATTAAATTCCCTACACGAAAATACCAAATATGTGGGGATTGCTTTCAGTTTTAACGGTTTTCATTTTTTTGCTACAAATTCTGATGTTTTGTATTGAATCTCATAAAATTTCCATATTTTCCCGATTTCTCGGGCAATTTTGAATATTTTTCCGATCGGTCTTCGGAAATGCGATAGAAATTAAATTCCCTACACGAAATTACCAAATATGTGGTCTTCGGAAATGCGCTGGAAATTAAATTCCCTACACGAAAATACCAAATATGTGGGAATTGCTTTCAGTTTTAAGGGTTTTCATTTTTTTGCTACAAATGCTGATGTTTTGTATTGAATCTCATTAAATTTCCATATTTTCCCGATTTCTCGTGCAATTTTGAATATTTTTCGAAAAAGTCTTCGGAAATGCGCTAGAAATTAAATTCGCTACACGGGAATACCAAATATGTTGGGATTGCTTTCAGTTTCAAGGGTTTTCATTTTTTTGCTACAAATTCTGATGTTTTGTATTGAATCTCATAAAATTTCCATATTTTCCCGATTTCTAAATGCGCTAGAAATTAAATTCGCTACACGGGAATACCAAATATGTTGGGATTGCTTTCAGTTTTAAGGGTTTTCATTTTTTTGCGACAAATTCTGATGTTTTGTATTGAATCTCATAAAATTTCCATATTTTCCCGATTTCTCGGGCAATTTTGAATATTTTTCGAAAAGGTCTTCGGAAATGCGATAGAAATTAAATTCCCTACACGAAAATACCAAATATGTGGGGATTGATTTCAGTTTTAAGGGTTTTCATTTTATTGCTACAAATTCTGATGTTTTGTATTGAATCTCATAAAATTTCCATATTTTCCCGATTTCTCGGGCAATTTTGAATATTTTTCGAAAAGGTCTTCGGAAATGCGATAGAAATTAAATTCCGTACACGAAAATACCAAATATGTGGGGATTGCTTTCAGTTTTCAGGGTTTTCATTTTTTTGCTACAAATGCTGATGTTTTGTATTGAATCTCATTAAATTTCCATATTTTCCCGATTTCCCGGGCAATTTTAAATATTTTTCGAAAAAGTCTTCGGAAATGCGATAGAAATTTAATTCCCTAGACGAAAATACCAAATATGTGGGGATTGCTTTCAGTTTTAAGGGTTTTCATATTTTTGCTACAAATTCTGATGTTTTGTATTGAATCTCATTAAATTTCCATATTTTCCCGATTTCTCGGGTAATTTTGAATATTTTTCGAAAAGGTCTTCGGAAATGCGCTAGAAATTAAATTCCCTACACGAAAATACCATATATGTGGGGATTGCTTTCAGTTTTAAGGGTTTTCATTTTTTTGCTACAAATTCTGATGTTTTGTATTGAATCTCATTAAATTTCCATATTTTCCCGATTTCTCGGGCAATTTTGAATATTTTTCGAAAAAGTCTTTGGAAATGCGCTAGAAATTAAATTCGCTACACGGAAATACCAAATATGTTGGGATTGCTTTCAGTTTTAACGGTTTTCATTTTTTTGCTACAAATTCTGATGTTTTGTATTGAATCTCATAAAATTTCCATATTTTCCGGATTTCTCGGGTAATTTTGAATATTTTTCGAAAAGGTCTTCGGAAATGCGCTAGAAATTAAATTCCCTACACGAAAATACCAAATATGTGGGAATTGCTTTCAGTTTTAAGGGTTTTCATTTTTTTGCTACAAATGCTGATGTTTTGTATTGAATCTCATTAAATTTCCATATTTTCAAGATTTCTCGTGCAATTTTGAATATTTTTCGAAAAAGTCTTCGGAAATGCGCTAGAAATTAAATTCGCTACACAGGAATACCAAATATGTTGGGATTGCTTTCAGTCTTAAGGGTTTTCATTTTTTTGCGACAAATTCTGATGTTTTGTATTGAATCTCATAAAATTTCCATATTTTCCCGATTTCTCGGGTAATTTTAAATATTTTTCGAAAAGGTCTTCGGAAATGCGCTAGAAATTAAATTCCCTACACGAAAATACCAAATATGTGGGAATTGCTTTCAGTTTTAAGGGTTTTCATTTTTTTTGCTACATTTGCTGATGTTTTGTATTGAATCTCATTAAATTTCCATATTTTCCCGATTTCTCGTGCAATTTTGAATATTTTTAGAAAAAGTCTTCGGAAATGCGCTAGAAATTAAATTCGCTACACGGGAATACCAAATATGTTGGGATTGCTTTCAGTTTTAAGGGTTTTCATTTTTTTGCCACAAATTCTGATGTTTTGTATTGAATCTCATAAAATTTCCATATTTTCCCGATTTCTCGGGCAATTTTGAATATTTTTCGAAAAGGTCTTCGGAAATGCGATAGAAATTAAATTCCCTACACGAAAATACCAAATATGTGGGGATTGCTTTCAGTTTTAAGGGTTTTCATTTTTTTGCTACAAATTCTGATGTTTTGTATTGAATCTCATAAAATTTCCATATTTTCTCGATTTCTCGGGCAATTTTGAATATTTTTCGAAAAAGTCTTCTGAAATGCGCTAGAAATTAAATGCTCTACACGGCAATACCAAATATGTTGGGATTGCTTTCAGTTTTAAGGGTTTTCATTTTTTGCTACAAATTCTGATGTTTTGTATTGAATCTCATAAAATTTCCATATTTTCCCGATTTCTCGGGCAATTTTGAATATTTTTCGAAAAAGTCTTCGGAAATGCGCTCGAAATTAAATTCCCTACACGGGAATACCAAATATGTTGGGATTGCTTTCAGTTTTAAGGGTTTTCATTTTTTTGCTACAAATTCTGATGTTTTGTATTGAATCTCATAAAATTTCCATATTTTCCCGATTTCTCGGGCAATTTTGAATATTTTTCGAAAAAGTCTTCTGAAATGCGCTAGAAATTAAATGCGCTACACGGGAATACCAAATATGTTGGGATTGCTTTCAGTTTTAAGGGTTTTCATTTTTCGCTACAAATTCTGATGTTTTGTATTGAATCTCATAAAATTTCCTTATTTTCCCGATTTCTCGGGCAATTTTGAATATTTTTCGAAAAGGCCTTCGGAAATGCGATAGAAATTAAATTCCCTACACGAAAATACCAAATATGTGGGGATTGCTTTCAGTTTTAAGGGTTTTCATTTTTTTGCTACAAATTCTGATGTTTTGTATTGAATCTCATAAAATTTCCATATTTTCCCGATTTCTCGGGCAATTTTGAATATTTTTCGAAAAGGTCTTCGGAAATGCGCTAGAAATTAAATTCCCTACACGAAAATACCAAATATGTGGGGATTGTTTTCAGTTTTAAGGGTTTTCATTTTTTTGCTACAAATTCTGATGTTTTGTATTGAATCTCATAAAATTTCAATATTTTCCCGATTTCTCGGGCAATTTTGAATATTTTTCTAAAAGGTCTTCGGAAATGCGATAGAAATTAAATTCCCTACACGAAAATACCAAATATGTGGGGATTGCTTTCAGTTTTAAGGGTTTTCATTTTTTGCTACAAATTCTGATGTTTTGTATTGAATCTCATAAAATTTCCATATTTTCCCGATTTCTCGGGAAATTTTGAATATTTTTCGAAAAAGTCTTCGGAAATGCGCTCGAAATTAAATTCCCTACACGGGAATACCAAATATGTTGGGATTGCTTTCAGTTTTAAGGGTTTTCAATTTTTTGCTACAAATTCTGATGTTTTGTATTGAATCTAATAAAATTTCCATATTTTCCCGATTTCTCGGGCAATTTTGAATATTTTTCGAAAAGGTCTTCGGAAATGCGATAGAAATTAAATTCCCTACACGAAAATAACAAATATGTGGGGATTGCTTTCAGTTTTAAGGGTTTTCATTTTTTTGCTACAAATTCTGATGTTTGGTATTGAATCTCATAAAATTTACATATTTTCCCGATATCTCGGGCAATTTTGAATATTTTCGAAAAGGTCTTCGGAAATGCGATAGAAATTAAATTCCTTACACGAAAATACCAAATATGTGGGGATTGCTTTCAGTTTTAAGGGTTTTCATTTTTTGCTACAAATTCTGATGTTTTGTATTGAATCTCATAAAATTTCCATATTTTCCCGATTTCTCGGGCAATTTTGAATATCTTTCGAAAAAGTCTTCGGAAATGCGCTAGAAATTAAATTCGCTACACGGGAATACCAAATATGTTGGGATTGCTTTCAGTTTTAAGGGTTTTCATTTTTTTGCCACAAATTCTGATGTTTTGTATTGAATCTCATAAAATTTCCATATTTTCCCGATTTCTCGGGCAATTTTGAATATTTTTCGAAAAGGTCTTCGGAAATGCGATAGAAATTAAATTCCCTACACGAAAATACCAAATATGTGGGGATTGCTTTCAGTTTTAAGGGTTTTCATTTTTTTGCTACAAATTCTGATGTTTTGTATTGAATCTCATAAAATTTCCATATTTTCTCGATTTCTCGGGCAATTTTGAATATTTTTCGAAAAAGTCTTCTGAAATGCGCTAGAAATTAAATGCGCTACACGGCAATACCAAATATGTTGGGATTGCTTTCAGTTTTAAGGGTTTTCATTTTTTGCTACAAATTCTGATGTTTTGTATTGAATCTCATAAAATTTCCATATTTTCCCGATTTCTCGGGCAATTTTGAATATTTTTCGAAAAAGTCTTCGGAAATGCGCTCGAAATTAAATTCCCTACACGGGAATACCAAATATGTTGGGATTGCTTTCAGTTTTAAGGGTTTTCATTTTTTTGCTACAAATTCTGATGTTTTGTATTGAATCTCATAAAATTTCCATATTTTCCCGATTTCTCGGGCAATTTTGAATATTTTTCGAAAAAGTCTTCTGAAATGCGCTAGAAATTAAATGCGCTACACGGGAATAGCAAATATGTTGGGATTGCTTTCAGTTTTAAGGGTTTTCATTTTTCGCTACAAATTCTGATGTTTTGTATTGAATCTCATAAAATTTCCTTATTTTCCCGATTTCTCGGGCAATTTTGAATATTTTTCGAAAAGGCCTTCGGAAATGCGATAGAAATTAAATTCCCTACACGAAAATACCAAATATGTGGGGATTGCTTTCAGTTTTAAGGGTTTTCATTTTTTTGCTACAAATTCTGATGTTTTGTATTGAATCTCATAAAATTTCCATATTTTCCCGATTTCTCGGGCAATTTTGAATATTTTTCGAAAAGGTCTTCGGAAATGCGCTAGAAATTAAATTCCCTACACGAAAATACCAAATATGTGGGGATTGTTTTCAGTTTTAAGGGTTTTCATTTTTTTGCTACAAATTCTGATGTTTTGTATTGAATCTCATAAAATTTCAATATTTTCCCGATTTCTCGGGCAATTTTGAATATTTTTCTAAAAGGTCTTCGGAAATGCGATAGAAATTAAATTCCCTACACGAAAATACCAAATATGTGGGGATTGCTTTCAGTTTTAAGGGTTTTCATTTTTTGCTACAAATTCTGATGTTTTGTATTGAATCTCATAAAATTTCCATATTTTCCCGATTTCTCGGGAAATTTTGAATATTTTTCGAAAAAGTCTTCGGAAATGCGCTCGAAATTAAATTCCCTACACGGGAATACCAAATATGTTGGGATTGCTTTCAGTTTTAAGGGTTTTCAATTTTTTGCTACAAATTCTGATGTTTTGTATTGAATCTAATAAAATTTCCATATTTTCCCGATTTCTCGGGCAATTTTGAATATTTTTCGAAAAGGTCTTCGGAAATGCGATAGAAATTAAATTCCCTACACGAAAATAACAAATATGTGGGGATTGCTTTCAGTTTTAAGGGTTTTCATTTTTTTGCTACAAATTCTGATGTTTGGTATTGAATCTCATAAAATTTACATATTTTCCCGATATCTCGGGCAATTTTGAATATTTTCGAAAAGGTCTTCGGAAATGCGATAGAAATTAAATTCCTTACACGAAAATACCAAATATGTGGGGATTGCT
This sequence comes from Empis livida, assembly GCA_963932195.1. Taxonomy (NCBI): domain Eukaryota; kingdom Metazoa; phylum Arthropoda; class Insecta; order Diptera; family Empididae; genus Empis; species Empis livida. Next base: position 33,400,574 of record OZ010648.1, read on the forward strand.
TTCAGTTTTAAGGGTTTTCATTTTTTGCTACAAATTCTGATGTTTTGTATTGAATCTCATAAAATTTCCATATTTTCCCGATTTCTCGGGCAATTTTGAATATCTTTCGAAAAAGTCTTCGGAAATGCGCTAGAAATTAAATTCCCTACACGGGAATACCAAATATGTTGGGATTGCTTTCAGTTTTAAGGGTTTTCATTTTTTTGCTACAAATTCTGATGTTTTGTATTGAATCTCATAAAATTTCCATATTTTCCCGATTTCTCGGGCAGTTTTGAATATTTTTCGAAAAGGTCTTCGGAAATGCGATAGAAGTTAAATTCCCTACACGAAAATACCAAATATGTGGGGATTGCTTTCAGTTTTAAGGGTTTTCATTTTTTTGCTACAAATTCTGATGTTTTGTATTGAATCTCATTAAATTTCCATATTTTCCCGATCTCTCGGGTAATTTTGAATATTTTTCGAAAAGGTCTTCGGAAATGCGCTAGAAATTAAATTCCCTACACGAAAATACCAAATATGTGAGGACTGCTTTCAGTTTTAAGGGTTTTCATTTTTTTGCTACAAATTCTGATGTTTTGCAATGAATCTCATAAAATTTCAATATTTCCCCGATTTCTCGGGCACTTTTGAATATTTTTCGAAAAGGTCTTCGGAAATGCGATAGAAATTAAATTCCCAACACGAAAATACCAAATATGTGGGGATTGCTTTCAGTTTTAAGGGTTTTCATTTTTTTGCTACAAATTCTGATGTTTTGTATTGAATCTCATAAAATTTCCATATTTTCCCGATTTCTCGGGCAATTTTGAATATTTTTCGAAAAGGCCTTCAGAAATGCGATAGAAATTAAATTCCCTACACGAAAATACCAAATATGTGGGGATTGCTTTCAGTTTTAAGGGTTTTCATTTTTTTGCTACAAATTCTGATGTTTTGTATTGAATCTCATAAAATTTCCATATTTTCCCGATTTCTCGGGCAATTTTGAATATTTTTCGAAAAGGTCTTCGGAAATGCGCTAGAAATTAAATTCCCTACACGAAAATACCAAATATGTGGGGATTGCTTTCAGTTTTAACGGTTTTCATTTTTTTGCTACAAATTCTGATGTTTTGTATTGAATCTCATAAAATTTCAATATTTTCCCGATTTCTCGGGCAATTTTGAATATTTTTCGAAAAGGTTTTCGGAAATGCGATAGAAATTAAATTCCCTACACGAAAATACCAAATATGTGGGGATTGCTTTCAGTTTTAAGGGTTTTCATTTTTTGCTACAAATTCTGATGTTTTGTATTGAATCTCATAAAATTTCCATATTTTCCCGATTTCTCGGGCAATTTTGAATATTTTTCGAAAAAGTCTTCGGAAATGCGCTCGAAATTAAATTCCCTACACGGGAATACCAAATATGTTGGGATTGCTTTCTGTTTTAAGGGTTTTCAATTTTTTGCTACAAATTCTGATGTTTTGTATTGAATCTAATAAAATTTCCATATTTTCCCGATTTCTCGGGCAATTTTGAATATTTTTCGAAAAGGTCTTCGGAAATGCGATAGAAATTAAATTCCCTACACGAAAATAACAAATATGTGGGGATTGCTTTCAGTTTTGAGGGTTTTCATTTTTTTGCTACAAATTCTGATGTTTTGTATTGAATCTCATAAAATTTCCATATTTTCCCGATATCAATTTTGAATATTTTCGAAAAGGTCTTCGGAAATGCGATAGAAATTAAATTTTGAATATTTTCGAAAAGGTCTTCGGAAATGCGATAGAAATTAAATTCCTTACACGAAAATACCAAATATGTGGGGATTGCTTTCAGTTTTAAGGGTTTTCATTTTTTTGCTACAAATTCTGATGTTTTGTATTGAATCTCATAAAATTTCCATATTTTCCCGATTTCTCGGGCAATTTTGAATATCTTTCGAAAAAGTCTTCGTAAATGCGCTAGAAATTAAATTCCCTACACAGGAATACCAAATATGTTGGGATTGCTTTCAGTTTTAAGGGTTTTCATTTTTTTGCTACAAATTCTGATGTTTTGTATTGAATCTCATATAATTTCCATATTTTCCCGATTTCTCGGGCAGTTTTGAATATTTTTCGAAAAGGTCTTCGGAAATGCGCTAGAAATTAAATTCCCTACACGAAAATACCAAATATGTGGGGATTGCTTTCAGTTTTAACGGTTTTCATTTTTTTGCTACAAATTCTGATGTTTTGTATTGAATCTCATAAAATTTCCATATTTTCCCGATTTCTCGGGCAATTTTGAATATTTTTCGAAAAGGTTTTCGGAAATGCGATAGAAATTAAATTCCCTACACGAAAATACCAAATATGTGGGGATTGCTTTCAGTTTTAAGGGTTTTCATTTTTTGCTACAAATTCTGATGTTTTGTATTGAATCTCATAAAATTTCCATATTTTCCCGATTTCTCGGGCAATTTTGAATATTTTTCGAAAAAGTCTTCGGAAATGCGCTCGAAATTAAATTCCCTACACGGGAATACCAAATATGTTGGGATTGCTTTCTGTTTTAAGGGTTTTCAATTTTTTGCTACAAATTCTGATGTTTTGTATTGAATCTAATAAAATTTCCATATTTTCCCGATTTCTCGGGCAATTTTGAATATTTTTCGAAAAGGTCTTCGGAAATGCGATAGAAATTAAATTCCCTACACGAAAATAACAAATATGTGGGGATTGCTTTCAGTTTTAAGGGTTTTCATTTTTTTGCTACAAATTCTGATGTTTTGTATTGAATCTCATAAAATTTCCATATTTTCCCGATATCAATTTTGAATATTTTCGAAAAGGTCTTCGGAAATGCGATAGAAATTAAATTCCCTACACGAAAATACCAAATATGTGGTGATTGCTTTCAGTTTTAAGGGTTTTCATTTTTTTGCTACAAATTCTGATGTTTTGTATTGAATCTCATAAAATTTCCATATTTTCCCGTTTTCTCGGGCAATTTTGAATTTTTTCGTAAAGGTCTTCGGAAATACGGTAGAAATTAAATTCCCTACACGGACATACCAAATATGTGGGGATTGCTTTCAGTTTTAAGGGATTTCATTTTTTTGCTACAAATTCTGATGTTTTGTATGGAATCTGATTAAGTTTCCATATTTCCCCGATTTCTCAGGCAATTTTGAATATTTTCCGAAAAGGTCTTCGGAAATTCGGTAGAAATTAAATTCCCTCACGGAGATACCAAATATGTGGGGATTGGAAAGATGTTTTCAAATAGTGGGAATACGAAACTGCTTTATGATAGTTTCATATTTGTGTAAGTTTTTACTTGGGCAAAATTAGATGTACACACATTTTATGTAAATGACAAATTAATTGAAAACATGTTGAACTAAGTACTTTTGAAATCCGTAACAAATTAAGAGATTAATATGAGTATACAACAATTCAGTTCCAGTAGTAGTCGAAAAAAAAACTTGCAAAAACTTGATTTTAAATTTTCTTCTACTTTTCATTATATGCTATCTTTCAAACAAATGGCAGAAATCAGGTTTGATTACCATTAACCATGTTAACCTGTAGACATTCTAAAAACGAATAATAACGTGTAACGTCCGACTCCAACCTTTTATTATATAGAAAATTCTTCACCCTCTTCTGATAACTAAAAACAATTTTTGTGCATATTTTCTGCGTTAAATTCTTAATAATTTAAAACAGAATATCGTCTGACGGTACGACGAAAAGTACTAAAATGAATTGTAAAAAAGTCCTTTATTAACCAACAGTAAATTTACAATATTTACATCATTTGGTTAAATTTTGTTATATACAAATAAACGTGATTGTAATTTAAAAAAATTTACAGTAATCTTTGATGTGTGGCTTGATGAAGTATGATTTTTCAAAAATTTTTCTTTTTGCAAACTTTAGAATTACCTCAAATTTAATAAATATCCGTTTTACACTAACAAATTATTAACATCAAAGTAATGAAAATTCATTATTGTTATTATGTGTAGGAGTTTTTTTATAATCAATAAATAGTAGATTCTGTATAAATTTAAGTTTTAAGGAAAATGTGACCAAATAAACAATGTTATATTATTCCATCACTCACTCCTAATAGGGCATTTGCATTTAATTATATTGAATTGAATACTTAACACGATCAATTTCTTGTAATCACTTAATTTATAGTGTAATATACCCTTTTTTATCAATAATTCTTTTATTTGAATTTAACAGAGAAAAGTCAGTACATTAACTGAATTTTGGCGGGTAAAAATATCAAATGTCAATATTTATAATGCAGCAAAATTTAAAAATAATTGTATTATTATTGTTGCGGTGTAGTTGCAGGTTGCAGTGATTCAAAAATAAAAACAATTCTTTTCGTGTGTATGGATTTTTTTTGGTTTAAAAATTTGAATTTTTAAACCATATTTTATATAAAAATAATTCAGTTAAAAAATACATCTAAACTGTGTTGGCATATTTTGAATTTAAAATTTGTAAATCATTGGATTCTTTTATAAATTTGAATCTCTTTTTAATATCATAAAATTAAGAATCCCACAAAGTTAATGTAAATCTTGAATTTATGTTTAAAAATTTAGTTTTTTATCAAGTTGTGCATGTTTAGCCATTTTAGGATTAATAGCTGGCATTTGAGTACATATAGCATCATCAAACTTGCTTTCATATAATATGTAAAATTGAAAACTATAGTTTGTATTATAATAAATATAGTTCCAAAAAAAAGATTCATTACCAACCACCTAAGTCGATAAGAAAAAACCATTTTTTTTTTTAAATAAAACTCTTCAATTTATTTTCAAGACGAGATTTTAATAAAATTTCATAAATTTTTCCATTCTAAATGACGAAATACATAAATTATTAATTTAATATTATATTATTTTTTTGTTTTTCTTTTCATTTTAATGTTTTGTTTTTATACTTTTTACTTAATTTTTAAATTTTTATAATATATATAATTTATTTATTTATAATATTTATATTTGAATTACATACACATGACACATGGCAAGATTTTTTTCGCTTAAAAACTAATTTATTTATTTAATTAATTTATTTATAGTTAATATTTTGTTTTTAATAATTTATTTAATTATATTTATAAATCATTTTTTTTTTGCATATTATATTTTTTTTTAAATATTTTATTTTTTTTTTAATACTGAAACACGACTAGAAATTTTTTTATATTTATTATAATATTTTTTTTTGTTTTTATTTTTTATCTTAATAAATATTTTAAAAATATAGAAAAAAAAGATTTAAAACAATAATTTTATATTTACATATACTTTTTTTTTTTAGTACATATAACTTTTTTTTTTAAAGATCACGATATTCATTCTAATTTTTATATTTGTATAGGTTTATTTAAAAATTGATTTAATAATATTAATTTCATTTAAATTTCATTATTTTAATTTACCAAATATTTTTATTTTTAATAAATACTTTTTTTGTTTTTTGTCTTAATCATAAATAAAACTGGCAGCTTCACAAAATTCATCTTCATCGTCAAATTTTTCAGTTACAGTATAATTACTATATACCCATTCTCTTTTTATAAAATTACCGTCTGTAGTTGTTGTACTTATATCAGTACAAATCGATGAAGGATTTGTAATAGTAATTGGAGTTACTGATGGTGTATTTGTAGTTGATGATAATGATATTGGATTTGTTGTAGATGTGGTGGGAACAGTTGTTGAAATTTGTATTGTTGATATTGATGTTGCTTGATGGAAACCCAATGAATTATGATCTAAACGAAAATCATCATCCTCAGCATAAATATCGTCTGGTATACTATCTGGAATTGAATTTGGTTCAAATAAATTTGAATATGATAAACTTGTTGTTAAATCATTTGAATCATCAAAATTTGTATGGAACTTTGGTGTTGGTGGTGAATTTTGATTACAATTTTCTAAAAATGCTTCTTTTTTAATTAACATTTCAACTGAATTATCACCAGAATAAAAATTTGGTTCATTTTTAATAGTTGTATGATGATTTAATAAACCAGAGGACGGTGATGGTGAATCCATTGATTCAATAGATGATGATGTTGAGCATTGTTGTTGTATAACAGTTGTTTGTCCTGATTGTATTGTACTAATACCACCACCACCTCCAGCAGCAGCAGCAGCAGCTGCTGCTGCTGCTGCAGCTGCAACTGCTGATGTAGATGTAATAACACGTAATGATTTAATACTGTTATTAATATTATTATTATTATTATTATTATGATTAATATTACTATTATTATTATTGTTGGGTTTATTACGACTAATACTATTGCTAATATTATTATATATAATTGTAGCAATTGCACCAGGCGGTCCACCATTTTGTACGTCATTTTTTATCACATTATCATATGATTCAGCATCTGAATCGTCATGATGATTGAATTTTTTGGCATAATTATTAACATTTAATATTGCTGTTGTCGTCATTTTATTAGTAGTATTATTAGCAGTATTGTTACTGCTATCATCATTATTATTATACCCATTATCATCATTATTATTACCATCATTATCATTATCAATATCATCTTCATCATTCTCAGCATCACTCGAATCGTCATCAATATCTATACAAATTTCTTTTTTAATATTTTGTTGCATTAATAATTTCGGAGGTGATTTATTATCAGTAAGAACTGTTGTTGTAACTATTGTGGCTGCTGATGATGATGATGTATTATTATTACTGTTTGATTGTTGCTGTTGTTGTTGATCTTTTTGTTGGTGAACCAACATATGAGCTTGTAAACTTGATTGAGTATGGAATTTTTTATTGCAAATCTTACAACCAAATGGAATTTCACCAGTATGAGTACGAGCATGAATTTTTAAATTATATCGCTGACCAAATCCTTTTCCACAAACATTGCATCTGCAAGAAATAAATATTTAATTAAATCAATTAAATTTGATAATAATTGCTAATTTTAACATTATAATCTAAAATTCAGAAAAGTTATAAAGTAATTTCAAAAATATATTAAAAAAAATTGTTACTTACTTATGCAATTTCACTCCTGAATGAAGTTTTGAATGACCACGAAGAGATGCTAGTGCACTAAATACTTTGCCACAAATTTCGCAAGTAAGATTAACATTTTCGTTGTGAATTTTTTTATGCACTTTAAAATACTCAAAACTCATAAACTAAAAAATATATATATATAATTTAATTTACATATAAATTAATATAAATTAAGAATAATAAAAAACGTACTTCTTTGTGGCATACTTCACATTTGTACTTATGACGTTCAGATTGTTGACCTGTATGAACTCTCATGTGTTTAATAAAATTTGGCCGAAATCTAACAACACGACCACAAATCTGACATTCGTATGGTTTACATCTTAAACAATGTTTTTCATAATTTTTTAAACTTTTCAATACCATATTACATATTGCACATTTCATATTATTAGCATGTCCGGACATATGAATATCATAAATTTCTTTAGTCTCAAATTTTTCTGAGCATTCAACACAACCATATTCAATTTTATGAGGTTTTTCTTCCTTAATTAATAAATTAGATGATACTGATGATGAAGATGATGATTCTTGATTATGATGATGTTGTTGTGTTTGTTGATGTACAATTACTGAACTAGCGGCAGTAATTACAGTTGGTTGAATTAATATATGTTCATTATCATCATTATTATTAACTTTTTTATTAAATTTTATAAATTCTTTAACATCAACCATTTTTATATCTTCTTCTTCTTCCTCATCCTCATCAATATCTTCTTCAATATCACCACCACCAACACTTTCATCAGCCTCATTTTTTATTAAATATTCTTCTTTGATTATTGTATTTGATTTTTCTGGTACTGGTGTTATTGGATCCTGTAGTATAAATTCAATTTGTTGTGATAATGAACTATCAGAAAATGATGTAAAATTATCTTCATTTTTAATTTCAATAAATAAAGGAATTGATGTGATCCCAGCAAAACCGTCCATTTTTTTACAACACAAAATTTTTTACGTACCGAAGTTTTATTTTTTTTAATTTTTACATGTACTATAAAAAACACAACAATTCGAACAAAAATTATTGCTATATTAATAGTAAATCAACTATAAACTAATTTAAATATGAATTATATATGAAATACATGTTTTATGAATATTTTTCACTCATAAAATTTATGTTTAAAAAATTGACATTTTTTTTTCGTTTGACATTTGCACAACACACAAGTGGAGATTTTCTTATTGGAGAGTTTCTTTTTTAGAAAAAATACTATGATGTTATGAAGTTGGTTACGATTTGGTATTTTTCCAATAAGAATTAAAATCTACTACCCAGTAAAATGAATAATAATATAATTTTTACTAACTATATCGTATATTGCGATAATGTGTCATGCGCGATCTTTTTAAATAAAATCTTTTACTGCTGCAGCGGTGAGTTGAACTCGAATTAGTGTGCATGAAAACATTTGAGCTGACTTTTTGTTACTTTCCATTAATTCGACTTTAAAGCATTTTAACTCAACCACAGTGCATGGAAAGACTGTAATTTGATTAAATTAATTGTATTTTAATAAATATTTTACTTGAGCGACACGTTCATGTTGTTAGTTAAACGCCACAATACCGTTGTTTGTTATGACAAATAAATGTCAATTAATATATTATAAGAGATACTGGTCAACTTCACAAGTGTATTAAGGGTAATGGCACATTTGCTGAAAAAAAATATACCGGTTTGGGCTTACTTTCGATACCGTTTAAAAAATATTATATTTTTAAACCTCCAAAAGTTGTTCTAAATCTTAAATAATTCAATTAGAGCCAGTGATCGGATAGCTTAATAGTGAAATGATTCGGAGTTAATAGCGTGCGTGTTAAAAACTGTATTAGAAAACTTACTGTATTAGAAAATTTACTGTAACATTTATAGAGACTTATTTGTAAAAAAAACGGAACAATTAATACGTATTGCAAATAACTCTTGTAAAAATTATATATTCCATATATGAAGTATAAAAATTTAACCGTTTTGTAGTGTTATTCTTCTACCTTATGATAAAAAAATCAGAATTACCCAAAATAAGGAATAAATCTACTACAAAAAACTTTACTTGTTAATTCAATTTTATATTTCGTAGTCGTTGTCAAGTTGGTGCTACTGTTTGTAGTGACGGACTTTATAAAAATATATGTACATATGTATATATATATTTTTTCATATTGGTAATAAAGTGATTGAAAAAAAACACATCTTTTTCTTTACTTACGTTTTTTTCTTATAATTAAAAAGTACGACACACAAAAAATCTCACAATGAAAAATTCAATTTAAATATTTTTTTTTTTTTTTTTTGGTGCGTAAAATCAATAAACGATTGAATACCATTTTTTTTTTGTATGGTGAATAAAATATTAAAAAATGATATGAAATAAACATAATTTCATGAAAAAAAAATTATATTAATTACATAAAAAAAACAAAAAAACAAATGAAATCGTGAAAATAAATTTTATAGTTTTTTTTTTCTATGCACTGTGAAAGTTTTATCGAGTGATTTTTTTTTTATTTTGGTGTGTTTTTTTCTCAATTAGATTTTTTTCCTTGGCTTTTTACATGAAAATAAAGTGAAGTGACAAAAAAAAAACAAATATACAATATTTTCTTCCTTGTCCGTTTTTTTTTTTTGTTTCGTATCTTTATGGTGCCCCGTCGTCATTTTTCCCATAGAAGAAAAATAAATATTAAGAAAAACTACTTCTTTTTTTTTTGCTAACCAGTGTTGTTGCACTTTCGCCTTGCAAATCTCCTCCGTAGTAAAGTGACGGATTTACAATAATAACAAAAAAAAAAAAAAAATTATTAAATAAAATAAAAAATTATTAAAACAAATATTTTCATTTTTTTGTTTTTTTTTTTGTTTTATGAAAATTGAAAATCAATGAACATTAAAAACATAAAAAAAAAAAGTTATACAACATAAAAATTGAAATTTTTAACCATAATTTTATAATCTAACTTTTTTTCTTTCTATTTTTACTTTGTTGTGTTTTTTTCTTTGTTTTATATTATTTATTTATATCTTTTTTTGGAAAGTGCAATTAAATTAAAAAAAAAAAAATTCATAAAAAATTATTTAACTACTAGTTTCTAATTTTACACACGGAAAAAAAATTCAAAGAAAAATTTATAAATTTAGTAACAAATTTTCATTTATAAAAAGTGCAATAATCATAAATTAGTGTAACATAAAAAAAAAGGAATGTTTAAAATTAAAATTAAAATTTTGTGATTACCAAAAAAAAATATAGAAAAATCATTAAATTTTCATTTTAATTTCTTAAATTTTTTTTTGCGATAAAAATAAGAATCAAGGTTATCACAGAAAAATGAAAAAAATTCTATTTTAGAATGAAAAATTAAAATCAATAAATTAAAAAAAAAAATAGAGAAAGAAAAATCAAATAAAATTTATTAGAAAATTTGGAAAAATATTGTGTATAGTTTTTTAATTTTCTTTAATGTAAATAAAGATTTTTTTAAGAATTTTTTTTTATAAAAAAGTTAAATTTTTTTTTTGTTGATTTAAAAAAGTGACGTTTACAAAATTATAAATTTTTTTGGTCTATAAATCTATTTTATACATAAAAAAATCGTAAGATAAAATTTTGTATAAATATTTTTTTTTATTTGGTTGTTCCAAATGTCGTCGACAACATCAGCTGAAACAACACCATCACCAACATCACCAATACCACAAATACCGCCGCCCCCTTTATCAGGGACAACAAGTAAAAAAATAACAACAATACATAAAATGTCTAGGGGCATACCATCAGATAAGGTATGTAATATTTTTTAATATTTATCTAATAATAAAATTAATAATAATTTCGGCTATTTTCGTGAAGGATTTGTTTCTTTATTAATTTTTGAATATGAAAAATATTTAAATATCATTTTATTATCTGGCACAGTAAATTCGTTTTCATATAATTAATATGATTTTCTATATTTAGAGAAGTTTCTTCAATTCGGTGTTCTAAAGTAGGATGTTCTAATTTATGATTTTGTGAACTAGAGAATTTATTGAAACAGGTTGTAGGAACCTGTTTTAATCAATTTTTTTTTTTTTTTTGTATAATTTCTAAAACTTGTTTGTTTACATAATTTTTATTATGGATTCAATTATGTGTCAAATGAAAATTAGAACAGTTTGGAACAGTAAAAGGAATTGTATTGAAATTTATAGTTCTAAGTTGTCCCAATTGTCACTTAAATAAATGTCATTTTTTCCTGTGTTCTAATCTGGTCAGTTCTAAAGTACCCACGCAACTCAATACTAGTATCTTCATTGTTTTCTGATACTAGTAGGGGAAACACTGATATAGGGGAAACTCTAGCGGAAATAAATAGGAATTATTTAAAAAAAATAAAATCTATGATGTACAATCTATACAGATTATCACGAAATTATACCAGTTCCAAATTTTATCACCGAAAAATTTTTTGTTAATCTAATCTCTAATGGGTTTAAGCTTAAAAATTCATGTAAATCTGACTTGGAATAATTTTTCATATCATAAAAACAGCATAATCTAATAATCTTGATAAATTACTTTTTTTTTTATTATTTAATTTATATTTAATGCGAAAAATTAGAATAATTATTAAAAAAAATTATTATAAAAATTACAAATTTAATATTTTTATAATAATTAATAATAATTTATTATAATATGTGTATTTATATGTTTTTTTACATATAATTAAATTACTGGTTTAGTATTTCTCTGAAATTATCTACACAAACTTTCCTTATATAAAATAAAATTATAAAAAATTTTTTTTAAAACATTCTACTATTTTATTTTTATTTTCTCACAGAAGCAAAAAATTGTTGTATAGTTTATTAAGTATTTATTTATTATTGGGTCAACTTGACCTGCATTCGTGATGACCGTTTTTCGTTCTATTTCTGTTCGAATTGGATTTGTTGTTTGTTTCTTTTTTTATAATATTATTTCTAAAAAAAAAAAACAACATTAATGTTTTACTATATTTATTTATTTTTGTTTTGCTGTTTTTAATGGGTTGTTTATAACTTGTACACAGTTATACAGAAAAACCAGATCACACAGAGCATTACAACATTAAAAGAAACATAAAAAAAGATAAAATTGTTTAATTTCAATTCGATTAGAGGAGGATGGTGTTAAGTGACATTTTTTTAAAGTAAGATATAAATGTTATAAATGTGAAGCTTCTAAATGAATACTAAAAAAAAAATGTTTTAGTTACGGTATTTTATGCTCTAAAAAAGATATACAGTAAATTCTTAAATTAAACAAACTGCAAATTAAGAAAATTTCAAATTAAGCTATCCTCGAATTTAGATTAAAATTTAATATAATTTTAATTTATAGTTTTAAATTAAGCCACCCGCCGCATGCCAGTGCAAAAAAAGAAAATCAATTTCAATAAAAAACGAAATTGAAAATTTTGAAGAAAATTGAGAATGGAGCTCAGTCTAAGGATATTTGTCATGAGTATTGGAGTCCACAAAAGTATTATTGTAGTTTTAAATACATTTACTACAGAAAAATAAATTGTTTCTAACTTTATTAACTAAACAACTTTTTTGGATTACGAAACTTTTTTTAAAAATAGATTCAGTATAGTTGCTTAATTCATAAATTTACTGTATTTTGAAATATGTTTATAGGTGTTAAGTTGTTGTAGCAAACTGAGAACTTTAAATGTGATTTACACAAAAAGAAAATTTCACTTAACACTTTCATCCTCTAAAACACCTTCAATTACGAATATAATTTTAAATTTTAATATGAATTTAAATTTAATCGTTGACATTTTAATGATTTAAAAATTTAAATTTAATTTTATTTTTTTTTTTTTATTTAAATATTTACATTATTTTTTCGAGTTTTTAACATTTTTGAAAATTTGTATTTTTAATTATAAATTGGATTCTAAAGATTTATATTTAAAAGTGTTAAGATTTTGTACATTTTTTTCAATGTTTAATTTATTTATATTATAATTATATAAATAATAATGTAGGAATTTATTTTCAAAAACATTTATATTTATTAGGGGTAAACGTCATCGACAATTATTAAAGTAATTTTAAAGAATAATTTATTTAAATTATATATATTTAATAGTAATACACAATTATATCCGGGTATCAAGATTTTCTGTATATTTTCAATTTTTTTATATTTGTTGTCAACTAGTTTATAGAAAAATAGTTGTTCACTCTACAGATTTGTAGTTTTATGTTGACAATTCATTTTTGTAATTAAGAATTTAATGGACAATCTGCTCTCGATAATTTCATAAAAAAATATATAGCATTGGAAACAATATTATTTAACTCTGTAATAAATGTAAATTATTTTATCTAGAATCCAACTCCTTTATCTTTAAAATTAACCGATTTGCAATAACATGTTTTTTTTTTAACTTTTCAACAAAAAATATTTCTTGCCTGTTAAATAATTTAAAATTTAAAATTTTGAATTTACTATCAGCTGTTTTAAATTACTATCAACTGCAACTGTTGACTGACAACACAGTCAAAATTGCTATTATATACTATCAAAATTAAAATTGAGTAAAATACTGTTTATAATATTGAATAATATAAAAAATAACGAAATTTAATCATGCTAAATATTTAAGATAATCATGTTTGTTTTTCTTCAATATTTGAACGTCTGTGTCATAGGCCAAGCTAAACTACTTAACTCCAAAAATAACAAAATAAAGATAATTTATGTTGTTTTTTTTTTAAATTTATTTAACTTAAATTCACATTCCATTCACGTGTAAAATAAATGTAATAATAAAAAAGTTAAATTTTCAAGGAGTTTAGAAGTAAAAATATGAAAATATGCCAAAATAATAAATTATGGTATTAAAAAGTGGAATTAAGTTTGGCTTATGACATGTTAATTTTTTGTGGAACCTAGAAGTAAACTAGAAATTAGTTTACATAAAATAATCTGAAGATATTTTAACTTTTTAACTCGTCACATTACAGGAAGTTTATTGCACAATCAAAATATCGACAGATTTAAAGTCCACTTTTAATGGCACGTTCATTTTTTGTGGAACCTAGAAGTAAATTAGAAATTAGTTTTGAAAAATAATCTGGCGAGACTATAACTTCAGTAGAACAAATTTTTTTTTAAATAATCTAAATATCGAAAGATCATCATTCGAAAAACCAAACTAAATCTAATAACAATTTGTAGTAAATTACTTTTATCATCGAAAAATCGAAAAACAGTTTTTAAAAGCCACAAAAATTCGAATCATTTCTACTACAAATTAATAAATTTGAATTGTGATAAAAGCATTTTTCACAAGTTGTGAGTATGTATGTTTTTTTTTTGTATAAATGCCTGAAAAATTCTTAAAATTTTCAATTATGTTTTTAAAAAAAATTGTTTGTTGTTTTGAAAATTTTAGAATATTTATTTCTAATAAATGGCGATATTATTCCCAACTGGCAATGATAATTTTGCTTAATCATTGCAATGATTTTTATTCCCTTGTAAAAAAAAAAATGTTTTATTTGTCCTTAAGAATGTCCTTGAAAATTTATGTTTCACGTGGCATAAAGCTTTTTTGTTGTTGTTGTTGGTTTTACTCAATAATTTACGTCATAATAAATTTACCTATCAACATTTTTCTTGCTGGATTTTTTTGGAAAACAATTCACAAAAATAAAGAAGCAAAAAAAAAAAGTTTTAATAAAAGTTTCAATTTAGGATAAAAATATGAACCTTTTGCACTTTAACCGTTTTTGTAATATGAATAACCCAGTAACTTCAGGCTATTTTGTCGTATCATTTTGGTGAAAATTGAAATATTATGTTAAAAAAAATGGTTATATGTAATCTTAACATTTCTTATAAAGTACATACATATAAATTTCACGCCAGTAAAATAACTGTCGCCGTAGCGGCTCCATAGGATAAAATATGTTGTAGATTAAAATATGCATGTCGCCTATAAAGTGCAAAGGTTTCAAGAAAATTAATTTAATAAATAATTATAAATAAATAATTTGATACTACAGTGCACTCGTGACAACATATGAATATAAGATGTAAAATTGAATTACGCACTAAAGTGAACACAGCTATTTCCACAATGAAGTATTAATCGCACAAGTTGATTTCGACATTGAATTCATTTTTTAAAACAAAACTTAAACAAGAAACGTGATTATTTTTATATTTGAACGAAGAAGTTGCGTCCGTATTTGAATCATAATATAGATAGAACATAAAATTTCATAGGCGTTTCAACATAATTTTGAAGTAAAATGCTCTAAAAAAATCTGGCATGTATGGGCCAAACTATACTATATATAGCATCTCGTGTTCTATTTACTCTCAGACTTAAACTGGATAAAGATAATCCAAATGACGATTAATCTTAGGTAGCTTTAATCAATAATAAACCCATTTTTCATATTAACAAAAGATTTTATTGCGTGACTAATCAAATAAACACTAATTTTTCGATTTCCTTTAAGGAACAAAGCAACCAACACCGAAAATCAATTTAAGAAAATTTTAAAACCAATGCAAATTAATTTTAATTTTACAGATTTTTAATTTTACACGAATTAAAAAAAAAATTTATTATAAATAAATTATTGAAACGTTGGAAAATGTGAATTTTTATAATCAAAACGTTGAAAAATGTAAATATTTTTCATAACATAAATTATATATATATATATATATATATTCACGTAATTGCGATTTCACTGTATTTGTATCTAAAATTTCAGTGGTTAACGTCAAATATCATTAATCATTGATGGTCATATAAAACTCCTGACAAATTTTGTAAAATACGTATATTGTAAAATTTTAAACACTGACATATAGTTTAGATGAAAATACATAAATTTACTTATTAAGTTTATGTACTTTCTTATGTCCTATATAAATTTAATTATTAATATTTGATTTCTTAAGCTTTTAAATTAGAAAATTATAGAATTTCGTGTACTACACATACAGAAAAGTATACAAGTAAAGTTTCGAATAATTTTACCATCTGGAAATCAAATTTAATTAACAACTAAATCTTTCCTGTTGTGTTGATGTTAATAAATTGTGATTTATATGCTCCTTTTTTTCATATATATATATATGTACTAAAATTATGTATAACTATGTATAGATATATTTACATCTTAACTTCAATATTTACCTAACACGAGTTTCTTTATACTCTATTAAATATAAAACTATTTTCATATACAAAGCTACAGAGCACCAAAAATGAAAAAAAAATAAAGTAATCTAATATAATTTTATCAACTTTGTGTTTATATACTCATTTTTAGTTTCTTGCACATTAAGTATATACATTTTTATGTACATCAATTATTTGTCCTTCAAGAAACTATACACAAATATTATAAGGCCACCTATAAAGTTTTTTCTGCAATAACAATATTATAAGTTTTCTTTAGAGCAGACACAAAACAGTAAAAATTACTTTTCTCATCGTGTTTTTTTTTTTAAGTATATTTAGATATTTTTTATATAATTTTATATTATTATGCTATATTTTGTTTTTCTTAGCTTGTTTCTATTTTTAATAAATTTTTTGTTAGAATAAACAAATAAACATAAAAATTGTGCGTAATAATTTGTATATTAGTCTGTCAGTTATTAAAAAAGTTAGTTCACAGCTAACTTCTAAATTATGGGGACCTTATAAAAAGTATTTAGCTGTCATATTGACGTTCATAATGTTGGAAAGTTGATTCAATTTTTTTAAGTGACATTCCAAACTTTCAAGGACAACGGCTTTGAAAAAACAACATCTACTCCGAAATTGTTTTATTTTAAGCAAACTTAACAATCTTGAATTTATTGTAAACTTATTAGCCAAGTTGGACTTGATTCAAGATTTGATTAAAAACTCTAAAATTATTTAAGTTAGACGATATGTTGACATTATTATGTAACTACAAAGTTCAATAATACTAAATCAATTGTAGTTAGACCTATCTGAGGTTTTTTTTTTCAAACTAGTTAATTGCAATTATTTAGCCTTGCGATTTGCGATTGATTCGATAATACATTGACTAAATGCTAAACGTTAAATATATCGATATTTTGTAGTCTTCTTAAATATAAATAGTCTCCATAACACCTTCGCAGCCACATAATAAATTGCTGATGTTTTACTGAGTGAAACACCACTGCTAGATTGAAATTTTCTGTGTTCTCTGTCACAAAATTATGGAATGTAGCTGTCTGAGTAGCTATCGCTTAAAAACTGTAGTGTTCAAATTATTAAACTGGATATGACAGCCGGAGTACGATGAGCTTTCTGTACTTCGGTATCTTTGCCTTATTGCAACGTTAGTTATTTTCAAATGCTTGCATAATTCCAAGTTAAGCAAGCATTTGAAAATAACTAATTAGTTATTGTATAATTAGTTATTGTCAACGCTGCTTATCAATATTTCTATAGTTGGCAATACAAATAGTTGTAAAATTGACAATCAATTGACAAATGTCTTCAGATTTAAAATGTGTTCAGATCACAAAAATTAATTACATTTATAATTGTCAAATTGTTTGGTACCATTTTGAACCAAATTTCACTGAAAGTTCTTTGAATTTGACATTTATGATTTAACTGAGTAATAAATAGAATGTTGACAAAAAAAAATTTGTTAAACAAATTTGATACTTTTCACAATTTATACCACCAAATGAAAAAGAATTTACACACGTAAAATCTCTGATAAAAATTTGGATAAAACATTTAATCATTTATCTGATGTTATCTTTAATTTAATCATTCATCTGATGTTATCAAACTCCTATTTTTCTGTCATGATTATTTTGCTGAATTATATATTTACTTACAATCCAATCCAACCCAAAAAAAAAAAATAAAATAAAAAATAAATAAATTTATTTTATATATAAAAAAATTTTCTAATATGAGTCAGTCAGTCACAGTATCTTCTACTGAATTGGCTGCTGCTGTTGCTGCTGCTGATACAGTTTAACAAATGATAATGGAAATTTATTTATGTTTATAAATGAATAGGAAAAAGAAATCGATATACAAAAAAAAGAAAATGGAAAAGCAAATGAAAAATTTCAGACATAGGCAAAAAAAAATAATACATTTTTGTCGTCGTTCTTTATTTTAATAAAAATATAAATTTTCCTTTTTCTTTTTTTTTGTTGGGTGTTGTTTATTTTGTTTACAATAATGTGAAAATTAAGTAATTTTTTTTTTTCGTTTTTGGTTAAAAAATGTTCGTTCCGATATTTTTTTTGAAATTATAATTGCGTATTCGAAACAAGGTATTTTTTTTATAGTCAAGTCATCATATAATTTTATAATTTGTTTATTATTAAAGGCCAAAAAATGATAATAAATCTTTTCTAGAGGGTAAGATAATAATTTAATTTAAAAGGACGAAACGACAAATAATTCTACTAATTATGATATATAAAGAATTTGTGTGTTTTTCGGTTATTTAATTAAATTATAAAAACAAACAAAATAAAATTCTGAGATCATAATTAGAAATAATTATACCCTTTAAATTCTTATTATATAAATATTTAAAAAAAAAATACTGCGTAGCTCTGTAGTAGTTTTATACTTATGGGCTTTAAATATCCCGTATTAGAGAAACTCTTATTTTATTTTATTCATTAACTCTTTATTAGAACATTTTAATGAAATTTAATTTTACGATTACAAAATTAATAAAGTGTTACCATATTGCGTAAATTCTGTAAGTAAATTTCTAAACATTGGTATTGCCAACTGTAAAAAGTGGGATATATTTTCAACCTCTAGCGACAGAATCTAGAATTATACTAAGTTCCATAATTGGTTAAGAATTCTTTGCCTTTGATTGGATTTACTTCTTCTAGTTTATTGCTCTACCTTCTTCTAGTTTATTGCCCTTACTTCTTCTAGTTTATTGCCTCCGACATAGCTTTTCGCACCATTTACCACCTTAAATTATAAGGTTATTGTAAATACTATTTGGAAGTAGCGCCTCCATTGGAAAAAATTTTAATTAACGAGTTAATTTTATTCTAAATTTATTTATTTTTCTTATGTTTGGAGTTTATTATTAATTTTGTCGCGAATACTAGGATATTGGGTGGTAGTAATAGTACACACTGCTTTTAAAGAGTAAATGAACCGTTACGTAAGGACAGAATATCCTAGCCGTCACTTAAGTTTCGAAAACAACCAATATTTTTCCAAGTGTTTCGATTTTTTTTACTACTTCTTTATTTAAGTTAATGTGTCAAATATAATTCCTGGAAAAGTGACATATCGTTCACATAACATATCGGAAAGTGACAAATTGTTTGTCAAGCGCAGGGTTACTTTGTCTGGTCACTTTTCCATTACATGGTTTAGTATTTTGAAAATAATTACTTGAAAAAGTTTGTAGACAACTGCACCGACAATTCAGTGCTAATATAAAGATTTTTGTTATTCGGAAAATTACCGAAAAATAATAGGAACCAATATTGACAACTTCAAGGATGAAATGCTAATTTTTATTTGACCAAAATTCTTCTAAGTTTATTGAAACAAATGATACGTTCTAATAAATAGTTATTCATTATATTTGGTAACCAGTGACAAAAAATTAAAATTATTAACATATCTGAATAATAAAAGAGCTACTGTTTCAAACCTTTTAATGATTGACCTACTTTATTAGAAATTTTAGAAATTTTGTTATAGTCATTTGGCAATATTGGTTTCTAGTATTATAAGATTTTAAAAATATTTATATCTTTAGATAAAGATAAAGACTTAATCTGATATTTCTAATTATTATAATATTTCAAGATCAATTTGCTTTCTTTAAATTAATAATCTTTTATATATTTAATAATTTGCAAATCCTGATGAAATAAATATTCAAAGATTTCTCATCAAAAAATATGACTCAAACAGCCCACAAATACAATAAATAAAAAATTACAAGTTTTATTTACGACATGTAATGAAAAACTTAGACGCACCTTTAAACAAGATGTAAAAGTAAGAAAATTTCTATTGTTGTACTCAAAAAATGGGTTCAGTCAGTCATTTGTATACTTAATACTTTTAAGGTTGAAAATGTTTATAACCTAAATTTATAAATTTTTAAAGTATTTTTTTTTTAAAAAACTTTTCCTTTTTTTTTCAAATATAAAATCATACAAAATGGGGTTTGTAAATTCTGTTCATATCTGAGTAAATTCATTTAAATATCTGATTGATTAATGGATTCGTTCGGTCAACAGAGTTCATTTTTAAGTATAAAATTTACTCATATTCTGAAAATTGTCATTTCAACTTTTTAAAGTTATCACTCAACAATATGATCCATAATGATGGTTATAAGTGAATCAATTTATTCCTTCATAAATTGATTCACTTATAACCAGCATATTTTCTACGTAATCCAGTTTCAGTAAAATTCTCTTCACCTCAACTAACTTGGATTATTAGAATGCCTGTCAGTGTCAGTTAAAATTTCTAATTGATAGGAAAAAATATTAAAGACTTGTAAAAGAAATAAACAATTATCAGCCCTTAAATTTTATGTATAAAATATTTACACACAATCAAATTAATTATTAATTATGTAAACATTTTTCTTTTCTTACTTTGTAATTATTACCTGGGAAAACCAGTTTTTGGGAAAAAAAAAATTTTTCAACATAAAGTTATTTAATGATTTATTCGAGCATAAAATTTTTATAATAATTAACAAAATAATAAATTAATTTTACTTTAAAAAATTTTAATGTTTTAGTAAAAGATTTAATATTTTTTTTTTTTTTACTGATTAAAAAATACATTAATAATAAAGAAAATTTTGAAAATTGATAAAAAAATTCTTTTTAAATTTGATAAATACTTTATTATGTTGACCACAAATACATATTTGAAACAAAATTTTAATTTAACTTGTAAATTATATAGATTGATCTCTTAGCTTATTAAAAAAATATTTGAATATTGAGCTTTTTTTTTTGCTGAAATTCGTATGTAGACGACGATTTTATAGACCAATTTTTAGATTAAATTCAACGTTTTCAAACGAAAAATCAACATTTTTCAAGATAAATGAAATTAGTGGACGTAGGCATAAATTTTCATTTGATAAATGATGTGTCAGATAATGGATATAGTTTTCTTAATATTAAATAAAACAAATTATGTAATTACATTTTTATTTTCGAGAAAATTAGGATTTTTCTAAATAGTGTCTCAAGGTCAGCTCGAATTTATTTCACTAGAAGTTTTATTCCAGAAGGAAAAGTTGTCAGTATTTCCAGTATTTTATAAAACTAAAATTAAAAAAAAATTATAATTTATTTGAAAGGTTCGATTATTTTCTCTAAAATAAATTATAATTTCTTCGAATCCATAAACTATTGGGTAGACAATGTCATTTTCGTCTAAATCTAAAACAATATTATTTTTAATGTTTAATTCACAATATATTTCCTGTACTTAGTATTCGACAATATTCTGGAGTCCCGTAGGTTCAACTTGAATCTGTTTTTATGTAAACGGTGCATGATTTTGCGGCAAAGACCTCTGTGATTATTATTCTTAGGTCACTTTTATTTTCCATTTCCTCCCCATTCAGATAATATTGCAAACTTCTGAAGGCATTGTAAATTATTGCTGTAATTCGGCCACGAATTTATACCATTGTCCCAATATTATAATAACATTATCAATAGAATAAACTGCTCAAATTCAGTTCGCTGTATAAATTATCAGAGCAAATGGTATTTTATATTTTTTTTCAGTAAAAATCCTTATTTTCTCGAAAAAAATCATTAAGATAAATTTTTCTGATGCTACTTTCACTTGAAAAACGTTAAATTCAACTTCTAAAACGTTGAATTTTGTGTAGTCAAGTTTGAAATTAACTTGAAAAATGTTGATTTTGTTTTGAAAAGCATTGAACTTACACTAAAAAATGGTATGAATGTTGCTACAGTTTTCAGTATTTCCAGTATTTTATAAAACTTAAATTAAGTATACTCTCATTGCCATACAATCATTTAACCTTAAATTTCGAATAAAAATAAATACTTTTATGTTGTCCAAAAAAAAAAGACCGAAAATTCTATATTTTGATAAAAATTCTTGTACAAAAATTCAATTTTTAAAAAAAAACTGATAATAAAATATTTAAAATAAAGGAATTACGCATAATTGCACATTTATAACAACAACCAAATAAATGAATTTCGTAATAATTTTTAATTTGTTATCTTAATGAAAAAATATATATAAATTTTTGAAATTATTTTGCACTCATAAAATATACATAAATATATAATAATTTAATTAAGTTAATTGCGGTTTAAAGTTTAATATTTACAAAGAATTTTTTTTTGTGTAATCAGTTAAAAAATCAGGTTGAAATTAACAAATTGAATTATTTTGTATTTTTTTTTTAATTATCAGGTTATAAAAGTTATTAACTTTAATTTTGACAATATATACTTTTATGTTCAACTATGTAATTATAGATAAATTTCTTTATATGTACATAACAATCTATTGTTGTTATAGTATCTGCAAGAACGTTCATAGTTCCTTCAATTATGATATTTGAATAAAATCTCTTTTAAAAATACATAGACAAACATATTTATGCTCTTACCATTTTCCGGTTAAATTTAACGTTTTTTGAAAATAAATTTTCAAGTTCATCATAGTCCAATATAAAATCAATTGAAAGATGATGTTAAATTTCATCTGAAAATGGTAGCTGCATTTTCACTGATTTTTCTGAGAAATTATAGGTATTTTACGTTACTTTTCTCCACTAAATATCACTAAATAATTTTAATTTGACTTCCAAACGTTTTATTTATAAACGAAATAAGTATATTTTATATTTTTGATACCACACTTTGCGACTAAGTGACCCAAAGGTGGTATCCCTTTGTTTTCTCCCACAAGCGCTTCCTTTTAGAAAATCCAGCTTTTGCAAATCTAAGATGTCGATTAATTGGATATTCACGATTCACCACTTGCTCTAAATCTTCAAATTCATGTCTTTAAATTGAAAATATCAAAATGTAAATTTAAAGACATGAATTTAAAGGCTCTTAAATCTTAACTAAGCCTGCTCCTCATACAACATACTCAATTACAAAGGATGTGTCCTCCATGGCTTGATGCCGTATTCACAGATACACCAAGATCCCAGTCTTTATGCCATTCAACCCAGTAGGCAGTAATTACTTTTTGAGGCTTTGAAATAAATTCTAATTTCGAATTTTCCAAAAGATTTTCAAATTTTGTTATAAATCAAAGTGTTGACCTCAAATTTTTAATCTAAATCTTTAACTACTATAAATTATCTAATAATTTTTTTTTATTAAATTATTATTTAAAATTAAATTTCTACAATTTAATTTTTAAATTTTCATCCTTTTTTTTTAGGTTAGGTTAAATGAACTGCCCCTAAGATAATTTCTAGATACCAACCAACAAAAATATAAACAGAATTGTTATTAAAATTATTATAATTTCTTTATAAAGAAAGCATATATACATAAATTGAAAATAAGATTGCGTTTATTTTCCTTCTGCATTTTCATAAAGTTAATAAAAACAAACGAGTCTGAATAAAAAATTTCATCAAAAAAAAAACTTTTGAAAATTTCAATTTTTTATGGAAAATATTTTTTTGCTTGAAAAATTTACAAAACATTAATTTTTTTTTTTTTGTATCTTATTTTACAAAAAACAAAAAAAAATGATAAATCAACAAAAAAAAATTTAATTAAATAAAAATTCATATTAAACATAAAAAAATATATATTTTTTTACGAATATTTCTCTCTCAAGTTTCTTTGACTTGTACTTCTTGCCTTGTCAGTTTAGTCATTTCTTTCTTTTTTATGCTTTAATTAAAGTCTACCAAGAAAACAATTTTTTTGTTGGGTTTTTAGCACTGATACTTTAAAAAGAAAATATTTTTTGGCAGGTAATCATTAAGATTTATTGTTTTATATTTTTTCCTTGTTGGTAATTTTTATGATTTTTTCGGAAACATTACATATATTTTTTTTTTTGCGCCCTTAGCTTCGTGAAAGTCAAAAGTAAAATACAAAAAATGTAAATTGTATAATTTATAATTTTCGAAATTTTTTTTGGAAAATATAACATGGAATTTCTTTTAAACAATAAATAGTTTTATCAGTGAAAATTAATATAGAAAATTTCTTCTAAAAGGAAAAAAAAAATTGTTAAATTTGTAAAAATTGACTATAAAAATGATTTTTCAAAAGAAAAACCACCTTTGTTGTCTGTAACAAAATATAGGGTAAATTCGGTTTTATCCGTGCTGTAGTCAGTGAAAAATGAACCCTGAAGTAATATCCACGAATTTTAAACATGTATACGAAGATAAACCGAGATAAACAGTCTTTAGGCCATTTAACTCAGTAAGCAGTAATTACTCTTTGAATTCTGATTTCGACTGGTAAGAATATCTGTAAGATTAAACTACTCCCGTAACAAAGATACTTCTTAGTGTGGCTTCTTGATAAAAAGTTCTTTAATTGCAGTTCTAATTTAATAAATTTTTATGAAGTTGAAGAGTTCAATGCTAGGAAAATACTTGCTTATCAGTTCCAAAAATATCTGTTGTTGTTCCTTTCAAAAAGTATTAGTACAGAAGCATTTTCTTATTATATGATTTTTAAATTTTTCGCTGGAATTTGTTATCACGGAATTAGAATTTATTTATCACGATGTTAGCCGTAGTATCACGAAGTTATCGGTAAAGAACCTAATTCACTTCTAGACTATCGCTTGATTGTGTAAATGAAATTTGTAATTTTGATATTAAATATTTATGAAAGAATCTTGTATCTGTTATGTTAAATCCTCATATCTGTATTTTTATTTTCTATATAAAAAATTACAAATATCATGAAGCTAGCTTAGTTTACCCTACATATTTTTTTATTAATGCCCTTAAATGCCCTTGTGAATAAAATTTTTGTTCAATTTTTGTATTTTGTGTATAATTGTGCATTGTTGAAAATTCTGTACACAATTAGTGCTCTGAATGAAAATTAATTGCCACAACAAAATTAAACATTTCTAAGCAAAATATTTGTATTTTTTCTTTTGCCTTAGAAACTATAAAAAAAATAGGGTTAACTAAGATAATTTGAAATGATTTAGGAGGTAATTCACATGTCAGACCATGTTAAAAGAAGGGAACTCTAAATATCAGTATAAGTTTTGTTTAGTTTGTGTTCTTCTGTCACCACAAAAATCTAAAAAATTAGAGTCTTTTAAGTCTAACATTCGAATCATTTAAGCCAAAAATTTGAAAGTCCGAACGTTGTTGTGTTATTTTCATTATGAGCTACATCCGTTCCCTAAAACGATTAACGTTCGTGGAATCGCTTTACACGAATCCGTACCACTCAGTCAGATTGCCAAATGGACTGAATTCTTACTGACCAACTTTAAGCTTCTGTCTGTCCCGTCTTTGGTCTGAAACTAAATTGCCTAAATCTTTATCATGTTTTTTATCCTGTCTTAAAGACAAATTAACGTAAAACATGCATAGAACAGGTATTTACCTTTTATAACATTTCCGAATAATTTCTATAAATCATATTTGTGTTAAATTTTATTTGAAATTTTGTTTGTTTGTTTATAATTCTCCCATACATGATTCATGTCTGATGGAATAGTTCAAATTTACAGCAAATTAATACAAAGAAAATCTATATATATTTTATGTACTGAACATAATTTAAATTTTCTTATATATACAATTTTAGAAATTAATTAATGTTCTTTGTTTTATGCCACCCGGAGAGTATAGATGTATTTTTAGAAAAAGATTTTCTGTTCAACCTCATTTCTCCAATCATGACTGATACTCAAATCTTTAACTAGGTCATATTATATAAGAGTTTTTTTTTCCTTTTATTCATTTATATATAAAATATAAATAAACCATTGATCCTTTTATTTACAATATTTTACCCCCATTATGCGTTTGCACATTAATTCTTGGTTTATTATTTAATTTTTTTGTTTCTTCTGTATATTCCTTCTTAGGGATTAGTTTTTATTTGCATAAGAAATCATTTTAAATTATATTTTCATAAATTTAGAATTAAATTATCGTTATTTTTATATTTAGTTGCAAGGACTTCATTTCATTATTCATTAATATATTAAACGCTAGTTTAGATTTAACTAAAGAACAATAATTTTATTATATTCATGACTGTCGTGACAGCTTAAGTCGAATCGAGTCGAGTCATCTCACTAAAGCTTTTGAAAAATTCCAATTATATAAGGATTAGAAAACTATAAGTTTCTGTGAAGTGAAGAAACTTTTAGTTGGGACAGCTAATATTAGTGAGAAATTTGTTGTTAGGAAATGTCTTCAACCGTTAATATTTTTCTCATTCACAGAATTACACGTAATTGTAATTTTTGTTAATAATACTTATTTAAAGTTGAATAAAGATACGTCGGACGGAAATCGAATTCTGTACCTAAATAAAATCAAATACGTCGGTTTGAATAAACTTAGATACGTCGGATGGATAGCGAAACCGCACCAAACGTCAAATTTTTTAGGAGAAAAAACTTAGCGTCAAATCCTAATTTTTACGAAGAACAAATTTTGATAAACATTTTTTTTTTGTCTTTTCGTATCAATTTTAATCAAGTTTTTAGAAACGCATCTGCATAACAAATAAAACTAGCCATAAATTTTATATAGAAATACCAAAAACTCGGTGACTTTTGGAGGGTTAATGCATCACACGATAAACAATCGCTTAAATAAATTTAATATACTTACAAGAGTACAAAATAAAGAACAGATTGACGAATACACTTCCAAAAAGACTAAACTTATAGACGCTACTTTTTACAAATTATATTTAAAATAAAAAAAATATAAATTATTTGGTAAAAACTTCGATAAAAAATGTAGAAGTTGTTTTGACAAATTTATAACAATATTCTTAGTCTCATAATGAACACTTTGTAAACAAGACGAAATTTATTTTCTTCTAAACTTTAAAAGTTTTGTATTTTTCTTCAAAATTTTCAACTTGCTCAAAGTTCAATCCGTTTTATTATTGACCAACTTTTGTAAATGTGTAAAAAAAAAACAAGTAATACGAAAAATTAATAAGAAAAACTTATTTCCAGGCATGGGTGCAGTATATTCAATGTCAGTTAGTAGGAGTATAATTTTTTTTTTATATTGCGTCCTTCTTTCCCGCAATAAGGTTAAACATCCAACTTTAATTTAATTATAATATAATTTTTTTAATTAGTAATATAAATTTATTTTGTGTAAATGTTGACGTAATATTTTAAATTACCATATTTAGAAAGCGTCCAACACACTTCCACAATAATTGTGACTTTGTGGTTTTTTTTTTTTTTGATGAAGGTATTAACTTTACTCTACTCTTTGTGGGGGACAAAATAAATTCTGATTTCATCTGTTTTTTTTTTTATTATTTTCAATAATAACCAAAATAAACACATGCTGGGGTGTTAATTATAATTCGAACACTTGTAAATGATTTTTGTAAATATAAGAAATTTAATTATTGCCACGTGTGATAAATTCAAATTGATTTTTATCTTTTCATAATTGAGATATTTATCGCATAGAAATCTTAATAAAAATAATATCTCCTCACCAACAAAAAAAAAAGCACGGAATCTTATGCTGTCCATACACAGCATAACATGGCCAAATTCTATCGTTAGTTGGTTAGTTGTCAAAAAGTTGTCAAGCATTTTGATGTTTCAAATTTGCAAATCTATTGGAAAAATATTAATTTTTTTGGTGGTGGCATTGGTTACTGGTTCAATGTTGCACTGTGTATGAGGATGTTTATAACCTGTTGACAACCTAAATGACGTTTTATATGAAAAATATAAAATAAATCAATCAAATTCTTAATGTTTTCCAAATCTATTGGTAACCAAGTTGTAATGTGGATGGATCACATTAGAAATTCATCAAAGTTTTGTAATTTTGTTTTAATAATAACAATCGTACCTATTCCAATAAAAATTCATATCAAATAGACACTACTTTCAGCTGTCAAGTAGTGTTCCTAGCGTTGCTTTATATAATATTTATTCTATGCTAGTAAAATGTACTGCGGAGTCTACATTTATATAGTTTTTACGCAACACAGTAACTACCTGAAAACTATCCAAGTACATTTTCTGAAAATGTTTTTGAATTTAAATTTCCATTTTGTTTACTGAATTAAAATTTTCTTTATTGCCAAAATTAATTCAGAAATTCCAGACGAGAGAAATTAATTTTAAGTTTACCGAAATCGGGATTTATTGCGTGTGAAACTTCTCGCCAAACTACTGGATGAATCACGGGTAAAATTTCTATAAATATTTCTATAATTTCATGAGTTGCAATTAGATTATATTCAGTAACCTTCAGAGAACCTTCAAAGTTATAATTCTCTTAAGAAGATTAGGTTGCTTAGGAACCTGAAAATTGTCACAAGATAGTTAATTGAAATATCAAATACCTTATTAAGAGGATAGTTGAGTCGACAGTGACATTTAAAGAGACTCAAACTTGATTTATATTGAAATTTAGTAACTAAAGTGTTCACTTTCTGGAAATAGTTGGTACAAAGTTTATAGACTTAGTTTCAAAAGAATTTCTTTCAATATTTACAAAATTTATCAATTTATTTTACAAAGAAAATCAAAATATGAAAATAATCACTAATGTTACATTTTTCATCTATTCAACATAACCACAACAACAAAATTCAATTTTGAACGACAAAAGAATATTTGTGAGTTGAATTATAAAAGAAAATTGCGAAAATTAATTATTTTATACAGGAAAATAGTTAAATGAAAATTTAAGTTGTTTTTCGGTTTTTCATTTTTTCCTTTTTTGTTAATTATTAGTAATTTTTATTTTAACAACGTAAAATAAGAAATAAGTAGAATAAATAGAAAATTTTTGTTAGAAAGACTAAATTGAAAAAGTTTTAATAAGAATTTTAACTGGGTATAATCTCCAAATTTATTTATATTGCAAAAAAAAATCGTTTTTACTAAAATTTTAATCGGTTTTTCAAACAAAATAAAATTTTTTTTAATTTAAATTAAATTAGATTTTCTGATTTTATTCGTACTTTAAATTAAAATTGGAAATTAATATAGCAACGAATTCGGAAATTAATACAGCAACGAAGCTGAATAATTCAAGTGAAATAAATTTGAAAATACTAAATTAAATATATTTCATCATTATTAAGAATTATTTGATAAAAATTTTTTAAATTGTACCTGAGTACCATTTAATAGATTGCAAAAAATTGTGATTGGGATTCGTAAACATAGTCTGAAAATTGAAATATAATTTTAAAGTAGGAATTTGGAATCAGTAGATAACACGAATCACTAATGTTCTCTCTTCTAAATCATCCACTTGTCTTCACATTGATTAATCTAATCAATCTGAATAAATAGCCGAGCAGTTTCTTATGGCTTCATATAATTTACCTTTAACAAAACTCTACAGAGGGCTACTCTAACATTTAAAAAAATCTATTTGACAAAATATGTTTTCAAAATGGCGACAGAATAGAGTAAAAGCGCGCGACAATCGACAATGGTATATGGAAAAGTAACGTTTGCCTAATATTTTTATATCATATTTAGACTCATCTTTATAATGGGTACAGTTTAATTTCCTTATAAATCTACAATTCATGTCCCTCTAATAATTTCCATTAATTTATAAATAAATCAATTTTAAAATGAAGTAAAACCAAAGCAATATTTGAATGCATATTTAAAATGGTAGAAATTTATAAATATTGTCTCGAAATAAATAATGATTAAAATAATTTTGAATTCATATCAACTATAATTATATTTACAAACATACACATTTAAATGACTCCATCAAATATTGACATATCTGTGTTTTCTCTACAATTTGATATAATCTATAATTTCTATATTATAAATTCTGTCACCCTTTGACCTATTTTAATTAATTAGATTTTCAAATTTAATGTATTACACTAAAGAATCTTAATACAGTAAATTTATGAATTTAAGCAACTGAATCTATTTTTAAAAAAAGTTTCCTAATACAAAAAAGTTGTTTAATTAATAAAGTTTTATTTTTCTGTAGTAAATGTACTTTGTGGACTCCATCCTCAGACGAAATGGAGCTGAAACTAAAATAACCTTAGTCTGAGCTCCATCCTCAATTTTCTTATAAATTTTCCATTTCGTTTTTTTATTGAAATTAATTTTATACTATAAATTAAAATTATATTAAATTTTAATCTAAATTCGAGGGTAGCTTAATTTGAAAGTTTCTTAATTTGCAGGTTGCTTAATTTAAGAACTGACGGTATATTCTAATTTTTTTAGTCCCATAATTTTCAAAAAAAAATATTTCAATATTCCAGTAAACAATTATTAGTGCCAAAAAACAAATTTGTTAATTAAAATTAATTTTTAATTTATTATTAAAATTAATAAATTTTTAATGTTATTTTACTATTTTTATATATATTTCGTCTGTCAATTAAACTCATATGAACTTTATTAAAAAAAAAAATTTACCCATTAACTTAGATACATTTGTATCATAAAATATGATCATCACCATATCCGCTTACAAAAAAATTATGTACAAAAAAAAAAAAACACTGTAAATTAACAATATATATAAGTATGTTCTCATCTTAATTTCATAAAATTATTTGTTAGCTTGCTTTTAATTATATTTTGAAATTTAAGATATTTTTATTTATTTATGTTGTTTTTTTTTTGTACACAGTAATTAGTTAAAATTTAAAATCATAAAGCAGCATAAAATAAAATTTAAAAAAAAAATAAAAAAATAAAAAAGATTATTGTGTTATATTATAAACGGAGACTAGATAAATATGAAACTTTGCACCCCAGCCTACACAATGAACAAGTCAATGAACATATTAAATTATTATTGTCTCGTTTAACATTGAAATTAAACATATGTTTTATATAAATTATTATTTATATTTTGTTGTTTTTGTTTATGATTTAAATAGTTGACAAAACGGAATCAACGGAATGGACCAAAAACGTATAGTAAATGTCAAGTTAGATTATAGAAAAGAGAATCATAAAAATATTATTAATCCAACAAAAAAACTTAGGGGGTAAAAAAATATATAAATTAATTTTTGTTAATTTTTTTTTTTTATGGATTGTCAGGAAAATTTTCGATAAAAAATAAATATTTCCTACGCTCACACATTAAGATACTAAAAAAAAATCTATAATATTTATTTAAAAACAAAAAAAAAATGATATTTCGTGGTCATCAACTTTTTATTTTTAACAAATGGAAATTTTTAAGAAAATAATATAAAAACTAGAGGGGTAATTTATGCTAATTTTGAGGATGATCAGATTCTTAATAATTGTTATGTTTATCTGAAAAATTTTTAAAAAAAATATTATTATAAATGTTTCCTTACTCATTTGTGTTGAACGTTCATATCGGAAATTTTTTTTTGTTTTGGTCTGAACCACAAAATTGTTGATAATAATATTGACAAATCGGATAAAATTATTTCTATTATATTTTTTAATATCAGAAAATTAAGTAAATTAAATTATTTTTTCTATAAATTTAAAATGTAATGTCCTCTTAGAACCATTTTTATGTTATAGGGTTGTCAAGAAAGTTCTGTCAGTAAACTTTAATAAAAAAGTGATATTTGTGTATTTCAAAAACTATTTATTATTTTATCTTCAATATATGAACCTTGATTTGATATAACCTTTTCCCAACCTTTCTGGTAATTTTTCAATTCGGATCTTGTAAAACTACTCCCTTTTGGCGTTAAAATATTCTTGAATGGGTTTTTGGATTTTATCGATTTACCGGTCGCTTCATATCCCTCCAAATGTACAATATTCTTGTACGTGATCCAACGACATTCTTGTACGTGATCCACTTTTCATCCCTAGTTACAAATCCCAATCGTTGGATCAATACCAATCGTTGTTTTCGATGCTGAAGAAGTAATGATGAAGAAATACTTTTTCTCTCGCATAAATTCCACTCGTTCAAATCATGTGGCACCCATCTTTGGTACTTTAAAATAAAACCAAGTCGATGGATATGTGAAAAACTCCTAATTCTTCTCCAACTTCCCGACTAGATTTCAGTGGATCCATTTCCAATTTGGTGCGGAGAATATCGTCATCAATGATTGCAGATCATCAATGATCGTGTAACTCAAAATTATTCATTCAAAATTAATCTTTCTCTATTGTACGATACTGAATCCGGGCCGAAAACTTTATGCAAATTTGCAGTTGCCAAGCTGGACTCATACAAAATAAACTTTCGTAAATTAACTTTTTTTACGGTT
This sequence comes from Empis livida, assembly GCA_963932195.1. Classification (NCBI taxonomy): domain Eukaryota; kingdom Metazoa; phylum Arthropoda; class Insecta; order Diptera; family Empididae; genus Empis; species Empis livida. Next base: position 33,433,161 of record OZ010648.1, read on the forward strand.
TTTCACAGAATACTTCTGTACTACTACCATTTAAAAAATAATTTTTCACTACATTTACAGCTTAAGTAATTACTTTTTAATTAGATACAAACAACCTAAGAGGAGTAGTATTTTACATCCTATAAAATATTCGTCAATTTCTTGCCAACCCAATAGAAATTTTCCAAAAAAAACTCTGACCATTAGATTTAGAGCAATTACCCTATTGAAAAAATTCATTTTTTATTAATTTATGAAATAAACAACAAATAAAAATATTATTTAATTTATTTATAAATTTATTTATTTTTTTTTATAATATTCGCAATTTAATATTTTCATTTTAATTTTATTATTTTGTTTTTTAAATATTTTTACTCGTTTTACCGGTTTTATGAATTTTCACCGGTAATTGTTGTCACCTTGTTTAAGCCTTTTTTGTCAAACAAAACAAATAAAAAAAAAAACATATTTCAACCCTCAATTTGTCTGTCATATTGTCTGTGGATTAGTTTTGTAAACTAATAAAATATAAATTTCCATTTAAATAGTTAATAAATTCGCTATTAATTTGGCTTCAAAATGAAATACATTTATATTTAAATGACAACATAGAAATTTTAAATGTCTAAAAATATCTTGCGTTTGTAATGAACATTATGAAATATTATCCAAAAATAATATTTAATCCCACATTTGTAAATTATATAAAAACAAAAAGGTAGCATAAAATTCGATTAACATAATCATAACAACAACAACTGTCGATAGTAAAAATCGTATAAAATTACTATATTATGATTTTGCTGCGCGGAATTTTATTTTTATTAGATTTCTATCATTTATATCTGTGGTGGGTATGTAAAGTTAATTATAACCATTTTAATAAAATATTAGTAAATCTAGAAATAATATGATAGAAAAGTAGTAATGTCGTTAAACGAGTAAGTAACGAGAAATTGATTTTGTGATATTTGCCAAAAATTTATGAAAGCAAAATTCAATAATTTTATTTCCTAACACGTTGACTGCCAACTCGATTTTGTTGTACGTACAACATTTTCCAACCTTGAATTTTCATGAAATACAAATGGAAACTTCATGTTTGTTTTCGAATTTCAGCACAAAATAAGGCAAAAAAAAAGCTAGCAAATTTTCTTTCCTGGTTATTCTCAGTTGCCAAACCAAAAAATCAGATTCTAACTCTGTACTCCAAAGAATTCAATTAACTAATAAAAATTATATGACAACTGCGTCTAGGCAGGAACGCCAACTACGAGTCGTAGTTAGTGTCGTACTTGGCGTCTAGGCAGGAACGCGAGTCGTAGTTGGCGTATAGGCAGGAACGCGAACTACGAGTGGCAGGAACGCGAACTACGAGTGGCAGGAACGACAACAACGAGTGTACTCGTAGTTGGCATTCAACGTGTTAAATACTATAATTTACATAAACATTATAATTTCTGTCCTGATTTCTTTTCAGTAAATATTTTACCACAACTTTCAGTAGTATTTATTACCCCAAAAAACCCCTAAAAAAAATGATAATAAAAGTCGGAAAATTATGATATTAAACAGCATTAAAAAAAAAGAACCTAAAGAGATAATAATTTTTGATATTAAATTTCGGTAAAATGATACATATTTTTGTTCTACCATTTCTTATTTTTTTTTTTTTTATGTTAATCTTGCATAAAATTCCCATAAATGTGATAAATTTAAATTTAAAATGGTCATAAAAATTGGACATAATAAGTTTAATTGCTTTAATGTGAGTTTTTTTTATGCAAATTTTACTATGAACAAAAAAAAAAAGAAATTTATTTATGTTTCTGTTTTTTTTTTGTTAAAAAACTGTGTTCCAATTTTTTTTTTGTAGCTAACAACACAACATTTAAAAAAATGGTTAAAACTGTTGCTAAAATAAAATAAGAACTTCATATATTTTCATTTTAATGTGTTAATTTGAAATTTTTCTCTCAAGTATAAATCTGTAAATTAAGTAATTTCATAAAAAGTTTTTTAGTTCTTTTTAAACAAATTTTCTATCTTTTTTTTTTTAATCTGTCATTTTACTAAGTAAAAATGTATATTTATTTAAAAACTTTAGTTTTTTAAACTATTAAAATTTATATTATAAAATTTTGATTAAAATATGTTTATGAAAATTTGAAAAAGTACGTATGTATATAGTAAATTCAATTTACTAAATAAATAATTATTTTAAAAATTTTACTTAAAATCTTCTTGGTTTGCATTGAAATTTATAATTGAATTTAAATTTTAAGTTTGTATAATTTTCAACATTTTTATTTTACAAAATTTTAATTTTTTTTTAACCCATTTAGTTACACCGTTCTTTTACAAGTCACTTTTATACATAAATAAAATGTTTATCACAAGCAATTTTTGAGAAAACTAAACATAATATGAAAAAACTTTCAGAACGTCATATCCATTTTTTAACCCATTTGCGACGACAACACGAAGTGAGTTAAAAAGCTAGTTTTTTTTAAAAAATATTATAATTTTTTACCTTTTTTATTTAGTGTCTATGTCTAATGTTCAATGAAATTTCCAATTCAATGTCTGTCGTCTAATAAATTTTACACAATTAAAATTATTAAAATGTAAAACGGATAAATCAACAAATTAAATTAAATTAACACACAAATAAATAAGTGTGATATTTTAAATTTATTTTTAAAAAAAATTGTTTAAATTGTAAATAAATTAAAGTTGAACTAATTAAATTAAGATTATTCAATTCATTTTAGTTCACATATGAATTTAATTCGTTTTGCGTTGTAGCTATACACTTGTGAATAATTTAATTGTCAGTCGATAGTTTTGTATAGAATATATTTTGCAAAACAATCATCTCTATTTTATAGAAAATGAGAATTAATACTATTTCAAAGCCGGTTTTATTAATTTGTGTCATTAGATCAGACAGAATTATAAATAGTCTAACAATTTTTTCATATAACGATTTCTCAATTTCTGTTGATTAAATCCTCCAAGATTACTAAGGCGGATAATCTTGATCGAACATTTTTGTAAATATTTCCAACCATCTCTAAAAATATCTAGTCACTCATTAATCAAGGACTTATCAACATTCCATTAAATGCTATCGTTGATAACCCAAAGTAGAGCAGTTGAACCTAAATTAAAATAGCGATTCAATTACTTTATTTAATAACAATTTGAAAAGTTTACAAAAAACGGAGATTTAAGAAAAATATTAATGTCATATGTCATAAAACTAATAAATCCAAATTGCAATAGAATTTTATCACACCGCGCCAATAATCATTTTGTATTTCTATCTAAAATTCTTAATCTTCACATTGACCGATCTAGCAACATGTTTTGTGTAATAATTCAAAAAAAGTTTCCGGACGGACATACAAAACAACGAAGATAATCCCAAACTAACCGTTGATATTTTCTTTCATTCTCAACCATAAAATCAATTTTCTAAAAAAAAGTAATACAATATTTTTTAAATCATCTTTCTTTTTGAACCAGCAGCAAAAGATTTTCAAATTTGATTATGTTTTTACCGATGTATCTACTAAAAACAAACCACCTTTAAATCTTAATATATTTCCTTGATATTTTATGTTCAAATTGTAGAAAAATGTAACTTTAAAACCCCAACAAAATTGAATATATCGTACAAAAAGAATTCCATTATCTGATTCCGGAAGAAAAATCAATTAAATTGCGGAAAAATATTATATTATAAATTTATTGCGTTGTTAATTGAAAATGGAATAAAAAAAAATTTTTGTAATACCGTTCCTACTCAATGATTTTCACAAGGAAAATTGTTATATTAACCGATTTTTTTTTGTTGTTAAATAATTACGTAATTAACGCTTAATTAAATTATATTTTTACTTCTACTAATACATAAAATTACACACGGTAATTAAACAAAAATTTATTTAAATAAATATTAATTTGGTAGCTTTTTTTTTTAAAATATCTTTATGTTTTGGTAATGATATTTTTTTTTTTTTTTATGTTTCATAAAAAAACGAGAGGGATTTATAAAATTTTATGTGATCCTTTTGTTTTTTTTAATGACCTACATTAATTGGTATAAATGACTACTTTAAATTTTATTTTATTGTCCTTCGATTTTTATGTTCTGAATTTTTCTTGTTACCATACATTTTTTTTTGTTTAACTTTCTATAAATTATTTCACTTTTCTAACAAAATTTCACTAACTTAGTTTTGTACGAAAATAAAAAAAAATCTATAAAGTAGTCTCAAGTTAATAAATAGTTAAGTATTTTAAAAGTTTTTATATATATTTTCCAGTAATTTTCTTAAAAATAATTACGAGGGCTATTTGGAAAGTTAGTTTTGTTCTAAAAATGTTGGTCACTAAAGAAATAATTGTTATTAATTTTACCTCTGAAATATTCTTAAACAGTTGACCTACAAAAATTTAATCATTATACCTATATCAATTTTTCCGTGACAGTTGTACGACTTTTGGAATTTTAAACAATGTAATTAATAGAGGGAAAAAGTGAGTTTCTTTCCTTTGGTTTACTGTAAAAACCAAAGTAAAATTAGAGAAATATTATGGTAACTCTTGAAAATTATACCTAATTATTTCATTCAAGTGATTATCGTAAATATTCATAATATTGTAATGGAAGACTGTGTCGCTGTTACTTTACAGATGAAATATTTGGATATTTAAAACTTTTCGGGAAGATAGTTGACATTTTCCTGGACAATTATTTACCCATGTAATCGTTTCAAGAAAAATTGTTAGAATCCAGATTTGTGATGCAACATATTTCCCAAATTTGTTTACAAACAAGAAAAATTGTCTTACAGGCATGACATTTAAAAGTTAAAAACGCAACAGCCAACAATTTTGGGCAACTCGTAGAAATAAATAAACTTTCAATTCGTCTGCCTACGTATACGTCAAGCTAAAAAGTGATTATGTTAATTTTTCCCAGAAAAAATTAGATTTTCCTTAGTTGTTTACGAATTGTCTGAAAAACCCTCGTATAAAACCCTCGTATTCCTTTTAATGATATCAAAAATCTAAATCACTAATTTTTTTTACTACAAATTTTTATAAAATTTAAGTTTTCCAGAGAAAATTTTTCTACTTAACCAACATTTTCTTTTTTACAGTTAATTTACTAAAAAAAGAAAACTTATTTATTTCACTTCCCCAAAAAATATCGTAGATCTTGTAAAAGCACTTTTACCTGATATTTTAACCTTTATATAAGCATAATTTATAAAGTTTTTTTTTTTATGTTGTAAACGAAAAATGTCCATTTTGTAAATGTGGCGCCATTTAACTATCGCCTGGTAATTTCTTTAATCTTATACGTAATTTTTATAATTTTATTGTATATGATAGACAAAACTAAAGCTTATCGTGTAACTAAAAAATAAAATATAAATTTTTTCCATTTTTATGTTCATAAAATAAAATAAATAATATTTTTTTTTTTTTTTGTACATAGTTAAAATTTTATTCACAACAAAATATTCAATCTAATAGTTTTTCTATTTTTGACAGCCACATGACTGAATATCTAATAATAAAAGTTGTGTAAAGAGAAATATAAATTCTTTATTATACAATGTTAAATAAGTACTTAAACGCAATATTGCAGTTAAAATTTTAATTTATTACTGGGTGGATTCCAATAAAATATTATGTTTATTTTTTTGGGATTTCCCAAAAATGTTGTCATAAATTTTATAAGTTAACATGAAAATAATTTTGTAAACCTACCAATTTATCTAAATTTGTAATAAATGTCAGTGATAATAAATATAATTATCTCTTAAATCTGAAGATTATGATTTCTTAAATCTGACGACTATGAGCAATTTTAATTCATATTTAAACCATTTGGTAATGTTGGAAAAGAGCGCCTTCTCTTCTGGTTCATAGGTGGAGTTTTTCTCGTCATTCAATTTCTGTATTCGTCTTATAGGAATATTTATTCTAAACCAGGATTTACGCATCTGACGAAAAACTGTCAAATTCTACGACGGTTTTTTTTTCTTTGTGACAGTTCGTGTAATGTAAATCATAAAAAAACTCAAATGTGAATTTTTAATTGTCAGTAATTTTTAGTTATCAAAACAAATTTCTTAGTGTGCGTGGCCGCTACGCCGGAAAAGATAAAATTCGTTCAATTCTTTTTCGTGCCGGAATTTCGTCGTGTCGGATATTTCTGATTGTTTAGAATCGACCGTCACGGTTTTTTGGCGGATGCGTAAATCCAGCTTGAGACAACAAATTACTTCATTCTAAAATGAAAATTTCAATACCATAATACGACGAGTGGAGGCAGTCATTCCGTCTTGAATAAAAAACGCCGACTGACTTTAGTCTTGCCTTAAATACAAGTCTTATCAAATCTAATTTATTTTTCCATCAAATTCACCTGTTCATAAATCGTCGTACGAAAGGTATCCATTATCTGTAAAGACCTGTGGAAAATCTCAACTACGAAAATCAGAAAGAAAACAACTTTAATAGGAATAGTTGTTTTTTTTTCCGATTTAAATTGGAGTATTATATTTCTTTATAATAATTATAAGTTTAAGTATTGTGTAGAAAGAGATTTATGTGTCGTCTTTACATTTGGTGAAATATTTTTTCAAACTAACCAAAATTTCGTAATAAATAAAATCTTTTAAATTTATATTTCGCATGTTTTAACTTAATTGAAATTTTCATAATTACTAAAAATTTATCAAAAAAAAACAAATCAAAATCAAAAGTTAATCATTTACGTAAGATACTTAAAAAATTTAAACTACTTATTTTATGAAACTGAAAACATTAATTATTATTTTTTTTTTTTTAATAATTAAGCAGACATTGTTTTATTTATCTTTTAATCGTTTTAAACAATAATCAAGATTAAAAATAAATAAATAAATAAAAACCATTGTCCATCAACCAAAAAATATTCAATTAAGTAATTAAAGTAAACTTTTTATCTAAAGCATTTTTAAGCATTCAAAATTTAATAATTTATTAAGATATTTCATAAAAAGTCTATTCTTTCGATATAAAAACGAAGTGTTTTATGCCATAAAAATTTAATTTTAAATGTTACGAAAAATATGAAATCAACCATCACAAAAAATTTATTGAATTTTACATACTTTCTCTATTATAGAGTTACTTACTAGAATTTATTACATTCCAGCATATCCATAAAGATTTTAAAGTTTATAAAAATATATTAAATATAATAGAAATTTATTTAGCACGTTCCCAAAAATTAGTAGATATTTAATTTATCTTTAAACTGTTCAATGCTCGTGGCAGCATAACACTTTAGTTTGGAATTATTTCCACTTGAAGCAACTAAATTTTTAGATTTTTATGGATTCTCTAATCATAATTTCCTTTACAGAGAAGAAAATTTTAATTGCAACAAGCTATTTAATTTAATAAATTTTTGTTATTATCAGATGGGCTAAAATTTTAACATTTCTCCGAGAATTAAAATTAGATTTTACTATAATTTACTATAATTTTACTAGAAAACTTATACAGTAATATCATTAGCCGCAGACGAAAATCAAAATTGATAGGTCACTTCGAGTATATTGGACTTAATGTTCAAAAAATCCTTAAATTAACTTAGATTGATATCCTCAGGCTTAGTGAATATTTGTTCTAGAAATCGAAATGAGAAATATCCTTTCATTCGCATTGTATGTGCTCAACAGTCTCGTCTTCATCTCCACAAATTCTACAGTTCACAGCAATCGATATGTCAAATTAGATTAGATTATGTTAAGGCGGTAAGTTATTATCAATACTAGAAAATATTATGACCTAATCACATACCACCCACTTCTCGTTTCAAACCCACTTTACACCACTATCACTACGTATTGCCAATCATAAAATTGTCTAATAAATTGCTATACGGACGTTAAATACTTAAATAAATTAGAATTATTTTGACTGTAAAACATAATTTAAATAACAGAGAATATAGTAATTCTCTCTGGTTTCATAGAAATTGTGAAATTTTGTAACATTGATAAAAATTGAACTTTAAACAAACCCTTCACCCAAAACAATTACTACTTAAACATAAAAAAAAATTGAGAAAACATATTCAATCAATGTAAAAAAAAAAAAATCTTCCCTTTTTTTTAAAAAAAATTTAGTGTGCGTTTTTTGTGTGTAATGTGTCTACTATAAAATTTCATAAGTCAATCAAAAACAACAATATTTTTTATTTTTTTTTTTAAATCTCGAATTCATTGTTCCAATTCAAGGGACTCTAATGTTTATGCTGTTTTTTTTTCACAATTTCTGATATGCTTTTCTTTGATTTTATAAAACATTTCTGACTTTTAATAAATAATTTTATGAAAAAAAAAAATTATACAAAATTTGTCCAAATAAAATTTAACACACATTTTTTTTTTTAGTAAATAAAGTACGAGTATATATGAAAAAAAAGCATAATTGTATATTTTGTAAAATTATGAAATAAATTAGTCATTTCCGTTTAAATGCGCAAGTTTTGTGTGTTAAAAAAAAAAAGTATTATTTTTATGTTAAACGAAAAGAAAAAGTTTTTTTTTTTTTATCAACAACAAAAATTATTAAGAAAGAACTAAAATATTATTAAGTAATTCATGATTTTCTCAGTGAGAAGAGAGTGAGTTCATGGTGTGAAACGATAATAAAAAAAATATTAAAAAAAAAAAATTGTAAATAAGTTGAAAAGATGAAACTTTATGTTTAAAAATTATAAAAAGATAAACAATTTTTTTTTTTGAAGGAAATGATTTTGTATAATAATAAAAAAAATTACATAATTCTTAATTATTATTTTCGTTTCTATGTAATATATAATTTTTTAGCATATTTTCAATTAAAAATTGTGGAAAAGCATAGTTTTTTTAAAAGTTTGAATGAAAAATTTATGCTAATTAACATACAAACAAATCTTAATTTAACGACTATTTTTTATTACGATCATATCTTCAAAACTATCAGAATTTAGTAGATGACAACACTATATCTGATTTCAGATGTTCAAACGATGGTTTCCTTAATATTTTACAATCAATTTAAAAATGTACAAGTTACAAAATATTTTTAATTTCAAACGTCACGTTTTAGGAAATATTTTTTTAAAATTTAAACGTGACGCTATTCCACCCTCAAAACTTCAAAATTTACTATTTTAAAAGTATTAAATACCAAAATTGACAATTTTGTATCTGTTTAGGTCCCAATATTTTCTGGTGTTGATGATAAAAGTCCGCAAAAATTAAAGTTTAAATAAATACCCCAAGTCCAGAACAGGAACCAAGCTACGTTATATTTCTTCTTGGCATTAATTTGAGCCCAATGACGAATTCGAAAATCCAAAGAACAGTGTTTACTACTTTTTACTGAATTAAAATCAGGATCTTTTGGGTTTTATTAATTTAAAATTTAAAATTATGTTCTTTGAACAAACTCTAATTTTTTACTATTTCTAATTTTACACAAAGTTTCAAAAAAATAAAAAATATGATTAGTTTATTCTCAAAATTTAATGTTGTATGTTAAAATTAATTAGTTTTTTTTTTAAGAGATTTTATATATTGTAACAATTTAATTAGAAATTAAGATATTTTGTAAATACAGAAAATTAATCAAGTAAACCTTTAAAATATTAAGTATTAATTTTGACCTAAATTATATCTTATTTTATATCTCGAGTGAAATTTTAGGTAAAATCGTTAAGTTAACCATTAAAATTTCTGAAAATATTTCCAAAAATATAAATTTATCTTTATTTAATATTTTTTTTTTTTGGTTCATCTGGGAAATCTAGAATGAAGGAAAAAAATCTTATTCAAAATAAATATTATAAGAACGTGACTGGATTTTAATATTTATAAAATATACGTTTTTTTTTTTATGTTTTTATGTTGTCTGTGTTAGGACCTGTGGTCGAATTATATTAAAAGAAAATCAAATTTAGGCTATTATATGATTAAGTAATTTCAATATATAAGTTAAGTGTATTTATCAACTGGGCACATTAATATGAGTTCGATTATCAACTGTGTGTGGGTTTATTTTTGTTTTTTTTGGTTTGGAGAAACCTTTTTTGTTAGCAGTTCAAAAGGACAAGAATATTCTTCATCTTCTAATTGAAATAATTGTTGTTGATTGATTTGTTATTAGAATAGGCAGTCAACTGTTGATCTTTTATTTGAATGATTAAAGTTAATTAGTTTCAATAATAGTACCGGCATATAGTTGTAGTGCTGTTGTGGATTAGCTCTTGTTGGAAAAATCGATGTTAAATTTAGTCATAAGTACCAGTAATAATAATCTTATCGTGTTATTTGAAGACTGGAATAATAGGCTACATTAGAGATTATTTACTAAAAATAAATGACTAAGTTGCTTCAGTGCTTTACGATAAGGAAATTTGTATTCCGGAATTGTATTCCGGAATTGCAATGGAATGATTGAAAACCCTGTGATCGCGATCAATGACAGAAATAACAGATTTTTTTTAATAGAAGGATTTGGTCCGCTTACACTTTTTAAATCTTTTACCCAAATAATCAGTATTGTCTATATTTACTGGAGTTTTTGTGCAAATGACTTGAATGACTATATTTAGACCATTTTACCACAAAAGTAGGTATTTTTAGCCACAATTTTATTTTCAATATCTTCTGCTACCGATGCCATTTTAAAAAAATTAGCTAAATGTTGACTTGTTTTATCGCAGTCGACGAAAGTGGGCTCCAAAAATTTTAATTGTGAATAATGTTTTTTATTTTGTATGTTTCATAAATTTTTAATTTAAGATGGGCTGGTAATGATGATAATTAATTAAATTGTTTATAATATTTTCCATTTCCAATGTTAAACAATCAACAGAAAAAACAACAGAGAAAATGATTATTAATTAATTGTCAAATATTGACAATTTGCAGCCGGTCGTATAAATACGCAAGTAAAATTTATGTTGTCTGCTTTTAAAATTTTTTAGTCTGCATAAGCTACGCAGTAACTAAATTCTTAACCGCACCCTTATTGATACCTGTTAATTTATATCTAAACAATTAAGTTTACCTCTAACACTACTTTTTTTTTAGTGAAACTACCCAATTATACCAGGAAAATTACTTAGGCGCCACATTGAAATTAATCCCACAAAATAACAAGAAATTTATTTATTTTCTGAAAGAATTTACAATTTGCCACTGACATATATAAATACAAATAACTAAAATCACTATTTTTAGCTACAATTTTATTTACAATATCTTCTGCCACTGATGCCATTTTAATGAAATTGTGTAATCTAAAAATATTTTTTTTTTTTTTTTGTATTTTTTCAAAGTGTTTATAAATAAACTTCAGAAAAAAAAAACAACACCATCATAAAACATATTTACTATAAATACTAATAACCTAGTCTTCTTTTTTTATTTTAAGTGATATTATAAAGTAAAAGCACAGAAATTGCAAATTGAAGATAAAAATATTTTTGCTTTTGATGTGTGAGACGACATTTATATTAGGCCATTTAAAATAGTAAAAAAAAATTGGAATGGATTACAGCAAAAAAAAAAAGCACTTTCTCTACTATAAGTAAAAAAAACATTCACTTGAATTATTGCTAATTTAGTTGAATGTACGTAAAAAAACACACTAAAAATTGTTGATATGAAATCATCAGAAAGGGTCAAAAAAAAAAAAATTATGATGAAAGTATTTATATTGAAATTAAGGCACGGCGCGACTAACCTAGTTTTTTTTTTACATTGTTGAAATTAAAAGCTTTTTATAGTGAAGAGTGTATAGTTTTTTTTAATGAAACATTGAAGAATATCATGCTTTACTATACACAACAATTGAATTTAATTAAAGTTAAGTTAATTATTTCCTGAAAAAAAAAAGTTTTACTATTTAGTATAATTTACGCTTAGAAATTTCTAGCTAAAAATAGTATAATAAAAAAATATGATGAAAAATTGTATAAATCTTAATGATTAATTATCAAAGTAAAGTGAAACTAATTTTGGTATAAAAAAAATTTATTGATTTGATTTAATTCATAAATTCAGTTGGTATTTTTTACAGATAATTATTATAGAGACACAATGATTAAATATGAAAAGTTGACAATTACTAATAGGTAATTCTTTGAAAATATTCGATCCGTTCCAGTTTTTTTTTTATAGAAAAACTTGCAATGAATCGGATTCAATGAAATATGATTTTTGAATTTTCATTAACACTGTTTTGAAATCAAACTTATTAGTGGACAAACAAAATTTCATTTTATTAACATTTTTCTTATTTATGTTGGTATTGCTAAAAACTCTAAATAAACTGAGTGCAAAAAATTGTTTTAAACCCTTAGAAGCCTACTGGTTCTTACATTAAACCATATTTTAAAAAAGCGATTTTTATATATTTTACTTTGTATCAACTTGAATTTAATATATAAAATTTCGTTTTATTACAAAAATAAGCCTCAAAGGGTTAAAAGCGACACAAGTTTAATTTTTTTTAGAAGATTCGATTTTCAATAAAACACGTTTGGGTTTAGTTTCTGTTAAAATTTGTTATAAATTTCCACGACATTCGGTCGGTTTTTTTACAATGAAAAACGTTATAAGTTAGGTTAAATTAGAGTGAATACAGATTATTACAATTTTTATTGTAATAATCTGTATTTAAAGTTATCTTCTGCTGTATTTTCTCACAGATTTCTCTAATGTCATAATATTTCGAGACAGGAAAAGATAATTTGAATGGACTACATTTGTAAGCACTTTGTTAGTACCATATCAGTTTATAACAAAAATTGCTAATCCCAATCTTAATTTAAGATTACTCGTTAACTCAGTACTTTAAGTAACTCAAGTTTATTGAGAATTTCTAGACTCTTTAACCAATTCGGGTGATTTACAAAAAATATGAGTCTCTCTTCTCTTTTTACTGGAACTTGTATCACTTTGAGAACATACAAACTTGTGAAAAATCTAAAAAGCCATAAACAAATTACACGTTTGTGCCAAAGTAATGGAAGTTTTTTATTTTTTTGAACAAAATTTAATTTGGTGCCATATCAGAAAATTGCACAGTTGTAAGCGAATGTGTTAATATCGTATTTGAAAATTAAATTCATCAATTATTTTATATAAAATAGTCAATTGATTTTATTTTAGTTAATTTTTATGATAATTAAGTTTAGTTTTTGCTAATTGATCACCTAACCTAATATAACATCAAATAAAATAAATAATTCAGAGAAAGTTAAATATTTTATTTAATTATTTACGTTTAACTAATTTCTTTTTTTTTTTCCTTTTTTTTTTTTTGTATCTTTTTAATGTTTTATAAATAAATTATATATTTTAGAGATACTATCTGTCCATAAAAATGCCATATGGCACGAAAAAAAAAAAATCAACTTAATTTTTTTTTTGTCTAATTTTAATATTCTAATTATAAAAAAAATATTGTTTTATATTAAAATTTTTTTACCTGGAAAATGGTTTAAAAAATAAAAAAAAATATTCTAAGGATTTTTGCCGTTTATTGTTACTAAAAAAGAAGTCATTAACTTTTCTGAAATGGTGTAGCAAAAGAAGAAACACTTTAATTGAGGAACACACAAATTACCCATCTGTTTTTTTTTTTCAAAATGGTTTTTTTTTTGGGAAAGTAATTAGGTCAAATAGATATTATTATCTACTAGAAAAGTTTTTTTTTGTTATGCTATGAATATGCCAATAGCATATTATTGGAAAAAAAACTGTGCGTAATATTTTTTTTCTAACATGTTTAAAAGACTTTATTTATAAACATCTAAAAAGAATGCCGCCCAAAAGCAAAATTTATAATTAAGTTTCTGTTGGTTGCATATGTTTCATAGTTTGAAGTTAAAAGCAACATGTTTTTTTTTTCTCTTCTTTTTTACAAAAACATAATAGCAGCATAAAAAACATAATTAACTTATACAGTTACTAAAAAAAAAACGAAGAAAATAATAATTTTTTAATTAATATAGTTTTTCTTACAGTAGAAGCATATCTACTATATTATGCATACTTATAGGCGGATCTTACAATTACTGCCAACGGGCTCTTACCACAAGAATGCAATTTTAGTTTGTGGTGGTATCCAGTTAACGATATTAAATAGTTAAAAAAAAAAAAACCTTACCGCATAAATTTATAGAAAATTACAAAGTAATTTTGAAACAAAGTCAGTTTTTTTGCTTCTTTATGACAAAAGGAAGAAAAAAAAAGCAGGATTAATTGATTTTGAAGCATTTTGTGAAGCGGCAATAATGTTTAGTTTCGAAATTAGTAATAAATAATTGTGCACTTAAACTAATATTAGAAATTATTATTTATTATCATTTTCTTTTTCGGAAAATAAAATAGATACGGGATTTTGGTAACGAATTTACAGTGTACTCGTTGTTAAGTAAAGTTTAACGTTATGGTTGGTATATGAAATTATTTATTTATTGTATAATATGACTAGGTACTTTACAAGTCAGTTGTGTAGATTTTTGAATTATATAAGTGTAATTGTGTCGTTTATTTACTCAACTTCCTAACATTTTCTTGTAAATCACCAGTACTAAGATGCTTGCTTCGTTCTGATTATCGTAGGTAGTGAAAAAAAACAATTTCTCCTATGTTGACTGTAATGTTAACTCTAATTAGGAATGGTTTTCATTTATACATTTGTTTTACTTTGTCCCAACGGGAAGGTAATTTAAAAATACCAAATCTTTATTTTACCCTAACAAAACTGGGATACCTCTTATTTTAAAGAGTTAGCATTTATAACCTGTTTTGCTCTTATGTGATTATCCCAACCTAATTCCATTATTTTGTTCCTGGAGCTTTTTGCAACGTGTGGTCTTGCGTTACCTCGAATAAACAAAACTCCTCGTCGATTAAACAATGATAGCTGTTTTTTCTCAATGCTCGTACACTCTTTGTAGTTGCTCTCTATAGAGGTTCGCTGTCTGATTTTCCACGTATTTCCTAATTGATGAACTCTGTTTTCCATAGCTTCTTGTATTTATTTGTTGAAGCAAATTTTTTAAACCATATTTGAGCTGTTCTTGTGGTTACTAACCCTTCTTCAATTTCGGTACAAATCTTTCTTCCCTTTAAATTTACACTTTAAATTAATGTTCACTAGTCAAAGTACAATTATTTAATGAATTTTACTATCCACTTAACAAACCATTAAGCATAGTTGATTACTTGGCATAACGAACCTACCTCAAACATGGTTCTAAAAATACAGAACTTTCTTGGTTACCTGTTATATTGAAATATTTGAAAGTAGATAAATTATCTCGTGTTGTTAGAGACTGCATTTAATTTTAAATTTCATTTCCTTCGAGTATGCTCAGTGCAAGCCACCATCTTGATTTGACAATCCAAACAATCTACGACATTTTAACTACACTACTAAGGCTCTCAATCTATAATAAACTTATTATGTTAAATAGAATTAAAAATTATATTATATTTTTCACACATTTTCCTATGATCTTATCATTAGTTACTTTTTTTTTAAATAAAAATAAAAAAATTTCATAATTTTATTTTTGTGTAACAAAATCCAAAAAAAAAAATTATTATCGAAAAATATAATTTAACCTAGTTTTCTAGTCGATTGAATATTCGTCGCCACCGCCAACATATTTTTTTTTTTTTTTTGTTATTTTATTTTTGTTGTTATTATTTTATGCTAATTTTCTATTTTTCATTTTAACAATTTTTTTTTTTTTTTTTATTTTGGTTCGGATGTAAAAAAATATCTGTGTATACATACTTTATACATAAATATTTTAATATGAATTTCAATTGACATGTTTACTACAAAAAAAATTCACATTTTCAGATTTTAAGTTTATTTTTCTATATCACAGAATATAAAAGATTTATTTTTATGTAATAAAAAAAAAAACTGTTTTGCTAACAAAAATTTGCACAACATTAAAGCTTCTTAAATATTATTCTTTTTTTTTTTGTTATGATTCAGCACTTTCAGAAAAATTCATTAAACATATTAATTAAAAAAAAAAAAAAACTAAATTTTTCAAATAGTGTAGATAGATTGTAGAAGCATAATTATCATTAGAACATAAAAAAAAAAATTGTATATAAGTAGATTTAAATTAGAACTAAAAAAAAATATATATTGTTGTAATAAATATTGAGCGAAAAAAAAAACAAGAAGATATTAGTGAAAAATTAAATCTAATAGATTGAAATAAAAAAAATCATGACATAGCATAGAGATATTTTTTTTAGTTTTTGTAAAATATTTCTTCTTCTTTTTCAATTTATGATTTTTTTTTTATTTTAGTTGCTAAAAATAGAATAAATTTCAGGGTCAATGTTAAAAATTTTTTTTATGTTGTGTATCTAGTATCTAGTATCGAATATGTCAATTTATGTTTTTTTTTTGTGGTAATAAATTTTATGAAAACAAAATAAAAATTTTAATTATTTTGTATAATTAATAAATTAATTTTAAATAGATTTTTATTTATTATTAAAAATTTTTATAAAAAATTGTTATTGGAAATAAATTTTAAAAAAATAGAATGAAAAATTTAAATAAAATTAAATTGAATTTATTTAAAGGAAAAATTTTAAATTTGTTTAAAAAAAAAAGAAAATTTATGTTATTTATGGTTAAAACCGCAATCATTTATTTTACTAACTTAAATTTTTTTTTTGTGGTTTATTTGGGAAAATTAGTATAAGATTTATTTAATTTGTTAAATTTTTTACTTAGTAAATAAAATTTTGGCAAAAGATTTTGTATTGTTTTTTTTTTTTGGAATAATTCCCAAAAGTCAGTGTGAATTATTGAAATAAGAACGATTAGAGTATTTTGTGTGGAACCAGTGAAAATGGTATTTAGATGTTGTTGAAAGCTAAATCACTTAACTCCATTTTTTGAAACAAATTTTTAATTTCGTTAAATTTTGACTTTTAAACCTACTTGAAAATCAAACTTTTTTTTTTGTTATTATTTTTATTTTACACGAGAAAATTGGAAAAGTCTGTCTGAAATTTGAATTTTAATTAAATAATTTTTTAAAAAAGCATTATATTTTCTTCAGTTTTTTTTTTCTGTGGTTATTTGGTTTGGTTTACACGTTCGTCTATGATATTTCTTCCGGAAATACCTTTTAAGGACGAAATCTATCTTAAATGGTTGCAAATCATCAAAATTGAAAACCAAGTATTATTTCACTTAGTTAAAAAAACGCGGTCATAGCGATTTTAATAAGCTATAAGCTCTGATTTCAAATTTTCCATAAGACGAGAAGCATTTATTTCGTATAAAGCAAACTGTCGCCTTTTTGAAAATTTAAAAATTCTGTATCGACTGGTAAGATTCAGAACTTATATTTCAAAGTGTCAAAAAGTAATTATAAGTTTTTTGACAAATTTTCACAGAATTCTCTGATTACAATACTAAATAAATGTATACAAAGTTCAAAAAGTAATTTCTGATCAAGTATTTAAATTTTATGTTAATTTTTAAGCCTCGAAAGAACATTGAATTACAAATTTTCTGCAGATTGTATTGCCACGAAAATATATTCAATTATATAGAATTAATTTTTATAGATTTTTCAAGAATTGTTTTTTTTTCTTAGTAAATTTACACGTCAATTTTAACATGAAATTCTTGAACGTCAGTAGCCAAAACGAGCGTTTCTAATTTTACAGGCTTGTTTACAAAATAATAATAATAAAAAAAAGAAAAACATTATTTTCCTAAAATATTTTTTTTCGAACAAACTAATAAAAAATAACAAAACAATTTTTTTATTGGAATAGCAGCAAGTTATCAATATTTCCGGTGGAAATGGGCGCCTAAATTTATAACAATTTTTATTTTATTAAAATTATTTTTATGATATTATTTTGACTGCATTTGGTCGTCATTTTAATATTTTTTTAGCTTGTAGATTTATTTAATATTGTAATTATATACTTCCTTTATGAATTCATTAGCATTAATGATAAGATAATTTAAAAATTTTTAGAAAAAAATATCGATTTTCGTCAAATTTATATTTGGATTAATAAATAATTTTTAGAATAATTTGTTAGTTCTTTACAAATTATAAAGGAAAATTGTTATAAAGAAAAAATTGAAAATAATTTTAATTAATATTATCCTTTGTTACGAGAAAAATCAATTTTAAATTTTTTTTTAAAACTTAAATCTATTTCAATCAGTGTACTGCTTCCTGATGGAAAACACAAAAAAAATTTTCCTTGATAATTGAAAAAAAATTGAATAAAATTAGAAATTGAATAAAATAACATAAATGGAAAAATTCTACTTTAGGAAAATTGAATATAATTTTTTTTTTTTCCAATTATGTATACTTTTATTGGAAAATTCTATTTAGTACTAAATTCAGATTGGTCAATGTCATTCTATATATGTCAGTATTTTTTAACTTTAATTTTGTTGTTCCCGCTTAAAATCAGGAAACTAATTTTTTTTTTACCTTTTATGTAAAATTTAAAAGGTTTTTTTTTGTTGTTGTTGTTGTTTTTATAATAATATTGAATTAGGTTGAAAAATTGTTTCGCGGATCTTACTTTTACCTATTATTGGAGTTATGTAGATAAAAAAAAATTGTAAATTTCTAGAAATTATACAATTTTATGTTTAATTTCTGTGGAAATTTATTTAGCACAATAAACTTTTAAGATTTTATTTTATTTATTTTTATGCTTTTTAAGTACAAAAAAAAATTTTGTGTGAATATTGATTTCCTTTATTTACATGTTTTGTTTTTCTTTTACAGATAAATCTTCGTTTGATTCTCGTTAGTGGCAAAACAAAAGAATTCCTCTTTAATCCATCAGATTCGGCTGGTGATATTGCACAAACAGTATTTGATAATTGGCCAGATGGTAAGTTACAACAAAAAAAAAATTAAATTTTTTAATAATATATTTTTATGTTTTAAAATATGTTTAACATAATTTTATCTAAAAGTAACTAATTTTTATCTGTCAAAAACTTTTTATGATTTAAACTTATACCAAACTAAATAACTAAAATAAATACATACTTCGAAATCAAAATATTGAAATAATTAAAAATATTTAACACCAGAGCAGAACAGAAGATATTTAAGTAGTACGACAGCAGATTTTTTGGAAAAAGTTCTTTGATAAACTAAACTTAATATAAGCATTCGAGTGAAAATGCTATTTGGACGTGTTCAAAACTAAACCATTTAACTTCACTGCAATTCTGGCTCCGGTAACTCAGGTCGATCTTAACTGCTCGTCAGCGAACCGACTGGAAAATATGGTCATATCTACTGTATCTAGCTGCAGTTTATACTAAACTTAATTTCAGATACTATATCAATTATGTAATCACCAACAAAAAAATTTGCTTCTAAAAACGTTATATCCGCTAAATAAACAGAAAATCTTGAATTAACATTCTTCTTTATAGAACTATCTATAGACCGAACTTACAATATGGTTACCCAGTTTGAGTTAATACACCATTTTTAGTAATAAGAAAAAAATCCGAATACTGCACCCCTATAAAACCCTAAAAATAATGGAAAATTCACAAAAATATTTTTCTTCTCGATTCTTGTTACATAAGGCGCCGCTTTGAGCCTGGATACGCCTGCTGAGTGGACACGCTCAACTTAATTCATTTCATTTTAAACGCTATAATTATAGACGTACACTTAAATAAGGACTTTTCAACTGATAAATCAATGAAATTGACATTGAAAAATGAAAAAATCAATACTAAAAAAAATTATTATTTTCCGGAAAACTATTATTGTTTTCCGGAGGAAAAAACTATTATTGTCTAAGAAAACTATTATTGTATGTCGGAAAAAATTCCTTTTAAAAAATAAATCAGGTCTAATAATAATTAACAAAAATTTATATAAATAACATTTTCACAATTTTCAGAATTGTATTTTTGTTATCTTAACAAACCAATTTTTGTTAAATGACTAAGATTTGTCACATAAATTATCATAAAACATTTTTTTATTTTATTCAATAAAAAATTTTTATAATCGACCTTAAATAATCTGATTGAGACCTTAGTAACGTTTAAATATTAAATGAACTGCAAAAAATAAAAAAAATATCAATAAATTGTCAGAGTATGTTCGTTCATTAAGATTTATATTTAATGAACTAAAAAAATAAATGAGATTAATCAAAGCATAACATTTATTAGTCATCTTAAATAAAAGCATATTAAAAAAATTACATCATGAAAATTAATATTGCTTTTTTGTTTTGTTAAAATAAATTTTCACAATATTTAAGTTTATTTTCATTTTATGTTAAATGATTTATTTAAAGATTTTTCCTTTGTTTTCTATTTAGATAGAATAAAATTCAGAAAAACATAAAGTTTCAATTTTATTTAACTGGAATTAAATAATTTTCATTTTCGACAATTAAGTAATTAAGATAAATTTACGAATCATAAAGTTCAATTACATTAAAATAAACAATTATTCATTGCGCTTATAATCACACATAAAATGATGTTGTGGTTGGATAGTTGGTATATACGGGAATTTGTAAATTTATTTCAATTATAATTGCAAAATGCGTTTAGCAC
Organism: Empis livida; assembly: GCA_963932195.1. Lineage (NCBI taxonomy): Eukaryota > Metazoa > Arthropoda > Insecta > Diptera > Empididae > Empis > Empis livida. The sequence goes on from OZ010648.1 coordinate 33,453,861, forward strand.
CCACTATATTTATAATATTATAAATGATTTATGGTGAGAAAATTTGATTTTTATGACTAATGCATACATTTAATCATAAATTGTACAAATTTTTTAAAGATTTTAAAGTATTAACAGAACAGAATGTATGAACATAATTCGGATATAATATAGTTCTTTTATACAAAATTAGAGATATCTTTGAGGTCTAGTTAATCTTGACCGTACATTCGGAATGTAAATGCTTAATAACTACGAGTTAACTGCATGTAAATTTGTTGTTTGATATGAAATATTTTTCTCTGTTTTAATATATATTTGAATTAAGAAATTTCTGCACGTCTTTGAAAATGATTTGAGAAATATATGCGTGGAAACAAATTTAACCTCAATTTTATACCAGAAATAATAATTATTGAAACACTCCTTAAACACGTTTTATAAATAATTGTACATTATTGAAAAAATATAAAATTTAGTTTTCTTTAATAATTTTTGTAAATTTTCTTCGTTTTTTTTTACCTAATTTTATTTGGTAATATCGATCCTATTCACTACAAATTACTAATTTATTGTTTCCGTTTTATTGTACGGCCAGGTGTCAAAAACAATAATAGAATTCAATTTATCGATAATATAGAATACATATTTTCATGGCCATTGCATAAATAATTAATTTAAAAACATAAATAAAATAATATGTACTCTACACTTGGATTATTTCGGATAACACCTGAAGTTGTTATTTTTAATTGGAGAAAATTTTCTGGATTTAAAAAAAAGGAAAATCTTATAAATTATAATTATCCTGATCCTTCTTCGTCATAAGCTTCTGTTAAGCTTTTTCAAATCCTTATTTAATCCTTTCTACTCGTAGTACATGGAGACTCGTCGTATTGTACGTCGAACTGTGCTGAAAACAAAAACCACTTCTTATAATAAACTATGTAATAGTTTTCATGAATTGCGATATTTCCATCCAATTTTCATAGTTCTATCACAACTACAATAAGTTAGCAGACATGTTCACCAGTTTATCAGTATTCTATTCCCAGCGATTTTATAATATTCACTAGATATTTAAAATAAAGCGGCGTAGTACTCAAAAATAAATCTAATTACGCAAGAAAATGTACAAAACTAATAAATTTATTTTACTAATAAACAAAAATAATTAAATAGAAAGACTGAACAAATTTACCTTAATTTCCAGGTGATTAGAAAATCTGAAATGTATTACCTTAATTTTCAGCTGCAATAATTAAGATTCCGTATTTTTTAAGCTCTCCACTTGTGTCAGAAATTATCATTATTTCTGTTTCATTCTAATTAGTCGCAAATTCAATCACCACCACGACATTCGAACAAATAAATAGCATGATTTATGGTTCATTTTTGTAGACCCTTCCGATAATCTAACAATAATTTAGGTATGAGCATATAAATTTGTGTTAGTTAAAACATATTTCCATTTTTCTTTGTGTCGAAATTAATTTTATTTTTGTGTTTTATAATTTTTTTGGGCATTTAAACATAAACCTGGCTACATTTAAAATATTGAATATACTAAGAAATTTTATATTTCGTCAAAATAACCTGAGGTAAATTAAATTATCTCTCTATTTTTTGTTTAGTGTATAAAGCTTAATTAGGCAATTCGAAATAATAATGAACTGAAGGGCAGTGACTTTTATTCATATATAATTTTTTTTATGTAATACAAAATAATAATAATAATATGTAATAATATTATAAATTATTCCATTGTGCACAATCAATGTTCATTTATGATTCTATCTTTACGTATTCAATATTTTTGTATTAACAAAACCAAAAAAAAAAAAACATTAAAAAAATACTTTTTATATTTTATTGATTAAATTCAATTTTTGTACATAAAATTCACCTTTAAGTGTATTCCCTGTCATCCATTATTGACCAATTTTCATTATTGATTCAGTAATTTTTTATGTATATTTTCAAACAAATTTTATTCGAAAAAAAAAAAACTAAACGAATTTTTTAAAATCGATAAAATAAATTGTTAATTAAATCCGATAAATGTTATACTTTAAATATTTTATTTCTATTTTTAGATTGGGAATCCGAACTGGTTTCGAAAGCGGAAATACTTCGACTTATTTATCAAGGTAGATTTTTACATTGCAACGTAACATTAGGTGCACTAGGACTTCCATTGGGTAAAACGACTGTAATGCATTTAGTTCCACGAGATAATTTACCAGAGCCTAATTCTCAAGGTAATATTAATTTAATAAAATTATTTAAATAATATTTTCAGGTATTTGAGAATATTGACTAAAAAAAAATTTGTAATATGTATTATTGATTATTTTCAATTTTAAATAATATGTAATATATAATTCATTATGGACGTAAATGGAGATTTAATATTTCCTTGATGAAGCTGTCAGTCAATTTTAAAATTATGGTTATAAAGCATAAAGTTGGTAAATTTTTTTTCGCTTATGTCACAACTAAGTTTTAATATCTTGTAACAACAATTTTTATTATAAAATTATTTTACCTGGTAATAAGATGAGAAAAATAATTAAATTGTTAGCTTCTTTTCACAGTGAAGTATTTACATTCTATTTTTCGACAAATAATTGAAAAAATTGATCTGCTGCAAAAATACAACATTTTAAAAGGAATTATGTAATAAAATTTTCTTATTTGCTCTTTCGAAAATTATATTTATGTCTTTTTATCAATTGTCACGTACACATTATGTTTATTTTTTTCATATTAACATATTCGAGACAAAAATTAAACACATTATTTAAATATAAATAAAATGAGAACAGTACATTTATTTAGAGATTACCAAGTAATTATAAAGTTATTATCCTTATTTTATCAAATAAAATAGTTATAAAAAATCACAAGACCTTACTAAAGTAATTATGTTGTTTTTTATATATTTTTTACCTTAACTTGACACCAATAATAATTAATTCGTCGTCTACTTTTGGAACTACAATTTTATAAAATAATCTTATCTTTCAAAAAATAAAAAAATAAACACACAAATCGTCATATGAAAAATCATGATGTCCTTTGTCTAGAATGGGTTAAAATTAGAGATGCCGCGAATCACTAATTTTATGATTCGGTCGAATACCAAGTCATCGAAAAAAAAATTTGCCGAATACCGAATATTCGGCCGAATCATTATATGCACTTTCAATTCAATGGTATTTTGATTCAGAACAATGGAATTGAAATTGACATTTCAATGGTATTTTGATTGTTTTCCTTCGGTTTAAAAAGAATCGGTATTCGGTTGAATTAAACCGCCGGATACCGAATCTAACCGAATCTTAAAAAATGGTGCCGAATCGGCCTAATATTGGGCCAACCGAATATTCGGGGCATCACTAGTTAAAATATAAACCAATTTGAATTTTCCCTGTCCATAAGTCACCTTGGTAATATATTATCATATAAGAAATAAATATTAATTAAAATTTTTTAATTTTAAAATATAAATATTTTTTTTAATTTATAGATCAGAGACAAAAGAGCAAAGGTGGCTCTAGTAGATGCTGTTCAACGGCCTGTTGTATTTTGTAACTAGATATATTTATTGTACATTAATTAAACTATTATTTTTATTATTATATAATTATTATTTACTTTGTATTAATAATAAAAAAATTCTTTATATACACACACACACAACAAACACACACACACATCCAAATAAATATGGTAAAATTGATACTAAAAAAAGATTAATTAATTAAATTAAAAAATAAAAACTATATAAAAAAAAAAAATTATGCAAAATAATTTTTAAAAAAAAAATATGTTTCTTTTTTTTTTTATTTGTAAATTTAGAATTGGAGGAAAATATTTAAATTTTCATCTACAAATACATATATAAAAAAAAAATTAAAATATATTTACAACAAGGAAATATTCAAAAATAAAAAATATTTACAATAAAATAAAAAAAAAACAAAACTGGAAAATTACTAAAAGAAAAATCTGAACTAGACATGAAAATGAAAAATAAAAATCTAAATATATTTAAAGAAAATAAATTAAATAAATTAAATAAATTTCACTTTTCTCTCGTCTCTTTAATTCTGTTTATTTGTTGATAATATAAAAATAATTTGTTATTTACTTAAAAAAAAAAGAAAATATATCTAAATATTATAAATAATTAAATATTTAATAAATAAAAAATAAATACGACAGACAAACATTTTTACCAAAACGAACAAATTTAATAAAAATTTAACGTAAATTATTGAAAATAATAAAAACTTTAAATTTTTAAGTTCACTGATTTATGTACCAATTCTGAATTTTGAAAAATACAAGTTGATTGCATTTTAAGCTGTATTAAATTGTCAAATAAAGACAAATAGGTGGAATGGACCTACTGTATCCTCCTATTTATCTTTATACAGTAGTGCTTTCATTAGTTTTTGGCTTTGTTTAATTAGATTTTATGAAATCTAAACAATCGTTTAGCTTTCTAAAGTTTAATGGATATTTACTATATTAAAGTACAGGTTTTGAAGTTAAATAAAATAAAAATTGAATAGATGAAAATAATTACATATTTGCAATTTCTATTGCCACCATTCGTATGGTCAATTAAATTATTGTGCAATTTACAGCACAAGTATGTTAATAAATTCGGACCTTTAAACACAACAATCAAAACTTCCGCTTTATGAAGTACCAAAGTGAACTAAATATGCAAATCGTAGGCTTCAGACAATTTATTTATATAATGGCCAGTTATTTAAAATTTATGAAAAAGAAAGCAAAATATTGTCTGTGCTTTAGTAATTCTCAGGCAATAGAATAAAATATCAGACTTTGCCGTTTAATTAATACAGAATCGTAAAAAACTTATTCTATTTTTTAATAACTTTTATTTATAAAATGGCACCGGCTTAATGCAGCAAGGTTTAGCATAAAAATTTAGTAAATATATTATTAAAATTATTATTTTATTTGATAAAAGTTGTTGATGAAATTTATTAATTTTTTTTAACTAAGTCACTAAATTGGGTTGGTGCACCCTATTTTGTTGTCCAAAATATTATTTTGAATTTTAAATTTAATTTCGTAACAAAATTAATCTATGAACCGAAAAAAAAAAATATATTCCTTAATCAAAACATAAATTTCAGTGAACTTAAATTTTTAGAATTATTAATATAATAATTTGGCTACAAAACCACGCAATATTATAAATTTGTTCTATTCTTCACTTTTATTTAGTAAACATCCATAAATTTAAAATTTAAAAAACAAACAAGAAAAAAAATTTATAAAAAATGCAAACTTAAATTATTAAAACATAAAATGATCATAAATTGTCGGTGATTTTATAAATATTAAAGCAAAACAAAAAAATAATATAAATTAAATATATAACAATTGTAATCTTATGAAATATTTATATAAAAATATAATAACAAAATTTAAAAAGTAAAATCATAAAAATTTAACTATATACATTTCCTTTCCCATCCTTCTCCACTCTTTTTTCCATTTTAGTTTTGCATTATTGAAAATAAATTCATAAAAATCCAAATAAAATTTAAAAAATTCTTATTTAAAAAATATTATAAACATAAAACGCATCGAATCTGTTTTTATTTGTTAATAAAATTGTAATAAATTATATTTAAAAAAAAAAAATTAAAGAATAAAAAATATTTAATCTGAAAAATATATATTTATGTATACACAAATTAAATAGGCATTAAATAAACAGATGAATTCAATAATTATAATTAAATAAAATTAAATAAAATTATTTTCCTTGTTGCTATGAAAATTTTTATTTTACATAAACTAATTTTAAATAAATTTTTAAATTGAACAAAATAATAATAATCATAAATAAAATATAATTATAATAAAATATATATTAGTAAATTTGTATAAAATAAAAATAAAACATATTAATAACAATTAAATACGAAACTAGATAATATCCCTTAGAAGAATTTCTAAAATATTTATTTTACCGAAATCAAATTAATTATATCGTATTTTCATAAAGAATCATAACATATTTTAAGAGCAATATAAAAAGATTATGTAAGCAATAAAATATTATCGTGCCAGTTTATTGTCATTCTATTTTAATACTTAGGGTATGGTCAAGAATTCAGTTACTACTCGATTTACATTTGAAGTTGGTCAAAAATTGTGATTAGCTGCGCAAGCAACTATTGTATTAAAATATGTACTGAAAATAAATGCAGCACTGGCATTTATTACAAGTCACTGAAAAATGTTGCAAAAGTAATTTTTCAATTATTTAAAGTATATTTAATAATAACAACACTGGTTATATATTTTGGACACTCAACACACACTAAAAAATCGCTCTTGTGAAATGTAAGATTCAACATGTCGTTTAGGTTGCATTAGCTGAGCAACGACTTAATTCTTGACCGTACCCACTTGTTACTTGTTAGCTAGCATAATACGACGTATCAGACAATTTGTAAATTGTTAGTTACAAACTGTTGTTCACGAATATGAAATATTTCTGAGCAACTATTAATTCAAGTAATTTTACTAACTCTTTCAAACTCGGATGGGTTCTAATGTCACAGGAGAACTGTGGTTAGCAGTAGTAAAAAGTATAAATTAATAAATCCGCCTAGATATCATTAAAATACTGCTGCTACTATTTATATTTTAATGAGTGACTATTTTCGAAATCGATATCTTTTATTAATAGTTTCGTTTGTATCTATAATCGATAATTAATTAACATAGTATCAGTCTAAAAACCATATAATGAAAAAGTAATTTAATAAAATGATGAAAAGAATGTTTTACCAAAACGTTGGAAACAGAATTATTATTATATTTAAAAAACTAAAAATCCGTCACTATGGTAATTTCAAAAATATTCTATGAAATTGATTAAAGAAATTTTAATCAGTCGATTAATTAATTGAAATCGATTAGTGTTCCGAAATAAGCTGATTAATTCTGAACAACTGATTAACTATAAATTGGGTTCTAAATATTTTCTATTATATCGATTATAATAAATCATATTTCGATAATTACTCGTTATACAATTATACTATAATTTGATTTCAATTTTTGTTTGTTCGAAAAATAAATTCTTTATAAAATATTTGGAAATTAAGTTTAATTATTTTGATTATTATAGCTACTAATTTTTGAAGACTGATGAAATTATGAAAATATTATTTAAATTATTTGTATTTAAAAATTTGAAATATTAACAAAAATTGTAAAATAATCAAAACCTAACATAATACAACTGCCCTTTTACTGATACTTGATCAGTGTAGCCATTACTATAATTTTGGAATCAGATTTATGAGAAAAATATATAATTAATTTTATAAAATAACAATTACTAAAATTTTATAATATTCAAATCAAACATATTAATTTTTGTGTATCAAATTTAATTTAGTTTATCAAATTATTTAGGAACTGACAACTATGTACTTAAAGCCAAATTCAACATTTTATTAATTTTTTATAAAATTATTTAAACTTAATTTCCAAAAAAAAAAAACTAATAACTCATACAAAATTTATCTATTCTTTTTACAAAATTTTACATTTTTTTTTTCAAATATCTTTATTGCAATATATAAGAAACGAATATAATTTTAAATTAAATTCGTATATGTATAACAATTTGGAAAAATTATTAATCTAAGGGAAAGAAAAAAATTATCTAGTATAAAATATAATGTAATTTGTATATAAAATTAAAATTAACATAATTTAAAAAAAAAATTAAAACTTGAATCTTTACTAGATTTAATTTATAGTGAAATAAATGAAAGAATATATGTTTTATGATTTAACAATTATAAATTTTTATCGAAATTCAAGAAAAAAAAAAGAAGATAATTCTCATTATTATAATATATTTGTTTTGTGTATATTCAATAACATTTTATGTTTTAATATTGGCCCTTAAATGAATTTAATTTTTACTTTTTTTTTTATTAATTTATTAGTTAATTTTATCAAACACTGCTATTAAAATATATTAATATATATATAAATAAAAATTTATTGCGATCATACGTCCCATTTATAAAATAACAATAAATATTTATGTAAATTTTGTTTCAATTAATTTTTATCTTGTTCTGATATTAAGCATAATATAATTATGGAATACAAAAAAAAAAAAAAAAATTGTAATTACTATTTTTAAATTAATTGTTGTAAAAAAATATATGATACATAAATTTATATAAAACATATCATTAATTATTCATAAAATTTGTTTTTTTTGGAGTTATATTATTAAACTGATATTGAATTTTATACTCAATTTTTGAGAATTTCATATTGCAATCTTTCAATTTATTATTCATTTTATTAAACCAAAGCCAAAATGATAAAAATGACAAAAAGTAGTCATTGAACTCATTGATTAAAACATAAAACTATATTGTCATTTATCATTTCTTCACTTTTGTTAAACAATTTACCAAATTTTAATATATCTAGGCTATTTGATTCTAATCAATCTTAAAAACTTTAACAAATTCACAAAATTTTGATCTTTATTATATTTCGTTATCATAAATTGTTTATCTTTATTTCCTACTCTTCAAACTTCAAAATATTCACTTGAAGATAACTAAATTCTTTAAATTTTATAGTATGTATATTTAGTCCCAATTTTTTTTACCTGTGATAAAAAAAAAATTGGTTTAATTTATTAACAATTTTTTTTAGTAATTGCTATATATTCGTTTTTATGATATAAACTAGAAATTTATGTACAAAATAAACTAATATTTCAAAGCAATATTAAAAAATATATTCATACTCCGATGAGATTAAATTAATTAAATTTTTTTTTTTTTGTAAAGAGAAAAATAAATGATTTACGGATAATTTATATTTTAATTTTATTAGTTTTATTTTTTTTTTCTAAATAAATATCAGAACAAGATAATTTTTAGATTTGTTGTAAAAAAATTAAATAAATAAAATTCATATTTCTTTTTTTTGGGAAGCATCTTTTTTTTTAAAAAAAAACATAATAACTTTAGTTGATAAGTATAAGAAATTATTGTATAGATAAGACATTATAATATATTAATAATTACGTATTATATACATAAATTACTTAAGAAAAATATATATGAACGAAAATGCGTAGATAAACATGTAAAATTTTAATTTAATTTAAAGAAAAAAAAAATAAAAACAAAGTCTTTCTTTCGTTAACGTGTTAAAAAAAAAATATAAAAATATGTTGTGTTTTATTTACAAAATAAACTTTGACAATTTTATTCCACTGGAGAGTTTTTGTAATATGGTTTAAATTGCACATACATATATACTAAATTGTTCTCCATTTTTCGAATTAATATTGCATAGATATGCATACTTTCTATTGATGCAACTATATATAAAATATGGTGTAAATTGAAGAAAATCTTATTTTAAAGAAAAAAAAAAAAAAGTTTAATTTGAAATTAATTTTATCCATTTTCAGTTTAGAAACATCAAAAAATCATAAATTGAATCTATTAAATGTTAGTAACAAAATAAACAATTCATCTTAAAAGAAAAATTAAATTTTATTCGGTTTAAACCATTTGGGAATTTTTCCATCTGAACTAGGAGTTGATGCTGTAGATTGTTTAAAATCTTCATTTTTAGGTTTTTTAGGGATTGCACCACTTGATGGACCAGGCCGATCACGTTCTGGCGAATTTGAATTACTTCTATTCACCACCATTCTAAAACAATCAAAAAAAAATACTTTAACATAAATAATAAAACAGTTTTTAATTATATTTTACCGAGATTTAGTAGCAGATAATAAGGCTCCATCTGGTGATGTCAACTTTGTTAAAATCTCTTCTTTCAGAAAAGTTTGATTTTCATTTTGTGGTTGATCATCAGTTCCAAAATGTAATACAGCTGTTGGAACACAATCAACTTCCAGTAAATTTTTATCTTTTGGTAAAATTCGTTTTGGTGGTATTGTGACTATTATTAATTATTAAAATTTAAAATTTAATATTAATTTGAATGTTCAATATAATAGATTAATTAGCTTACATAAATAAAAATTTATTGTATTATCTTTTAAATATTTTTTTACAAATTCATAGACAGTTTCGATACTTTCTATTGGTTTAAAAGTTCCTTGTAGTACTAACCGATCGGGAAATTGTATTCTTAAAACACATTTTTTATATTGACCAATTTTATTAAGTATTCTTTTATTATCCTCCAATTCACGTAATTTTGTTGTTAGTAATGGTGCGTCATCATTTCCACTTGCCTGTTTCCTTAAATCACGAAGAAGAAGTTTTAAATCATCTACAGTCAAATCAAAAAATGAATCAGGAATTTCAGGTGCGCTTTTTTGTGCTTCTTCTAATGAAAAGAGTATTGCATTTCTTTCGCCTAACTAAAATTATTATATATATATATATATAAAATATATATTAATATTTCATTTAAAATTTTAGATTATATTTTTTTATACCTCAATTACTGTTGGTTCATCAATTTCTCCTATTGATTCTGTTTCCATATCGTCTTGATTTATATGAACATCTTTATTCATAGCTCTACCAGTTCCAGTTCCCCAATCTGGTTTCGATTTTTGTTTTGATTCAATATTTTTATTTATATCTTGACTATCTTCCGTATTCATATTTTCTGGAGCTTCTTTTTGTGTTGTTAATTTCTCTTCAGCCAGTTTTTTTTCTTCTTTTACCTTTTGTATTGCAGACACAATAAAATTTTTATTTTCTGTACCGTGTGATATATTTTGTTTTGGTACATAATTATCATCATTTTCTTGTTTTTTCTCGATTTTTACAGTTGGTGGTATGTAGACACTTGCTTGTCTAAATATGTACAAATCACATAAAAATATAAGTTTAATTTTTGTCATATTAATTATTAAATTTATAAATACTTTTTTAGTTCATCTGGAGTTTTGTTGAAAAGTCTTATCATTGCACGACCTCCAGTAATTCCAAGATTTTTTAATGTTGTACTATTTAATAAATCACCAAATATTTCTTTTCTCATATAAATAATAACTGGATTTTCATACGGTATTGGTTTTTCACATAATGTATTTAAAATAGATGACAGATTTTCACTAGATTTAAAATTTCCATGTAATCTTGTTCCATCTTCAAATTGAACACATAAGATAACATCGTCATCATCATTTCGTATTTTTCCAGTATCAAACATTTCCAAGAGACAATTATTGGGCAATCCAGTATAACGAAACATTAATGATAAATCAACTTCTTTATTGTGGTGTTTAAAACCATGTTCAAAACTTGAAAATCCATGTTTTTGGCATACTTGTTCTAACACCTATCACCATTTATAATATAATAACTTGTTAATTGTATCAAAATGATTTAGTGTACATAGTTCGTAAAATTAAAAAAATATATAAATTACCTGTAATAGTGTCGTACCAGATTCAACGTTCACATTTTGACGCCTTCCATTTGGAGTTAAGACGGTCACTTTTTTATTAGTATTCATTTTTTTTGAATTATTTTTATTTTTGAAACGTAAATTTAATATTATAGCAGAATTTAGACAAAATGTTTATATGTACCGGAAAAATAAAAGATTAAAACAGCCTGTCATTGTCAGTGTAAGTCAAATTTTTAGGTTAATCTAAATTATGTTTATGGGTAGTTAATACTAAATGTCATATATTACGTGATATATTACGCTTTAAGCTATATTTTTAATTCTTGGTATGTTTAATACTCTATTCTCTATTGTAATCAAATCGTTAACATGACGATTCTTTATTTGCGTTAAATAACAATGATTTGCGTTAATAAATTAATTCCATAATTGGAAATGCATAAGATATGGTTTATTTTTAATTCGTCCAAAACAGCTAGTATTTATAATAAAAAACAGATATAGTATTTATAATAAAATGAAAAAGAAACATTTTTTTTAACTTATTTATAATTTTATTTTAATCGTAAATTCATTTAATTATTTTCGTTAATTTTAAACAATATTATAGATCTAAAGCATGTTAATTAAACGTTTTATGAGACTGAAGATAAATCATATGAATTTTTTTCATTCATTCTTTACAAAAACGAAGATTGTGCAAAAAAAAACAGAATTTTTCAAATTAAAAAAAATTTGTAAAATTTTTGAGTCCACAGGTAAGAAAAAATAATTTAATTTTTGAGTAAAATCAACTATCTAATTTATAATGAATATTATTCAGTTAAACCATTCATTAAAACTCATTTAATTATCTTAAATCTCATAATACGATTAGTTTTTTTTTTTTATCTTTTACAAACTCATAACTCCGGATAAGAAATATCATTACATATTTTCTATTTTACTTTTAATACTACATAAAATAAATTGTAAAAAATTTAACGAGTTTTTTTATTTTTTTGATAAATAATTTCAAATTTAATATAAATGCACCGTACATGAATTTTATTTATAATTTTTTGTAGTAATTAGATTTTTATAAAATTTTACTCAAAAATAAATGCTTTTATATTCAAATTTAATTTAAAATTTCTTTTAGATAAATAACAATCAATTATAAATATAGTTTTTTATTGCCAAATTAAATATAAATAATATCATGAGTTTCCTTTTTTTTAAAAAAAATTAATTTAAGTTGACAGGAAAACTATTTTTTTTTTTTAAATAATATATTGAAATTATAAATTTTCTTAAATTTAGACTGTCTCATAGTGGAATAACTAAATGGGAATATAATGAAAGTTAATTTGAATTTTATATTTCTATAACAATAAATAAATTTTGTGTTTAGGCTTTTAATAATTTACCAATAACAATTTATAGATTGCTTGTTTTTATAATAGCTAACAAATAATATGTTGTTTTATTCTTTGGCAGTTAATTATTTTATTACAAAGAAAAATAAAATTATTTTATGTATCTGTATTAATGAGTTGCAAACTAAGTACAAATATTTTATAAAAAAAAAATGTATTAAAAATCAATAATATTATTAGTATGTATTATTCATTAAATTATATCTTTTTTAAAATTATTTCCTATATTTATGTCTTGATTTTTAATTAAAAATTAATTATGAAATAGCGCTTAGATTATAAATATATTAATATACATAAAATTTATATTTGTTAATTTTTGTGTTTCTGTTTCTATAACTAATCCCACTCGACAAAAGCTCTACAAATCTACACAATTTTTGTTTTATAATAGTTTTAAATATTATCTCAAATCTTATTCTTCAAATATAAAAATGTTTTTATATATATATAAATAAATCCAAAGTGCATAACGGTGGGCATACTATAATTTAATTTCATTATCATTTTTTTATTTATTCTGTTTAGATAATTATAACATTTCCAATTTATAGTCCCGATTTTGAAACAGTTATGGCGAAAAAAAGACAAAAAAAAAAGGTTTTTCTAAATAACTAGTTTTAAATGTAGAATTTATGTATTTATGAAAATATTTCAATTTCACAAATAAAAAATTATATATAAAAAAAAGTGAGAATTATTAGAAAAATCGGTAAAAATACATTTTAGTTTTTTGGTTTGCACAATTGTTAGTTGATTACAATAAAAATATAAAATTTATATAAATACAATTTTCTCAAATTAAATTTTCTATTTTTTTAAAATATTAATTTAACTATATACTTAATATTGTGCTTGTTCTTAAATAAAAGGAAATATTTTTTCACTATTTTTTAGTGACGAATTTTTAAATTTCTTAAAAGTTATTCTTGTCATAAATATATATATATATATATATATATATATATTAATTATATATATTGTACAACAAAATTTAATTTAGAAAAACTATTAGCCATTGGAAATAAATTAAAGTATTCGCAAACTTATTTAATATAGTTTTTAATTAATTATAAAATTTAATTTAGAATAATTTTGATTTAAACCAATAATAAATTTAATAATGAAATGAAAACTTTGTTATATTTTTCATAGAAAATTTACTTAATCTCTACAAAAAAATCCCATATGTTGTTGTAATTTATAAGAGCTTTCAAATTTTGATAAGAAACAAAGTAATGCTTCTATTATTATATTGATTTTTTAAATGATCAAATAGCTAATATACTTTATTTTCTTAATATTAAGTTGTGCCAAAATTATGTTCTACAAATATACCTACATTCGTGAACCCTTTTGCTGTAGTACTTTAGCACGATCATTTGATTCTTGTTCACGACCAACCTGCGGACTATGGCATTCTTTTGAAACTACACATAAAAATTCAGCATTCTCCTCAGAACCATAATTGTATTGTGTACCAATATTAACGAGTTGCTCAAATCGCCAACCATCTGACATCGTTGATACCATCTTAAAATATAAATACCATTAATAATTAATGTATTATCACTATGTGTTCAATTTAATTAATTAAATTATTTGTTGTAAATAATTTCAATTAAATAAAATTTTGCAATTTTATAGTAATTTTTAATTTACCTGTGTCAATTCATTTTCTTGGCATTGTAATACGCGATATACTCGTTTTTTATCTAATGTCGGTCTCTGAAAAGAAAAGTATGTAATTATTAATATAATAACCAATTTGTTCAATTTAATTATTAGTAAAATAACAAACCTGATCTCTTCGGGCAATACATTCTTTTAATAAAATTATTAATTGTGTAATATTGTAAAATTCAGCTTCTTCGAGAACGCCCTCTTCACATAAACCATCTAAAACAAGTTTCCCATGTCGTAGATAATTAAGCACCGGTGCAAAATATCTGGGATCACGATCTATTAAAAATGCTCCAGTCTCATCCTAAAATACAAGACAGTAAGTTATATATATATAATCAAAATTTAATGTTTGTGTTAAAAAACACACAACTCTTAAATAAAATCAAACATGTATGAAAATAATAACATTCAAAATAATTGTATTTATATTTACTTTATCTGATATTAAATCGCTGTCCTCTTGAATTAAACGGTATAAAAAGGAATTTGGATCACGGGATAATGTTGTTTTGGTAGTAAGAAAACATGTCCCGCCGACATTTAATTTTACCCATTCTTGCTTTGCTTTAAAATTAATTGAAGCCATCAAAAATTATTTTAATCTTATTTTATAATTATTTTAATCACTTTTAATACTTTTATTGATAACTTAAAGTAATATTTTTTTCTAAAGAAAGAAAAAAATTCTTTGAACTTTATTTGACACGCATCAGACAGTAGCGAATGACATTTTCGATAAATCAGAATGAAAGACTTGCCGTGTACTGATCTTTGTTATAAAATTCTTAAGTTTCAGTTTTAGTTCAGGCCCAAAATTTTTAAGTATTTGCTGTCAACTAATATTTCTGATATTCTGTTATTCTTAGAACGTTTTGATTGGCTACTATAGCTAAACAGAAATTGAGAAAAATTTATGTTCGGAGGTATGTGTTTCTGATATTTTGGGTTAAATTTTTTTAAAAAAAATTATAAATTGAATTTTTTGCCCAACTCTCATTGATTTTTCTTGTCCACTTATTTGAATGTACCTCTTCTATGCTACATACTGCAATGTATATAGACTAACTAGAAAGTAGACACATTTTCCGAAACGTTCACTTAGTATCATAATTGACGCCAGCATAAGTATTCATAAGAGCCTTTTTACAATGGTGGCGTAAAACTATTTAACAAAACGTAATACTAACTATGAGGTAAAACTAAAGCAAAAAAAGTACGTTCAAGTGGGTTACGTGACATCAACTTTTTAGCTAAATTTCGGTTATTAAATTAAGAAAAAATCTAGTACCTTATGGCCAATCTAATGCTTTCTTATAAGTTAAGTGCTGTGCTGTTCAAAATAAATTATTAGCAACACTGATTATAAACCATACTTAATTTTTGTGTCGTCTGCAATCTGCAAGTTGTTCGTCAGTTGCCACTGTGACTGTCATATAAAAATAAAATAAGAAAAATTAAAGTATTAACAAATATTCCTTACAGATATATTTCCATTTTACATAAGTTGATACAATAATAAAAAAATACTCAGTAAATTAAGAATATAATAAGTTTATTACGTGAATCTACAAAAGTATAATTTTTCATAGTCGTTAAGAAAATTATTGATTTTTAACATCCTTGGGGAAGAAAAATTTTTTTCTACTTATAAATAGTATACACCGCCCCTCAGAATAAGAAAAAACGAGAACTATGTCAGTTGTAAGTAATAATTAAATTAAAAAATTATGTCATAAAATTTATTTTTTACAAGAAAAATATTTTAACAGCGTATGAAAGCAACTAAATGCCCAACAGATGAACTCTCTCTGACTAATCGTGCTATTGTAAATGCAAATGATTTTCCTGAAGAGATTAAGTAATATACAATTATTAATAAAATATTTTTTATAACTTCAAAATTTTTATTAAGATATGCTGAAATTTCAACTGGCCCAGGACAACGATATGTTTTTGCTCTTGAAAAAACGATGGAAGTGCCACGAGGAGCAATTGGTTTTTCATTGGTACAAAGAAAATGGGCCACATTATCGATTAATCAGGATATTGAAGTAAGACCTTTTAAATTTGATGCCTCATCAGATGTGATTTGTTCAGTAGTTTTAGAAACGGATTTTTTACAAAAGAAAACGTAAATTTACTAAGTAAAAATTTATTTAAATGTATTAAATAGTGTATATTATGATCATAGTATTACTCAAGAACCGTACGACACCGATCAAATGGCCAAAGAATTTTTATTACAATTTTCAGGCTTAGCACTGACTGTTGGACAAACTTTAGTTTTCAGTTTCCAAGATAAAAAACTTTTGGGTTTGGCTGTACGAACACTTGAAGGTTTATATAATAAAATTTTATTCATGTTAAAATATTTAAAAATACCCTTTTTTAGCAATTGATCCTCATGTTATGCAAGAAGGGAAACAAGATAAAATGAAAACTGTACGTTTTGGTCGTCTTCTTGGAAACACAATGGTACAATTTGAGAAAGCAGAAAGTTCATCATTAAATTTAGTTGGAAAGGCTAAAGGGTAAGTTAATACAATTATATGTAAATCTATATACCATATTTATATAGTAATGTATTATTGATTCGTATTTTTCGAAAATATTAAAGTATATGTTATAGATTTGCAGTTATTTTCCTACTTAATAATTACTATTTTTCTTACAGGAAAATTGTACGACAGTCAATTATTAATCCTGATTGGGATTTTGGAAAAATGGGTATTGGTGGTTTGGACAAAGAGTTCAATGCAATTTTTCGACGTGCATTTGCATCTCGAGTATTTCCACCCGAACTAGTGGAGCAATTAGGTTGTAAACATGTTAAAGGTATATTATTGTATGGTCCACCTGGTACAGGCAAAACGTTAATGGCTCGACAAATTGGCAACATGTTAAATGCTCGTGAACCAAAAATTGTTAATGGGCCACAAATTTTGGATAAATATGTTGGTGAATCTGAAGCAAATGTTAGGCGTTTATTTGCCGATGCTGAAGAAGAAGAAAAGAGGGTGAATTTTATTGAAAAATATACTTCAAATTTTCTTAAAAAAATTACATTTAATAATCAAATTTCTAGCTTGGTCCAAATAGTGGTCTACATATAATTATTTTTGATGAAATCGATGCTATTTGTAAGGCAAGAGGTTCAGTAGCTGGTGGTGGGGGTGGTGTTCATGATACAGTTGTGAATCAATTATTAGCTAAAATTGATGGTGTTGAACAATTGAATAATATTCTAGTCATTGGTATGACAAATCGTCGTGATATGATTGATGAAGCGTTAATGCGTCCAGGACGTTTAGAAGTTCAAATGGAGATTAGCTTACCAAATGAAGAAGGAAGAGCACAAATTTTAAAAATTCATACACGTAGAATGAGAGAATTTAAAAAAATTGCACAGGATGTGAATTTGGATGTAAAATGTTTTCATGCTCGTATTATTGCTTAAAATAAATTGTTTTTATTTTTCTGCATGTTTTTAAGGAATTAGCAATGTTAACTAAGAATTTTAGTGGTGCTGAGCTGGAAGGCCTTGTTCGCGCAGCACAGTCAACTGCAATGAATCGATTAATTAAGGCAGCTTCAAAAGTTGAAGTTGATCCAGAGGCAATGGAAAAACTATTGGTGAATCGTGCTGATTTTATACATGCATTTGAAAATGATATAAAACCAGTAAGATAAATCTAGAAAATTAAAATAATTTTTTTATATTTCATTATTTATTTAAGGCATTTGGTTCGGCACAAGAAACTCTTGATACAATGCTGGCACGTGGGATCATTAATTGGGGTGTACCAGTGTCTCATATATTAGAAGATGGTATGCTTTATATTAATCAAGCTAAAGCACCTGAATCATCTGGATTAGTTTCAATATTACTGGAAGGGCCACCAAATGCGGGAAAAACTGCTTTGGCAGCTAAATTGGCTAAAATGTCAGATTTTCCATTTGTTAAAGTTATATCTCCAGAAGATATGGTTGGTTATACAGAATCTGCAAAATGTTTACAAATTCGAAAAGTAATTTTAATATTAGACCAAAAAATTTTTGATATAAAACATATTTTCAAATTTATGAAAAGGTTTTTGATGATGCTTACCGTTCAATGTTAAGTTGTATTGTCGTTGATAATATTGAACGTCTTCTTGACTATGGTTCAATTGGTCCGCGTTATTCAAATATGGCATTACAGGCACTACTTGTTTTACTTAAAAAACAACCACCAAAAGGACGAAAATTACTAATTTTATGTACTAGTAGTCGACGGTTTGCTGATTTATTATTTTTATTTTTCTATAATTAATATTAATTATTTTACAGTCAAGTTTTGGAAGAAATGGAAATGATATACGCATTTACATCAGTTATTCATGTGCCCAATTTATCTGAACCTGATCATGTAATAGATGTTCTCGAACAACATGATATATTTTCAAAAGATGAATTGCATTCTCTAACAAAGAAGATGCATAAGAAAAAGTATATTTTAATCAAATATTTTTATAAAACATTTTATATAAATTTTAATTTTCTTAGGATATTCATTGGTATTAAAAAATTATTGGCTCTGATTGATATGGTGCGTCAAACTGAACCACAATTTCGTGCAATTAAATTTTTGTCAAAAATGGTAGAAGAAGGATGTTTGGAAGAATAGAATTAACAGTTAAAGGATAAATATATGGATATGTCAATTGTTATTATCAATGATATATTTTGACATATTTAAATTAATTAAAGTAAAAAAGTCAGTAAATTATTAAAATAAAATATTTTTAGAGATATAAGCAATAACTTTAATGTTAAATTTAATTATGTGATTGCATTTTATAGGATTTATTTGCAATCTGTTTTTTAGTTGTAAATTGAGGGAGAACTTGTGTTTTTTTTAGTTAACGTGTAAAAATTTGTTTCGAAATAGTTTAAAATTAGCGTATTATGGAATTTAACTGTATTTATTGGTGAATACTTTATTTGTTAATATGAAATTAAATTAGAACATTTAAAAAGAAATAAGATTTAAAGTTTAATGATAATTTTATGTAAAGAGTTTATTAAATTAGTAGCATGCACGGTTATATTTAAAATTATTAATCCAGATTAGCTGGTAAATTTAATTTAACTGCTGATTTTTATGTTATAGATCTCGTATTAGTCGAAGATATGTAGATATTATTTTGTACATGTTTTACACCGCATGCTATTTTAGTTAATACATGAACTTTTTTCAACCATATATATTTACATTTTCTTTTTCTTTTTCGTCCTCTATAATTGATTTATTCACAAATAATATAAACAATATTAAGTTAAATAAGTAAATTAGTTTATCAATAAAACAAAATTATTTCTATTACATTTTTTTATATATACAATTTATTTATTTTCCGTCCTAGTTTTAATAATATAAAATACAAATTTTTCCAAAATATTTAGATTTTCCTTTTTAAATAAAATCAAGATTAATTATTTAACCATTTTAGAAGTATTCAAAGCTTAATAAACCTTGTTTTAAAAATTATAACTATTTTCATTCATTGATTTAGACCACAACGGAAATGTTTGTGATTTATTTTTTAAAACTAATATTGTCAAATTAAATACCTTTCAAATTTGTAATTTCGTAATCAAATAATTTCAAATAATACATTTTTAAATATACTAAAATTATTAAATTTTGTTCTTACATTCCAAAAATTATAATCTATTAGATCGCATTTTTAATTACAAATAATATGTTTAAATAATAAATTTAAATATTTATTACCAACGAATATAATATATATTATTATATTTTCTAAAATTATTAAATAATTAAATAAATATATTATTTTTTACATAAAATCTAATTGGATCCTATTATAATAGTTAATTTAATTTAAATATATTCAATTTAAATAATATTATTAGAAGCTATGCAATAATTTAAACGAATATTAAATAATGTATATTTTATTAACTCACAAAATTTAATCAAAAATAATAAAAATATATAAAAAGATATCAATTATTAGACTAAAAATTTTAAATCATAAAGAATGTTATCAAAATTATTTATTAATGGATAATTATAAAATTAATATTTTAATCAAAGTAAAAATAATATTAAAAAGGGGAAAAAAAATGTTAATCTAATTACAAAAGTATTGTAGTTTTCTCATTTTCTGGCTTTTAAACTTTATAACATAAAAAAAGTACCTAAAAGTAGAGCATAATTAAACTTTTTTTTAAATAATGTAAATTAATATAGCAGTAGTATATTGATTGAAATTTTCTGCTTGAATTCGCTAGTGTTATAATGCTCTATAATTGTAATTTACTTCAAATTCTAAAACTAATAAACAAATAATAAAAAATGTTACATAAAAATTATGTTAAAAATAATTCATTTAATTTAAGTTGTATATTTACTCCAGCAATACTATTATTAAAAAAATCAATCATTAAAGGAATTGCACTTCATTTAATTTGAGAACATCAAAAAGATTGTCCTGAAATTTGTTCCAACAATATTTGATACACTTCATTAATAAAATTTTCAACTATGTGTATATAAAGGATGGCTTGCGGAAAAATGGTTCTATTAATTTATTTTGCAATTTTTACAAGTTTCCTGTCGAAATGAAAAAATTGCAATTACATATTTAAATATTTTACTAGCTTGATCATTTCAATTAAAAATTTATAAAGAAAATGCTTCTAAATTCTTTAAAAAAATACAATAATTAATTAATAAAAAATAATATTTATATTGAATTATAATTTATATTTTGGAAATCCTATATTTTCTACATAAAAGAGTACAATTGAAATTTATTAAAACATTTTATTACGTAACGTTATCTGTAATATTCGCAGGTATTATACTTCCTTGCATATGAAACATGCTGTGATGACACTGTTGCCGTGTGTATTTATTTTTTCATTGTAAACAGCTGATTTTTGCTTCTGTTTATATCTATATCTATCGATCGGTAAGGGAACAGAAAAGCAAATGACATTTATCAAATGTATCGCAATAACTTCATATAAATTGAAATTTCTATTTTTCTCGAATCTGAAAAAAATATTTAAACTCCAAAATTTTAGTATGGCTTGGAGATCTATTGGCGTTAATAATGCTGATTTAGTACGTCAGTTGAAAGGTAAATTAAAAATATAATTTATAAAAACTTCACCAAACAAATAATGTTTATATTTAGAAAACGGTGTAATAAAAACAGAAAGAGTTGCAGCAGCACTCTTAGGAACTGATAGAAAGTATTATTCGCCAAAAAATCCATATCATGATGCACCTCAAAGAATCGGTTATGATGTTACAATTAGTGCACCACATATGGTAAGTTTGTGTACTTTGATTAACTATAAAAAAAAACTTGAAATTATGCTTGTATATTAGCATGCATATGCTCTGGAAATACTTAAAGACCATTTAAAACCAGGAGCACGTGTACTAGACGTTGGGTCTGGTTCTGGTTATCTAACAGCATGCTTTGCAAGGTATTTAAATCAGCTTCATGATACAAGTGGTATTGTTGTTGGAATTGAACATCAACCGGAGTTAGTTACCCTTAGCAAAGAAAACATACGCAAAGATGATCCAATTTTATTAGATTCAGGCAAACTAGTCATTATAGGTGAGGAAATGAAATATATAAAAACAAGATATTTACCTGTAAACTGCAGAAGGTGACGGTAGAAAAGGTCATCCAGAATATGCTCCTTATGATGCTATTCATGTTGGGGCAGCATCACCAGTTAGACCAACTGCCTTAATTGACCAACTGAATAAGGGTGGACGATTAATTGTTCCTGTTGGTCCGGCAGGTGGCGGTCAAAGTCTTGAACAGGTTACATATGTATTTACATTGTTATAGTTAAAATGTTTACAATTTTCTTTATAGTTTGACAAAGATGAAAAAGGTAATGTTGTAAAAACCACTTTAATGGGTGTAATGTATGTTCCATTAACGGATTTAAAGAAATCGTGATTATGGACTATTTTGAAAACTATTTTAATAATTCTTCTAACATCTTTTATTATATATCGAATATATAAATTTTTGGTTTAAATTGAAAGATATTTTATTTTTATTAATGTGTTATTTAGTTTTATTTTTGACTTTGAATATCGATAAATATTTTAAAAACCCTCATTCAGAATCTATATATTATAATTATATTTAATAAATTTATGATTTTTCTTTATAATTTTATGTATAGTTTTACTAAATAAATTATTTAAAATTAAGAAGTACAATTTTTTAATTATCAAAAATTATTTCCCAATATTTTTTAGTATATTCAACAGAGTTTCAATTTAAATTTTTTTCCTATTTTTTATTAATGAAAAATTTAAAATGAATTAAACGACTACTATTGTACTATTTAAGAATATTTGAGTTTATTCATTGCTATCAGTAATTTTAATTTGGACCCATTTTTGATATTACACAATAAGTTTGGCTTAACTCAACGATTACCTAATCGATTGGGTGAATTCTAATATTTTTGTTTTGCAAAAATAAGCAAATTTAATTACGTATTGGCAGCACTGCGTGGAGAAAGAAAAAAAACCAGAAAAAAATGCTTTCTTTCTATATTATTAACAGAAAATAGCTAAATATTTCAAATAAATAAGGATTTTATATCGTAAATATAGATATATAAACACTTCGTGAAAAGTTCCATAAATTTTATTTTAAAAGTTATTGAAAAAATGGTAAGTAATTTAGTATAAAAATAACTATTTTTAATTAAAAAAATTACACTTGAAAATGATAATGTCATTGAATTCTCTAAGCAAAAATATTAAGAAAATCTGTTTACACCGGTTATTGATATCAAATTTAAATTTTAGTTTAAAATTTATACAAATTAAAAAAAAAACAACAAAAAAACTAATTTTATACACAAAACTCTTTAAAAAAATTTATGGAATTTTCATCATATACAAAATGATGAGATTAACGCCAGTCAAATTTTACAAAATGGTACATTATTTCACTATTAAATATCCAGAATTTTTCTGGAAAATATAATATTTTTAATATAAATAATGAAATTGCTTTAAAATTGATATATAAACACTTTTTTCGTCTTTAACCTTAATTTTAATTATAAAATTTTAAATATAAAAAAAGACATTAAATGTTTTTTAAGGAAATTCATCAGTTGGAAATTTTATGTAAGCAACTGTATGAATCAACTGATTCAATTGTCAGATCGGAAGCAGAAAAAGCACTAGTTTCATTTCTTAGTAGTCCAGATGCTCTTCCAAAATGCCAAATGCTGTTGGATAGAGCGGATTCAAGTTATGCACAACTATTAGCTGCGACAACATTAACAAAACTTTGCCAGGGTTTAAGTTTAGAACAAAGAATTGATATAAGGTATAAATTACATAATTTTAAACTTTGATTAAATGCATATTCCCTTGAACAAATATTTTACGTTTTTATAGAAGCTACATACTCAACTATTTAGCAACACGTCCAAATTTGCAAAATTTTGTTATACAAGCATTAGTAACATTGTTAGCAAAAATTACAAAATATGGATGGTTTGATTCTTACGAAAATGAAAATGTTTTTCGTAATATTTTAGAAGATGTTAAAAAGTTTTTACAAGTAAGAAATAAAAATAATACAAAATATATCTTTTTAATTAACATATATTTATAAAACAATCAAGGGATCCGTTGATCATTGCACGGTGGGTGTACAAATTTTATCACAATTAGTTTGTGAAATGAATTCGATTGTTGAGGTTGATGTTAATTTATCATTTTCAAAAAATCGTAAAATTGCAACATCATTTCGAGATTTACAATTATATGATATATTTTTATTATCCTGTTCATTGTTAATAACAGCTAGGGATAATACAAAAACTATCAATTTTATGGATGAATCGCAACAAGGGTAAACAAATATTTAAATATTGTCAGAAACTTTCTTATATTTTTACAAAAAATTTATAGATTAATTTCACATGTATTGCGATTAACAAAAAATTGCTTAAGTTTTGATTTTATTGGTAGTTCAACTGATGAATCTACTGATGATATGAGCAGTGTACAAGTATATATATTTAAAATGTTATTTAATTTAAACCTAATATTTATATGTTTTGATAGATTCCAGCAAGTTGGCGACCAGCTTTTCTTGATTCAAATACATTGAAACTATTTTTTGATTTGTATCAAATACTACCTAGTGGCCTGGCTAGTTTAGCATTATCATGTCTTGTACAAGTAAGTTACTTTTTTTTTCCATAAAATTGTTTTCAAATAATTATTTCATTAAATTTTGCAGATGACTTCAGTTAGAAGATCACTATTTAGTAATAATGAACGTACAAAATTTTTAACTCATTTAGTGAATGGTGTAAAAAATATATTGGAAAATTTACATGTAAATTAATTCTCGAATTGTGGCTTTCAATTCTTATTGAAATATATTTATAATTAACTTTTATTTAGGGCCTAAGTGATCCTGATAATTATCATGAATTTTGTCGATTATTGGCTAGACTCAAATCAAATTATCAATTGGGTGAATTAATAACAGTTGAATGCTATCCAGAAGCTATTCAGTTGATTGCTAAGTTTACTGTTCAATCGTTGCAGGTATATTGATGTATTTGGAAATGAAAACATGATATAATTCTGGTATATTTTTGTAGATGTGGCAATTTGCACCGAATAGCGTCCATTATTTATTATCACTATGGCAAAGAATGGTCGCATCAGTTCCATATGTTAAAACAACGGAACCTCATTTACTTGGTACTTATACACCTGAAGTAACAAAAGCATATATAACTTCAAGACTTGAATCTGTGCCTGTAATTGTAAGGTAAATATTTAAATTTTACGAATAATTATAAAATTATATATAAATATATAACTAAATAAATTTCTTTCTTTTTTAGAGATAATTTAGAAGATCCATTAGATGATTTAGGTATGGTACAACAACAACTTGAACAATTATCTGTGATTGAACGTTGCGAATATGAGAAAACTTGTACGCTATTAGTACAACATTTTGATCAGACTGCAAGAGCATATCAGGAATTATTACAAACACCAAATCCTAATGCTATGGATGTTAAAATACACGAATTGCAATTAACATGGCTAGTTTATATAATTGGATCAGCTATTGGTGGCCGATTATCATTTAATGTTAGCGATGAACAAGATACAATGGATGGTGAACTTGTTGTCAGAGTATTACAATTAATGAGCTTAACAGATGCTCGACTACCACAGGCTGGTTGTGAAAAACTTGAATTAGCAATATTAAGTTTTCTCGAGCAAGTTCGTAAAATTCATATAAGTGAACAAACACAAAAAGCTAAAGTATATAAACGGTTATCAGAAGTATTTGGTTTAAATGATGAACAAATGCTGCTAAGTATGATTAACCGAAAAATGTAAATGCTAATATATTACTATTCTTTTTCATCTTATTGAAATATTTCTAAATTATTATTTTAGAATTACAAATTTAAAATTTTGGGGTCGCTCTGAACAAATAATCACAAAAACTTTATGTCTTTTAAATGATTTATCACTCAGTTTTAGTTGTATTAGAAAAATGGCAAAATTAGATGAAGTTCAATTTATGTTAAGTCATCACACAGTATGCAAATTTTAAGAAATAAAAAAAAATTTAAGTAATAATTTGTTAAAAAATTTTCAGAGTGAACATTTTCCTTTCCTTGGTACAAATACATCACTTACGGAAATGCGATGTCGTAGTATGTTTTATACATCATTGGGTCGGGTATTGATTGTAGATTTGGGCGAAGATGAAGAAAGGTTTTATAGTTTTATGGCTCCATTAACAAGTATAACGGAAAATTTAGATTTTAAAATTAACATTTAATCTTTCAATTTTATTTAAGATCAATTCGAATCACTGGGAACAATGATGTTAGAAACAGGTAATTTCCCAAATGAAGAAGTTAAAAAAGCAATTATTGGTTTGGCAAGAGATTTAAGGGGATTAGCGTATTCTTTAAATTCTAAAAATCCATATACAATGCTTTTTGATTGGATGTAAGTATATCGCCTTAAAAAACTTTAAAAAGTTTCTAAATAATTGCCGTTTTATATTTTCTTATAAACTAGTTATCCTGACTATACCCCAATATTAATAAGAGCTATCGAGTTATGGGCACATGATCCTGCTGTAACAACACCAATATTAAAATTATTTGCTGAACTAGTTAATTGTAGATCTCAAAGATTGCAAGGAAACGTTTCTAGTCCAAATGGAATATTATTATTTAGAGAAACATCTAAACTCATATGCCTTTATGGTAATATTAAATATTTTGAAAATGTAAGATATTTAATTAAAATTGCATTTATCTGCTATAGGAAATAGAATTCTGCATATTGATGTACCTCGAGATCAACAATATCCAATGAGACTTAAAGGAATTTCAGTGTGTTTTTTAATGTTAAAGCATGCATTAAGTGGAAATTATGTAAATTTTGGTGTATTTAAGTTATATGGTGATGATACTTTGGATAACGTTTTAAATGTAACAGCTAAAATGATTATGTCGATTCAACAAAATGATTTATTGGTATAAATACTTTTTAAAACTTTCTTCTAATTTATATTTTTAAAATGATTTTTCTAATTTTAGGAATATCCAAAATTGTCGACAGCATATTATCTTTTATTAGACTGTTTAGCACAAGATCATATAACATTTTTAGCAACATTAGAACCTCGTGCATTTTTATATATTTTAGAAAGTATATCAAAAGGACTGACAGCTCTTGGTAAATTTTTATATATATATATGTATATATTTTTTTGAATATTAATATTGTCGTTTAGATTCATCTGTTTGTACTGGATGTTGTTCAGCACTGGATAATATCGTTTCATATATTTTTAAACAATTAGCTTTAAAGGGTATAAATCTTTTAATAGAATATTTTTAATTTTGTTTATATATTTTATATAGTCTATAAACAATGTTTTTAAAATTTTATTTTCGAAGTTTCGACATTCCCAAATAAGAAAATGCGCCATGGCGTTACACCAGAAAGTAATCAATTCCTTAAAGTTGTTGAAATGCATTCAGAAATTTTACAAGGAATGATGTCGACATTATTAAATTTGGTTATGTCCGAAGATTGCAGAAATCAATGGTCAATGTCCCGTCCATTATTAGTACTAATTTTATTATATGAAGATTATTTTAGGTAAATTTTTATATTGTTAAAAACAAAATTGTTATTAATTTAAAAATCTTTATATTTATATATTTTAAGATCGCTCAAAGAAAATATTATACGTTCCCAAGGAATTGAGAAACAAGGTACAATGGCCCAATGGTTTGCAGCACTTATGGATGGAATTGAACGAAATATTTCAATGAAAAATAGAGAACGGTAATTAAATCGGATTTAATAAAGATGAAAGTAATATAGTTTTTTTTTTTTTTTCAATTTTAGGTTCACACAAAATTTATCAATGTTTCGACGTGATGTTGCGAATTCATTAAAATCTTCTAGTTATAGCACTGGTTCGTCTCTTGTTGATATTACAGATGATACATAAGTGTAATTTTTTACTATTATTTCAATTTTTTTCATCTTTTTTATAACATTTCAATTTAAACTATTATTTTGCTAATTTAAAAAAAAATTAATAATAGCATATTTAAATTATTATCCGAAAATATGATAATTATTGCAGTAATAATATAATTTAAATGAAGAAATTTGTGGTGAAATAAGATTCAACAAATGCAATATTAACAAGAAAATTGGTCGTCTACAGAAATTATGTTTAATATTATTAATATATTATATTTTACAAAAAAAAATTACCAAATATGATTGAAGAATGAATTGGAATATAATGAAGACTTAAAAGAAATAACATTTTAATATAATTATTACAGTTTATGCTTAAATTATTTACACTTGAAAAAGCTATTGCTTAATTTTTATTTTTGCTGTTTTCCATTTTATATTTGAGTTCTCATATTAAATTGAATTATTTATGTTTTTCTTAATTTATAAATAAATTGGCTTTTGCTTTTAAAAATGAAAAATTTTAAAAAAATTGAAAAAACAGCAAATTACAATTAATTAATATTAAATTAAGTCAAATTGTTAATTAAAGTAGCACTTTATTTTAATAATATATAAAATAAAATTAAATTTGTTTACAAAAAACAAAATATTTACTAATTTATATTTATTATTATTTTTTTTCTCTTTCACAGAAAATTCTTATCAAGTTTATGCTGAACAAAATTATTCAGTTTCTGTGTAACTATATATATATATATATATATTTCTAGCGAGAAATGAACTTGTCTTAAATTATGCAATTGATATACCTAACTGTTTTTTCTTTGTTGTTTTGTACTGTGGATGATGATAAAAAAGAAAATTTGTATGGATAAAAGTAAAAATAAAACCCACATTTGTATTATTGTTTTTTTTCGGTAATTGTAAACACAAAAAAAAAATGTAATTTAAATTTAAATAAAAAAAATAATGATTAAAAATAAAAATATTTTTATGAAGTTTGTAGATGATCATAACTATAACATGTAATTTTACAAATAATATTAAATATTTTATAATAATAATTTAATGTTTTTTTTATTTCCTTATTGTTTTTATAATTCCTCAAATATGTTGGTATTTGCTTAAAATAATATTCTTGATTAAATTTTTTAATATATAGTTAACTATTAAACTTCAGCTTGATTTAAGAATCTATAGTTTGATTTGTTTATTGATTGAGTGAAAATTGATTTTCCACCTGATTGGAAATTGATTTTTATAATTCAGAGAATATAAATTTTAACTAACTAAAACAATGTTAAGAAAAAGGTATTTCTCTCAAATACGTACTAATTTATTATGTTTATTGCAATTTCAAAAATGTTTGCATTAAATTAAATACAATAAAATTATGTTAATTTATATAATTTTATCACAACTTTTTTTTTTATCAATTTACAGTGAAAATATAGAATTCATTTAAAGAACCAAAAAAAGTATTTTAATAAAAATATTCTCTTTTACTATTCATCTTTCACAACTGGAATGCCAGCTGAAATTTGACTTTCAATTCCGCAATGATCAGTACCACGTATAATTTTGAAAAATCCGTTATTACCCCAATCGGTATTCCATGAATTGGCAATTAACCAATAAGGAATACCATTTTCTTCACCCCATCCTAAGATACGAATAGCATGTCCCCCTAATACTTTACCAAAAACGTGTTGATAAACGCCTTAAAAAAGGAATGTTTCAATTAAATACATTTAATGTTAAAAGAAATTTTTAACCTGATTTATAATTTATAAGATCTTCATAAACCGTAAATGCTCCCTCAACCGGACCATTAGTCATAATTTCTTGTTGAATTTTTACTGGATTTCTAGATACTGAATAAGCTTTCTTTCCAAAATGTTTATCCTTTGAATATTCAACCTTGTAACTAGATTGACAAACATGTTGACATTTTGGTGTTTTACCATGTTCACCATCACATGCTGGTCGAGTTCCATTTACATGATGTTCGCATGGAGCAATTTCATATGGCCGACAGCCCTTTTTCCAAAACAGAAATATATATTATTGTTCGAAAAATATTTTAAAATAAATTAATGCTTACAATGCTTGAACCAAACGGACCAC
Organism: Empis livida; assembly: GCA_963932195.1. NCBI lineage: Eukaryota > Metazoa > Arthropoda > Insecta > Diptera > Empididae > Empis > Empis livida. The sequence goes on from OZ010648.1 coordinate 33,484,116, forward strand.
CACTGACAAGTCCTTTACGTGTCCAATAACTCCAAGCTGCGCCAGGAAATCCACCATTGCAACCAAAACCACAAGTATGACAGCATGATACTAAATCATCGGCAGAAAAACGGAAATTATCGTTTCCTTTTGAATGAATGCAAACCTGGGTAAAAAAATTGTTTAGAATTAAGTATCAAATTATTAAATGTCTTTTCATATTGTAACTATTGGAATCTGAGTGAATAAAAATACTAAGTTTTGATAGTACTAATATCATATTACAAATATTTCGTTGTATGCATTTTTGTAACTTTGAATTTTTTTTTACATAAAACCAAAAAAAATAGACAAAGTAATTAAAAAAAGTTTTTATAAATTATTTTACAAACAATATGAACCTACAATATCTAATTGTGGATTTAAAAAAATATGTACTCACATATAAGCTAAAAATTATTATAATTTAAAAAAATTAATGTTCTCTATAATCTAAGTATATAATTTTAATTCCCACTGGTCATGTTAGTTTCATTATTTTATCAAATTGCTTTAGGCTATTGATTCTAAATTCTTAATCACAATATTTATCGTCAAAAATATAAGAATGATAATAAGACCTAAAACTAGTTAAGAATTAAAATAATATGCTTATACGCGTGAAAATAATAAACACAAAAAAGATTAGTTACATATTTTTCTTTGAATAACAAAATAATTATATCAATAATTGTTTTTATGACCTTTTCATCTATCATACATACAAGATAAGAGAATAATTGAAGTAAATAAAATAATAAAATCAATGCATTAAATTGTTTATATATATATATTAATCTAAATTTATTTACCCTATCTGACATTGCCTCAACAGCACCAAATGCCCAACATGATCCACATGAACCTTGATCACGAATTTCAGTAATTGTTGGACAATTTGGCCACTGTGTACGAGAATCAAAATCAACTGGCAAATCAGCTACACCAACAACACCATCCAAATTATCGTCTTGGAGTGGTAAAGCAAATTTATAGGCATCAGGATGAACACCCATCAATTGTTTAATATAATCCATTGAAGTTTCTGGATGAAAGTTTCTTCCAGGCTGTATATTGGAAAAAAAGAACAGAAAAATGAATTTCATATAATTAATATAAATTTTTCTATTAAATAACCTGCCATGTTGTTGCTTTAGTTCGAACTATTTCAATAAATTCGTCAGACAAAGGATGGATATCAGTATTATCAGCTACTGCTAAGGCAATTATACCAAAAATGAAATAAAGCTGCATTTTCACTTTTATTTAACGTTATCTAATTTAGAGAGAATAAAATCTTTTGTTAATTGATTGTTAAGGCAAAAAAAAAATCAATAAATGAAGAATTAAAATAGCAAAATAAATAAAAAACTGATAACATAATTATTACTTTTAAAAAAAGTTGTACTATCTTACTTAATTCCTGATATGCGGAACGTCCTATCTTTCACAAAACTTTATAATGTAAAGTAATTTTCAAAAATCCACTGTCTTTGCTTTTATAAACTTTTTACTGTTCAGTAACAGTGTTGTCGTTGTCGCCAATTGTATTCCAATTGCAACAATACAATTGTACTCCATTTTGACAATTGAAATCTGAATAACTTCATTTTGGTTCAATAACTTTTTTTTAACAAAAGATATAGGTTCGATTTTCAAAATATCAGTTACAAAATTAATGTTTTTCTTAGTGTGTGAAAATAATTACATACCCATTGAATATTTTGAATACCGAAATCAAATTGAAATCATTGGGCTAAGAGTATTATTGGAAACGACCTCATAAACGTAATTTCGAGTTTGGTCAGTCTAGAATCTAGACTATAACTCTAAATTTGAAGCTTTTGTAACAGATTGAAGTGTTAAATTTGCTTAAAATTAAAACGACATATTATATTATAATTATATTATGTTTTAAAATGTTTAATATTTATGTAACTGAGTTAAAATTTCAATTAAAATCAAGGTTATATATAAATCAATAACATCTGTGTATTTATAAATGTATTATGTATCAGACTTTTATTAATTATTATAAAAGAACTGTGAGTAAACGTATCTTTTCTCTCGTTATTTTATCAGAATTTTCCAAATTTTAATTTATTACAAGCAAATTTAAATAGATTCAGATCCAGTTCCTATGTCTAATAGTAGTTAATAAGTTATTTGCATTTTTCCTACAGGGAATTTAAATTGCTTTATGACATTTTAAATATACTTGAAATTCCCAAGTTACTTTTATGCATTCCATTCAATATTGATTACAATTCTTGTAAAAAAAAAGTTAATAATTATCTACAGTAATTTTTAAACATTAACAATATGACGTCTAGGAACTTAACAGAAGTTTTTGTAATTATGAGGAATAATGCTATTAAAAATCGCAATATGTATTCTGATAACAGAGTAAATATTTTATATTCTATATTGAAGTAGTTCATATTTTCATAAGTATTTTAATTTATAAGACAGACAGTGATTCTGAGAAACTCATAACATATACTTTACATGATCTAGAAGAAGGATTAGACCCGAGAGGTGAATTTGCTGAACATCCTGAGTGGATAGATAAAATGGAAGAAGCTCAATATACAATGTCAAAGTATATATTTTATTTTATAAATTCTGCACACCCACACAAATTTTATAATACAATCAATTTCAGAATAAAACCGAAACTAGATGAATTAGGATCATTACATGCTAGGCATGTATTACGTCCAACTACATTTGACGATAATAATGAAGAGGAACAAATTATTGATGTACTTAGTGAGCAAATTTCAAAACAAATTACTTCAACACACAGGCATATTCAGTGTATTCGATCTAGTTTAGGTGCTGGAAGTAAAACTGAACAACGTTTAACACAAAATGTTGTTACAAGTTTATTGTTATCACTACAAGAATTGACATTAAAATATCGCAACAATCAAAATCTATATTTAAAACAATTGAAAATACGAGAAGAACTTGCCAATAAATTTTTTGAGCCAACTGATTTTACGACAATTGATTTAAATGATGACCAGAATAAACCAAATAATGTTGATAGTTTCGATAATTTTTTACAACCTAAATCTAATGATGTAAAAGCAGGTAGTAGTTATTATGAAAATGATAATGATGAACAGCTGGATGAACATTTTCAAAGGCCTGTGTCAACTACACGAATGACACAACAACAATTATTACTATTTGAAGAAGAAAATACAAAATTAGCAGCACATCGAGAAGAAGAAGTAACGAAAATCGTTAAATCTATAATAGATCTAAATGATATTTTCAAAGATTTATCTCATATGGTACAAGAACAAGGTACGGTATTAGATAGAATTGATTATAATGTGGAACAGACACAAAGTAGAGTTTCGGATGGTTTAAAACAATTACAGAGAGCTGAAATGTATCAGCGTAAGAATAGAAAGATGGTGGCAATTATGGTTTTGGCCGGCATAACATTATTTCTAATAGTTTTATTAATATTCACTAAATTTTAATTGTTATAAATATTTATAAAACAATTTATTCTATTCAAAGACATATTATATATAATATTTATTATTCAATGTAAAAAAAAAACTTTCTGCATTTTACAATATTTGTTTATAATCTTTCCGAAATTCTACTAGCTACTGACCGTAAATTACCATAAACTTTACTCGGTGGGGAACCTAAAATTAAATTACAAATAGCTCGTCTTGCCAATTGGATATTTTGATAACTGCCTAATATATGTACTTTACTATCAGCTAAAACTATACGAGTTTTTGTAACATTTTCAATCGTAAATTTTGTACGACCACCTTTGCCAGCTAAACGTCCAACAGCACGACTTTTATGATCACCTTTTAACGTTTTTACATCTTTAATTTCAAATGTTTCAATAAATAAATCATCTAAACGAAGTAATGCCAGTGCATCATCTACATCGAATCCACATAAAAAAGCTTTTACAAAATCTGCTGCTTTTTGTAAATTTGAAATATCTGGAGTTTCTGGACTAATACGAATTTCAACTTGGCGTGATTTCATATTAAATCGTACTTGTAATTTCATATGCTCAACAATTGGACTGAATATTTTTAACCAATTCTCCTTTAATGATGAATATCTAAAAAAAAAGTTTTTTGACATTAAGTAAGCACTTATTAAATTAATATTTTGAAAATTTCACCTATGTGGAGGAACTGATATTTTACGTGTTTCAGAATTTTTTTTCTTTTTAATATCTGGTTTATTTGATTTTTCTATACCTTCGATTCCAGTTTCTTTATCAATTTGCATTTCTTCATTATCATTTGCAGGTCGTTTTTTCGATTTTTGAAAATCTTGTGGTGGTAAAAATTCATCAGTTTTAATATTATCAGTTTCCATTGTAGTATTTTTTTGTAGTTTATAAATACGTAAAAGTAATTAAATTATTCTACAATAAATAAATTCACTTTCTTTTGTTGTTTTAAAGAAAACTAAAATGACGGATTTTTTATATGTAAACACGTGCACAACGCAAAATTATAAGGGAAAGATTTGACAAACGATATACAAAAATGTCAAAAGAACTGACAGTGACAGCCAATATTAGTTTTTTTTTAAATTTAATTGCATTCAACCAGGGTGAGGATAGAACTTGTGAACAAGTAAAAGAAATAGTATGGAAATAGAAAATATTGAAGCCTCAGCATATATAGCCGTCTCTTTCTTAACCAATTAATTTCAACATTATCTTCTATCATTAATTAATAATTTTTTAAAAAAAAAATCTTAAAAAAGGTCTTAAATATCAAGTTATTTGAAATTGGTTATCAATTTGGTTTAGACCATTTGAATTGCTAAATTTTTAATGAAGTAGAAGGAGATAGATAACTCTATTTCTCAATTATTGTGGTCAAATATGATTTAAATTTGTGGTTAGGTTACAAACAGAATGGAAATTTGAACGCTAGATTTTATAGAAAAGTTAATATATTTCGTGTCTATTCCAATAAATTTTCCGATCGAAATTTTATGGAAAATATTTTTGAATTTCCGACATGTTATTTATCTACTTAAAAATCAAATTTATTCAACACGTTAAAAATATAATTTCAAATTTATTTTACATTTATTCCACCGTAACACGTCCCACCACCTACTGGTATAAGTGTGATATTTTGGACTTTAGCTATTGCCTATTAACAGCTCATTAATATTATTATTAGCTACGAGTATCTACAAATTTAAATTATAAAAATATTTAATAAATAAATAAACAAAACTTTATTTTTATTCATAGTTTTTTGTTTTTTTCAAATTTTTTAAATTCAATTTTTTTTTATTTTTTTTACTAATTTTTATTTAGCGATTTTATGAAATTTGTAATAAAAAAAAAAAAAAAAAGATATTTTAAATTTTTTTCTTTTAATGTTTTTTAGTTGATCTAGAAAAAAAAACAAATAGTTTAAATTACTAAAAAACATTATTTTTTTTTTAAAAAAAAAAAGATTCTTTTCCACAAAATAAATTAATAATTTTTGTGTTGTAATTTTATTTTTTTTTTTTCTCTCATTTTTTTTTTTGTTTGTAGGTTTTTTTTTTATCTTTGATTTGTTATGTTTTGTTATGTAAAAAAAAAAAACATTATAATAAAAAAAAAAATTATTATCAAAGGTAAAATTAATAGATTTACACAAAATAATTTATAAAAAAAAAAACATTAATTTTTTTTTTTTATACAAAAATATACAGGTAAAACAACAATTAAAAAAAAAAAAAAAAAGTATATATATATATATAAAAATATGTATAAGTCATATTAAAATATATAAAAAAAAATATCTTACTTAAAATTTTATATTGTGTTTTTTTTTTTTTTTAATATCTTCCCTAACTAAAATTAAAACAAAAAAAAATGTGTGTGACAGAACCAAAAAAAAATTCTCATAACAAAACATAATAATAAACAAAAAATTATTACAAAATAAACATACACACACACACACACACACACACAAAAAATATATATTTTTACACATAAAAAATCATATTTGGAATTTTTTTTTACAAATAAAAAAAAAAACATAAAACAAAAAAAAAAAAATAGCATAAAAAAACATATTTTTTTTTTTTTTTTTTTTTCAATACAAAAAATATATCTCACTAAACAAAATATATATATATATCATAAAACATTTAATTACATACATAAAAAAAAAAAAACACAAACAAACAAAAAAAAAAAAAAATTTTTTTTTAAAAAAAGATATTTTTTATCCTTTTTCCTACACAAAAAAAAAAAAAATACATTTGTTAAATTTGTAGTTGTGGGTTTAAGAGGAGTATCCTTGTGTATTTGTGTGTGTGTGTAAAATATGTTATATTATTTAATGTAGTTATTTATGTAATAATAAAAAAAAATTTCAGAATATTTTTTTTAGTTATTTAGGAAATAATTTGAGTTTTTCTCATATCTAAATGTGGTTTTGTAATAGCACCTAAACTATATTCCTTACGTTTACCATTAATTAAAATATTATTATTATTATTATTACTATCACCATCACCTGGATATGAATGATATTTATTTGTAAATAATGATCCTTGTTGATGATTTTTTAATAATTGATTTGTTGATGATGTTAATTGATTTTGTTTATTATTATAACAATAATTATAATTATTATTATTATTATTATTATTATTATTATTAAAATTATTATTTTCAAATTTTTCACGAATTAATGATATTTTATTTTTTAAAAATTTATCACTATTATTTGGTATTAATGTTACTGTTGATGATATTATATTTTGTCCATTATTATTATTATTAATATTATTATTAGTAATTGGTAATTTATTTACTTTCATTGCATTATCATTATTTGATTTATATATTTGTAATTTTTGATTATCTTGAAAAAATTCTTTAATATCCATTTTATGTTTATTAATTTTATCTTCTAAATTTTTAAGTCTTTTTTCATAATAATTTGTTTGATCATTTGTATTATTTGGTAACATTTGTAATACATCAATTTTTTTTAATTTAAAACGATTTACTAATTCACTATCTGGCGGTGATAAACTATTTTTTCTATTAAATTTATTATTATTATTAAAATTTTGTTGTTGTTGATGTTGTTGTTGTTGTTGTTGATTTTGTTGTTGTTGTTGAAGTTGTTCTTGTTGTTGTTGATGTTGTTGTTGTGGATGTTGTTGTTGTGGATGTTGTTGTTGATGTTGTTGTTGATGTTGTTGTTGATGTTGATGTTGTTGTTGATGTTGTTGTTGTGTTTGTTGTTGATTTGTTGATAATTTTGTTAATATTGTTGGTGATGTTGTTAATTCATCATTATTTGATTTATTATTATTATTATTAATACTATTAATTTTATATTGATATTTAATATTACGATTACTTATTTGATTTAAATTTGAATTATTATTTGATTTTGTTGTAATATTATGTTGTTGATTTGTATTTAATGATGATGATTGTGGTGCTTGTGGTCCCACTATTTGATTATTATTAATATTATTATTATTAAATGTACAATCAATAGAATGTCTTTTTTCAGCAATATTTATATTATTATGACGACTACTAACACTATTTTTATTTTGATAATTATTAATAACTTTTTGATTGTCTGTTATCATATCTGTCTTATTATTATTATTATTATTTACTAAATTTATAAATTTATTAGTATTATCTGATGATTGTGGTAATGTTGTTGATATTTTACAATATTTTAATTTATTACCAATTGATAATTTATTATCATTAAAATTTTGTTGATTAATTATTTTACATGTTGTATTATTATTATTATTATTATTATTTGTTGCTGTTATTGTTTTATATTGTTGCCCACCAGTTTTATTTGATATTGATGATGATGAAGACGATGATGGTATATTATTATTATTATTATTATTTTGATAGGAACTATTATTAATATTTTGATTGTTATTATTATTATTTTGAATTATATTTATAATATTATTATTTTGAGGTAGTGATTGATGCTGATTATGATGATGTTGTTGATGATGATGATGATGATATTTAGGTGTTATTTCTTGTTGATGTTGTCTTAATTCACTATATTTTAAATATTGATATTCACGTTGTTTTAATTTATCATCAGTTTTTGGTGGTGATATACGTTTATTAACTGATGCTGCTGAATTTATAGTATGTGATATTTTTTTATTTGTTATTGGTGTTATTTCTCTACACACACAAAAAAAAAAAAAAAAAAATTAATATAATTATTAATTATATTTAATACTTAGTTAAAATTTATAATTATATTAAGAATAATGTAGACTTACACTGGTCTAAGTGACAAACGATGTCGAAACATATTCAAATTTTTATTAAAAAAAAATTGTAACTTAAAATTTTGTTATATAAAAAAATTTTCCTTTTTTTTATTAATATTTATATTTTTCTCATAATTTATATACAAATTAATTTTCGAGAAAATATATAGAAAAATTTTTTTACAATTATTTTAAAAAAAAAAAACGAAATTAAAGATAAATAAACATTTTTATTGAAATTTTTTTTTTGGCTATATTGATTTTATTTAATAATATTGTTTATAAAATAATATAGAGTAGATAATAAACATACTTATTTTTATGATAATAAATAAGATTTTAATGAAAATTAATTATTTTTTTGCCAATTTTGAAATTATTTTAAAAGTCAAAAATATTAATTTAAAAATTTGTTTTTCTTATGCAAAAAATGACAAAAAAAAAACTCAACAAAACATAGTTTTGTTAGGTCCTACATTAGCTATTTATACTGGTGGTTGTTGTTTTACCATCAACGCTGAGATAATAAAATTTTTTTCTATATCATTCTTAAAAATAAGAATTAAATAATAATAAGAATTTTATATCATTCTTATAAAATTCTTTTAAATAAGAATTTTGATATAAAATTCTTTTAAATAAGAATTTTATATCATTCTTAAAAATAAGAATTAAATAGCACAACATATCGCATAACAGCAGCAGAGTAAATTTTAAATACAACAAACCTCAGCCTACAAAATTGCGAATTTATTCTTTACAATTTTTGTTGATTAATACAAAAACTTATAAAAAAAAATGCTTTTAATAATCAGAAAATAACTTTTAGTTTAATTTGAAACTAGGCCAACGAAATAATTCTATTTAAAATTATATTTCAATAAAATCATTAATCATTTCAATAAAATTTCTATAAAAAAAAGATATAATAAAATTTCCTCCTATTTCGATTAGAAAACATAAAAAATACGCCTAAATATATGCAACCAATAATATTTTTTTTATCATTACAAATATATCTTATGAAAATAATGCATATAATTTCGTGTATAAAAATCATAGCAAATATTAATTAATTTCCTTATTTACACAATTTTAATGTATTTCATAGTTCATTTAAGGATTTTATGTCACGTAATTATCATACAAATGAAATAAACAATGTTTAACATGTTCTTATAGAGTTCAATATTTCTTTACTATACTAAAACATAAAAATTCTATTTTTAAAATTATTTAACACGCAATATTATAATTTCAGATTTATTATCAAAGTTTATCCTAATTTTACTAAATAAATGTATTTATTATTGGAAAAACCGTGGCAGAAAAATATTAAATATGATAAAGAAACCAAAAATAAAAAATACTTATATTTTATTGAACCTAAAACAATTTATATTAGAAATAAAACTTACTTTTTCCGAATGCTATATTGTTTAGCACTATGATTTAATTTCAATGTAGTAACATGATCCTTTTCAGTTGTCTGATGCATAATTTCATAAAGTTTTGAACGATATTCTGGTACTGTTAATTGTACATCATCACGAAATGGTGGTAAAACGTCAGTATTTAATTCAGCCTCAGATATAGAATGACGAAATCTATATATTCAAATAAAAATAAATTTTATTTAGTTAAATCTATTAATAAATATATTATAGAGTATTAAATAAAACCACAATTTTTTTTTAAAACTTATATGAAAATATAAAGTTTTTAGGCAACAAGTAAAGAAAATTATTATTACGTGATAGAAAAGTTTAACGAAATTAATTACTTTGAAATAAAAAAAAAGTTATATTAATTTATTAATATTAAAATTATATATAATTATTTTTTTTTGCGAACTTTTTTTTAACGCAAATATGAGTAATAAATAAATTTTCCCAACAAATCACTTTACGAGCTGCCCAAGCCCTTAACGAGTCTCATAACATTGTATTACAATTTCGAACGACTAATTTTATATGAATTCCGAATTAGTGAATATAGTGAAGAAACGTTTAATTGTAATAAGCTAATGGCTTTTTATTAGTGAGAAATTGTAATAAGCTAATGGCTTTTTATTAGTGAGGTGGTAGTCTTAAATTACTTTTGATTGTAATTTTATTACTAGTACTCATTTAAAGATGAGTAAACTTAGAACAAGATTGATGTTTCGGACGGGAGTTGAACACAGTACCTAAAGCACAGTTTAGTACACTATCAAATGAATTAAGCCACAGTCGGGTCGAAACAAATTATTGTCCTAATAATTATGCAGTCTCAGGTGAATGAAAAAAAAGCTTACTTTTCAATATATTTATGTGCTAAAGCTTCTTTGGCAGTTAAACGACTATTTGGATCTAATATTAATAAAGCTTTAACTAATTGTTTAGCATCGTCTGGAGCACCATTTAATAAATCGTCTAATGTTGGATTTCTATATAAAATCCAAAAAAAAAAAAACCATTAAATATTTTCAACAAAATAATTGATTATCACATAAATAATTTAGAATCATATACCCAGTTAAATTAATTTGTTGATTTAAAAGTACAGAACCAAATCCAGAACCAATAGCAGCAATATCTTTGTCAGTAACTTCTGGTAAAGCAGCAATAATTTTTTCAATCTAATAAAATATAAATTTAAATAAAATTAAAATAGTAAATAAATTTTTTTTTATACTTGATTAACAGTACTGCTGCCTGGAAATAATGGTTTTCCACGTATCATTTCACCAAGAATACATCCTAAACTCCACATATCTATACCCTTTGTATATCTACAACATAAATTACATATATAAATTCCTAAATTGCTAAAATTTAAAAACAAAAATATTTACTTTTTGCTTGCTATTAAAATTTCTGGTGCTCGATACCATCGTGTTGCAACGTAATCTGTTAAAATTGGTTCAGTTGGATCAACAGAAGTATTATTATTACCAGTTGGACGATTAGATACTGAACGAGCAAGACCAAAATCAGCAATTTTACATCTAAACAAACAAAAAAAAAATACAAATGCCAATCAATATTTTTGGTGATGGTTTGTTATTTTTTTTTTAATAAAAATTTTATTTATTTATTTTACCTGCATTTACTATCAATTAAAACATTGCTAGGTTTCAAGTCTCTATGGATAACATTACCAGAATGTATATATTTAACTGCATTAAATAATTGATACATAACATATCTTTTATGTATATCCTTTAAAATTGTTCCCCTTTTAATAACATTATGTAAATCACTTTCCATAAATTCAAATGCTAAATATATATCCAGATTGTTTGTTGCTCTAGAAACATTATAAATATATTTATTAACTAAATATAAATAATAAATATATTTTATAAATTTAAATAATATTGAATTTATTAAAATTATGGTAAAATTTATTTTTCTGGATTTGGCAAAATAATTAAATACAATTTAGTAAACGATTTTCTTGTATGCCAAACGAAAGTTAAGATAATTATTAACATTTTATGTGGAACAAAGAACCAAAGCTTTTATTTTCTTTCAAATTAATTCATTTCTTACATTTTATTATGTTAATAGGCGAATAATTTGAACCTCCCCACACTAAGATCTAATAAAAAGCTATTATATATAAATTAGGGTCGGTCATTGACCATTATGCTTCTTTAACAGTTCAAACCAATGTTTTAATCCTTTTTTTTTTTTAGTATGGGTAATTCCAGTTGGTTTTTCCAATTCGAAATTAAATGTAAAAATCTAATTTTATACGAACGTTATTATTTTATGAATTAATTAATATTTTTATAATTAATTTAACTTTGTAAAAGAATTAATTTAAAATTTTAATATTTTGTAATTATTTGAATAAATTTCAAAAATCAACTCACTTGTGTATACTAAATAATTGTATAACATTTGGATGAGATCGAAAAGCTCTAAGAAACATTATTTCACGAAATGTTCTTTGTGCATCAGTTTCATTACGAAATGCATCAAAAATTTTTTTAACAGCCACAATATTATTTGTTTTTCTATCAATTGCTTTCCAAACAACACCATATGCACCTTTTCCCAGCCGCTATAAAAATTCAAAAAAAAAAAATTAATAATAATAATTAATTTTTTTTGTTTTTGTAAATTTCAAATTTTTGTTGAAAATGAAACTAACTTTTTTTATATCAAAATATTTTAAAATTTGATCATCAATTTCGGACATTTTATTTTTCTCCTGTGTCTTAACTTTTGTTGTTATTTTCTTCATTTTTTACGCGATTTTTTACTAATATTATATTATTTCTAATTTTCCTTGAAAAAAAAAAAAAAAAAAAAAAAAAAATTTAGAAAACGCGATGAAAAAATGAAGAATTTTTTTTTTAATGTGGCGGCCAAAATAAAAAAAAAATTTTGATTAAAACCCCGTGTAATTAATAGTAGTTTGTTTAATTTTTTTTTTTTCTTATTTTTTTTATTTAAATTTTTTTTTTTATTTTGATTATGTTTATGCTATGATATGTTGATGTACTATTTTGTTAGATCGATTGTGTATATTAGATTATATTTGAAAAAGGGAGCCATGTATAAATAACATTAAAAAAAATCATTTTACTTTTTTTTTTTTTTTTTTTTTTTTTTGGTAGGATTCGTGCTGAAATTTTATTGAAATCACAAAATAATTTCCAATATATATATATATATATATATGTATTATATATAAATATACAGATAAAATCGAATCTTTAGTTTAACACAACACCACACATATACGTTAAGTATTAATATTTATGTTGAATTTCAAATTCATGTCAAATAAATTGTAAATTTTTGATTTTTTTTTTTTTTTTTCGAAGATAAAAAAAAAAAACAAAATATTATGAATTTTTTTTTTTTGGAAAAATAAAAAATTTTGTATATCCTTTTTTTTTTTATGATTAATTATATTATTTTTGACGAAAAAAATAATTATTGGTAATTTTACAAAAATTTACAAATATATTTGTTGATTAAAATAAATAAACATTATTACTCTATAAAAAATTATTTTTTAAAGAGTTTATTTTTATTTTAAATTGAATTATTTTGTATTTAATTATTTTTTTTTTTTTTTTTTAGTTTTTTTTTTTTTTTTATACAGGATTATAATTAAATGTAGTACATATATAAAAAAAAAAAATGACACTAAAACACTTTACATAAAATGTCAAACTAAATAATATTAAATATAAAAAGGATAATGAATGTACTGGAGTTTATTTTTTTTTTTTGTTTACAAGGAAACATTATTATCCTTTTGTTACGTAGCAACTAATCGTTAATACAAAATACACGTGTATGTTGTGTTAACCTGAACATATAGTAATTTTAATATAAAATTATTATAATATTTATGAGAGTTTTGGTTGATAGTAAATTAGTATGTGTTAGTTTTCCTTATAGTTTCTTTATTTGAATTCTTAACATAAAAATATTATGTTTAAAAAAAACAAAAATCCTTTGAAATCAATTTTCCTACAATTAATGTTTCAAAATTTTCGAATTTTAAATATATTTGAATGAAAATTAAAATTACCTATAACTTTGTTGGACATTATGTAGTAATAATAGAGGACTGAAAATATTACTACAAGTTTGTTTCTATGTAGTAATGTTATCTGAAAGATAACTAAATTTTCTTATTCATATTGTAAAATTCAATTCCTTAGTTTAAATGTAAGCTAATAGTTTAATCAAATTATAACATGATTGTCTTTTGACTAATCATCAAAAATTCATATTCGTATTATATAATCATTAATTAAATTAAATTCGTTAATTGTTTCGTAAAAAATATAATCTGTTATATTTAAATTGACCAGATCATTAATTAAAATGACATATTTATACTAAAGAACAATAAATTTTATTTAAAATTCCATCTGGTGAAATTTCATTTAAATTACTATTTGTTTCTGTAATTCTCCTATTAAATATTCAAATTAACAATATTTACAAATAATATATTATTACATATTAAACCTCCACAAAAAAAACCCATTTCCATGAAAAATTATTGAAAATATAATTTTTGTTCAATATAATTACCGACAATTAATTCTTTAACGAAATTAAATTTTTTTATTGAAATTGTCATAACATAATTTTTAATGAATTTATTAACATATTAATTATCTTATCTATACTATCGTAAATATTTAGTTTTAAATTCTTCTATTTTTAAATTTGGGACATAGTTAAATATTTATTACCTAAATTATTTTCATCTAAAAATATGCAATCCCTTTAATAAAGTATTATAACCAATTTAACTGTTATTTTAATGGTGGAGCATGTTAAAATAATGTTAAAAACTCTCAAAACTCTACTACATTCTCTCAATTTATTTCAGATCAGCTAAAAACGGTAACTTTGGAGATGGAAAAATTCTAAATTTTCAATACAAAAAATTCATTATAAATTCTAGTATATCTCAAAAAGCTATTTAGTCAATAGATTTAACAGCTGATTTGCTTTGATCAGCTGCTAAATAAGAATGGCACTGTCACATAAATAATTAAGGTTATATTCTAGGATTTTCTCCCATTAGATTTTTTACCTGCATAAAAATTAAGTATTCGAAACTAATGTATCGGTTTAGTTCAAGATTAATTATAAACAAACAACAAAGTTTAAAATTATTGTTCCGACATGAATCATCATCACAAAGTATGAAAAGTAATATTCCATCAGTGGATGCAGCAAATCAATTTTCTAAAGATGATATAAAGATTTCTACAAAATTGCAAACTAAATTACCGGCACGGAAACCATTAGTTAAAAATTTCTTTCTTGGAATTGTTGATAAGGAATTTTTAGCTTTTCCTGAAGTAATACCTAGAGAAGACATGAAAAAATTAAAAAATGATATTGCAAGTGTTATAAATTATTTTGATCAGCTAGATACAAAAACAATCGAATCAACGTGCACTGTACCAAAACACATTAAAAATGAATTAAAGGAATTAGGTTTATTTGGTTTAAATGTTGGCCAACATTATGGTGGTAAAGGTTATTTTCTGTCGGAGAGTTTGATAACTTCCGAATCAGAAAATAAATCTCCTGATATTTCATCAATTTTATTATCACATCGGTTAGTAATTGATGTAATAAACAATGCCGGTACTGATCATCAAAAGGAAAAATATTTATCTGGAATGGCTAATGGTAAATAGATGGACAGTAATTTTGAAAACTTAATTATACTTTTTTAAATTTTATATAGGATCAATAGTTGGAACAGAAGCAATTTTTGAATCTACGACAACAGAGAATAAATTTTTTAGTACAATAGCTGATTATGACGATTCTAATCAACAATGGAAGTTAAATGGTGAAAAATCATTTGTTGTCAATGGATTGGATGCTAATTTATTTCTTGTTTTGGCACAAACTACAACATTAAATCATTCCGGTGATAATACAAATGGAATAACAATGTTTCTTGTTGATTCTACATTATCTGGTATATCAGTTGACAAATCTAAAAAAACATTTGGTTGTCAGGGAGCTGAACATTGTACAATAAACTTTAAAAATGTCCAATTATCTGATGGTAAGTTAAATTTATTTGAAATTACTTTCATTTTGAATGAAAACAAATAATATAATTAAAACAAAATGTAATAAAAATAAAATAAATATAGATAATGTTGTTGGAAAGGTAAATGAAGGCAACGAAATCGCACAATTATTTCTAAAAGCGCAACGGCTGAAACAATCATTACTTGGATTCGACATTACAAAAAAAATTATTAATAATCTAACAGAACATTCAATAGTTACGAAACAGTGTGGAGTTGCATTAAAGTATGATGTAGTAAAAAATAAATATAATTTTATTCTTAATGTAATTTGAAAATATTTTTTTCACCGTTAGAGATATGGAAATGACGACTGATCGTTTATCAAAATTAGTTTGTAAAGCTTATGCTATGGAGAGCATGATTTATTTTACATCAGGTTTAATAGACGAATTTCATAAACAAGATGTTGAATTAGAAGCGGCAATTACCAAAGTATTTTTTATCTTTTCTCGTACCTACATAATTTAATAATAAGAGTTTTTTTTTGTTTACTTAGCTATACTGCATGGAAAATCTTTGGTCTGTTGTTTCTTCCAGTATTGGTCTTATGGGTCCAAAATATTTATTAGATGGTGAATTAGGCGAAGTAGATCTCCGAAATGCTGGCCATTTGTTAACTTATGGTGAATCGTTAGAATCATTAAGACTTTTTATAGCATTAACTGGTCTTCAACACACTGGCGTAAATTTGTATTTTTTTTCAATTTTCAATAGTAATTTAATTTTTTTTTTTTATACAGTTAGCTATTCATGAAATAATAAGCAAAGAAAGAAATCCACTTTTTAATCCTGGACATATCTTTAATAAATTCTTTGAAAAGTCAAGTATAGAAGCACCACGTGTAAAATTATTTTTAGGGCAACATTTACATCCATCATTAGAACCAGCTGCTCAATGCTTAGATGTATCTATTGCACGTTTACAAATGTGTACTGAAATATTACTAACTAGATATGGCAATGAAATAATTGAAAAACATGTTGAAATAAAACGTTTAACAGAAATTGTGGCATTAATTTATGCAATGTTTACAAGTTTATCAAGATCATCAAGATCTTATTGTATTGGCTTACGATTAGCTGACCATGAATTATTAATAGCAACAGCAATATCCTTAGAAGCTAGTAATAAAATTAAAATAATTGCAACTGATATTGCTAGTGGACCATATATAACGAATGATAGAAATTTGCAAAGAATATCGAAACAGATATTAAACAGTAAAGGTTATTTTGTGGAACATCCTTTAACATTTAATTATTAAGTTTTTTTTTTATCATTGTATACATTACAAAATTTATTTAAATATAGAATTAAATATAAATAGCGCTATTTTATAAAAATAATCTAAATTTTTTGGATAAAGTTGTATTTTACAATTTTATTGAATGGTAGAAATACGGTTTCCGTTAATTAGAAAAACAACACCGAAAATAGTAAAATTAAGATTGCGTTTGTAAATAAATTTCTTATTCAACTGTTTCGCCGCCATTTGAAGATAAAATACTTTCATCCTTTTTACTAAATGCTAAAAGTGATGTATGTGCAGGTAATCTAAATGTATGTATTTTTTTCATATGCTGTCGCAAATTACCATTAGTTTTATAACTTTTCTGGCAAAACGGACAATTAAATTGACTATGATTATTACGAATATGTTCAAATAATTGAGCACTTTTTTCAAAGCCTTTCATACAAAATTGACAAACATGAGTTTTACGAATATGTTGTTTTAAAAATTGACTTGAAGAAAATGCTCTAGGACAATATTGACAAGCATAATAAACAGCTCCAGAATTTGTATCATCATCATCATTATCATCGTCATCATTTTCGTCGTCATCTTCATCGTAATATTTTTCCAGTAACTTATCAAATTGTTTTTCATCTGTTGGATCAATTTCCACAGCAGCTAAATCATATGTACGTATTATATTTTGTGACTTTATTATATCATTATTAAAATGATTAGATATTGATTCTTCTGTTTGATTAGAAATATTATCTTCAATATTTTCAGTAGTGTGCGTTGTACTTATTGTTTCACTTGGAATAAATTTAGTTATAACAAATGCAATATCTTCTATAGAGTTATGAACATTTGTTATTTTTTTTTTTTTATTTACAGCCATATTTTCATCGACATTTTCATCATCAATATCATCACAATTTT
The DNA here is from genome assembly GCA_963932195.1 of Empis livida. Classification (NCBI taxonomy): domain Eukaryota; kingdom Metazoa; phylum Arthropoda; class Insecta; order Diptera; family Empididae; genus Empis; species Empis livida. The sequence goes on from OZ010648.1 coordinate 33,502,212, forward strand.
CGGAAACATGTGATAAGATATTTGAAACATTTTCGGTCAGTACTAAATTTGGTTTTTTTGTATTGTTTATTTTGCGTTTCCTTTGGAGTTTAGTTCTCGTAGGTGTTTCTATATTCTTATGATTTTGTATGGCTGACTGTTTTTCAACTACGTCACATTCATCTACAATATGAACAGTATATTCTTCTATTTCATGCTGTTCATTTTCTGATTGAGTTTTTTCATAATAATTATTAATCAGTTTCATAATATAGTCATCGGCTTGTTGAATCTGTTGTATAAACTGATAGCATTGTATTAATTTATCTGTACATAAACCACAAATAAGTCTTGGTGTATTAGATGAGTCAACGTCGAGATTCTAAAAAACAAAAGGTCAGAAAAAATGATATAACACAAAATATTTTGATATCAAAATTACCTCCAAATCTAATGAAGTGAACTCTTTCAAAATTACATCTATTTGTATACTTTGACTATTCACAACTATAGCGCCGTTATAAATATCATATTCTCCTACTTCTAAACATACTCTGCATAAATTTGATTTATTTTCAAGTTCGTGTTTTTCCATTTTCTTAATTAATTTCAATAAACCAACATTCCTATTGTTTAAAAACCAGAAGTATTTTTATTGTTGTGATTTGTGTGTGACATTTCTCCAATGTGCTTGGGTTGCCATGGTAAAAAAATACCTTTTTAGAAATAAGATGCTTTTCTTCATATACGCATAATAAACTATTCGTCCTATGTAAACGAACCGCATTAGCTGTATGAAAACGATTAACGTACAGTACTAAGAAATTCTAAGAACAAATAGGGTGAGTTATTTTGCCACAACGAATTCTTTGGTTATTTCATCTGCTGAAGCGGTGCGCAAGCAACTCGCTTAGGCCTTTTTAACGTATTTGTCGCTAAACTAGTACAGTGTATATTGAACATTATTACAAGACGTTTATGAACCGCCTGCTGTGCGTTTCTGAATTAATAATTGAAACTTCGATAACGTTTAATAAAGTGATATATGTTAACTCCAAGAACGTTTAGTAAAGCGATATAAGATATAAATAATCTATGGTTATTTTTTAAATTTTAATCGAAATTTGCCATAAATATTTGATTTGGCTTTTTTGATTTTCTTCAGTTGACTCCATAAGTAGAGCATTCTGCGGATATTTAGCAGTTCCCAAAATTTAGTAATTTCAAGTTAAATTAAATAGTAAATTTGTAATTTATTTTGAAAATATATTTATTATAATTTAATTTATGTTATCGGTATATTCAATATTAGTAAAAACTAAAACAAAGCTGGAACGGCAGCTTTCTCTTTCATTTCAGTTAATGCTCGAGCTTGATGTATAAACACAGGTATATTAATTCCCTTAATTAAATGACAAAATGTACACAAAATCTAAAATAAAATAATTTTAAAATTACCTGCATTTTTGCAGATCTTATAAATCCCTCATTTGATGTAACTGTTACTGCTTTCATAACAACACCAAAAGCAAATATTCTTAAACTTCGAGGTTTTATTTTCCCAGCAACAGACAGAACTGAAAACAGTTGTGGTATTTCTTCAATATCATCGATTATTTCAATTTTATCTAATAAACTTTCAGCACGTTTTTTTTCCTCGGGTCCTCCCAATAATGTTATTATATCTTGAAAAGATTCCAAAGCAGTTTTACAGCATAATAATCGTTTGCCTAAGAAGATACTTAATTTTGTATTATTTATTTTTCTAAACTTAAAATCTTAAAAACCTTGAAATAGTTCATCGAGTATTGGTTTTAATGGTGTTTTATGTTCTCTTTCAGCTTGTTCGGATAAAAGAGGTTCTTGAAAAATCCACTTATAACTACCATTAGTAAGTGCACTCACATAGGCTAACATTGTTGTTATATCTAAATTTAATACAGTTAAACAGTTTGCAATGTTTTCATTTTTGGTTTGAACAAATACAGAATTATTTATTGTGCATGGTTCAACACCCGACTCTTTTATTGATTCCAAAGTTTCGTTATCAATTTGATGACTAAAATAAAATAATACCTAAGAGATCAATAATAATTAAATTTAAGGTTTTTTTTTTCTATTTTTTGGTTATACCTTTGGCTGTTTAAACATATATGGATTTTGTTCCGCAGCTATTATATATTCAATTGCTTGATCTACAATAGATTTAGCTCCATAGCTACCCCGACCTTTCGCAGCGTCAATAATTGATTTAGAATTTCTTGCAATGACTACAAATAGAAAATTATTAATTTATGTACAATTTATCTACTCACAATAATAAACCTTTTATCCACTTAGAACCATTTTCACACACAATATCTACGCGGATAGGTTTTTCTCTATCATCTACATTAAATCCACAATCCACGTAAATCACATCAATTTGCTTTAAAAGTACTTGTACAAGAAATTCGTAATGTGTTAAATTGCTGCACATAACATGATTAATTTTTAAGGAATTCGATTGTGTGACCTAAAGATAATTCTAATTATTTTTTCTTTGAATATTCTGAATTCAGATCTTAAACCTTTTCCAAAAATTTAATTTCTTGATTGATTTTTCTCTGGATTTTCTGAACTCCAGCGACATGTTTAAAATTGTATAATTTTTCAATTAATTCTTTTCCAAGTTGAATTTTATCTTGTGCTAAACCATAAACGTTTTCCATAATATTTTTTTTCTATTTTTATTATTTAGTAATCAAAAACATATGATTTTTCTAGCAGATTTATAAACCGTCATAATAATTTGTACTTCGAAAAAATCTTTTTTAATACAATTTATTGACATTTCAATTTGACAAAAATAATTTCAATTAATTTTTGTGGGTGTTAGGTTTAGGTTGTTAAGATAGTGTAATTAAATTTAAAAAAAATAATTTCATTGAGAAAATGAATACTTTTATTGATACTGATGATGGCCAAATACTAGAAGGTTTTTTGTGTCCAATATGTCGTGAAGATTTAAAAACACCTGAAAGACTAACCGATCATGTTGAAAAAGTTCATGCCGAAGAACAAGATGTAATAAAATCATTGAAAGATATTTTTAGTTTAGCTAGACGTAAGATAAGAATAAATTTTGATGAAACAGTTGATTTAGCTAAATCAATAGATAATAATTTAAAAATTAATAATACGCAATCAACTCAATGGAATATTTTCAATAATATGAGACAGAATGTTGGAATAGATTGTAGTCATTATTCTGCTTTCAATGCAATTCGGTAAAAATAAAAGTAATTTTATAAATTTTATTTCTATTATAAATTATATATTTTTATTGCAGAACTCCTCGTTTAGATCGCTATGCTAGTGAAACGAATAAACTATTAATTAGATTAAATAAGTTACTGAAAGATAGGCCAACTGATCCAGTACAAAGAAAATTACATGAACAAAAGGTATTATCTGATAAGTGTATTTACATATCTATATATTATATATATATGAATTATATAAATTGTGTGAAATATACTAATGTTACGTCTTTTTACAGACTGTTCCATGGTTAGATGGACAATCTGTTAAATTATGTCCACAATGTGCTAAAAGTTTTCATATTGCCAGGAGACAACATCATTGTCGGCTTTGTGGATCTATAATGTGTAATGATTGCTCACAATTTTTACTCATTTCTGAAGCAAGCAAGTTTATAATTAAATAACTTTTTGAAATTATCATTCAACACTTGTATTTTACTACAGATAATTTAGTTAATGTATCATCTCCGGAAAATGAAGAACAAGTTAATACTGAAACAACAGATAATTCCATTAATGATACTGAAAATAATATTCGTATTTGTGATCATTGTATACGACTTTTAGATACAAGAAAAGAAATGCAAGACGGTAGAACATGTCGTCCACCAATTAGTATTACATATATGGAAATACAAGATTTAAAAAAGAATATTATACCAGATATTGATATGTATTTAAAAATGGTAAATAGTTTATATGATGGTGAATCAATTTATACAATAAATGATGTTAGTGCATTACGTGGCAAAATAGGTCATGCAGCTGAATTAATTGATATAAAAAGTAAACGAATTTTAGCATTAAAATGTATTGAAGGTAGTCGTGAAGATGCATTAAAAAAAGCTGTACGTTTAGCATGTATACAATTCATAAAAGATAAAATGTTATCAATACCACAATTACCAGTTGAAGATGAAATTAAAAAATTACAACAAAAACGACGTCAAGAAACTGAACAAAAAATTGAACGTGAACGTCGATTAGCATTAGAAGCTTATGAAAAATATGGTTTAGTTGACACTAGAAATAGTTCAAGTCCTAATAAAGAAAATTTTGCATCTGGGGTAAACTTGGAAATTATAGAAAATGTATATATAATGTCCCTTTTTTTTTAAAGTCAGCAGTAACAACATTAGACAATTGGAGTGGACATCAAGCGTCTTATTCTGGTAAAGGAAATGATCCATTAGTGGAACAAATTAATATTATTAAAGGGTATATAAAACAAGCTAGAGCTGCCATGAGATTTGATGAAGTTGAAACATTAGAAATAAATTTACGTGAACTCCAAAATGAATTATATTGTCGACAACAAATTTAAGAATATGTGTTATCATAAAAAGAAAGCTTATATTAGTATATTTTTTCTAGTATCTTTATTTAAAAATAAATATACAAAGTCTGCTGTATATAAGCCAAAAGTTTAATTACTATTGATATAATAAATTGTTATACACTTATATATATATATATAATATAAAAACTGTTTATTCTTAATATTATATAAAAAAAGCAAGTTTAATATTCATTCCAAGTTTTATGCGTTTAAATTAAATTTATATTGTGCTTTTGTATTATTTTTTCAAATGTAAGTAATTTAATGTATATAATAAAAACAGTTTGATACGATTGCAGCAAATGAGAATATATTTAATATTGCAATAGGCATTCTTTTTTGGTTTGTTTAATTAAAGCAATCCATGGGTCTCAATTAGCGATTGTGCTTTTTCAACATATGCAGTCATTGCATCATCTTTTGATATGCCTTTTCGGCCATTCCAAGCTTCCCATTTAGATTTACCTTTAAAATCTAAAAATCCTGGTTTTTCTGTTTTCACAAAAAAGTTAAAATCATTCATATGAATATCATTAATTTGTTGAATTTACCCGTATTACAGTCTCCAACTGTTGCCTGTTTATACAAACCGTATAATTCAAGTAAATCATTATCGGCTGGTGTTTTTTTGAGATTCTTAACATTTTCTGCAGCTTTATTGAAATTCTAAAGAATTGAAATTCAATAATTTCATAAAAAATTTTAATTTAATATAAAATTTTGTAAAAAAATTAAGGTGTTTTACTACTTTCTTTTCTACATCTATTGATCTCTTTAAACAATTGACAAATAGTTTGATAATAAGAATTAACGGGGAAAATTGCTGGGCTATATGTACTTAGAATAAAAATTATTAATAGACACCACATAATACTACACTATATAAATTATACTTTCCATATGGTGTCACTTAAAATTAATAGTTAATTGACAAAATTAAAAATTATCAATAAATTATATATATTTGTAAATTTTATTAAATTATTTTCCTGTAGTGTTTATTTATTAAAACAAAATAATTAATTTTCATGCCTTACCTCTTGTAACGACATAATTGTAGATTTATATTGTGCGTTTCAATTGATATAAAAATTCGTATTAGAAAATTAATTAATTTCAATTACTCAATTTGTGGTGATATAACATTTATTTAACTTTCAATTTCACACTAAGTGAAAAGAATTTCTTATCTTTGGTTTTACTTTCTAGTAGAGTTTATATTTCTATTTTATGCCGGATCCAGAGCTGCCGTGCCATTTATATTTAGTATTTTTTGTTGTCGGCTAAGCTAAAAATCTAAAATAGTATATTTATTTTTATAGCAGCTAAATTATTGAATGGAATTATGTTTTTGGTACCATTCCACCAACAAAACGTCAGAAATCAGTTGTATTGTATTTGTATCTCGTAATTTTTGTAAGGTGATTTTGATTTTTTCTGAGGTAAATAATAAATAATGGATTCAAATATTGATAATGCTCTAATAAAGAAGGAAATATTACATCCTGGAAAAAAATATATTCCTTTAACATCAGGAACAAGAGTAAATATTTAAATTATTTCTAATGGTTTCATTAATAAAAGTAAAATATCTAATTTTATTTTAGGTAAAATTCCATTTCCAAACTCGTAAGACCGATGATGGAAGAACTATCCTAGATGATAGTCGTAAGATGGAGCAACCAATGGAATTGGTATTGGGTAAAAAGTTTAAATTAGAAGTGTGGGAAGTTATTGTCCAAAAAATGGCTTTAGATGAAGTTGCTAAATTCACAGTTGATAAACAAGTATTCATCACTTGATTTAAATTAATGGAAATTATTTCTAATCTACATAAAAATGATTTATTTATAGCTAGTTAGTCAATATCCTTTTATTTCGAAAACTCTTCGAGATGTTGGTAAAAAAACATCAGAACGTCGACATTGTTGTGGTATGACAATGCAAAATGAAGGAATTGGTTATAAAGATTTGGATGAATTATTTACAAATCCAACAAATTTAGAATTTATTATAGAACTAATATCTGTTGAGTTACCTGAAGACTATGAAAAGGAACGTTGGCAAATGTCAGATGATGAAAAAACAATAGCAATTAAAGAACTACGTGAAAGGGGAAATAAATATTATAAACTAAATAATATTAAAAAAGCTGAAGAATGTTATATGCAAGCACTTGGTATGATAGAGCAATTAATGTTAAAGTAAATAATAGATTAACACGCAATTTTAAGATTATCGATTAATTTTTTTTTTTTTTAAATAGGGAAAAACCACACGATACTGAATGGTTTGAATTGGCTGAACTAAAAGTACCCCTTCTATTGAACTTTTCACAGTGTCGTTTAATGTCTGATGATTTTTATGCTGTTATAGAACATTGTAATGAAGTAATTCAATTACAACCAAATAATGTTAAAGCTTTATATCGCCGTGGTAAGGCACATTTTGGTGCATGGAATCCAGATTTGGCTCGAAACGATTTTGAAGAATGTGCCAAATTAGATAAAAGCTTAAAATCTACTGTGATGAAAGAATTAAATTCTATTACTGAACAACAAAAATTACGTGATATTGAAGATAAAATTAAAATGCAAAAATTATTTTAGAAAAATTTGAATTTATACTAACTACTTGACTTATTTATGTTTAATGTTTATGTTTTTTTATTTAATGATATAAATAGCGCAAATTAAAAAAAAACTAGTAGATAATTATAAAAAAATGTTTATAAATTCTAGTCGTAAAAAATATTATATAATAGTAATATAATTTCTATAGCAAAAATAAACTAATAATATTATTGTAAATAATTGTTTACAGTTTAAACTTTTATTGGTAATAATGGGCTTATGACTTCTAAAATGCTCTAAAATTGCTACTTTACAAAGATTCGGTGAAAATAAAGTTAAAGGATGGTAAGAAATGAAATTTGAATTCGCAAGATGAAATTTGCTAAAGTCTAAAATAATTATTGAAAATTCCAAAATGAATTTTTTTAATAAAATAAAAAAATTTATATTAAATTTAATTAAAATATTTTTCAAATATATATTTATTGAATTAAATAGTATTATTTTTTTAAATTTCATAAAACATATTTATGTTGATTTTTAATATTATTTATGCTCTTGACTAGACAATTCCACTTATACATCAATTACTTATCTTTATTTCTTTTTTAAATATTTATAAATTATATTTTCTAATTAGTCAACATTTTGTTTAAAATTTAAAATTATCTATTATTTAACTACTAATTTGTTTTAGTTTAATGATAATTTTGATTTAATTTTAATTACAAACACAGAAACATAAAATTAGTCTCATTATGCAAAATTATTTTAATAAAAATTATTTCCAAAGTCTTTCCATTAATTTATTTTGATATGTCATTTATACCTTTAACAATAAAATTTATATTGTCATCATCACTATTATCTCCATATAATAATAAATTTTCAACTTGTTCATCAGTTAATCCATTATCCGTACTAAAAATAGTGAGAAATGTGTTTACAATAATTACATATAGTTTATTTTGGTGGTAATAGCTTACCGAGAAAATGAAAAGAAATCATTAGTATTTTCATTATTAACTTCTGATTCACTATTTCGTCGTTCCAATGATTTCCCAACTTTTTGAAAACTACTTGTAAATACATCCTTAACACGATCACTAGCATCCATCAATAAATCTAAACTTTGTCGACGTCCTGTACTTTTAATACTATTTGATCTTGTTATCCAAGATGTTATACCAACACCACCACCAGATTCATTACATTTTTTTTTTATTAAATCATTTTCCATTATTGATGTATCACCATTAAAAACTGTTGTACATGTAATCTTTCTATTTTCATCTGAAGATGATGTATCATCACCAGCATCATCTGGTGTACGATCATCAATTAATACAGAATCATGATGTGAATAACCAGAACTTGTACTTTCTGAATTTGATAAACGTATTTCTGTCCATTGTTCAATATCATCTGTTAAATTTGTTAAACCTGATGATGACGATGGATCTTTTTTATTATTAATTATATCATTATCATTACAATTTTCATATATATCACCAGTAAAATAATGTGAATTTTCAAAGTCTTTTAATAAATGTGGACAATCATGTTTATCAAGGTTACGTTGTCGTATCGGACTTGATTTAATATTTAATTTTGGTGGTAAATCTAGGTATTCATCACATGTATCAATTTGACTGGAATATTTTTTGTTACTTGTTGTATTAAAATTATTAGAAAATGTTCCAGAATCGGAATGTCGTTGTTGTTGATAATGATTATGATTTTCTAAATAAAAACTAGAATTATTGCTTTGCTGCTGTTGTGGTTGCTGTTCAGGATTATTTAAATTATTATAATTACTTAACAGACGTTGTTCTTGTCGCATTTTATGTATTTCTTCAGAAATTTTTTCTAAATTTTTTAATGCGTCATTATAGGATAATTTAGCATCTGATACTTTTGTTTCTAAATTAGTAATTTTTTCTTTTTGATTTTTAAGTAAGCCATTGTAATTTGCACGAGTTTCATAGTATGGCCTAAAAATGAAAAATCTAAATTATTAGTTTGAAATGAAAATTTATTTTTAACAAATATAATATACATAATTAAACGATAAAGGTGAAAAAAATAGTATGTGAAATTTAATTAGTGTTTTTGATCGAAAAATTAAAAAGAACGAAAAATGTGAATTTAAAAAAAATTTTAAATATAATTTAAGTGTTTGTTTTTTCAAAAATTATTAAAAACAAAAGATCCTACTTACAAACATAAGAAATCATGTTGATAGGCCAATAAATTCATTAAAAGTAGTTTTCGGCGAATGTTGTAACTAAAAAAAATATTATATAAAAAAAAAGAAATAATAATTTATAAAATTAAATAAATCAGATAAAAACTATTTTAAAAAAACAAAAACGTGTAAATTTTTTTAGTGGCAAAAATATATAAAACTATATCCAAAATTATAAAATAGAAAAAATATATATATAATAGCTGTTTTTTTAACTACCTTGATGCTTTAATAGCACTTTTTAATTGAGCTTGCAATTTAACTACACGATTATTGGCAACTTCTTGTTTAAGTTCGGATATTTTTAAAATATTTCTAGTATCAGAACATTCTAATTGTGATTCATTAACACGACCTAAAAAAACGATTAAATTAAATTATCATAATATTCCAAATTTAAAATAAATTAATGATATTTACTTGCTGCATGGCTCAGCATTTCTTGACATGCTGTATCTAATGTAGATTTTTCACCTAATCCTTGTTCTGCCAAAAACACCATTTCCTTCGCAGCAGCATGTACCGATTTAGCTTTTTCATAATTTATAATTGCTTGTTGAGTTTCTTTTGATAACTACACAAAAAACATAAAATTTATAAATATTAATAAAATAATTGAAAAAAAAAAATAGTCTAAATCCTACTTGTGTAGCATAAAGTCGTGATTCATAGTATGGTTTTGCTGCTTGTATAGAATTTCCAAGTTTATGGGCTGATTGTTTAATACGAACGACACTTTCTTCTAATAATTTTTTAAATTCTAATTTAGCTTCCTTAAAATTAAAAAAATCATACGGAAATAAATTTTTTGAATATAAAATTATTTTGTTTATTTATAAGTTCATGGTCACTGAACTAAGAAATTTTATTTTATATAAATAAATTTTTTAATTCAAAACGTTATATTAAAAAAAAATGGAAAAGGAAATCTCTAAAAATAATTATATTACAACTACAAGGATACTAAATTTATAGTCATTAGAATATCCTTTAAATACGTAATCACTTTAAAAAAAAATTTAAAAATCGATATAATCATTTTTTATACTTACATCTAATTTCTGTTCGTATTTATTAATATGATTTGTGGCGGTATTTAATTTTTCCAATTCCACCTGAAATATATTTTATTAAATTAACTTTATTTATTTAATTATTTATTTTTATGTTATGACATCATTTTAAAAATATAAATAAAAATTGATTATGTATTCCTAAAAATTAAGAAAAAATATCAATTTGGCAAAAGCTCTTTTACCTGAACTCTTGGATCAACTGGGGTATTACAATCTACGGACATTTTCTTTTTTATTATACTTTCTTTAAAAAATAACGAAATATCTTAAAAAAATATAATTCACAACATTTTTTTGTAGATATATTTATTTATAAAAAAAAAATTACTGCTCACTCATAGTCCGATCATTTCTTCTAATTTTACAACCTTTCTGTTTCAAAATCTTTGACATATCTGAGCAAAATAATAGTTAAAAAAGTTTAAATTTTTAAGTGTCAGATTGAAAATTAATGTGTTGCGCATTAAAAAGTTTATGAAAGTTTAAAAGAATTTTTGTACTAAACTTAAATTTTTAAATACAGGGTGAGCATAATTTTAGTTTAGTTTAAAAATAATTGGTTAAAAGTTGGTTTTTGATGCTTCTTCAATAAGTTTTTGATTCAATTTAAGCAAAGTAAAAATGTAAAGCGCTTGAAATATAATATCGTTCTGTCAGTAAAAACTTGTTTTAATTTTATATTAAGAACAGAAAGCGCTGGAATTATTCCGACAATTTCCTAACATTCCTAACACCAAAACTTATCGTTCTCTGAATTTTGTATAGTTTTCTTAAAGTTTTCGGAAACCGTTTTCTTAAAGTTTTCGGAAACCGTTTTCTTAAAGTTTTCGGAAAGTTTTATTTGTATGATTTTGGGTTCAGTTTCTGTCAAATTTTCTATACTACTAAATGTGCTAAGTACAAAATAACAATGAAATGGCAATCTGGTAACACTAAAAAATATGACATTTCATCTCTATTCTTTTATTCTGCTCAGCTGAGTGCTTGCTGATTCGGTTTCGGTATAATATTTTCTTGAATTCTTTTCAGTGTAAGTTCAGTCGATTCCTTTAAACGTAGCATAGTATTTTTGTGCGGTCGGTTACTATACAAAACAAAAAAATACATTAAATTTATCAAGTGTTTTTAAACAAGTAACTAAATAAAATTAACCAACAATAAGCAAATAAATTTTTGTAAAATTCTCATCTTAAGATATTTTTTAAAGTGCAAATGATATTAAAAAAATAAATCTTTATTAATTATTTTTTTTTTCCAATTCGATTTATGTTTGCTGTCAATAAAAACAAAAAAAAATATAGAAGTTTTTTACGAGTTTGAGGTTTTATTTTTTGTGGTTCTTTTAAGTTTCTTTTTCATAAACATTTTTAATTAGTTTTTATTTTGTCGTATAAACAATTTTGTAGATTTTTATTTTTTCAATTTTTAATATTTATTAGATAGTAAAAAAAAAATATAAATTTTATCGATTTTTAATATAAAAAAAAAAGTGCAAATGTTTTTTTTTTTGTTGTGGTTATTTCCGATATGAAAAAAAAGCTGTAAATCTAAAAATTTAAGTTAAAAAAAATTACATAAAAATAAATTTATGTTTACTGTGATTTTAATTATTTTATTATTCAGTATTTAATAAAAGAATAAAAAATAATTTAAATTAAATTAAATTTAAAAGTTTACAAAAAAAAAAAAATATTAATTTTAAATAAGTGGAAATTTAAAGTTTGTCTGGTGGCACTTTCATATAAAGAGTTTTTTTTGTGTGCCTCCTTGTCTGGCTAAATATACTTCAAAAAAAAAATTTCTAGAAATGGATTTAACCATTTATCATCTCTCAACCTAAAATATTCTTCTTTTACTTTGTATTAAATAAACCCACAACAACACCAAAAAAAAATTAAAGGATTTATAAAGTTTTGTAAAAAAATTTAATATAAAATATTAAAAAATATGAAAAGGATTTTTGAATTAAGGAAATAGTCTTAAAGGTAAGAAATAAATTTATTTTATATTAATAATTTTTTTTATTATACTGTACTATTTTAATTTCCTTCTTCCTTGTTCCAAGTTAATATTAGTTAGTTTTACAAAGTAGTATACGTACGTACACGCTCTGTGTTTGCTTGCAAAGCTTTGGGTGGGAATTTTTCTTTATTGTTTTTGTTGTATTTGTCAATTTTTTTTTTTGCTTTTTCTTCCTTTCCTTATTTTTGTATTCAGCAAGAGCACAAAAATATATGCTGAATATGTAAAAGATTGAAATTTTGTAAAAAAAATAATAATAAGAGAGTTTTTGTGTAGAAAATCCTGTTTTTTTTTATGCTTTTAAATGAAAATGAATGTCGGTGTTGTATGTGAATATTTTTTGTTGTTGTTTATAAAAGTGATATTTTGTTGTTGTTGCTGGTGCTCTGTTTTTATTTTAGGTGTGTAAATATTGAGAATTGATAAGAATTTTAAAGAATATCTTCCAAAATTACATTTATTGGAATACAAAATTTTTATATTAGTTTTATAGTTAGATTTATAATTGGAAGGTAAATAACAAATATTTTAAGAAATTGTATCATTATTTTATAATGAAAATAGTAATTTTTGTAATTTAATTTATTTACGTTGTTAATTTTTTTAGAAAAATTTACGCCCCTAGTTTGTAAATTGATTATAATTTAATAATTTTATACACTTAATTTTATTAAAAATTATATAGCGAATTTAAGTAATTCAAATTTAATAATTTAATGTCCCAATGTTTTTCCAAAATTTGTTCTTCATAATGTTATGTTATATCATAAAAACTTATTTTTTTGTTACTTTGACGCAACTTAAACTTCCTTCCACACTTTAACAAATATTTTGATCGAATCCTAAGCTAATAGTTTAGTCAGACTTTTTTATATAAATGGCATATTCCAATTGAAAATGTTATAATTTAAGATGCCAGACTTAAAACTTTAAGTTTAAAAATGTCGAATTTTTTTTTTTTGTTGGTTGCATTTCGCAATGTAATTGAGTAAATATTTAATTTTTAAATTGTTTTTGAACCAAAATGAATTATTTTGATGACATCTCTGACTTTTATTTTATAAAAGATAAACTAGCAATTTTCATCGTAAAATCACGCGCAGACTTTCTAACTTCAATTGCTTATTGAGGTATTGTTTTGAATAATGTTACAGAATTTTAAGTTCCATGCAAAAGGTGGTTTTTTTTGGCTACCATGCATAATAAAACTTTAATTTTAAAAATGATTACGTTTCCCGATGGCATTTTTAAGAAACATTTTTATACTCATTTCAAGCTGAGTGAAGACCACTTTTAAAAATCTAGCAATTTATAGGAAAATGATTGACAGATTACAAAAACCTCAAAAATTTTATATCATTCTTTATTAAAAATTTCAAAACAGAGTCATACGAATTTTATTATCCTGCTGGCTCAAATATGATCGATAAATTAACTTAGCTTTATTACATAAATTCTGAGCAATAAAATTAATCTACTAAAAATTGTTCTACATAAATATTTATGTGACAGTTTATCTTATTTAAATAAAGTATACAACCATATTCATTAAGTAATATGAAATTACTAAACTTTACGAAATGGTTAAAGGTTTAAATAATATTTGAAAGAATTACCAAAATATAAATCAAAGAAATTTATCTCTTTCTCTCTCCCTGTGGCGCTACAGCTCGTGAAGGGAGGCCTGGGTTTCCATTAAAGGGTCTCCTAACATTTTATTGCAATTTGGACCTACTAATTTTATATGGCTTCCGAACCATGAATTTCTTTATAGTAAAGAAACTTTTAATTGCAACAACCTAATGACTTTATAAGTTAGACATTTGTTGGTAGCAGGAATTGAAGAAATGAATCAGGAATTATAAATATTGCTTCAAAATTCAAAAATAAAATTAATGAAATATCTAATATGTTTAATGGAAAATATTTTATTCTTAACACATTTTTAAACATTCAAAAATTTTACAAAAACAAATCTTAAATATTCTGCTAAAATTATAATAAAATTTTGCTATTTCTGTATAATATAAAACTAAAATAATTTCTGTAATATCTGCATTTCCTCAAAAAAATATAAATCATTCTGTTTTTAACATTATTACTTAAATATACACCATAAATTTTCTATTCAAAATGACAGATAATATAAAGAGTTTTATTTATGTTATATACAACAAAAACAACAAAAAACATAAAAATTTTCCTTTCGAAATCAAAAAGCATTAACAGCAAAAAATTTTTTTTAAATAAATTGTCGGGAATTTCAAAATAGAACCGAAAAAAGATTTAATGTTAATATTTTTTTTTTTTGTATTTCATTGAAAATTTTGTATTTTCTCTTTTTAAACAAATTATAATTAAAATAATAAAAAAAAAGGGAAAATCTAATCTAAACCCTAATTATCAGATCAGATGCTGGTTAAGTGTTAAGATTGTTTTGGTTTTTTTTTTTTTAAAAAATACTTATTTGATGAATTAATATTTTTTAATGTTTACATGTTGATGACCCTTTTTTTTTTTTGTCTATTTACTAAAGGCGTGTAAAAGTATGATTACAACTAAAAACAAAAAAATATGCTTGTCTTCTTTTAATTTTGAAAATTTCATTGAAAAATATGTTTTATTTATGATTTTTTTTTTTAGTTTTTTGTACTAAATAAATAAATACAAAAAAAAGTATATTTTCGGAATTTTTTTTATATTTCATTTTTTATTCCTTTGGTGTAGAACCGTGTTACATTAGCAAAAATAATAAGCATTAGTCGAATATTTTTTTAGTACATTAATAGTTTCAGAAGATATTAAATGAGTGATTTTATTAACAATGACTTTAAGTAAATTTGTTATTCGGCAAGAACTTTGTATTCTAAAATACATAAAATTAGATCTCACAGAACCAAATGAACTTAGTGTCCACAAAAGTATTATAACCTCTTTCTTGACTATAAGTATTCTTTGCGGACTGTTGTTTGAAAGTATCACGTTACAATGCAGAATTTAAATAATTGTGAATTATAAAAATTATAACAAGATTTCCAATCGATTTTTTAACCATATTTGAAATTTTGATAATTATTTATATTAGTATTACTTTTATGTTTTATGACACGAGTCCTGTTCACACAGCTATATTACAAGCACTCTAGTGACCTAGGAACATTTATTGAAATATTAAAAATATGAACGTATGCCAAATATTACTTTGCTAAATGTGTTATACTTATTAGTTAAATATATGATTTTGCCAAATCTTCATTTGCCAAATATTCTTTTAAAAAAAGAAAGTATCCTACTTTGTGAAATGAATATTTGCCAATTTTTGTTTTTTTGATGAACCTTGATTAGACTATGTGAACTAATTTTAATATTTCAGTGTGAATCTTTAGTTTTGGTTTTTATTAAGACAATTCCACAAATCAATTTCCAGGTGTGATAAAAGTTTATTTGACATATTGTTGACAACAATTCTCAAAGGATTAAATCAAAAAATATGATCGGGATTTTGTTATAAATTTTATGTACTTTAGTGACAATTTAATTTTGTTTCTCACAAATTGTAATAAAATTTTGAAATTGTTGAAAAATATTTCTTTAAACACAATAATATCTCCATAAAACTTGGTCAAACTTATATAGTCTCCCTGATGGTCATAAATATTTAAATTTGATTTAAAAAAAAAAATCGTATAATAATCCTAGGATTACATAAACGAAAATTATGAGTTTTATATTTCGTAATTTTTAACTAAATTACTATTTTTTATGTCATTTTGATGGGCGCTTAATGATCTGCACATTTGTGCCCGTTACTCTATTAAAATTCCAACACAAGACCTATAAATTTAAACTAATAAAATTCACATTTTCCATGTTTTTTTTCCTTTTAAAAATAGCTAATTTAAAAAAAAACAACTTTTTTTCAATTCCTTTTATTTCGCTATTAAAATTTTTATAAAAAATAAAGTGCTTAATATGAAATTTTCTAATTTTCATCTACGTAGAATTTCCACTTTTGTGAACTCCCACATTACAAGTAATTTTTTTTTTTTTTTTTGCTAATTTCGATTTCATATTACATATTTATAAAAGGAAAAATTCTAAATTTACATAAATATTTCTGTATAATCTGCAACCAACAAGTCGTACGGCATCATATACACAAAAACCAATAAAATTATACACTAATTTGTTGAAATTTAGTATTTTATCTGGTCCGTTTTTTCTCCATGTATATAACGCGATTTATGTTAAAGATGTATTTAGTTTTATAGATCAATGACCTTTTTATGATCACGTTGCGTTGTACCACCATTCAGCAGCAGCAACAGCGCAGTAGTAATAGTCCAATATTAACTAAACTAAATTTTAATTTAACTTACTGGTAACATGTATATAGATACTGCATGTTTCATAAAAAATGTTAAGATACATAAAAAAGTTAACTGTTTTCTCGCGAGTGCAGTATTTTTTTTTTAAGTAATAACCTTTTATCATAGTTTTTTTTTATTATTATTATTATTACATGTCTTTTTTTTATAGTTTAATTAAAAACACCTACGGATTTGTAATTTTCATTCATAGTGGAAAAAAAAAATGAATATTAAAATTTTTTATTATTTATGCTTTTGGAGGAGGGAGATTTTATGTTTAACAGCAAGTAACAAAAAATATTAAAAATTTTTCTTGTTTTCGGTTTTTAGTAAACTTTAAAAAGACAATAAATGCATTATTAAATTTATTTACGAGTCATTGAACTAACGAGTGTTAATTTGACCTACTAGCAATTTTTCCCCTGAAGTAATGCAGCTTCAGGGTAATTTTTTTTTTTTTTTTTAAATATTTGAATAAAATAAAATGCGAAGATAAGTACATTATAAAAAAAAAATTGTAGTTTATTCAGCTTGGTTGAAGGGGTTACCGATCGTACAGCTTAGTTGAAATAAAAAGACTATACTTATCGTAGTCATAAAAATTTAATCTTGTTTAGAAAGAACATAAAATTAATTTTAAAATAAGGAAAATTAGAACAATGTAGGGTTACTACAGTTTATTGCGATATGCCGTCTAAAAATTAGTTTCTGATTAAGCCACTACTAAGAATAAAGCCATACAGCTGTATCAGTTACAGATCCAATTCCGAGACAGCCTTTATGTAATCAATGCTTCCGAATCTTAGATATTATCGCCTCAAAGCTAATTTCTCAGTCGTTTCACAATGCAATGTACTTTAAAATGGCTCGTGATCTTAGTCACTGCTGGTTGCTTTGGTAAAAAGTCAGTTACCATCAGCATTTAGACATTTATACATGGCACGAATTCCAAAATAGTCTTACCATATTAGTTTTAGTTTCACTTTATATTCAAAAGTAAAATGTTAACTCGCTTTGTATGTAAAAGTCTAAGTTTACTTTATGATATTTATTTGATCAGCTGTACGTTCATATGATAAATTTTATTGTAGTATCTATTAATTTAATCACACGACATTCTAAATTTAAACTATTAAATGAGCATTTATCTTTTCAATCGGTTTGAACAGTTTTTCCAAATATCATAAATTTTAAATTCTACTCTAAGCGGCACCTTCACCATACTGCATCATTATAATGTATTTAATTTTTTTTTTTTAAAAAGAAGGTGGTAATTAATTTTAGATATTTTTTTAAAAATTTTTATCAGATGCATAATCACTTTGCTTTCAAATTCTGCCCACAATGAAAATTTAGTGAATTTTGATTGTAGTTAGTTGTTTTATTATATTTTCTAGACATTATTTTTTAACAGATAAAATTTTTATGACTGCAATAAAATTTGGTACTATTGAGCCGCAGCGTTTGGGATGTCGTATAAAAGTTTACAAGACCATAAGAATTTGCATAGAAAAATTTATTTGAAAATTTCTTATTATGTACTTACTTACATCGTTTCTGTAAATTAATCTATTAACAGCCTAAACTTGTATATTCCTAAACATTCTATTGCAATTTCAATCTACCAAATCGCTTTTTAACTGGTGAATTATATAAAAATTTAATTTAAGAAAAAATGTTTATTAATTTAAAATTCTTTGAAATTATAAATTCTACTTTTATAAATTATATAATTTATGTTTTATGTTTGTTCATTTGCTGTTGTTTATGTTTATATACAGAAAATTTCCCTTTGAATCTTAGATCATAAAACAGACCGACATCTTATTAATTCCACAAAAATAATATAAATAAAAAAAACATTTTGTTTTTGATATGTTGACATGCCATTTGGGCGACGGCAACGATGAATTCCAATTTTGTAAAAAAAAAAAATTTTTTTTATAATAGAATTTCACACATTAAAATCACTATTTTTAGCGTTTTATTGTAACGTTCACACTCAGCCCATCATCAAATCAATTTAACAATGGTATGAAAATAGATTTGTAAAAGAAAATATCTTTTTTTTTTTTAGTTATGATTTTTCTCTAAAATTATGTTGTTTTTTCTTAGATATAGGATTTGTTTAAAGGAGATTTATGTTGCAGAAGTTTTAGAAGATATTATTATAATAAAAATATTGTAGAATATATTTTCAGTTAAAATTTATTGTACACTTTAATGGCGATTTATAAAATTCAATTTAGTTATTGAAAACTGGGGGGCTTGACTAGATGAAAAAAGTAAATAAAAAGAGAAGTTAACTTTAGTTTCCTTCATTGCTTCATAACGTCTGACATTTTCTACTGAAAACAAATATTGTTTTTTTAAATTCTGACTTGCAAATGAAAACTATTAAATTAACTAAGTGATTAAATTAAATTAATTAAATTAATAGCATGTATTTAGTGAAATTAGTTAGTAATAAAGTTAAATTTCCATATTAATTAATTAAATAAATATGACGGAAACATCTGTTTTTAATATTTTTTTTAAAGTTCATTGAGACTTTTATATTAACAATTATAGTAAATAAAAAACATAATTAATAACAATTAAACATTTAATATTAAATTTGAAAGAAACTTCAGAAAAATATTATTAAATTGCTAATTTGAAGTTTGAGCAAAATCTGAGATAATATTATTTTACAATTCTTGGCTGTTTCTTCAATTTATTTCATTTCCCTCTTAATTTATCCAAAAAAGGTGTCAATTTTCTTTGAATTTTCATTGAATTTTCATTTTGACCCATAATTGTTAATTTCATTTTAAAGCATTTCCGTTCCGTTCATTTTTATTCGGATGAAAATAATGCATAAGAATGCTAAGAAAAAGGTTTAAGGCGAAATCTAACTTAATATTCCAAAATGGTTGATTATTTTTTTTTTTGCCATATTAAGCATAAAAATATGTTAATTGCATTTATAATTAAAATGCATAAGCATGTCTATATTAATTTGAAAAATTCACTTTATAGCACAAAAGTGTTATACAAGTAGATATATTAAAATGTGAAGTTTAGTCAAGTAAAATAGTATAGATATATGTAAATTATACTTTGCTGACTAAGTCTGAGTATGTATTTAAATTAATTTGTTTAATGTGAACTAATCAATTTAATCTAGTAAATTATAAAGATTAGATTTTAAACGACTAATTTTATAAATTTTTTTTTTGGAATTTACTTCAATCATATTTTTGTGTATGTAATAATATGTAAATTTGTAATTGTTGGTCAGATATTTAATATTCTATGCACGTTTAAATTTATTTATTGCATTTTAAACAATACTTATTAATGTAAATTTACCATTTATGTAATATGGACAAGACAAATTTGAATACATATATTTTTAATATCATCGCAACATTAAACAATGCATCGTATATATACAATTTTGTAGAATTAATAACTGTGATTATTGAAATTAGGTTAAAAATTGAATTAATTGACATAAATTGAAGTTTTTTTTTATTATTATTTTGTTAAATTATATACTTTAAGATCGATAAAAGTTAAATTATAATAATATAGGTTTATTGACATCAACTTTTCAGATTTTATATTTTGCGAAATTCTATATTTAACATTTATATATTCATTTTTTATGTTCTGTACTTGTTTTAACATGCTAATTTCCGGTTCAACTCGAAACATAAAATTTGAATAATAAATTTTGTTTCAATTGTTCATGGTTTTAAAAATTTGAAAATTATTATTTAAGAAAGTTAATGTTCAGATAAATTGTTGATAGATTCCGTATCGAAAAATTTTGATTAATATTTATTTAGACGGTGGCAACAGAAATTACAAAATCATTGATTAAGCCAAGCATAATTTGTCAGTTTGTTCAAACAGATATTACAAGGAAAATTTTTAATTAAATTTGGTGAAATTTGAACAAATTTTTGGTGAAATTCAATGTTAATAATGTTAAACTGAATGTAAAATTGGAATATGTGTGAGATAAAAATATAAAGCTAATCCCTTGACGGGGTTATACACTGTTTCTCACACTGTTTGATGTTTTTAATAAAAAATTATTATTTGAAATATTCTCCAAAATTTATAATAAAGCACAACACTGAAATAATAAGCCAAGAGTAAAATAAAATACCATATTTTGTTAAATGTAATTTTTAGCAATTAAATTATGTAAAATGTAATTTAACATGTATTCAAAACTGATGTTAGTTATTACGCCGGCAAGATAATAAAGTACTTAATGTACTTAATGAAGTTCTATTAGTGGTCACAGAATATTCTGCACTTGAATCTTAAAATAATAGATATTCATCAAGTGTCAAATGTGTCGCTTAAGACGATTTTAAGTATACAAACTAGCCGCATTTCAAAAAACAAAAAATATTTAAATGAAAACCATTGTGCCAATATTTATTTGTCAATTTGACAATTTCGAAAAAGCAACAGCATGAAGAGTTGAATAATAAAAGCAACAGCATGAAGAGTTAATAATAAGTTGAAAGAACTTTACTGCTTCTCGGACCCCAAGAAGTGTGACGGCAATGAATATGAAATTACTGTACAGAATTTTATTATAATTTTAAACGGAATTTTATTATAATTTCCATTTACCGTTTGTATCAATCTAAAAATTAAGTTTTTCCAAACCATATGCATTCAATCTATTTTTCAGTACGAATTCAATATAAATAAAATTCTCCCTAATTCGTTTCGTTTATTAAATAAAATTTCTTAGATAGTTCACTAATTATAAATTAGATTTTTCTATCTATAACACACTAAAATATTTGAAAAATCTATTAAAATACCAAAAATAAAAACCAAAAATTACCATAAATTAAGTTTAAAATTACTCGAACCCAAAAAAAATAAAAACAGATTGATTGAGTTAAACTAAAACTATAATAAAAACATTTTTCTAATTAATTTTATAAAATGAAAATTAAACGATTTTAATTCATCAAGTTTTAAATATACTAAATTAAAACTCTATTAAATTGGTGAATATAATTTTTCATCACATTTCAAATCACCAAATATAAACAAGTAAAACAGCAGGAATCTAATTTTAATTTTCCAATCTTGTTACTACAAAAGCATACAAATATCGGGAAAAAAAAAATTGAATCAATTTTTGGGCAAAACAATTAGTTGTCATAGAATGTGCACCACTTAATTTATTCAATTTGTGAAAATAAATCTATTTATTTAAAAAGGTGCAGCCGTCGTCATTTTGCTAAAGAAAAAAAAAAGATATCAAGTGATTATAAAACATAAAATTAATTATAAAAAAGTAAAACATCAAATCATTAAAAGTTTTAGCTGTTTTAGCTGTTTTTTTGGTTATTTTAAACACATTCAAAAATTAATTCTGTCACCCAGCAGGAGGGAGGTACAATTTTGGTCACATTCTGTTAAACATTAAATATTATTAGAAATAAAACATAATAATAATTGAATTGTTAAGAAATATTTTATAAAAAGTTATAAATAAAAAGCAATATTGGAAAATATAGACTAAATGGGCGCGGGTGTTAAACGTGACACGAATGTATAAAAGAAAAATTATTATATAAGTTGAACAATTGAAAAGAAAATGCACGTGAAATGAATATATACTACATTGCCTGTAAAAGCTATAAATTGAATGGATTAATGTTTAAAAGTTAAAATTTTTTGTGACAAAAAGGAATTGAATTGATTCTTCAAGGGGTTTTGTTGTTTTTTTTAGACACGGAAAAGTATGGGTAAAGGAAATAATTGCATAAGATGTAAGGTGGTATTGATTTGAAATTTTTGATTAATTTTAACTGTAGAAACTTTTATAAATTTGAATTTATTAAGTTCTTCATTTCGTTGAGGTGAATTTTAAATTGAAATACCTGAACATGAAAGACTAATGACGAAATAGTCAGCCGAGCGATAGTTTATTTAACATATTACATGTAATATCTTTAACTTTAGCTCTGTTCTCTCTTTTCTCAATTGTATTAAACATAAGTGCAATACCGAATTGTACAACAGAGAGAAGAATAAGAAGGTTTTTCTGGTGAACTCATTTTCGTCCAAGAGATCTGAGCTAGACATTAATTGTCTAGCTCGGATCCCTTGGAAGGAAGCGATTTATTTTATATTGATTGTAAGAATCAATTACTGAAATTTGATTAAAACATAGCAAAGGTTATAAAATGTTTATTGATGAGTTTATGATTCTCTGGAATATATGGCAATTGTCTTGCAGGTAGCGATGTAGATTTTTTGCAAGCAACAAATGTCTCACTAATTAATCGAAAAATGAGTTGCAATTAAATTTTTTTTCCCTAAATAAGGAGATTTGTATTCATATAAAACATGTGAGGAGACCCTTTAAGGGCGACGAGCTGCAGCATATAACAGCAAGAGAATAGCTTCAATTCCGTACTATATGATACATTGATTAGTACTCCAAAAAATTACTAAAGATTTTGTGGAATTGTAGCAAATTTTTTCGAAAATGTATCTTTTCTTCAATTTGTAATTTTTTTTTTAAATAGATTATAAAATTCTTCAAATAACTTTAAAAATTTCCTTCTGAAAAAAAAACCAAACTGAATTAAAATGTATTTTAAAATTCAATTGAGGCTATTTGCTCATATTACATCATAATGTATATACGCATTCTATAAATATTAATTTTCCTGAGTTATTTTACTGATTTTAATTGATCACAAAATAAAAGATTCACAAAAATATATAATATATAGATCACTATCTAATTTAAGATAATAATTGAAATGTACATAATTCAGATAATATTGTATTTTTTTTTTTTTCATTAAATATCAAAATTTCCAATAAAATATATTTATTTTTTTCTATTGCATTTTTTTTTTTTTTTTTTTGTGTTCAATTGATTGACCCACGACGATATTGCTCGCGCGCGCACTGATTGCCATTAATTTCATCATCAATTCCTTAAATAAATGGAGTTCTTTGTTTTTTTTTTTTATATACATATTTTTATTTTGTTGTAATAGTTTAGCTTACGCGTATTTTCAATTAAAAAAAAAAACTATATTATATTTCTTTCACGTTTAGGCACGTTTTAGTGTTCATTAAAGCATAATGCAATCTAATATTAATTTGTTATTAATGTTATGGGAAAAATTCTAAAATAATAATAAAGATGATTATTTTTATGTAAAGAGCATTTGTGGCTATTTTATCGTGGTTTTTTGTCAAAAATTGTTGTCAACACTCGGCATGTTAATGGAAAATATCGGATATTTCTAAAAATTGGATTAAAATATTATAATTGACTGACATGGGCTTAGAGCTACTGTATTTGCTGCGTTGTAGTACACGCATTAATCTATGTTTACTCAGCTTAAAATAAGTACTAGTTTATGTACTCAGCTTTAGTTTTTGCCAAGTTGTTTATTATAAATAAATTTATAATTCGGAATCTATATAACATTAGTAGCTCCAAACTGCGATTTTATGATATTAGTAAGCGAACAATAACGCCAAGGAGTAGTACTAGTACTAGTAGTATCATTATTTTCCAACAAAATAGTTTCTTTTCAAAATTAACTTTAAATGGCGGGAAAATGTCTGCAATCTATTTCACATGACAATCTATTATGTCATCAGAATTTAAAGTAAAAAAATATTGTTATTTGATTTAAATTATTTGATGCTTTTGATGCTTTATTTGCCTATGACATTTAGATAAAAAGAAATACCTTTAAAATGCAACTATTTTATGGTGCTAGAGAATATTTTTTTTTTTCAATCAATCTATTGTAAAATTTAGGTCAGACAGATTATTTTTTTTTTTGTTTGTTTATTTGTTAATTTACTTTATTTTAGATTTTAGATTTTTTTTTAAATTAAAAAATCACCTCTACAATAAAAAAAAATATGAAAACTGTAGGTTTATTTATGGGTGCGAAAAGAAATCGAATTTTTTAATAG
Organism: Empis livida; assembly: GCA_963932195.1. NCBI lineage: Eukaryota > Metazoa > Arthropoda > Insecta > Diptera > Empididae > Empis > Empis livida. The sequence continues at coordinate 33,527,110 of OZ010648.1, forward strand.
GCGGTAAAAATCTTTTAATAAGCTTATCGGTTATTTATTTATTTCAATTTTTTTTCCATTTTTATTTATATTTAATCACTGATAAAGTGGTAAAAATTTCAAGAATTTTTAACAAAAAAAAAAAAATTAAATTAAATATAAAACTTAATTTGGTTATAATTAGATTTAATTAAGGAGATAAATGGTATCTGTGACTAAATCTGAAGACTAAACAAACTAATCACGAGATATTTTGTATTTTTTTTTTATAATTAGATTTTTAATAATTTATAAAGTTAAAATATATTTACTATAATATCTAAGTTAGACAATAAATTAGCAATTGATTATGGATTTTTATAAAAAAAAATAACTATGCTTATTAGTAATTAATTTTCAATTCAGCACATTATAGCTATTAATAAATAATGTTTAATAAATAAAGTTTATTATTTTTTTCATTGGTGTACAAGTGTTAATTGTATGGTGCAAATATTGTATATATAAATTTATTTACTTGGTTTTTTTTTATTAATTAAGATTGATTGTTACTTATTTAAGTGGAAAAATATTTTTTAAAATATTTGTTTAATAAAATTAAAGGAAAAAGTAGTTTTTTTTAATCTTAATCATAAAGTGTCATCCGTTACTGACAAATTTGGCCAACACTATGTGTCCCAGAAATAATGTTTTATTATTCTACACAAAAAGTTAAACCCCTTTTAATTTTTAACAGGGCAACATATGTAATTTGTTAAATGCTGATCGGTTGCACAAAAAATGTAGTTAGTTACATTCAAATTTAATGTATTTGATTATGTTAGTAGAAGTCAATCGGAAATAATTTTATCAATGATTACTGAAGGTTTAGAAGTTTGCATATTTTATCCTTACTAAAATGTGTTGAATGTTTTATCGTAAAAGTTGATTTTCAATTTTTCCAACGAAAAAGTTTAACTTTTCGAGTTTTAAGATTTATACTATTTCAACTATCATATGCTCACATTTTTAAGCTTAATGTAGAAATTACAAACAAATCTGTTAATAATATTAACATAGAATAGTTGGAACATTGACAGGAAATTTATACCTAAAAATAAATACTAGCAGATAGAATTTTAAACATTTTTTAATCAGGACTTGAAAAGATCGACTTGGTACAAAAATTGACATTTACAGCTGATATGTAAATGTCAATTTTTATACCAAGTATTTTAAAATAATTCAACTATAAAAGTCGATCTTTTTAAGCCCTGTGTTAGGTTTACAAATATTTACAATTTTTTTTAAAAATCTTATTTAAAGTTGACCTGGTTGAAAAAGTATACCAATAAACTTCCATTTCGAACCGTGTAGATTCGTAATATTTACGAAAATTGAGAAAATCGTTTATCTTTTAAATATATATCCTTCAGCTCGTTCTTGGATTGTACATATTTTATTGTTCAAAATACGAAATTCTGCAAAACTTTATAAAAACTCTTTTCTCCTAAAATAAATAGGAGGAAATACAAAATCTTTCACACACTCGCATGAATGTAATAAAAGCGCAGACATTTTTTATGTGAATTTTTTAAATTAGAACCTCCAGTAGACGACTATAATAAGTAGCGAATTGATTATTTAACTATATATTATTGATATGATAGTTATCAATGCAAAATTTTCAAGTTTTTAACTTGTTTTGATTATATCTGTATTTTTTTATATGTGAGTCAAAAAACATTTAAAGACGACTTCATTATTTGCAAAAATATCCATACAGTCACAAATTATTTATTTTAATTTTGTTTCCATGCTGTCAAATTAATCTTTAAGACAATTTAAATCAAATATTTATATAATTGTTAATGGTTTTTTTTTACCAATTATACATAAAATCATTTTTAAGACTTCGACAAATTAATTAGATTACAAAATTTAATGAAAACTCATCACAAATACGCGAAATTGCCACTAATTAATCAAATATTTAAAGAAATTTTTTTATCTTTTTCAAAATATATTATTTTATAATTTATGATTTTTATATAGCAATAACATTAATTTCATTCCATGTTCAATCAAAATTTTATCTCTACATAAAAAGACAATTTAACAAACAAAAAATGATTAATTATTTACAATATGTTAATTGATTAATTGCTTATAACTATCCGATAATTAATATTAAATTATTATGTAAAATATCCGTAAACACTTTAATTTATTTGAATATAATCTTGTCTCATATAATTATATGTTATCAATATTTAATCTATATTTCATAGTATTAAAATAATCTCTTGAATTGATTTGAACTGAATAAATAAATGTTTATTTATTAGATAACAATCTGATAAATATATTTTATGAAAATTATAAATAAATAGCTTGAAAATGTTAATACATAATAGTAAAAGAATTTAATTGAATCAACATGATATTAAATTGTATATTTTCAGTAAATTAATTTATAAAATTTTATATTAATTGAGAAATGTAGCTTTTAATTAAATTAATAATTATTTTTAATACAGGCTGCATAATTAAATAATTTTCTCAGTTAATTTAATTAAAATTAATATATATTTTGTTTTATAATATAAAAATATACATAATTTACTCCTGGCAATTAAAGGCGCTATACAAAAAGCAATTATATATGTATATTGACCCAGTATGGCGCCCATAATATTGACCCCATTCTATTCATATTTATACAAATATTAATGTTATACATATAACAGATTCAGTTGTAATTAATTTTTAAAATTTCTTTGTATCTTGGTTGGTATACAGAAGTAAAAATTGGGATTTCTTAGTCTTTTTATGATTTATGTAAAAATTTATGATGGTCCTTTTTTTGTCTGTTTTATTATTGAATAAAAATATTTAATATAATTTAAATATTTTTATTCAATTCTGAAAATAGGACAAGTCCATTTAAAAAATTATTAATATAATGATAACAAATTTTCATCTGTAAGCGATTAATATCCTAGAATTTCTGAAAAATATTAATATATTTGAAAACTTATTAAATACAATTTCTATTGTAAACGTAAAACCTGAAATATCTCGGAATAACAAAAAGTGGACTGGCTCACATTCAAAATAAATGACACATATATATTCTTTAAGTAAAATTGGATTCTTAAAACTTCTGAACTTCTTTTGAATTTGTTGCAGATTTATTCAGAGCTGGAAAACTGCTTCGTTTATTGTAGTGTCGTTTAACTAGGCCAGTCACTCGAGACCTGGCGTAATAACGGATCTAGCAATGTGCGGGTCAGGTGTATATCCGCATCCAGAGCGATGGTTGGTAATAATTTGATCGATTTTTTATTTGACTTTTTTAATCAACATTTTTATAGACTTTGATATCGATTTTTGGTTATAAAAGGAAAGGAAGTTAAAATCTTAGAACCCATAGTCTGCTGCTATTTTTTTTACCATAACTTTTGTGAGCAAAATAATGGAAACACGGACAGACATTTCTAGGATATTATTTTATGATTTCATTCATTTCAGCTTTATTTTGAAAGATTACTTTGTAAACACGGTAGAAGGAAGTGACTCTAATCTGAAGATTTTAGGATGGAAAACTCTCGCCGATCTGTTTCACTATAGTTTTAGCAATAATAAATAGTTCTTTGTCTTTTTATCTCAAACTTCCCTGAAGAAATGTAGTTTTTTCGTTTAGATAGTTCTGAATACTCAGTGACCTAAAACAAATCATAAAGTGAGTGGCTATTCCTAGTCTACGAAAAATATATTCATATAAAACAGCCACTATTATAGCATTTATTTAGATTTTAAGACGTTTTTCTATTTTCTGATATACCTTCCAGATTTTAGATAAAAAATCATATTTTCCATCCATACTTAAATCTTTAAATAAATATTTGTAGACAATAAACAGTCTATAACTTAAATTATATCCTCATTAGGACGATTAATGATATTTTATAGCTACTGAAGAGTATTTCGTTATAAATTACGATTAACATTATACTTTATATAAAAATAAAAATTTTCCTAAAAATATTCTTTTATGTTAACAAAAATGTTTATGTTGAAAACCAAAGAATTTTTCAGCTCTAATGAATTTTCTCCAAAAAAAAAATGTTTTGTTTTCATTTATTTTTATAAGGCTTTCATCCCTTGTTATATAATATCTACGTATACACATAAAACCAGCTCAAGGGACAAGGATTAAAATATTATTTTTTATGTGGACATTTTCAAGGGTAAAAAAAGAAAAATTTTTTAACAAAATATTATCTCAAATTTCAAATTTGCTTTTTTTTTTCCCTACCATCCCCAAAATTTGAAAAATGTACAAAATATGTTTTTTTGTTGGTGTATCTAAGTTTTGTAATATTAGCACGCTCCTTTAACGATGGAATTTTACTGTGTTTCATATCATTTTTCCGTCCAAATATAAATAAACTTATTTGGCCTTTAATCCTTTGATTTTTATTTACCAAATATTGCTATTTTTTTTAAGGACTTTTGAGTGTCTTTTAAAATCGATTGTTTTTTTTCAATTTCTTTAGTTTTGATGATATTTTATGAAGTATAATTAAAGAATTTTCCAAATATTTTATAGTTCATTTTCCTAAATTTGTTTTATACGAAGAATTATGTACTGAAATCGTGCAACTAATATATTCAACTTTATATTTATAGTTAGTACAAGTCTGAGTAAGGCACACTGTCAATTTTCTGTAAAACAGATTCAAGGGAAAAGACAATTTTGGCATATGTCATAAAATATGATGGACATTCATTGTAAACATTCAGAGATAATATAATTTTTTGTTCTCTTTTTTGAATCGAATCTGACATTATTAGCTCACATAAAAAATATAACCCAATAGGAAAATAATAATTTGGGAAATTGAAAAACAAGGTCTTCATAAAAACTAGACATTTTATCACTAAAAAAAGATATAAAATATAGTTTTTTTTATTGTTAAACTGTTTTAAATTTTCCGCAAATTCTAACCAATGAAAAAATAGGATTTCCATTTTATTTTTTAGGTCGTTTTTGGGAAACAAAAAAAAATTATTCATGAAAAATTTATTCCGTCGTTCGTTTGCTAGTCAACTGTTTACAATTAATATTTAAGAGAGTTTTTTTTATCGGACAGAAGTCGGTTTTGTTGAAAATATCCTCCAATATGCGGCAGTGATTTTGACTTAAAAATTGTAAATAGTAAATATTTTCCAAAATTAGATAATAGACTCCATGTGGCAAAAGTAATTATAGAAGGATCAAAAATATATCAAATTCCTTTTTTTACAATGAATTTGTTCATCTAAGTCTGTCTGCAGCTACTTCGCTCCAGTTTCATATGGTCAGTCTTCTGATATCCTACTCCTTGAAGACTGCAGTTTTCCAACGTAGTGCTGGCTTACTCCTCCTATGGGTACCATCTGGATTTGCTTATTAATTAATGGAACAGATTCATTCATTCTGGCACCGTAGTCTTTAGTTCTTACCATAAAGTACATGTGAAGCGTCCTATTCCAGAACGCACGTTATCCACTTCAAGTGATTCCATGTAAATCTACTTTTTTGTTTTGTCGGCTCATAAAACGTTCAGAGTATCCGTTTGTCTATCGTACTTTTATGTAGGAAAGCGATTACTTCTTAAGAATATTTCTACTCAGGATGTTGAAGGCAATAAATAACTTCCATTTGCCAGCCGTATCAAATTTTTTTCCTGAAAATGGATAAGATGCATTTTGGAAATGGATGACGTATGTGTTGTTACATAAAAAAGCTCATAAGTATGAAAATACTCCACAGTATAAATAGCGCAACTGCTTGGGACTTTTTTTAGTGCTAATAATATAAAAACAATGACAAGAATTCTAGTTTATAGTTTTGTTTTACAATTTATTTTCTTAGAGAAACTAACTTTAAATGTCCTCCATTTTTATTATTTAATATCCTTTGTATTATTATTTTGATTAATGTGAAAAGTTTAAGGATTTTGCCATTTCCTCCCAATAACTCAAAAGACAAATGGACATATAAAGAGAAGGTCATTTATAGTTTGTAGTATGCCAAAAGGTCATCATCAATAAATTTTCCTTATTAATGATTTTATTTACTTATTTATAATCCTTTATAAATTGTATTGTATTAGTCTTATAAGCATTTTCCAAAATATGGTAGTGTTTCGTTAAAGGATATTAAAAGAAATTTCTTCTATTTACAATTTTTCTTACAAAATTGTGATTTTTTTTGTAGCAAAATAAAAATAAAAGGACTCTTAAAATATTCCATATAATCAAGCACAATAAATACAAACATATTAACAGGATAAAAATAGATTAAACAAAAATGTTGATGATTCTGAACAAATAAATAATTACACAAGGATGCGCAAATTTGATTGACAGTATAAAAATTATACTTATTTTTTTCATTATTGTATTTATTTATAAATAACTAAAAATGTTAATATATTTTATTGTGAAGGATCCTTTTCAACACTATAACGTAAAGAAAAAGGATCCATGTTGAAGAGTTGTTATAGTGCCAAAACATATATTCAAGTAGAAAGAATATTTTGTTTTGAGTGTCTTTCATTTTTTTTTTTTTTGCGCTTATTGGAGGAAAATGTAAAATATTGGAGGATAAAAAATATTTTCCTTTTTTTTTTTTGCCTAAATGAAAATTTATTGGGAAAACAAATTTATATTTTGTTTTTAAAAGTTATAGAATTATAAAGAAATTTTTGTGCGAATAAATTTTTGAAGATATTTTTTGGTATAAATTTAGGACTAACGCAATATTGTAAATAATTTAGTATAATTTATCGATATTAATTTTATAGAATATTCTCAGAAAAGGATGTTTCAATATAACGTTCCAAGTAGTAGATTAATTTTGGTATAAAACAGTTTTCAATAAACATATATAGTTTACTAGATTATAGGAGTAATTCGTTTGCTGTCACTGAAAAACACTTTGATTTTTCAGTTGTATTTCTTCAAGGAGAATTAAATTTCTTACATGTAAATAGAAGATAGACGTGAGTACTGTCTGTTAAACGTTAACGTATACTGTATCGTCAAACTTGTGTTGCCTACCGCTTATGCTACCCATTCCAATTCAACACTATAGCTACAATTTTGATTATTTTTAGCTATGTTTCCATGACGAGTTGCATTCGAGTAGAACTCAAATTATCGTCCATTAAAACCATAATTGAGTAGACAATTTGTCACTTTTTGTTAGGTTCATCTCAATCACAATTCAATCCTGTGCATAGAAATATACTAATACATTGTTGTATAGAGGAAAACGTTTCTATAATTTTACTCCATTTAAATTATTTTTATTAATATTTTTCAACATTTTTACAATAAAATATTTTATTTATATGATTTACATCCAATCCTTTCAAAAGGAATCTAATGCTTTTATCCTTTTTTTTTTTTTATTTATATTTTATTTAGTTTTATCTAACAAGATATTATTGTTTATTGAAGTGTACAACTAACATACTTTTACTGGACTTTTGTTTACACAAGTAGAATATTTTCACAGTCTTTACATAAAATAAGAATGATTTGAAAAGAAATAATTTTAAGATTAAATTGAAGTAAAAAAGAATTACATTAGTGAAAATATATCTTAAAAGCATGAAAATAAATTTATTATGAAATTACAATTTAATCTGTATTTAAGTAAACCACTTTATTTGAAGAGAAGAGTAAACCAAAAAGATTGTATTTAATGACAAAAGGAATTTTCATAAGATTTTGGTTGGAAATTAATAAATACCGTATTTATTATAGTTTAATTAAAGCATAATTTTACTATGACACACATTAAATACAAAATCGACAAATTATTATAAATTCTATTTATATTCATAGTCAGTAGGAATGAGTAATAAAAGTGGAATTAAGTATTCAAACATTTTCTTTAAATGGCAATTCAAGTAAAAGTTAAATACTAAAAGTTTGTTCAATAATTATATCTTAAAAGCTGATTAGCAAACATACAAAGTAATAAGTGAGTTTTTTTGTTAAGAAATAATAATTATCAATTGAATTGTTTGTTGGAATTCTTAAATTTACAGATCTAATGTGGACTTGAAAGTCGGATAACTGAATATAATAGGTGACGGTAATCACAAGAAATACTTTGCTTAAAATAAAAATGTTCTGCCATCGTTCGAGGCCATTTTCTCTAACAATTCCATGTTGCTACACAACAAAATTAAAAAATCGTCACAGATAGTGGAACCAAATCCTTTACTTCTGCAAAGATTGTATAACAATTTCTATGTGAACTTATTTTACAGGATAATTTATACTATGTTCAATTATCTACTAGAATGCCCTGTGCTTGAAACTAAACAGAATTTAACCTTTTGATACGAGAATTAATTTTCGTACTAGTTTTATAAATCAGCAAGGACAGTTAAACTCATCTGCGCAAAAATTTTGGATCTAGGTCTTGTCGAAGTAGGTCTTTGAAAATGTACATTTTCGTGTCAAATATTTTAAAAATAACATAATTATGTTTAATAGTTTTGAAAAATTGATGTAACATTTAAATGTACACAACGTATCAATCGGTTAATGTGAATAGCAAGACAAATTGAAAATATTTTCAAAATTCAAATTTACTAACTCCTAAATGATACTATAATTATGTATATTAGTAATTAATTATTAATCATATTATGTTGTCATATATGGAAATTAGATGTTTAATTGTTTTTTTTTTTTTGCGAGAATTAATCAACCCACATAATTTTACTTTACAACCGTCAAAAATTCTTAATGCTAATGTGTAAATAAATAACATACATAAAGAATGCTGATGGTTATAGCGCCATTTATACCATAACTAAAATTAATTTATACGATAATTTCAAATCATAATATAAATATGGAATATCTTTCCTAAACTTATTATATATTTTGTGTAAATTAACTAACTTTCCGGTTGCTAATTTTTGATTAAATAACTAATTTATATTAAAAAAAAAAGTAAAAATGAAAAACATTAAAGAAACGTGCTTGGAAATTTCTCCAAGGTTTTCATAAAATATAATGGTTTTTCGTTTTTTTTTTTTGGGTATGCTCGCGGATTTACTAATGTTTTATTAGTCAATTTTAATATAGTCTTAATTAACTTTTTATATATTATATGGTACGTAAAGTTTTATGCTGTCTTTTATATGTTATGTGAGTGTTAACACGTATTTAAAAATGAAGTCAAAAGTTTAATTTTTTTTTTTTATTATTTCGGAAAGAAGATTTAATTTTATCTAAATTTTGTTGACTGAATTTAAAAATTTTCTAAATAAAGTAGTTGTCGGAAATTTGGGTTAAAAAGGTTTTTCAAACAGGAGTGGAAAAACTATATCTTTATAAGCAGGCTCTCCTAAATTTTAGATGTTGTGAATTTACTATTTATTGTTTCTATTAGAATTAACTGAAAATTTTTCGTTAAATATTAAAATTGTTAGTTATGAGTTGTCTTACTAATGTAAAATGTAAAATATTCGGATATCATAAGATTTCGAAATTTGAATGTTGAGGAAACAATTGTATTTGATAGATCTGATCCCTGTAATAGAATTAGTTCGGGTAAATTAACTAGGAATTCCTTATATTTTTCTTGGACATCTGTACATTAAATATGGCTCACAATTTGACATTTCAAGACTTAAGATTTCGGTAAAACTTATATAAACTCGATTTTCTCAAAACTATTAGTTGAGCCGTTTATTTTGAACTTAAGTCAACTTTGTGTTATTACTTTGATAATTATGATTAATTACATTTTGTAACTAAAATCCTAAACATTAAATAATCCAATATAATTTTTTTATGTGATGCTTACAATCAATACTTTTTATTAACAACAATTCTGTCCTATTTTATAGACAATGGCAACCAATAATAATATAAGTAATTAAAAATACGCAATTTTTAATTATGTGACTTATTTTCATGACAAGTCAATTTTATACCTGTCCTAGATATTGAGTGATTTTCAAACATTATTATTGTTGAACACTGGATGCTAAATTGTGCGATGTTATAAATACTTTTTGTTACAATGGAATCCTTAAATATGAATGTTTTTTTTATAGTTTTTCTATACTCACAACCTAGTTTTGTAGTAATGAAAATGAAGTAATGTAGTCGCATCTGGCACCTACCTAATTGCATATCTATCAAAATATTCGAAAAATTGAGTGAAACCACTTTTAAATATAAAAATTTATCCCATTACGAATATTCTATTGACTCCAAATTGTTCCAAAATCGAAATGTGACTATTGCTATCATTAACTCCTATAGATTTAATACTCTCACGAAGAAAAAGGCTTTTTTTGAACGTCCTTCTATCAGTCATATTCAACTGGCAGTTTTATTTCGAAAAATTCACTGTCAGGCGATTCATACTGATAATGTATGAATAGTCTGACAGTGAATTTTCATACTGATAATGTTAAACTATGACACAGATATTAAATTAATAAATAGCGCCTTGTCAGTGGCTCTAAAATGTACTGTCAGTCTTATTTGACTGACATTAACACTGAGAATGTTAAACCACTTTCAAAATAAACGGCTTAATATTTAGAGTAGACTGAATGTTGAAATTGGTAATTAAAGAACATACTTTTTCAGTTTTTTTTCTTTTTGTTGCAAGAACAGAGTTTGTGAAACTTAACCATTGTGATAAGTGGTATTCGGTGATAAAATTTATACAATAAATTTATTGACAAGCCTGCTGTTTTTTCTAACTTTTTTATATTATATATAGTCATACTAATATCGTGCTTAGCACACATTTTAATTTAGTGATACTAACTTTACCAAATTAATTAATTTCTACATGAGTTTTTTGTACAAGTTAGTTTTTCCTCACAAAATATTGAACTTAGATAAGATTAAACTATAAAATTTCAAAATACATATATCTACGTGAATTTTCGTATCTTGTCACAATTTAAGAAATAATGTTAAATAATTAATTTACCGTAAGATCAACAATATTGATTTTAGTATCATAAAAGAAAATATTTAAAGTACTAAATAAATTAAACTTTATAAGAATATTTACCACAGCTGTTTTTTTAATTATTATATATTTTTATATAAATTTTCATCTGCACTTCAAACAGTTCGTACAAAAAACAGTATTTTTCATTAACCATTTTCTTTATGTAATTCTCGTTTTTTTCTTTGTGTAAAATCAGTGGTGTAGTTGTAAATATTTTTAGGTGGTCATTTTTTAATTAGTAATGAAAGGCGTTTTGTTAACCGGTTTTTTTTATTCAGGGTTATTTATCATAAAATATACTATGTTAATTTTAGTTCATTTAATTTATGTCACATGTATTTGCCAAAATATAATATTTAACTGATGCGTAAAATAAAATTTTACGCATCAGTTAAATGACGTAAAATATACACTAAATTATATCTTATCCATATTCTCTATCTACAATCAAGGGCTCTCTATACGCAGCCTACAAAAGAGTTGTCTGTAATAAAATTGTTATTTGTAAATATGACAGCAGTTTAAGGTCAAACAGAAGACACTTCATATAAGAAATTGTTGATGCAAGTAAATTTTTAAGTAATTTTTGAGATAGCTTTAAATTATCTTTAATATCCTATAAAATTATTTTATTTTTAATTTTCAACTATTTCGAATTTGACACTTGAATGCGTTGGCGTAGCGTTAAAAGTTAAACAACTTTTTTTTTCGTAGCTGCAAAACAGCTACATATATTGTAGATATACTTTCATATAATTTCATACATTAAAATTTACTTTGACAGTTGGCTGCGTATATAGAGCGAAAGAAGGCATTAATTGTAGTTGCAGTATAATGTTAATTTAAAACGCAGACTTTTAAAAAACTTTAAAATATTGTTGGAAAAATATATTCTTTAGTTTTAAAAAGCACGACAAAATTTAATTATGATACCAGTTTAAATAACTGATATAAACATTACAACCGGATTTTGGTCGTCTTAACTACACCACTGATCATTATGTGTAATTCAAAATTTAACAACAAAAAAATTATTAAGATTGAAAAAAAATTAATAAATTTAAAAAAAGTAAAAGATATTTTTTTGATCAATGATTAAATATTTATCGAAATAAATTATAAAAAATATATAATATAAATAAAATTTTAATTTAAATCAGCACGTTTGACATAAACTTATAAGTGTCAATCTTTATATCTTTCTTTGACCGAAAAAAAAAATATAAATAAATAAATAAAATGTAGAAATAATATTTATTTTGAGTGATGTTGACATATAATTGGCAACTGTTTACACTTTTATTTATATTTTATTTTTTTTTTACCTTTAATAATGTTTATTTTTATGTTATTTGTATATAAAACAACTTTTTATTTTATGGCATGAATGATGGTTGATTGGTAATTGATGAAAATAATTGAAAATAAGAAAAAAAACGTGTTAAAAAGAACATAAAATATTATTTCATATTTTTCTTAAAAGATATATAATTTTTTTTTTATGGTTTATTTTTTTAAATAATTAAATTAAATTTTTTTGCTGTATTTACATCATTAGTAAATAAATTTGTTGTATAAATCAAAACGCACTTAGTTTTTTTTTTAGTGTAACATTTTTTGTGATTACACAGTAAAGAAACTTTCGGTTAATTTCTATTAAATTTTTACTATGAAGGTAGAAAAACGTAGAGTTGTGTGTTCAGTGGATTTAAAAATTCAATTTGTTTAACATGCAAATATTGAAAATTTAGAACAATGTTCAAAACACTTTTATTATGGTTAATTAAAAAAAAACCGCAGCAGCATAACATGCACTCATAAATTAGTTGAGTACAATAATATCTGCATTTTATGTAAATGTAAAATTAATTAAAAATTATGTTCCATTCAATAGTTAAAATGTGCGTATGAAAAATTAATTTAAATATATTTTATACAACATTCACTTTCCAACAAATCAAATTACATAATTTTTTGGTGAATATTTATTATGTTTGTTATATTTTTTGTATTTACTTTTCATGTATAGTAATTGTATTTTCGAATCAAAATATGTTGACCCTTTATCAATAGCAGTTTAGATGAAACTATCTAGCATGTTGTTCTACTTTTAATTAGCGTTAGACGAATCAAACATTAATTTTGTATGCCATTTAAATGTTAATTTACAATTTGACGATTATTAAAAATATATTTTTCAAAATATTGCATCCATTGGCAAAATTTTTGAATTATTTTGTCGATTTTGAATTACCTTTGCAATCAATCTATTATAAATTTTTTGGGAATACTCTCTAAACCTAACTAACTAGATGGCTAGTTAAAGTTCTAGTTAAGAAATAAATTGTGAAAATACGATTTTTGTACTAGATGCTTACCAGATCTAACTAGAATAAGAAAATAATCCATTATACATATGACAGATTTCTAGCTAAATTACTAGATCCACTGAGTTCTAGTTACTTTTTCTTAACTTGATTCAGTGACTCGTTTTATAAACTAGGTAATCTGGTTATAAATTTCGACTAAAATTAATATTTTATTTAGTTTATTAAAAGACTTTCTAGTTAACCTAAATTGAGTTAAATTTGAAAAATAACTTTTATTAGAATAGGCTCGTATAGTTAAAGAAATCTAACTAGAATATGATAACAAAAGCATTGAGCTAGTTGCTTCAATTTAGTTACTCAATCTAGTTATCTTAAGAGTATTTCTAGTATAATTTGGCATAGAAATTATGCTCAACTCAAATTTAAAAATAAATTTCTAATTATTACAATTTAATTCGTTAGGTCAATCTTAAAGCTAAGTTGATTTATCTATTAATAGTTAAGCATCAATTATTTTTCAATAATCTCTTTAATTTCTACAGACTTTAATTAATGAATTAAACTGTTCACCATCAGAATGACAAGAAAATATCTAGTCTACCGAAACTAATTAAATTCAAATAATTTCAAATTTTCTTATAAACAATCTTGATTTTCCAGATTTTCTTCAACTGTGTAGTAAATGTCATTATTAAATATCTTATAAATTAAATTTTTATGTATAACATTTTTATTAATTGCAATTAGTATAAAAATTATAATTTGATTTATACATATTACATAAATTTATTTATCAATTTTTTCAATTTGTGTACAATTAAATAAAAATCATAAAATCTATAAAATAAAATAAAAATTATGAAAAAATTTACAGAAAAATAATAATTTGACATGCGTCATTTTGCGTTTGTAACAGCAGCATAAATGAAGTGAACAAATTTAGATTTTTTGCAGAACTAAGAGGGAACAACTAATTGCATTAAATTTTATGTATTAATTCGTAACGAATAAAAATGAAATGAAATTAAAGCAAAAAAAAATATATCTGTTGTCTTCTTGGCCATTTTTACTAAATAATTTAATTTTTATGTATTTTTATTGATAAAAATTGTCATTTTTCTTTTTGCTATTTTTATTTTCCATTTAAGTAAATTCGAAGAGAAATTCAGAAATTTTTGTTTTTTTGGTTCGAAGGAGTTTTTGGTTTGTTTCGAAGGGTTTGATGATTTTACTTAGCTAATTTGAAATGCGAAAAGTTTAGCCAATATTTTGTTAAATATAGTTCTTTATTTGGTTCTTATCTTAAAAATAATTTGATTGATTCTGTTGAATAAATGAACTTATAAATTTTTAAAGTATTTGCTTCATTTCCAATCCAAGTCATCAATGTTGTTGGTCTAAGTTTACTCAGCTTTAAATGATTGCCAAATAGTAAAAAATACAGTAAAGTGTAATTTTAAGATTGAGAAAAATGATAGCAGTTGAATCCATCTGTTAACAATAATGATTCGCGAAGAAAAGCAATGAATTTGTTGCATTTAAAGGTTTCTTCACTATAAAGAAACATGAATCGGAATCCATATGCTCATTTGGAAAGCACAGTCGCTGAGCTATCAACAAGTTACCCAATGAAACTTACAAAGTTATTAAACACCACAAGATGGATTTAAAAAACTCATATTACGTAGTGGTCACGAGGATGAGTGGTTGCAAAAAAGGGAGCTATGGCTCTAATTGGAGTTTCTTTGCACGAACAAAGTCCAAATTGTAATAAAAATGTTAAGATACATAAAGTACAGATAATTCTGCACTTCAGGCCCTATGCTGCCCAAAAAAACTACTGTAGGATCGTTACAAGCAAATATTTACTTTTCAACGTAGAGTTCTAAAATACCTTTAATTTTTGCTCTGTTAAATTATCATCCGAAATTCCTTTTTCTTCTTGAAAATATCTAAATTTATGTCAAGGGTAAAAACATAGAAAATTATTTGTAACTTTTGCTTATACAAATAATATGCTTCACAATTTTAAGTTTTATTTGAAGATAATCAACATTCATCCATCGTGCTGGGTCAAATTTTTCTTGGATTATATTTCTATGAGCGATGGTCTTTCAGAAATTCAGATACAAAAATTCATAGTTATATATAAACTTTTCTGCTAGAATAGTTTGTTTTGTGAAACATTATTATTTGAACAAATCCCTAATTTTGTTTATTTTACCAAATAAATTACATATTTACGCAAAAAATAAGCTGGGGAAAAAAAAAACTTTTTATATTTTCTTTTAGTTTTCACAAAAAAAAAAAAAGAAAAAAGAAAAAAAAGTAGAGGAAAATGGAAAATGCTGACGTAATCGATAGGAAGTTTCCATTTTTTTTCTTGCTTGTATTAATTTGAAATTAATTTAATCAAGTTTTATTATTACTTTTTCTTGATAAAAACCAAATTATAATTTTTTTTTATTTATGATGTTTCAGAAAAAGAACCTAATTCAATTTTTAGTCTTTTTTTTTTTTTTTGTAAAATTTATTATTAGAAAAGAAAATTAATTTTTGTTGTTAATGTAACCTAAATTATGCTAAAGAAAAGTTTTTAAAAAATTTTTTTTAGGCAGTCAAAAAATGTAATTATATTGTCCAGAAAATTAACTTTTCCAGGAAAACATTTTTTTTTTTCAAAATTTCTTTCTAATTAAAATCTTTTAATGGAAATGTTTTCAAATAGCATGGACAGAGAAAAATCAATAAAAACATAAATTTTTTTTTTTTTTTGTTATGACTTTAAGTCATTTTTTTGTATCAACTTTTTAAAGTCGTCATTATTTAATTTTTTTTTTATAAAAGTTTTCCTTTGATAAAAATTTACATTAATTATTTTAGGATAATGAAAAATTACACAGTGAAACCATAAAGTATGGGTTTTTATAAAATATTTCAATTATAGACCCTTTCGTGGAATCCAAGGAGTAACATCTGCGCCGAGCAAGAAGAGTATAATAAATAAAATAATGATTAAGATTCGGGATGTTAAGACGAATTATTTTAATTAATTCTATAAATTCATTTGATTTTAAATACGTAATTCAGGTTAGATTAGATTATAAAATAGGGGTAGGTCAAAACTATTACCCTAGAAACCACCGCAACAAATAATTGATAAATTGTAATGCCACTAGTTAGTTAAAGCTGAAAAGATTTTAAATAAAGTGTGAACACCTTAAAGAAGCCAAGATCTTTGGGTTCTAAGATCTGACTCAACCGTAGCAATCTATTGTGGACTACACGTCTATTTTGAACAAGACAATCACATAAAATGAGTCAGTCCGATGCGTTATCATCTCTGTGCATATTCTGTAGCGAGCATTGAGCAAACTGATTCTTTTTAAAGTTGTTAGTTTCATAGATAGTGAATTATCTGTGAAAAATCTTTGTGAGCAAACTGTTCGAAAGACTTACATCAAACTGTTTGAAAGACGTACTGTTTGAAAGGCGTATCTTATAGTTTAAGATTTCGAGTATTCTCTTGAATACTCGAAACAGTTTGAAGTAAGCGTGCTAATTATACTCAATTTCTATAAATTATGCAAATTTTACCTAAAGACGGCCAGTCAGTAAAGAAGACAAATCATTATGCTGTAAATAGATTTTTCTATTTTCCAAAAAAGCCCTTAAAAGAACTAAATGTATTCGACCAAAAAAATAAAAATTTTAACAAGTTATTTTTTTTTTCCTTATGTCCAATATTATGAAAATATAAAGTTTTCGGATAGATTCTTTTTAAAGGACATTCACAAATTTATTCTGTTAACCAAAAAATCAACAATAAAAAAAAATTTCTTTTTGAATTTGGGAAATTTCAATTTTCTATTATATTTCTAATATAATTTCATTATTTATGTTTCTATAAAATTAAAAACTATATAAAAATCGTCGTCAAGTCGCCTATAATATATTTGGTGCCGACTAAATCGTAATTTTTATAATTGGCGAGGGTGTACGGAATGTGCGGATTTAATATTAAACTTTCAGATAATCAATTTATGTAAAATATCTTTAAAATTTTTGTTGCAAAAAAAAAACTGTTAACAGAAAAATTTACATGTTTCGATTAAAAAAAAAAACGTTGATGACTACAAACTTTATTGATTTTTTGTTTTATAAATTTTCAAGTACAAATAACAAAAAAATCAAAGCCAATTTACAAATTTATAGTTTTATGTCACGTTCTTTTATTTTCTGATTTTACGTAGAATTTATAATTAGATTATAAAATGCTTCTGTGTTTTTAGGTGATAAAAATATGACGTTTGTTTTCTGTCCGATTTATAAAGTAAATTCCGAATACGAGGGACACTATACAACACTACAAAAAAAAAAACGTTCATTATTAAAATCATCACAACAACACAAATGTATTTGCATTATTTTTATCACTTTAATCTTATTTACAAAAAAAGCATTTAATTTTATTTATAAAACTTTTATAATTAACATGACATTATTTTTTAATGAACCATTTTTTCATACAAGACAAAATTAGTTTTATAATTTTTGTGTTTTTGTAAAAAAAAAATGAAACACAGATTTAGTTCAAGATCAGGTCAAATTTCTTAGATTATACTTTTATCCCCGGACTATAAGTATTTAATATCATTGATTTGTACTGTTGTTAATTATGATAGCTTTAAATAGATGGAAATTTGTTTGAAGTTAATTTTAATGATTACCAAATAAATACAAAGTTTTTTTTTTAGAATTTAATTTTTTTCTGTAAAATTAGATAGGGAATTGCTATATGACGAATTCCAATAGGGGAGAGCTACTTAAATTGTACCAATTTTTAGTGTTCTTCTATTCATTATAGAAATACTTATTATAAAATTTACTGCACCTTTAATTTCATAAGGTTGTTAAGTTCTCATAAGATCTTTCGGAAATATTTTTGGAAGTAATTTAGTTTATCGCCCTTTCGGAGATATTTATGGAAGTAATTCAGTTTTTAATGTTACCCCGAACAAAAATTTCCAAAGTGTATGAGTTATCTGTCAAACATCGGTCAAAAAAGCATATCATTGCTATAAAACAGTAATAGTGAATAATTACTTTTTGTTAAAGTTATCACCATATTAATTAAATCATACTTCACTAAATAAATAACATATCAGTGGACTAAATATTAATTGGAAAGGAAAATTTTCAATTATATGACACAAAACTATGTTGATATTTAAAGTAATTTTTCTTAAATCATAAGAAAAATCACTTTATGTCGTTGTATTTTGTAATAAATTTAAATTTTAATATTTTTCCTCCTTAGAAAAACTATTTTTTATGGGAAGAAAACAGCGGTTTTTCCATAAAAACCGAAATAAAAAAGGTCCAAAAAACTTAGTTTTTTAAATATAATACACAAAGGACAATTTATACTGACAATTTACCTATATTTATAATTGGTAACACAAGGCGGTTTAGGCTACTAGACTCAAAATTTACTACAATTAATATTTAATTACCAGGTGGAATAACAAGCTCGAGTCAGTTTTTGAATTTGGGAAGCGAAATCCACATTGACATTGGTTGCAAGGTTAAAACTTAAAATGACAATATAAATCGAATATTCGCCGGCTGTCCCCTATATTTAGTTCTGGCAACAAAATGACAATATAATTGAAAATTTCTACACGGTTTTAAAAATCACACCAGGTGGATTTAATTTTAATCATCATGAATTTTTCGTTTTTTTTAGTAATTCAATTTAGTATAATTTTCAAATTATAGTTATTTTCTACAACATTTATGAATAAACAGCTTATTTTTATGTCCTAAAAATTCAATATTTGTTAAACATTTTTTAAAGCAATTTGTTAAGAAACTTTTCACTGCAAAAATTCTTTTAAAATCCTTTTTTTTTGTGTTAATTTTTCTACTTGCAACATATTTGTACAAAATTCTGTTAAACTTGTTCAAAAAAAAATCAATTATTTTCAATGTTACGGACACAATTTTCACAGAAAAAATTTTCCTTGAAAATATTGTTATTTTCGTTGTACGAAAAATACTTGTATTCAAAAAAAAAAAAGTGGTTTTTTATAAATTAAAATCGTCTCGAAAAACAGCATTGTTATATGACATGATATTTAATGTAATTTCGTCCTCTTTGGTTAAATTTTCCAGCCTCGTGAAAGGGTGAAACATAAAAAATTGATATAAAAAGTGACAGCCTATTGAAAATAAACAAGAATGAAATAAAAATCATGTCTCCACATTATCTATATCGCAATTGGGGGGAGTTAACTCTTTAATACTTTTTTTTTGTTGGCAAATTTAAGGAAAATAAAAAAAAATCTATTGTTTTTCTTGATTGTGTTCGTCATAGAATATCAGTTACAAATTCATGGAAAAGTTGATTTTTTTTTGGCATTAAAGCGATTTTATTATGAAGTTCGTGTTAATATTGTAAAATGTAGACAATAATGAAGGGTGGAAATTTCGTGACAACAATGTGTTAGTAGGCAGAACATAATAATTTTGATTTTTTAAAAAGGTTTTTCTGCTTCTTCTGTTATGTCTATTTAGTGAAATGATAAAAATAGAAATAAATTTTATTCCCTTTTTAAATTATTTTTAGATTATTTGTTTGTGGTTTGTTGAATTGATGTGAAAGGGGACCATGGTCAATAATTTTAATATTGCTTCTACTTCAAATAATTTTTATTTACTAATAATAATATAAGCATTTACAAATATTATGTAATTCCACTTAATAATTCTTGATTTATGGAGATTTTTGGTTTTGACTGTGCAAACTGTACTGCTTTTTTAATGAAATTCGTTTTACATGTATAAATTGGACTTTTTCGAATAAAATTCAAAGTTTCAATACCAAAACATTCTATTGCAATTTTCCGTAAAATCCATTCCTTGAAGAAATTGCTATAATTGTAACAAGCGCATGACTTAATTTAGACATTTAGTGTTAGCAACTTTCTATTTTTATTATACTTGAACCAATTTAAAGCTGAATAAACTTACAAAACATCGATGTCTCGGAAACGAATCGATTATGACCTATCTGCGTTCAAATGGCAAATTCCTGTGAAATTCTTTCTTTTACAATATCATTAGAATAAGCTCTTTGTGGAATCACAAAATGATCCATTTATACAGATTAAAAGTGGATTTACTCATAAATATTTGACAGAAACCTCTGATATTATTTTAAAATTACTACACTCATGTTTTCGAGTTGTATGTCTCTTTCCCTACTCAATTTAAAGGCGGCTCTCTTTTCTTTTTTGAGCCATTTGCCAAAAAAATGTTTAGCTCCGAAAGAAAGTCAAACTCGAGTAAATTTTTAAATTTTCATGGTGAAAATTGACGTTAATACAATAAAAAAAAATCCGATATTTTTATGCAATAAAAAAGACTATAAAATTGCTCCAAAATATCCAAATTATAAGGAAATTCTTTTCGCTAAATAAACAATAATATCGTTTTTATTACCGAAAAAAACTAGTAGTATTTTTTATAGTATTTTGCATAAAAATATAGTATTTTTATATATTTTTAGTTTTTATTATTCGAATTTTCAAAAATTTGGCTATAATTATAGGAAAATTCTAATAAATCTTCATACCTCCTTCATAATTTTATTATGCTGGTGCTAAAAATAGGGTTGACTTATTATAAAAATACGAGTGAAACTCCTACTTAATCTTTCACAATGTTTTTATTAAGTTTTATTATTTTGATCCTTTAGCGGCTAAAGCATGACAGACGGAGTTATGCTTCCAATATAAAATGCAACAATTTTCCTAGAGCAATTTTAATTTTGCCTACGGCAATTTTAATCTTACTGTCATACTTTTTTAGTTATTAAATTTCTTAAACATAAAGAAATCTTAAGAAAAACTTAATAAATCATTTTGTAAAGATTGAAAATAAAATATTAATAATATTTCTAAAATAACATTATAGTATATTTTCTCTTTTGATTGAAAATTCTATTCTTATTGACATAAATAACTTAAAAAAAATTACTGTGGTTTATCTAATAAATTGACTATGTTCGTAAAAGAAAAAATCTTTAAAAATTCATTCAATTGTATATAATTTTTTTTTTATCCATAAATCTTTTTGATGTTATTTTGTATCTTTTCTCTTTTTTTCTGATTATTTATAAATTTATAAAATCAGTTTTTTTTTTTTAACATAAATAAATTTATTGATTATTTCAATATTTAGAAATTTAAATGGAATTTTTCAATCTGATGAATACCATTTTTTTTTTACTTATATTTAACCTCAAAGTCATTCTATTACTCTAAAAAGTTTATCATTATATTATTAATATCTATTAGGTTCCAGGTGAGCTTTAAATTTCCTATTTAGAGCATATAATATGTTAATAAATTTATAAATATATATAAATTGTGTGTATCTAACAGATAAAATATCTAGAAATTATTAAAAAGCAATCATAAAAATATAAACATTTTTTTTTTCTTCTAAATAGGATCATTTTGTTGAATGAGTTTAAAAAGGTGACCTATTTGACACGTTTAACAAAAAAAAAAAGGATATTCTGAAAATATTTTCAAGGATATTTTATTGTTGCAAAACTGTATTTTTATGTATACATAATATAAAATTATTTATGTTTCTGTAAAATTGTTGTACAAAATATTAAAATTAAAATTAGTTTAATTTTGTTTTCTTTTAAAATTCCAAAAATATAAAAAGGAAAACATAAATTATCTAAAAGATTTTTTTTTTGTGCATAAATTTTTTGTTGTCATTATTTAATTATTATAATCTTTGTGTTAGACAAAAAGTCACGAATTTTCATAGTAATAAAATATATATTCAAGAAATAAATTGAAAATTTAAATAATAATTTGACAAAAAAAATTTAACACGTTCACGGACAAAGATGACATATGCTGTCGATAAAGTAAGAAAATATAGAAACAAGACGGTATATGTCGTTGTGCGGTTTTTCAGTTATTGGGAGAAAAGTCATATGTAGACGTGAAATGTCTTAATTATTGACATTTAATTCAAGTTACCCTTGAAAAAATCATTTTATTTTAATGTGATGTCGTTGTTTAGTAAGATCACATGTGTTTAGTAAGATTGCATGTGAAAAAAAAATATTTATTGAAGGATTAAACCTTTAATCCTTCAAATTTACTGATTTACAGTAATAATTGCTTTTTTGCAAGTGTTCCTACACTTACCAAAAAATTCAATTTCTGGTGTACCTGTTCGCTAATGTGTTAATATGCCAAAACAAAAGCAGAACATTAATTTTATGTTTCTGATTAAGAATTTGCGTGTTTCAAAGTAAAATTTATGTAAATAAAAACCATTTATATGTTAAGGAAATATAATTTATTTTATTAAAATAATTAGATTTATTAAAGCAATGCTTAAAATGATTATAGAATTTATTAGTGCTAGATGATTAGTTGTATAGATTATAGATTATGTTAAGCATTTTTTTAGTATTGGGAAAACGATTTGTAAATATCGACACAGGGTTTTGAAACTGAATATTAAAACTGTTAGGAAAAATGCGTTAAAGAAAATTTTAGATTTTTTTTTCCACATTATGAAATTATTTTCGAGTTAAATAATTAAAATTGAGTTGAAAATCGCGCAAATGTAGCATCCATTTGAGTATATATGAATAAACCGGCATGTTGTTAAAGTATCCAAATTAATCGTGTCGCGAAAGAATCACGTTCGTTTGCAGATTCTTTAACGTTATATAATTTTTTTTTGTTTAAATTTATGATTTTTTATTATTAACACAAATTAATTTCTCCAAAATGACAAAATTAATATGTTAAACACAATCTACTGTTAACTCTGAAATCATAGAACATAAATTAACTAAAATAAAATGATAAAAATAATTTCTATAAAATTATGAACAAATATTAAATTTTTACTTTGCTAAATTTACCATAAAAAAGTTCAAAGATATTGAAAAAAAAACGAACATATTAAATCTATTTTAAGTATCTACCTACAATATGAATCTTTAATGATTCTTCAAAAATAATTAAACATTTTTTTTTTCCCCATCCTTTTACTATAAAATTTGATTGCATAAAATTTTCTCGCCACATCATTAAAATAAATATTGCACTTTATTTGTAGTGGTTTCTGCTCCTCTATAAAATATCTTCCCCTCCGACCATATATTTATTGACATATTACATATTTATACAATAATGTGTATAACATTATGAAAACAGGGAAAAATTCTTTTTCACAAAGTCTTTAAAAATTTTTACTTTTCCTTTTTAAATATTTTTCTTCATTTCACTGAAAATTAAAAAAAAAAAAAAAAATTGTTTCCGTCTTGAAAATTGATCCAAAAATAGTTTTCAGTTTTTCGTAAGTCAATAAAATCCATTCTTCTGCTTGTTTATATGCTTTGTTGGTTGTGTTTGTTTACGACATTTTTCCTTAACATAAAAAAATAAAAAATTCCATTTTATAATTCACTTTTTTTACGTTAGTCACGTTGTTAAATTGAAAATTGCACGAAAATTTCACGAGTTATCCAAAAAAAAAGAGCAGAACATAACAAAGAAAAAAAAAGATTTAATTTTTTTAAAAATATATTTTTTCAATTTTCTATTTAAAATTTGTTTACAAAGGTTTTTTTCATTTTTTTTTTTTAAATCTTAAACCTATCGCCATTTTGTGGTTAAACACCACCCTTGAATTTGTGGTAATTTGTTTTGTTGTTTAAGTTGTAAAATGATTATAATCTATAATGTAAATAAATTTCAAGACGGCTTGTAATTCACTTAGATTTTAAATAAATTGTAAATTTTTTGTAAATTTCCGGGAAAATCTTTTCTTTGGCTTCAGCAAAAACAAAAAAAAAATTACGATAAATAAAATAAATACAAAAGAAAATTGGAAAATTACAAATAAAAAATAAACTAAAATTTGCACAAAATGTGTCATAAAATTGTTATAAATATTTCATAATGACAGATGATTGAACAATTTATGGTAGATTTTTCCAAAATGGGGGATTTAAATAAGCCACTACCGAATATATTTAAATCCGCCATTGTGAAATGTTTTTTTAATCCAAGGTTTGATCCAATATTTAAATCAGCCATTTGGTAGTGTATTAAGTTGTAAGGCGATAAGTACTTGAGTTCGAAACATTAATGTGGATCTAAGTTTATTCCTTCTTAGGTACGAGTAATTAAATCACCAGACTTGGAAAAATTCTATCGGTCGATGCCATTTGTTAACCAAAATGAGTCAGTCTAAATAGAATGTGATTGGATCCTTTAAGGTAGTCCCAGGCTCTTAACGAGCTTTAGAAACATAAATAAACTAGGAAATATCTACTTTATGGAAAAAAAAACTTTACTGTAATATATTTTCCAGAATTAATTTTTTAAGTACACTTTATATCCTTTTTTTTCAATAATTTTCTAGTGCGTTTTATTTTTCTGTACCAAAGTGTAATCTGTAGTGTTTTTTATTGTTGAATATGGCAAGCAAAGTAAAAAAGGGAAAAATTGGTTTTATGTTGTTAACATATTAAAATATTGACTTTTATAATAAAAAATGTAATATTATTGAGCACTAAAAATATCACAAAGTAAATTGGATAACCATTTTTTTTTTAATGATACTCGTAATATATTTTCTTTATTAAAAAAGGGGCTTAAATGGTTAAACAACGGATTCAATTCTATCTGTAACATATAATTTTTTTTGTTAGGTCAGTACAGTACATATTTTCAATAAAAATGTAATTTTTATGACTTCTACCAGAATTTTTATTAGATAAAATGTGTTAGTCAATTTTGATTTGGTTTTTCGTTATCTGAAATGGCAAATTGACAAATTAAATTATTCGTAAATAATAGTTCTGTCTAAAGAATGCTTAACTAGGTGAAGATATATTAAACATAATAAATCAAATCGTGTGAAGTGTAAAATTTCTCGCCAGATATTTCCATCGATTCTCC
Organism: Empis livida; assembly: GCA_963932195.1. Lineage (NCBI taxonomy): Eukaryota > Metazoa > Arthropoda > Insecta > Diptera > Empididae > Empis > Empis livida. The sequence continues at coordinate 33,552,480 of OZ010648.1, forward strand.
AATCAATTATTCAAATTACACAAAAATTTAAATTCAATTTTTAAATTTAATTCATTTCACAATTTATTTATTTTTGTCGGTTTTATTTTTCAAATATTCTACAAAATACTGAATTGTAAATATTTTAAATTAAATCAAATTAAATTTCATTCAAACATCAATATTTTCAACATAAATTTTAATGTTCTCTACAAAATATTTATGCACACAATGGAAAATCAATAATTAATTAAATCTCTTTACATAATTCTAAGCATTTATTTGAAAAATATTAATAAAATTATATGACAATTTTATAGTAGAAAAGTTTAATTACCAAATAATTACGAAAGATTTTTCACATCCGTTGAAGAATATACCAAGTCCTTAATTGAATATCAACCTATAATTAAATTATTAAGAGTATTATCGTCATTGTAATATTTTCTACTTCCTGCCACAGGAAAAAACTACTATTATAGTTATTGAAATTATATTTATGTTTAGGAAGTTTTATGTCAGATAAAATGGAAATTCAATTTTATTAGATGAAATTTTTTTGCAGGGGAAATTAACTTTACAAAATTATTTTTTGATATTTCTTATTGCTGAGTTAGCATTTTACGGATAATTGAAAGAACAATGTTGCAAATTGTCAATGTTGCAAATAGATAATTGTGAAGTTTGTTAGTTAAACGATTAAAATTTAAATTGCAACCATCTGTTGTATAGGGATAATTGAGAACAATTTAAGAAGCTATCCAATTACATATAAAGAAAATTTGTTACAATCAATAAAATCAATTTGTGTAAAATCTTTTTTTCTACTCCATGAATCATAAATTTTGTATTATCGTTCATATTCTAAGAATTTTCATTCTAACCCAGCTACATAAAAGTCGTTTTAGCTTATGGATCGATATAAACTAATACATTATTTAACTATAATAATTTTTATAGTTCAAATTGCCATGTAAAATGGCAATAACCAATTATTTGTTGTAATAATTATTTTAAATATGCCACTTAACTAAAGAATTGTCATGCATGGGAAATAGAATGACGGCTACAGCAAAATATCCAAGTTTTTTACATTAAATGTTGTTTTATTTTTTTTGTATAAAATCATTACAATTATGGTACAAGTATCGGTCGGTCGTTGGCATTTCATTTACATTGGAGTTTAGTACATTTTTATGAACAGTAGAAAAATAATAAATTTTTAATGAATCCGAAATTATCCAAGTGAAACTTTATGAAATATAAAATTAAAGTTATTTAGTTTGTTTTATCAGATTGAAAATTGTAGGACATTTCTGCCTATAGTTTTTTAAACATAAAAAAAAAACAGGAAAAACATAAAATTTTTAAAATGAATCCTTAGACACGTTACACAAATAATAAATAGATATAAATTCCTTCAATATAAAATAAGGAAGTTTTTCAATATTTTTAAAAAAAAAGAAATATGAAATAAATTTTGCAATAAAAATTTTAAAAACATTGAAACGAAAGACAATGAAATAGCAAGACATAAAAAAGCATAATAATCTAACTAAATAATTGCGGTTATACACATTAAGTCTAGAAAATTTATTCTTATATATATGCTTTAATATAAATAATTCGGATGCCTGTTTAAATTGTTCAGTTTTACCTGCAATGTTATAAATGTTTTGGTTCAATAAATTCGAATGACAATTTCGAAAATCTAAAATAATAACATTTGCAGAAAATTAAAAGTAAGTAAATTTGAAATTTTTCAAGGTTTATGTACAAAGTATGGAGAAGGGTATGATAGGCCTTGAAGTTTGTTGAATGATTTTAAAGTTTTGTGCAGCGATGCAAAAAAAAAAAGAGTATACTAATTTAACACCGTGTGTATAATGATGTTTCTATTTCTAAATATGAATTACAAATCATGGGTGTTTTTTATATGAGTTTATGTTATTGCTTAGTAACTTAAAAACTATAATCAGCAAATTACGGAGTTATTTAAGTACAATAAGTGAACATATTCCGGGAAAAATTAAAATTAAATCACAGAATAAGAAAAATAGGTGGAAATATGTTTGGTTCGTTTTTATTACGTTTTATTTAGAACTTTTTGATTTACAAATGTCTTTTAACAATAATATTTTACCCAAATATCTATTAATAACAAGTATCTGCTAATAATTATTTATTTGCATATAATATTTTAAATATTGTTTTATTAATAATTACACACAAGATGTGTAATTTTCTTCCTCGACATATAAAATAGTGCAGAGAAGCGAACGATACACACGCTGTGTAATGATTTGATTTGGTCCAAAAACGTCTACAATACACATTTCTCACTTTGCATAATATTTCTTTCATCGTAATTTTTCAAACAAAAATTTCGGTCCAGGGGATAATTTTTGGCAAATATTTGTCGTTTCGTTTCGAATATTTTAAGTTTTTGAATAATTCATTCTAAGCATTACAACCAAAACCTCTAATTATATGTAAAACCTAATACGGTACCAAGAATTTCATCATCTTGACACTATAATTTCGAAATCGTATGCTTAAATTATTTTCAAAAATCTTCTAAAATTTAAATTGTTTCCTTTAAATATATTTTAGTTCATTTATGGTTACCCTATTTTAAAACCTTATAACCTCATATGCAGAATATAATTTTGAAATAATTATCTTTCTCTAACCACAAAAATAATTTAATTTTATCATAATATTCACTGATATATAAATATCTACTATAAATGTTATACAGCAACCACAATTTTCCAAAATTGCAAGAAAATCAATCAAAAGGAAAATTTTATTCATTTCTGGGAAATATAGTATGTATATAATATTTTTGCTGGAAGCAATTTGTTTAGATTATATTTTAATGTGGTTTATTTTTTTTTTTTCTGTATTTCTTAAAACTAAATTCATTTTATGTTGCATAAAAATTGAAAATATCATCGGCACTGATCATAAAATCTTCCATAAACCACAAAAATACAACAGCATATAATTTGAAAATAGAAAAATGTCAACTAATATATTAAAGAAAAATACTTTTTTTCTGTTTTGACTTTTGAGTAGCTTCCCACCAGTAGAAAAACATATGTCGCCATTCGCTTTTTAATCAAAAAAAAAAAAAAAAATTGCAAATTAATTTGTAAATATCTCTGCAAGGGTTTATATGCGTTCTAAATGATTTCTGTATAACATATTGTAATAATCTTATTTTCAATGATTATTGTCTGTTCGTTTATTAAATTGATTATTTTATCAAGAATATTATGAGTGGTGATTTGTGATGTTATATTTTAGAATTCAAGCTTAAAAATCATATTACTAAAATGTAAACATTAATACAGCTTATTAGTTGTAAGCTGAGTAATCTGAATAAATATAAATATTGTTGAGAATCATAGAATAAGTAGCCTACTAAATATTTTTGCCATAAAATTTCGACAAACAAAATGCCCAAACAAAACTAGGAGGTCTCTTTATACATCTTCTTCAATGGCGCAACAGACCAAATCAGGCCTAGTCCTCCCAAAGATTTTATAGCAGTTCATTTTATATGAATTCCGAATCACAAATATCTTTATAGTGAAGAAACATTAATCGGAACAAGCTCATGGCTTAATTAGGGAGACATTTGTTGTTAGCAAATATCCCCGGAAGCATTTTTCGCAGTCTTAAATTATAATCTTATTACTGGTATTCATTTAAAGCTGAGTAAACTTACACCAACATTGACTACTGTACCACACCTTAGTACACTACCAGTAAGCCACAGCCGATCTTTTTCAAATTAATATTTAAGTCATGTTACATTTAAATTGTTGCTAGACCTTTCACAAGAAATAATTATCTGTCAGATTGACGTAAAAGTAAAAAAAAAAACCGCTTCGGTAGGTGGCGTTATTACGTTTTTGCAAAGCATGTTTTTTAGTAAGGATTGCAATTTAACATAGTAAATATTCTCAAGAATTGATAATTTACCGTGACATTCAGAAAGTAATTAAGAATTTTAATAAATTTTGTATTAAACACCAATTTTTATTAATTCAAATGCTTGCCGATGGCGCTTCTACTTGTTTCGAAAAATATATTTAAACTAAATAATGTTTAAAATGTAGTTTAAGATTGTAAATCGTCTTAAAAACTGATGTTCAGCATTTGTGGCGAGGTACTAACACTAGACCTCAAAGAATTAAAAACTTCTGTCACTAGTAGCCCCATTGCAAAATGCTGAGTAAGATTTTTAATTAATGTTACACCCCTTAATAATATTTTGTGTTCTTCATTTTATATTTATTTTGCAAAATATTAATCTAAATATTTATATAAAAATTCATAAAGTAATTTGGCCTCTTGGAGTCATAATGAGTATCTGACAAAAATGTACAAATGTTGTCCGTATGTTTTCATAAATATCGACTTGTTTATTTATTTTAATAAATATTTCGAAATATGTTTCTCATCGTTTAGGATTTTATGGTTTTTTTTAGTAGGTTATCTAATTGTGGGCTAAAAAACAATTTTGGGGACAAATTAAAAATATTTATTAACCACATATAATTCTGAAATTCATATAAAATAAAAGTTAATTAAAATCTAAGAAAATAATATTAAATAATAAAAATAATTTTGATAATAAAATTTAATATAAAATTTATTAAAATTCGTTAAAAAAAAAAATATATACTAAATTTTTATTATATTTACCAAAAAAATCTAAATTATATTTTTTTTCTTTGTGGAAAACTTTCAAGAAAATTAAATTTCGTTTTTTTTTTTTATTTTGTTCTTTCCGAAAGTTTTTTTTTTTTCCTCTATTGAGATAACAAAATTATAAAAATTTATGACCAAAAATTTGTTATCATAAAATCTAAAATGAACTGTCATTTAAAAAAAAAAACTTTATCCATTTTGACTACAATTTTCCTAGTAATATTCATAATAAATGAATACTACTTTACTTTAATTTTCTAAATTAACCTAAAAACAAAATTATATTAAAGATATCCTGTTTTATCGTTATGTACATGCTTTAATATTGAATCTTAATTCAGATTTGGTTTTTTTTTTTGTATTTTTTTGTACATATTATTTACATAATAAAGAGGAAAATGGAAAATTTCCAAAGAAATATAATCTAAACATGAAGAGAGTATATTAATATGAAATTATATAATAAAATTTAATATTCTTAAGGATAATTGGATAAAATTAAATTTTCATCACCAAAATAAAAGATCTTTGAAAATGAGATTATAGAGATTTGCAAAAGAAAAAAGGTTTAACAAAAAAATTCTTAAAATTTGTACAAAAGAAAATTGCAATTTTGTATTTTAATGCAACAAGAACACTTTTGTAGTATAATTCAAAAAAAATATTAGATTTAAGTACCAAAAAATTTGTTATCATTTGTTGAATAAAGCTTAGTATGCTATCAATCATACAAATTTAACATCTCGTGATAAATTACACCCATGATTTTGTGGTATGCAGTTCCATCGTGAAATAATTTACTTTGCATAGATAAAAGTTAAGAAAATTTTTCAAAGTTAAGAAAATTTTTGTTGTTCGGTTCTAAAAAATTCGTTAATTTGCTTTTTTTTTAATACTTTACTAATGGTTGGTTGGTTTGAAAGGAGGGGGGCGGGGCGGGGAAGAAATGAGTCCACCACCGGCGGCTGAATACAATGTCTACCTACAGCGCGTCGGCCCATCCTTCATGAAAGAGATCGTCCTTGCCGGCTTAAAGTCACCAGCCTCCGAAAGATTTGTCAAGAAATGGTAACCCATGTGTCTTAACCTCCTACATCTAACCACTTTACTAATACTACTTAATGTTTTCTTCTCCATAAAACGTTTTCGCAACATTTTCACAACTTTTACACTACAGTTTTCACGACCTTGGCAAATTTCATTTCACGGTGGTACGATACTAAGCTTAAGGAATAATTTGGAACAAACTAAAAACTGTAACAATTACTTTTTATGTAATTTTGGTAAATCAATTACACTTATGATTTTTAGTTGGCAAATACTGTGGATCAAACTAATTTAATTCAAAAAAAACTATATAAATGTAAATTGATATGAAAAGTAAGATAGTAAATTCGGATTTTAAAACATATTCGATTAGAAAATTAATTTAATTAAATATAAATTTTTATTATTTCGGAAGGCATTAACATAATAAAAAATATATTTCATAAAATAAAAATCAATTTATTACGCAGAATTATTGTGTATTTAAGAAAGTAAAGTGAATAAAATTGTTTATGATAATTTAATTAATCAACAAAAAATTTGATTAGCTCTGACGACATGTTTTGCAAAATAAATTTTATTAACAAATTATAACAAGGAAAAATATAATTTTTAAAGATTAATAAATGCTATTTATTTACGTAATTAATTTTATGAAAATTCAAAAGTTAATTTTGTACTAAATTAAAATAATTTTTTTTTACATTAGGAAATATTTAATTTGGAAGACTTTATCTTATTTTGATTATAACTTTCGGCATAAATTAAATTTACACTCATGTTTACTTTAATATTTTATAAAAATCAATTTAACTGACACACTGAAACACTAAAGGGTTTTGCATGACTGTGTGGGCTATACTAACGACTTTTTTTTAAACCAAACTTCCAATTCCAATAGCTTAACATTTATTTACAACTGGTTTCTATATATTGCGTTGGTTCTTACAATTTATGTTCGAAAATTCGTAAATGCTTTTTACGAAAGTATCCATAGGCAATATGTGCACCAAAAATTAGTATTGAAAATGCGTAAACTTGTTTGTTAAATATGCTACTTACGATATGTGCATAAATGCAATTAAAATTTTCTTGAAAGTGTTAAAAGTGCAAAGTTTTCTGCACTAAAAATTTTTTTTAATTAATTTATAATGTACAATTTTTTTATGATACATATTTATGATTTAATCAAATTCATTTCATTTTTTAGAGAATTAAATTCGATGTTAATATTTCTGTTACAACAATTAAAATTAATACATGTTAATTAACAACTTAGTGTCGTTCAATCAGATTTTTTTTTTTAGTGTAGAAATAATCTCTTCATTAACACAAAAATCATTAAATATTTAAATTACTAATAAAAATATACATTTATGCAAAAACACAACAAACTAAAAGGGTTAAAAGTTTATGAATAATAAATCCGATTATATAATTAATAAAATGTAATTACTTAATGAGATATTTTCTGAATTTCTAATTTTATTTAGTATTTTTCTTCTAAAAAAACATAACAAAACTTGATATTTTTCTTATTTATATAAATTTACGTATCTAAGAGATAATTAAAAAAAAAAAATCTATTTACTATTTATTTTATTTTTCTTGAAGCTTTCACTATATGCTAATCAAATACTAATTCTTATAATTAGACGTCTAATTTAAAATCATATTAAAAAAAACTATTTTTAATATAATTTATGATCGTAGTAAAATGCATTTGTAAAATTTATTTTATTTTAATATTTAATTAGTAACATTAATTTTTATGCCAAAAAAACCAAAAATACTTTGAAAAATTATTTATGAATTAGTAACTTTATGGTTTAATTTAAATTTGAATATATTTATTTTTATAATTTTATGTGTTAAACTTTAAACAGATTTTAGTAAAATTTTTGAAATCTTTTAAAAAATGTTGTAAAGTGCTTGTCCAGTACGAGCATTAACTTGAAACGTCAACTTTAAAAATAAACTGGAATTTATGGCCGACAATTTAATTATCTCCAATTCTGTCTAGAAATTATATAAAAAGAATTTGATGAGAGGAATGTTTGTAAAATAAATTTGATGTTATGTAACTGACAAATCTAATTAATTTGGTAACCAAATATAAATATATTTTAATTATTAAATTTCGTAATAGAAGAAAATTGGATATTTTAATAATCTACTTTATTATAAATAATTAATTTAATTTATGGAAAAATTCGACACAGCATTGTCATCTTCAGTTACCTATAAAGCTTTTTTTTTCTCTCTACAATGCCAGAATGACTGTCTTTTTTAGCTGTCGTTAAACTTTTAAGCTGACATTGGAGTAACTCCTTTAGAAACAATAACAATAAGTTTTGAATTTATAAACACATGATTTATAACGAATTTTGTAATACAACATTATTGGAAACGAAGAAAAGTTGAAGTAAAACTAATAATTTTAGAGATGCCGAAAACTTTTGACACTTTGAAATGTCAAATTTCTGTCGAGTAAGATACAATATAAAATTGAACGAAATAATTCTAATAAAAAACTCTAATAACTTCAAGTTAAAATTAAAAGGACTAACATGTACGTTCTCAACTAATTATATTAATAGTATTTGTCTAAAATTTCTGAACTTCAATTCTGAACATCTTCCATTATAATTCTCGACAGTTGATTAAGTCGTTTAACTTGTAATTATTACAGCGATTTTAGTCTTTAAATATTTTAATTTATTATTTGCAATTTTTGTATAATTTTTCCTGATATATGAAAAAATAAAATTGCTTTCTCTTGAATTACATTGCAATTCAGCATTATTTTGTTTTTCAATTTAAATAATACACTTAAAATTTAAGCTTCACACTTTATTCTGATTTAAAACTTACTACGAATATTTATTAATTCATATTTAAATTTTCCAAAGGAAATGCAGTACTTGCAACTTTTACAAAACTATTAATATTAAAAAATAAAATAATTCTAACAATATTTTTTACTAACCAATATTTTTATGGTGCTGTGAAAATAAAACACCCTCACTAAAACTATATTTATTTGACCTAAATTTCAATATCCAAAAAATTTATTCATAAAAAACCAAATAAAACCAAAAAGATTATACAATATTTTTAAAACAATTTCCAAATGGTTTACCATAATTTTTCCCCATAATTTCTCCATCGGATTTGTTGGACACAAAAAAAAAAAATAGAACTAAAATTAAATTCTAACATTTTTTGCTGACAGTTTTTTAAGGATAGACAAAAGGACTCCAACAACTTTGTATGTTTAAAAATTTAACATAAACTATAAAAATTGTGAAATGTTTTCAGAAATATATTTAATAATTTGAAATTAAATGAAAATAATATTAGAATTTTCAATTTTAAAATATGATATTTTTGAACTCTATTTTTCTTTTTGTGAAACATCCTTTTTTAACTCCATTTTATTTTTGGAATAATTAAAGATTTGTGTTAGGAAATTATTTTCAGTTTTTGCAGGATATTTTTTGAATTGAAATAAAATTTTGTTATTAGAATTATTTCGTTAAATTTTAATTGGTTTGTTATGACACGAAATAACCTCAATATTTGTGCATAAAAATGCAATTAAAGCTTATTTTTTTTTGAAAGTCTTAAAAGTGCAAAGTTAAATGACATTTTTTAACTTATTCGTTTTCGATACAAATTCACAAAATATGACAATGAAAAAATGACTGGGAAATATTATTTAATAAAAAATAATATCTAAAAATAATAATTTAAAATGTAAAATATTTATAAATAAAAAAATTATTTTAAATGATGAATTTGCACGTAAAAAAAAATATCAACAATAAAAATTAAATTATAAAAAAAGTCATAAAATATAAATTAAAAAAATTATTATAAATGTGCAGTATTTTGTTGTGAACAGGGTGATTAAATTAAGAAATCATAATTTTATAAATTTTAAAAATATTCAATCAAACTGGATTTACAAATTCGCGACGGTCGATTGAAGCCAATCAGAAATGTCAGTCGCGATGATATTCCGGCACGACGAAGAGTTGAACCAATTTTATGTTTTCCGCACACTATAATATTTGTTTTGACAACTAACTATTATTGACAATTAACAATTAATTTTTGAGTCTTTTTTTTTATGATTTCACAATGCACGAACTGTCACCAAAAAAAAAAAAATGATTTAGTGTAACGTGACGTAAAGCGTCAGCAGAATAAGTTGCTTTTTAAAGACCGTCACAGAATTTTCCAAGAGTAGCATCAAATAGGAATTTAAATTATTCTCAATGGAATGTCTAAATATCAAATTGGACAGAACTTCGGATGCGATTGTAATCGCAGAAGTTCCTTTACCACCAGATTTCTTTAAAAATCTTGCGTAGCATTAAAATTTAATCTAGTTTTAAAATCATATTTTTTTTTTGTATCTAAAAACTAATCACAACATTCTGGCTGGTAATTATTACTATTAGCTCTTATAGATTTCATCAATATTTCAAATCAGTACATGCCTTCTTCTTCTAAAACTGAACTTAATGTTTTAATTATATCTAATTCTAATTAATTCTAATTTCGATATTTTTATAGTAATTGAAAATTTTAAATCTCGTTGTACACATAAAATATATATATGAACAGGTAAATAAAACAATTTCATAAATTTTCCAAGAAATTCTTAAAAAAATCATACCCAGACATTAAATTTTATTACTTTGTGTGTATATATTTATAATTAAATGCAAATACATTTCAGTTTATCACTTTAAGTATATACTTATAGATACACAAATTTTAGCAACAAATTTAAATAAATATATACAAAATGGTTTGTAAATTTATTTGAGTGGTCACTTGATAACTTAATTTACTTTAAGAGAAAAAAATAATAATAATACAAAAAAAAAAACTTATAAGAAAATCTTTAATATTTACATAAAAAATAATAAGATATTTAACATAATTCGTTGTTGTGCCAGTACCATAAAATATGGATGAACAAAACTAGAAAAAAAAAACATAAAATATTTTTTATTTTTTCATATTTTATTGTTAATTTTTATTTTAGCATAGCTCAAAAAAAAAAAAGATATATTTATTTGTTCAATTTTTTTTTTTTATGATTAACATGCGAGCTAGACCATAAAAATACATAAAAACAATTGGAGAACAAAAATTATAATTAATGGGGCTTTTTTTTTTAAATTTTGGTTTTGGTATATTTTTTAAAAAAAATTAAATTAAATTTGCAATAAAAAAAAATAAAAAAGTCAAATAAAAATTATACCAATTGTGATTTTAAAATTTATTATGATTTTTTAATGAAATTTTTATGGTAATTATGAACAATTGCTAATTATAGAGGAAAACCTTGATTTAAATAAATTTGATGGGTGAAAAAAATGCTTTCAAATTTCTAAATGTATACATAAATAATGTTAAAACTTTTTGAAGGTAAATTTATTTAATTTTATGTTACATTCGAAATAAAAAATTAGAATGTTATTTTGGGTTGCCAAAATGAGATCATTAAATGTAGACAATTCGTGCGCATCATATAAACCGGAAGTTGAAACATCCAAATCAATGATATATCGAAAAAAAAAATTATTTTGTAATTAATGATTAACAGGTTGGCTTCCAAACCAATATCAATCATACGGGCCCCTCAACAAACTAGGCCACTGCACGAAAATTTTTGTTGTTACAGAAGACTTTAAGCGTGGAATTAACTATTAAGCCATATCCGGTTTTTGCATATGTTACAAAAACCGCACATTTAGTCCTGACCGGTAATTATAACCGCAAATTCTGAACCGGATATATTTGATCGACCGAATATCTTTTAAAATTGAATTTAAAATTTCAAAAATATGTTTTAATGACGTGTTTTAATATTTGTAATCAACCAGGAGTTATGGTTTTAGAGGAATTGAGTGAAAATATAGGTTACAGAGGCAATCTGTCCATAAGCTACGAACTCGGAGTGCTAGTAAAACATTAGATTTGTATGAAGACTTGGCTTCAATGTCCAAGTCAGTATTCCTAATGACATTTTCTTTCAACAGCTTCAAAAAAGAACTTTTAAAAGTCATTATTAAATTGTGGCAGATAAAGTTACTTCACTGTAAAGTAATTTATGATTTTGAATTCATATAAAATTGGTGAATCTAAATTGTAATAGAAAATACGGTACTATTAATATAAACAAAAATGCAAAAGTTACTCGCACAATTAATGAAAAATAATCTTTAACATTTCTTGTTATAAAGTTTGTTTCCAATTTATAAAAATATAAATTTTCCGGGTGATACTCAAACAAACACTTTTTTTTATTAAGTAAAAAAATTCTATATTAAAGAAAATATAGGAAATTTTATAAGAAAATTCTTATATGTATTATACAATAAATTAAATTCAAGAGAAAACAAATTTTCTTCACAATTTATCCCTTTCGTTTAGTTGAAAAGTTGAAAAAGGTACAAAATATTTCTTGTTACCCTTTAGAGTCGTGATAAATTTAAATTCCAATTTCGAAAATTTTTTTAAAAATAAACATTTTAATTGTGAAAGAAAATTTACATTGAATAATATTTTCATTATTATTTGCACGTTTTTAGTTTATGTAGGTATATGAAAACATGGAAAATATTTTAAACATAAAGTTAACATTTAAAAAGAGTGTTAAATTCCATAGACTGACACTTAATGGCAATGATTCATTATATCTTTTGTAATTTTTTTTAAATCACTTTTTATTTTTAGTAAATTTAAAAACATAAAAGAAAAATGTAAAAATAAAAATTCAATCACAACCAGCTGAAAATTTCAACCGTGAGCTTTTCATGACAGCTTTTTAATTTAATTTTTCCTTTTTATAATTTTTCTTTGTTAGTATTATTATATAATTAAATTTATATTTGTGAGTGTAATTTTTTTTATTATAAAATTAAGTTTTCCGAGGACTACAGGAAGATTTTAATTAAATTTATTCAAGGTTATAAGGACGTAAACTATACAGTCAAGGATAATATTTGACATGCTGTGAGAAATTTATTCTATTAAAAAAAAATATTTATGAATGAATTTATTAAATTGTTTTTGTGTTAATGAAGTTTACGATTTTATGTTATGGTAAATAATTAAAAATATGTGATTTTTATATCATTGTTTATAATTTATTTCATTTGACTAAATGCTTAATTATTGGCATCTAGCCTTGAAATTATTAATGGAACTGCGCTATTTAAATCGTACCAGTATCTAACAGATGTATATGAGTGCATATAGTAAAGTTATTGCCGATTAACAATAACCATTTAGTTTAGTCCAAGATCGCCAATAAGGTCATTGCGGTAGTTATCGATTTGGACTTCCGTCCGAAATTATATTAGATCACAGGTTCAAGATTCCGTACGAAATTATATTAGATCACAGGTTCAAGATTCGTTCATAAATATCTCATCAAATTTGCAACTTTATTTTGATATTGGACTTCCGTCCGAATCGATATTGGTCTAAGTTTATTCAGCTTTAAATAAGTACCAGTAAATGGATTAACAATCAAATGTAATTTAAGTTGGAAAAAGGGGAAGCGAACGAGGTCGTTTGCTACAAACGTATCATTGGTACAGCCATTAGCTTGTTGCAATTAAAGAGTTCACTATAAAGAAATTTATGGTTCGGAATCCGCATGAAATTACTAGATGCTAATTATAATAGAATTTTTCGAAACCGTTAGTCAGAGACCTTGACACCACTGAAAAAGAAGGAGAATCATTTTATTGACAAACTTTAAGTATGTCCAAGTCACATTAGGAACAAATTAAATTATTCTCAATTTTGGTAAAAAAAATCGTAGTACGGAAAAAAGTTGAATTGATCTATAAAATAGCTTGGATATATGAACTACTATTAATGAAAATGATTGAAAACAATAATATTTGTGAAATAGTTTACCCATTTTGATTGGATCTATTAACCAGCATTTCACATTATTCTTCCTACTTAATGTAATTTTAAATTCACTCAATTCATTAAATTACATTTTTATTCAATTAAAAAATCTACTTTTATGTTTTTTATTAATTTTCAATTAAATAGTACATAAAAAATAATGTTTTTTAACAAGATAAAATTTCATTATAAAATGTAAATTATATGTAAAAGCCATTAATAAATTGATTATATCAATTATTTAATTAAATTTAAAAATAATATAATAAATAAATTAAAACTACTTGTATACTCAAGGATAAAATTTCTATAATTAAAAATATAAAATTATTTTTAGGGTAAACTCAGCTAAATTTCGTGATAGTAAGGGATATTAGGGTGATATTGTTAATTTTGTATATAGAAAATAAAATTATAGATATTACGAAATTATATTAGATCACAGGTACAAGATTCGTTCATAAATATCTCATCAAATTTGCAAATTTATTTTAGACCTTCAACTTATAAGTCTAGAAGTAAACTAAGTTCTGTAAGGCTAACTTCGTGATAAAGAAAGTCTAATTCCGTGATGACAAGTTCTAGCAAAAAATTGGAAAATATCAAATAACACGAGTGATCGGTTCCATGTTATTTAAAACCGTATAATTCGACACTAGAAAATAAAATATGTTGTAGAAAGATAACATCTTCATTTCTCCTAATCTAAAAAAAAAATAATTTTTACCGTGTTATTCGAAACTTCATGTTACTCAAGTACTCAAGGGCTTCCTGTATAAGGAAAGGTTTCTGTACTAAATTCTTTTTGAAACGAACAACAACAGATATTTATGCAACTGATAACCAAGTATTTTCCTAGCATTAAAGCGACTGATCTTTTCAACATCACAAAAATTTATTAAATTAGAACTACAATTAAAGAACTGGGTTTCTGATCCAAATTACTATCAAGAAGCCACAGCAACAAGTATTTTTGTTAGGGTAATAGTTTAATCTAGCAGATATGTTGCATGTATAAACTTCGTGGATATCATTGTTCGTTGTTCATTGACTATCACGGAATTTACCCTTGTCACGAATAAAGCCTAGTTTACCCTATATGTACCTATATATTAAAAAAATCATTAATATATTTAAATATTAGTTATGGATTTTATAGGATTATTTAAATTAAATTTGAAAATATTTTCGTAATATTTTTGCGAAGGAGTAAAAAATTATATTTTATATTAATTTTATGATATTTGACCTGAATTCACATATGGAAAAATTAATTATTATGATTTCTAATCGAAAATTTCATTGCAGATGAATAAATTTAAAAAAAAATAAATTTATTTTTTGGAATAATTATGTTTGTAACTACAAAACCAAAAAAAAAAGCTCAATTCGGTGAATCATCACATTGTGATAACATAAATTTCAGTAATAATCGTGACCTACTGAAAAAATATTTATTATCAATTTTTTTTTAAAAAAAAATATTTATGTATTTACCTGTAATCGTGTTATGTATTTATTTTTTTTTTACAAAAAAATATTTACCTAATTTTTATTAAAAAAAAAAAACCTGAAAAAAACTGTTTACACAAAAAAAAAAAAATAAAAATATTTCTGGTGCTTTGGTTCACATATCAAAAATATTTCTAATTATACACTACTTAGTTTTTTATGTTTTTTTATGCTGATGATGTAATGTGAAAATAACTAATTAAGTTAGTTTAGTGAAGATTTAAATCAAAAACTTTTTTTATATTTTTTTTTTGGAGTTCAAGGGCAAAATTAAAGTTTGATTTTGAAAAATAAATATAATGTTAATGTTATCATTATGATTTTCAGGGGAAAATGTGGTTTAACTAAATTGAAAGAGTACAGGAAATTGAAATGTTATATAAATTTTATTGATTATTGTAATCTGATTACCTGTGTATGGTTTGTTAGATTTTAATTATATTTCAAATTAAATTAAAATTTACTGATTATTTTAAATCCTTTATGAAAAATTTATGGATTATCGACAAATTATAAAATTTATTTTGAATTACAAAATTTAGCATAATGTGAAAATTGAAAAAAAAAACGTACTATTTAATTTAGGGTCAAAGTTTGTTAATTTAATGCCAGTTTTGATGATAACTTTTTCTGATTAAATGGAATGTTTTTCGTTCAATTAATTAAAAGGGACATTAAATTATGTGTAGTTTAATCTAACTTTATTCAAGTTAAAATATAAAACTAATTAATGTTCGATTCCAAGAACTTGCTTATCTACCCTATTTAAGTTTTCGAGTGGAATTTTATTCGAATGGAACTTTTTGTTCACTCAGAAATTTATTTAGTATTTAAGTTTTTTTCTTGAACCGAATTAATAATTACCAGATAATTAAAATTTTCGAAATTATATTTTTATACGAAAGATATTGAAAATATTTTTATTATAATTACAATTATTTTTTAAAATCTATAAAAAATTCTATAAAAAAATTTTAACAAGTAAAAAAGAAATTTCCGACTCGGATTATTTTCGAAAAACATTTCTAATCTCTTGGAAGGAAAACCATAAATTTAATTTCAAGAAAATTATCGGACCTCCTGCAACTAAATTATCAAAATCAAATAATCTTAACAGCACATAAATGTTTTATAAGTCAACACATTATGATGCGAAGCGGTCACAGAAATTAATAAATTAATTCTTGAAATTTTATTATCTTCCAAAAGCAATGTACCGTTCAGTGTGTCGACATCTATCCTCATTATCTATAATTTCCATTAATAATTTAATTAATTAAATTTCCTTAATTTATTTTCAAAATATTTTTCACAAAATAATAATCGAATAATCTAAAAATATAAAATTTAAAATGTTTACATAAAATTTTTTTTCTTGATTTAATTAAAATCTATAAAAATTTTAATATTGATTTATGTATATCTATTGAAATTTACATTTTTAGCATAAATGTTTAAATTGAAAAAATTATGTAGAAATTTTTTTTTAAAAAAAAGAGGTTGATGATCACAAAAATTAGAATAAAATCAGATATAGTCTAATGTAAAAAATTTAAATTTAAATAAAGTTAAGAACCCCCGAAAAATTCTTCAGACGTCATTGGTCCATTGAGAATGATTTATTTTTCAAAAATTTCTTAATGTTATGCATTTCGTTTAAGGAAAATAATAAATTTTAGACATTTTTTTTGTATGTAAATTTTCCTCAACATGTTTTTCTTTTTTAAAAAAAAAATTTCTAAAGTTTTGTTATTTTTGAAAATTTGCCAAAAAAAAAAACTTCATAATTACCATTTATAATATTTTTCAAATCAATATTTGTCATCAATAACATTCATCATTTTAGTCTTGTTTTGTTGACAAACCAAATGAAATATATTAAAAATCTAAAATTCTGACAAGTAAAATATTTACGATCAGTAATTACTTAAAACATTTTTTAATATAATTTATTTAAAGTTTAATTAACAATATTTTAAAATATTGAGTTGTACGGAAAATTATTAATAATAATTTTTTAGGAAAATATATTTTCAAGTAAATAATATTTTTTAAAAATATTCCTCTTATGAAAGTAAATTTTCTATTAAAGTTAAAAGTTATTTAATAATTTTTAAATAACCAAAAATTATTAAATCACTTTTCAAACTTTTAGATATGAACTTTATTTAACCCAAAAAAAAAAAAAAACTGAAATGAAAACAGATTTGTTTTTCCTTAAATGACATTTTATTTCTGTATAAAACTAAAGTATAAACAATAAACAGTTCACAAAATTCATGATATACAACTATTCTGTACAACTAAAATATCCCTGAAGCATAAAATTTATGTACTTCCATTTAAAAATGTATAAAATAAATAAAGTTTTATTTTATACACAGTAGTAGTAGTAAAAAAAAAACAGAATAAAACAAATAATCTGAAATATAATTCAGGTGCATTTTGCCCTAAAGTAAATTGGAAAAATTCAAGTGAATTTCTTACCCCAACTAGGTTAAAAAATATAATTTATTTGACAATTATAAATGTATTTCTGTTCTTTTAAAGCTATTTAGGATTAAAAAAAAAAAAACGTAGGAAAATTTAACAAAATAATGAAAAATTGAATTTGTGGAAAATTAATCCAAAAGAACTTCTATGATTTGCTTGACTGAATTTATAGAAGAAGAAAAAAAAGGATCAAATATCATTAATTCTTTTTTCAAGAAAATAAAACTCAATTTAAATCGGATTTTTAAAGATTATTTAACTTAAAAGGATTAAATATTATTTATAAAAGAATTTAATACTTTCATTAAAATAATTGTAAATTTCCTTCGTTTTTTTTTCAAGTTTAATAAAGTGGGCATATTTAGGTGTTCGTTTAATACAAAACAAACCGAAGGTGGGTTTAGCAGTAATATTCGCTTCCAGTCCGAGACATCGATATTGGTATAAGTTTATTCAGATTTAAATGACTATCAGTTATAAAATTACAGGTTAACAGGTATTTTTAAATTACATAATGTTTTACCTTTTTTTTTACGATAAAACATAATTTTAAAATTAGGAAAAGTGCTAACGGTTGAGGCCAATTATTCACGAACAAAAGCTATTATCTTCTTGCAATTAAAAGGTTTCGTCACGAAAGATTGTTCGGAATCAAATATAAAATTAGTAGATGCAAAATGCAATAAAAATGATAAGAACAGATAATTTTGTAATTATGACTCTATGCTCGTAACTGTGCATGGGAATTAGATTGAAAGTTTAATAAACTTTTAATAATTTTAATCCGTTTATAATTTCTAAACCTTTCCGTTTATAATTTCTACATCTATTTTTGAAAATATGGTTAATTGGGATTTGATAGATGAATACTTATTTTCTTTCTGTCATTATTTCAAAAGCATTATTTAGCCAACATTATTTAATTAACCAAAATCAAGGATTTCAAATTTAATTTAAATGGCAGTCTAGACACATCACTCTTACGACATTTAATAAATTATTTAAAAGTCATGTTGAAATATCTTCCCCAACTACACATGGATAAATAATTGTAGCTTTCGAAGTTGATTTATATAATTCATCACCACCAAAAATCGTGGTGTTATGACCTACTAAATGTTAGTGCAATTAAATGTATTTTTAATTATTTCTCTGCAAATTTTCATCCAACATTTTTCTTGAATTAGAAACAAAGTTCAATGTCAGTCAAATATTTCATTTTTAACGAGTCTAATTTATGGTGTGAATATTTTTATTTATTTACTAATATTTTTTATGTAATTTTATTTTGATGATGCCATATTAAATCATTGTATCTACAAAATATTAATATATATTATGTATTTTTTTATGAACCGGTAGAAAATATTATTAAAACATAAAAATAATATACAATCTACAATCTGGGAATAAAATCGAAAATCGATAAAGTAATAAATTGTTGATTTATGGACACGTAAAAATACCTGAATTGTTTTTAAAATAACAAAATCTTTTATTTTTTTATGAAGAATTTGTCGATTTACAATAAAAAATAAATTTATTTTTGACGTGATTTTATTTGAATTTGTTGAATATTATTTTTTTTTTGCAAATTTATTTATCTATTTTCTAATATAAACTCATATCTATAAGATTTAAATGAAAACATAATTTATAGATTTATTTTGATTTATCTGAAAAATAATATTAATAAGCAGTGAAAAAATTAATTAAATTTTTATTAATATTAATATGTGATGTCTTTTAATTGGCCACGATTTTACAAGATAATTGCATAAAAGTGCCGTCCATATTTCATTTTCATGTGTCAAATAAACCAATTAAAATTGATTTGATTTTTTTTTTTTTGTACGAAAAGATAAAAAATAAGAATTTTTGCGATGTAATTTATTATTATGTTTTATGTTTAATATTTTATCTTGAATCTGTAATTTAAATCTTTGTTTAACTTAATTGTGTTGTAAAATATGTTAACTCACGAGTTTCTCAAAACGTTTATCAGAAAATTTGGTCAAATTTTTTCTGGTCATAATTTTGAATTTTTTTCGAAATATTTTCGTGAGAAAAAGCATATTTAGATTAAATCTGATGTAAAATTCAAGGACCATTGAATATTTTATTTAAAATACCAACATAAGAAATTCATAATGATTTTTTAAGCTAAGACAGGCTTTCCGTAGGAACAAACAGGTTTACTACTACTCTGCCTTATTTTTTAAATTGCATAATTTTTTACCTTTTTTTTAAGATAAAACCTTTTTGTGAAACTTTAGTTTTTTTTTTGTGTTTAGTTAAGGAATTTTTCTGACTCACAAGATTTGTTCATTTTAATCCTATTTTTTTTTAATGATTACGAAATTTTTTAAATGTTTTTTTATTTGTATTCACTTGGTAATTTTGCGATTTTTATAATCCTTCCTTTTTTTTGTAACCGAAATAAGAAATACTAATAAAAAAAAAAAAATATATTTTAAAAAGGTTTAAAAAAAAGTCCGTGTGAAAAAATGTCATCTAACAAAAATCTTATAACATTAAAAAAATATGTTTTCAAAAGAAATAAAATATTTTTAATTTTATAAATATTCACATCCTGTTTGCATAAAAATACCATTATAAAATTTACGGAAATTTTGTTCCTTAGGCTAACGCGAGGGTGGTAAATTTTATAGGTGTCTGAACACTTTAACAGATTTTCTTAATATTCAAGTGGTAATACAACAAGTTTTTTATTTCATGTTTCCTTTTTTGTTGATGCCTACTTGCCTCAAGTGCAAATATTTTATGGTCGTCTTTATTTTTTATGAAATATACCAGTGCAGGATTTATTAATAAGCCTAATTAGTATAAAATTTTATAATCCTATTTCTAGGACGGTATAACCTAGGTAAAGTATAAAATAAAAACTGTTCCAGTCAATGTTAGACAAATATATTGCAGTATTGTGTCACCAATTAGGACTAAATGTGTGGCAATTAAATTTTTTAAAGTTTAGGGCCCCAGACCAAAAATCTACTTCAATTATATGATTTGGTTGAAAACCACTCCTGGAAATATATAATTGTATAATTTCAATATTTAATGTTTTCAAGTAGATTTTGAATGTTTTAAATAAGTAAATTAAATATTTAGGTTATTTTTTAGATAATTTAATGTAAATTTCCTTGAAAGTTTATTATTCACGTAATAATTTTCTATCAAATTTAAATAAAAAATATTAATTTTTCGTAAATATTGCCCAATAAATTAAATTTAATTATCTCAAATATTAATAAAATCAAAATTATTTAAACTTGACTATGTGATTTAATTATTGACTGTGACTCGTGACATTGACATTATCACCCTACTCATTTAATAGTAATCCACCTGCCATTACAACTTATATTATAAAACATTAAAATATTTTTAAAACATAAATACATAAATAAATACAAAAAAATATCTAAAAATAAATTCCTTTTAAATGAGATTTTTTTTCTAATTAGAAAATATCTGTAACAAAGAATGTTTTTACACCTTTTTGAAAAATTCTGTGATGATGGGGTGTGGTGTGTCAGTACTCATCACAGTGTCTACAATATTTAATTAAGTTTAATTTACTTTTTTTTTTTTTTGCTTTGTGGTATAATTGTAATTGATAATTAGTCCGAAATTTATTAAGTATTTTTGTAAAATATAATTCTCTCTATTACAAGCTGTTGTTCATTTAGGGGTCTATAGGTGTATATTTTTTTTTACCTTGATTATAATGCCAACAATTTAATTAGCTTGTTAGGGGGTGTCATTTATATTTAATTAAATGATAATTTGTAATAATTTTTGTTGTTATTTTTATTTTAGGATTAAGTTGTAATAAATATAATATTTTTTTTACGTTAAAATTTTGTTGTGACAGAAAATTGTACATAAATATAAATTAAATGAAATTTACAAAAAATAAATTGTTTAGCAGGAGGGTAAATTGATTTGTCATGTTTAATTTCAGCAAGAAAAACTTGCTTGTAGAAATTATTCTTCAAATTAATTTACTAAAAAAAGATATATTTGTGATTATGTTTTATCTTTAGAAGAAATGAGTAAATGTAATTTTGTAGGAAATGCGATAAGAAAATAAAAATAAAAATATAAGAATTAAAAAAAGATTATGTCATTTATAAGTTTGACTTCCCATTAAATTATATTTTAAGTTTAAATTGTCGGAATTGTTGTACTTTTCTTTATGGCTTCTTAAAATTTCGAGTGTTCGCCTACCTTAAAGAGTTCACTAATATTCTTCTTCAATTTGGACTTTTGCAATTTGGAATCTACTGTAATTTGGAATCTGAACATTAAATTTATTTAATGAGAAGAACATTTTATTTACAACAAGTTATTTTTACAATGAGTCCTTAATATTTGTTTCCGTATTTTTCGAAACCTAAAAATTAAATATTTTTGACAGAAATTAGAACAAGTTAACCAGAACAAAGTAAAAAACATTTTTATCATTTAATTTATCCGTGGATGCTACTACTGTACGCATCCTTCCTTTTTCGAAATTAAAATCTAATAAAAAATGTAATTTTTATAGTGAAAATTCTAAATTAAATCACAATCTAATCTATAGACTCGCGATTATTAACTTTTATCAACGGTTATACGATTCTCCCGGAATACGGTTATACCCGCATTCCGGTTAGAGTCGAATTATCATAGTTCTACTTTATTTTAGAGGATAAAATAAAAATATATTTTAAAATTCATTATTTTTATCCTACTGTCTAGTCAAGAAAATAACATGTTGTTACTCGCTAAATTTAAAAATAGTAATAAGCATATTTTTAATGTTATAAATTGTATGCATATTTAGTACACTGTAATATTTTCAAAAAATTGTTATTATGTACATATTTTTAACAAAATTGTCTAACAAGATGTTTTAATCTTTCTCAGATGAAAATTTCATTAAAATTAATATCACATTAATCCCGGAAATATGTAAGAAATTTAATAATTTTCTGTACTTGATTTATAACCGCAAAATCTATTAATTCCACAAACAACTATAATTAAATACAGATATTATAGAAATATTCATAATATTAATTTTCAAATATTTTACAAATTCATCTTCATTTCTAATTTTATAATTCTCTGCATACATTTTAATATATGTATAGAAGGAAAATTATAAAAATAAAAATATTATGCATTGACATAAATAAATTATGATATTAAATTAATCTTATAATTAATTAAAAATACATATACCACAGAAAAATAATTATTATTAAAATATTAAAAAAATTTTGTTTAATTTTAATGGAAAAAATGCAGTAAAATTAATTTCAATTTAAATTTAAATTGCAATAAAATATAATTTTTATGTAGAATTTATGTTTTTTTTAAAAAAATATGCTTTTTTTTTTTTTATAAATTTTAATTAAAAATTCATTAACCACAAAACATAATTCATATTTTTTATTTATTTATTTTGTCAACAATGAACAATTGTTTAAATTAACAAAACTAAACTTTTTCATTTAAAAAAAAAACCACATAATTTTTTATGTTACAATTATTTATAAAATTTCTGAATTATTTTCTACAACAAAACAATTTATGTATTCTTTGTTATTTGTAATGTTTTTTATTATTATTATTTTTTTTTTTTTTTGCTGCCTGCCTCCTATAAAGAAGTCATTGTCCTATGTTGTTGATCATCCAATGATGAAGTCATGATTATCATTCTTCCTTTTAATAAAACAAACAATATTTTGCGTCAAATTGTTTTGATTTTTGTTTTGGTTTTGTTGTCGAGTTATAACTCCATGTCCACCGGCAATGATATCAAGTTGACTACAATTGTGGTGACTGTCAGGCCGGTGACATTGTCACCGGCTTATAAAGTTTTTTTTTTTTTTTAAATAATAAATATTTTCCAATAAACTTGAACTGGAAAAACTTATAAAGTTCAATGTTTTTTTATTATGTTTTTTTTTTAAGTAGTTTTGTAATTTGTGGTGCATTGTTTTTTATATTGTTATCTGGGAAAATTTATCAGCTGTAAGTTTTAATTTTTATGGTTTATCAGAAATCTTGAGGTTTTTATTTTATTTTTATAAGAGTTATAAAAAAAAAATGGCATGATTTTATTGTATTAATTTCCTTGGTTGATTGTTTATCAGTGGCGGTTAAATTTATATTACTATTTAGTCTGGTAATTTACAAAAAAAAAAACAAAACAAGAATTAATAAAAGTCAGCATTTAACAGAATATTTTTAATAATGAATAATGACGGAATCATAAAAAAGAAAAAGATTATTTCCGTTCGTCCGTCCGTTGGTAAACAATTTCTAAATAAATATTTAACACATTAACTGTCTACAGTGGGTAGACAATTTGGTGGAAACTTTGAACATATTTCTATTACAAAAAGTATGTAAATAATGTGTGATCCGCGGCGTTATTAGGTTCTTATCAAAATCATGTTTCTTTAAAAACCGCAAACTAACACAAGAAATATTCTCTAAAAATTTAAATTAGTCTCAATCTTTGAGTAGAATTTAATAGGACTTTTTCTAATTTGAAATTTTTTGGGAAAGGGAGCGCTACTTCGGAACAAATATTAACAATAATATTTAAACTGTAATATGCAGTTTAATAATTGGTTTTCAGAACAGAAATTAGAATTTTTGTTGGATTTTAATTCTAATTATTATAATCCAAGATACGTCAGTCAGTAGGGGATATTCAATATTCAATGAACATAGTAAATATGTAGATTCCAAAAATCATGTAACCTGACGTGTTGTAAATGTAATGAAGATTAAAATAACACAAATTTGTTCAATACTTATTTCTGTCTCTTGGGGCGCTGTATAACTACATATTTATTGCAATTAATGCAACCGACTCTAAATTGATTTTAAATTGACGGCTCTTTAAAAAAAACCGCATAAGTATAAAATTATCGCGCACATCAGTTCTGTTATGCGGAATTTTTTTTTTTCGTATCGAAACTTGAGACTACAAAAAATTAATAAAGTTAATGAGTAATAAAATAATGAAGTCATCATTTTTTCGTTAGGTGAATTCGAAATTGGTATGACGTAATATTTATGGAATTTAAATGGCTTATACAAAATATATATTGAAAATGAACAGACCGTTTGGAATAATCTAAAAGGAGCGATAACCAAACATGAAATTAAAATAACAAAATATTTAGAAATGGAAATTTTAGAAATATTACAGATATTAATGGATCTGTGTATCACAAATATTAATGGTAGCTTTCAGTTAAAATATTCTCGATTTAATTTGGGTCTAGCGTTGCAATTTTTGTCCCTCTAAAGTTTAAATAGTCTTCGAAGAAAAATAGATGCCATAGTACTATAGATAATTGATTCAGTTAATTTTAGTTTCTGATTTAACATGGATATTTTAAATTTAATGCTGTATAGCACGGATTTATTTAACTACTTTCAATAATTTAATTAATTTAATTGAAAAAAAAAAATAGATATTTAAAATTAGTTGAATATTAACTTTCATTTTTCTAAAAAAATCTAAACAACTTTTGACTTATCAAATTTTATCATTCAACATTAAGTTAACAAATTTTACATAATTTTTTTTCTGTAAAATTATTTATTTTCAATTCATTTTCTCAATTACTGATAATTAATTTTTCTTCTTATCAGAATTGAATTTTTAAATAAACGTATACGTATACGAAAAAAAACATTCATGCTTGCTTTTTTGGAAAACTTCCAAATTATAATTTAAAATTTAAAGAAAAAAAAATTACATTACATTATTTTCCGGTATAAACAATTTGAAAAAATATCTGTATTTGTCATATATTTTCAATTAGAAAATTTCATTTATTTCCCATTTTATATAATCGAGCTAAAAATTAATCTATCCCTTTTATACAAAACTTTGTTACATAAAACATAATTCCTCTAAAAATTTCATGGAAAATAAAAATATATTGTAAATACAATTATTATTTTTGTACATTTCCAACATTTCCATGAAAAACTTTTAAAATATATAAATAAATCTGAAAACAGAATTTTTAATAATAATAAATATGAAAAATAAAAAAAATTCTTTAGTTACTGATGCTATGGTAATACATAAACATAATACAACTATAACGACTAGACATAAAAAAGATATTATTATTTAACAATAGGAAAAGTTTAGTGTGTACCTTTTTTTTCTGTATTTCTATTTTTTTTTATTAAAAAATAATGAAAAAAAAAAAATGTTCCTTCCTTGCAACATAAAATTGCAGACAACATAAAATTTTTTTCAAAAGCATTTTTTTTTTAATGAAATTCGATGAAACTTCCTAGAATTTTATTACTATTGTCATCATATCGAATTTGAATTGATTTTCAAAAAAAAAATAGAAATATACATATTTTATATTTACTTTTCTAAGGATTCTGTTTATGCTCCTTGAATTGAACTCCTCAAAAAAAAAAAAATATAAATTTTGTGTTAAGTCTGACAATAAACTGTTGAACAGAGAGCAATAATAATAATAATAAATATGTATCTAAATATATGTATATACATAAAAGTAAAAAAAAAAATCTGAAATTTTATATAAAATATCTTTTTTCGTAGAATTACTTTTTTTTTTTATATATAGGCTCTGTGGCAGACGAACAAAATTTTATTCGAATAAATTTGCATTCATATCCATTTTGTTATCCATGTTTTCTGTCGCTTTCTATTGGAAAAATGTTAAAGGAAATATTTTGTTAAGAAAAATAAGAATTTACAGAGTGATTTATTGGACAAATGTCTATTTTAAGAGAAAAATTTTTAAACATCCAAATGTTAAAAGGGTCATTTATGTGAAATGAGTAGTTAGCGAGTTATTGTAATGGAATGTGGTAGTCTAGCCACTGGTAGGCTGGGAAATATGAACAAATTTGTAATATCGATAAGTTCCCTCGAAAATGTACATATTATACGATATTTGCAAATTTTGATAGGAAAACTTGGTACTCAGTTTTTTAGGGATGCTTATAAAATTACTGGGGTAAATATTCTCAAGCTTTTTTTTTTGTATTTAGTGGAACTAGGAAAACTGAACCAAAACATCGTGTTTCTTCCAAACTATTAGTTTCTTATAAAAAGAAGTTTTTGAAAATTTTATTACTCAATACACTTTCGCGAGAAAGTCTATGAAGTTTATGGGCTCCTCTAGCCAGGAGAGGAGCCCATAATCTCTTTTAATTTAATTTTCATAATTATTATAAATTTTAATTTTAATTAAATGGTCAACATAAGATTATGGAAAAGAATTCAAAAAAAATATATGAATTATAAAATTTTTAGGATTAAAAACATGAATTTTATAATCTTACGAGTATTCCTTGAGTTACTATGTACTGTGAGTTATATTACGTACATTTTCTACATTTATTAGAATAACGATTGTTAACAAATTTTGCTGAAAATATTTGCTTGAATTTATTAAAATTTATTAAAATAACAAATAAATATATGTTTAATATATTAACAAATAAAAAAAAAAGTAGACAATTCACTTCAAGGTTTATGTTTTTATGTTTTGATTCAATTTGAAGATGACAAATTAAGATTTTCATTTTGCCATATTAAATTTAAATATAATTTAACATCTAAATTTTAAGGATTTTAAGATTTTAAATATTTTAAGCTCATATCATTACTTTATTTTCAAAAGACGATTATTAGGGATCAAAAAGGAATCAAAAAACTAAATAATTAATATCTTTTAATTTATTTTTCTCATATTTATTATAAATTTTTACATAAAAATTTTTTCTTTTTTTTTTGTTCCAGGACTTTGGTCCATAAACGACTAATCTTCTTTTAAATACTCTATAAAACTATATTAACTATGGACCATGCCGTAAAAGCAACTAAAGGACGACCATGGAATACATTACGTTTCGAGAACGACGAATTAGAATGTTTGTATCAGCGTTACACATTAAAATTACAACGTTTTTCTGTAATTGGTGTTGTGGCATTAGTTGTAGTCTTATGTGGTGTTATGGCTGCTTTAAGTTTAACATACAACCATAGTCCGACATTGCATGTAAGTAAACTAAAAAAAAAAAAATATTTATAAATCCTTTATAAATAAAATATATATTTGAAATTTTTTGTAATTTTGTAATTTTGAAATTTTTTTTTTTTTTTTTATTACAGAATGTTTTTAATTCCGTAATGTGCCTCGTGTTTGCTATTCTTTTAGCTTTGTTGCAATGTCGTGTCATTAAGGATCATCATCTTCCGTTTTTATGCTATGGAATTTTATTTTTTACTGCTTGTATTTGTTTTGTTTCAATGCCAACCGTTGGTAATGTATTTCCGGTTGATACAAAAGAGGTAAGAGATCCTTGACAAAGGCATTCAAATTTATATATAAATTTAAAAATTTTTTTATTTTATTTCTCTCCTTTAATGTTTTACTATATATTTCAAGGACATATATATATAAATTTTGAAAAAAAAAAAAATATGTTTTAAAAAGAAAGTTATAATGTTTTGTTGTGGGTGGTAAAGTAATTTAATATCTTTATGATCAAATGGAAATATAAAATAGAAAAGTTTTGATGTTTTAAATTTATAAAATTTTAAATTAATTTATAGTTCAGTTTATTATTAAGTTAATACTTATATAACATTAATTTTGAATTTCTAGAAACATAAATTGTATTAAATGTCCTTTATTTGTGTAAATTATAATTCAATTTTCATCAAATTTAATTACAATATGCATCAAAGATATAATTTAATATTTTGAATAGTAAAAATTGTTTATTTATGAATTACACTAAGAGAAAATTTAAGGACCAAGGAAAAAAGAATAATTACATATTAAATGAACTGCGTTATGTCAAAATTATTTACATGCCATTTTAAAATAGTAATTATTGAGTAATTATTGTCTAGACTAGACTAGACAATTAGAGTAAAATGAAAGGATACAAAAAAAACTGAATATTCCACTAACGAAAAATATTTTTCGTTGTAAATCTGGAAATCTTGTAAAATTGCGATCTTGGGAATATTACTAATCCTAAATTTTACTAAATGGTATTTTGCTTTTACCATAGACCGACCTACGCTTTTACTATAGGTATATCGAATGTTGTAACCTATACAAGGCAAATCAATTTCATGGTACAACAATTATTACCTTGTCGAGTAGTAAAAGTAATTCAGATTTGAATACTTTTAGCCGAATATAAAATTTTAATGGTTTCTTAATTTTCTGTATGGAGATGTTACAAAAACTGACGTAGAGAAATGTTAATTAATTGACCTAGAAATTGGCGGCGATTTCCTTATAAGTAGATTCCGAAACTTGATTTTTTTTTCCAGTTTTGTTGACAAACCATTAGGTTGATTCTCGAAAATGCCAGAATTATGATTCGAAACGAAAGTGAAGTTGGGTTAAATTTGAAAAAGTATTCTAAAAAACGTTGATTTTAAATATATCTTTATTTTTATTGCCAGTCCAGCCTAAAAGAAACAATCGAGAAAATTGGATAGAATAAATGAGTAACATTCTGTGGTTCTTTTTTCAAGTATACTACATTTTAAAACACGAATTTTGAAAGATGAGAGGAAAATTTTTGAAACCAATAACGATTTTAATCTTTACACAAGTTGCCACGTTATTTTATTTGACTCCGTTCCTACCTATCCTCATAACTAGTTTTGAACTATTAACAAACACGGGATTCATTTTTTGTAGAACCTCTACAATACATACGATCTTTTTTTACAGGAACACTGTATGACACGATCTGTAATTCGTCTCGAATGGGTTAATTGAATCAACTAAATGATAAAGACTAGCGTTTATTTCCGAAATAGTTGAATAAATGATTTATTGATTTTACTAATAAAGTAAACAATTTTTCAGTGTACCATATTGTTGGTCAACCACGCAATATTCCATCCTCCACATTATATATTGTTTTTAATATCAAATTAAATTTAACAATTTCGCACAATTTCTCTCACATTTTTCTTTTTTTTTATTGAAATCCAAGTTTAATTTAGCGAAACGAAAAGCTTTTTATATTTTTTTCATCACAAAAAAAAACATAAAAACATAAAATAATAAAAAAGAATAAAAACAATTTTCTATAAATTTTGATTTTTTTCAGGTCATGGCTGAGGGTGTTTGGCAAATTGTTTTTGTTGTATTCCTAGCATACGCAATGATGCCATTACAAATATGGGAAGCTGTTTGTTTTGGAATAATTTTACCATCTGTTCATATTGGTTTAACAGCATATAAAATTTTTACTGATACATTTCAATATTTGGAATACAATCAGGTCAGTATTTTGTGGCAACATTATTTCATTTTAAATAAATAAAACGGAAATTTTAAAAACACATAAATTATGATGATTTTGCGATAAAAAGAATATATATGATTTTTAAAAATATTTTAAGATATTTTTTTTTATTAGGATAAGAAAATCAATTAGGAAGAAAAATCTTTACGTTTACCATCCTCTGACGAATTTTAATTCTGTCAGAAATTACTTAAGTTTACTTTTTCTTTAAATACAAAATTTAAGATAAAATTTTGATAAATGGATTTATACTATATTTACATTTAAAAAAATTCAAAATATATCAGAGATGATGAATATTTAAAATGGATTTTATATATTAATGTAAAATATTTTGAAATTTATCCAAAAAAAAAAATTTCTCAAAATAACACAAATTATCTTTAAAATCTGCACAAACCGCCAAATGCATTAAAAGTTCATTTAAAATTTAAAAATTAATTTTAAATGGCAAAAATTTTGAACCTTCATTTTTTTGTTTGTAAATAACATATTTCGTTTGATGAAATTTACTGACGTTTAATATTAAATTTCAATTTTAAAAGCTTTTTTTTACATTGATGGGTAAAATTTGAAAATTAATAATTTTCTTTCAAGTGCCTTTTCAGAAAAAAATTAAATGCACTGAAATAATTTTAAAAAAATTGATTTTACATTGTAAAATTTATTTTTAATATACTAACTGAAGGACATATTCCAATAATTCAGATTTGAGAAAATTCGAAAGGAAATTGTAGAGTTCCCTGTCATTAGTTAATTGTCAGTCGAAGACATTACGTTTATCTTGAAAAATCATTTGCAAATTTTACTAAATTTATTTTAATTAATAAATTTAATATAAAATTATAAACTTAGGGCCGAATTAATAAATCACACTTGAATTTAGTTGGACTTAAGTGTATGATTTCGTATTTATAAACAATACTTAAGAACCACTTAAGAGCCATTTAAGTAATGATCATAGCACACTTAAGAGCCTCTTAAATTTCATTGGCAGTATTGTCAGCTTTAAATAATAAAATTTGACACCTGTAAATTGTCAAATTAAATAATTATCAAATAATTATAAATAATTGTCAAATAAAAAAAAAAATAAAAATATTTGTCTAAATTAAATTTTTAAAAAAATATATTTTTTATCTGAAATAATTTAATCACTTCTGCTGTCAATTTGTTTCGGTTATGACGGATTATTTTTTAGATTAGTGTTATCAACATAAATAGAAAAATCATATTACCAACATTTCAATTTAAAATTATGTCAATACTACCAACTAAACTGAACAAAAATTCTACAATATAAGTGTGCTTTATTAATACGAAAAATAATCGCAAACTTATTCAAGTATTTACTTAAGTATTCACTTAAGTGTGATTTATTAATTCGGGCCATAGTATTTTGAAATGTAAATTCGAATTTTTTTCTGATCCATTTCTGTGTAGGAAATACTTTTTCATAATTTGGTGAATGTTCATTAAACAAGCAATAATTATTGGCATAATTGCCGTATCGAAAACTTA
Organism: Empis livida; assembly: GCA_963932195.1. Taxonomy (NCBI): domain Eukaryota; kingdom Metazoa; phylum Arthropoda; class Insecta; order Diptera; family Empididae; genus Empis; species Empis livida. The sequence continues at coordinate 33,584,088 of OZ010648.1, forward strand.
TTAAACTGTTACTGTCCCAGAAATTATAACTTTGTTATAATATTTTCTAGATAAATTCTGTGGAAATTTGACAAAACATGAGAAACCAAAGAAAAATTAATAAACCAAAGAAAAATTAATAAACTCTAAAATTATTCTCTTAATTATTTTTGCCAAATTATGACAAATTGACAATTTCTGATATTCTGATGTTACATGTTAATTGATTTTAGTCAATTTACCATTTTTATTTATATATTTCCAAAACATTGAAAATCATATATGTAAATGTGAATTGACAAATTTTGGTGTACGAATCAGTTCCTTAAAAAGAAAAGAAAATACATTATTCTAATCTTAATTACTGACCATTTCAGATTTCACAAGCCTTTTTTTATGACAATTTATGATCATGTTTCGAAAAGTTATTCTTTTGAAAATTTCTAATTATGTAAATATAATAATTTTACAAATTTCCACAGAATTGTTATATTTTATGGGTAAATTACAATTTATCCAAAATATAATTATGATAAAATCTTTATTGGAAAAATGTTACAAAGTAAATTTAAATACAAGTGACTAAATTGAAAAAAAAATATCTTCTTAATGTGAAACTACATTAAATGAACAGCCATTTTTTACTAATTAAAATCGCAATTTTTAATTAAATAATTTCTTTATATTTTTTTTTTTCAGTTAATTGCAAATATTGTTATGTTTGCTGGTGTTAATGTTGCTGGTTTAGTTGTTAATATTATGATGGAACGTGCTCAACGTCGTGCATTTTTAGATACACGTAATTGTATAGCATCACGTTTAGAAATACAAGATGAAAATGAAAAATTAGAAAGATTATTATTATCTGTACTACCTCAGCATGTTGCAATGCAAATGAAAAATGATATTTTATCACCGGTTGCTGGTCAATTTCATAGAATTTATATACAAAAACATGAAAATGTTAGGTAAAATATCAAGGAAATTAATAGATTTCAGAATAAATTAAAAAAAATTATTTTTTCTTTTAACAAATTTAGTATTTTGTTTGCTGATATTGTTGGATTTACTGTACTAGCTTCACAATGTAGTGCTCAGGAATTAGTTAGATTGTTAAATGAGCTTTTTGGACGATTTGATCAGCTGGCACATGTAAAATAAATTTAAAATTTTAGTTGGAACATATTTAATAAGATTATTTATTTTTATTAGGATAATCATTGTTTAAGAATTAAAATTCTCGGTGATTGTTATTATTGTGTATCTGGATTACCAGAACCGAGAAAAGATCATGCAAAATGTGCTGTTGAAATGGGATTAGATATGATTGATGCAATTGCGTAAGTAAAATTATTAATAAATATTTTTTATTTAATTTATTTACGAATTATTGGAAATATTTGACGGATACCAAGAGCATTAAGAAAGCCATTAAAATATTGTTCAGTATAAAGGCAGTAATGGTTTCGAGAGTTTGGTTTTTAATGCAATATAATGTTGTCATTAGAACAGGGTTCAAAATTTTAGTTGTCGCTACTATGTCAACGAATATGAGATCACTACAAGAGTCTGTTCTATATTACGTAATTTGTCAACACATAATTTTAATTTAATAAATATTTACTAGGACACAGATCTAAAACAGTGAAAATGTTCGTTTAATACTTTTCACAAAAAAAGTGTATAAACAAAAAACATAAAACAGTGATCAAAATTCTCCAACATTAAATCAAAATTTATGCCGTATTTCAAAATTATTTATTATATTTAGGGAAATGAAGAATTGGATGATAAATGTAATGGAACAGGGAAAACTTAAAAATAATTCAACGACTAATCAGTTGTCAAGGTATTTGGTATTAAAATGTTGCCAGAATATTTGTTGCTTGACCAAATTTATTGACAATATTTGTTTTCCACTATTTCATTTAAGCAATTTTTTCCCATATTTTTGTAAAAAAAATAATAATAATAATTAAATTATTATTATTTAAAATAATGTTTTATGGAGTTTAAAATAAATTTATTTGTGCAATTGTAATTATGAATAAATTGTTTTCAAAATGTGTCTAAGATTATATTTAAAAAAAAAAAATTCTAACTAATTAACATTATTTTTCATTATTTTACTACCTTTGACTATTTTCGTGCTTTTTAATTTTCTAATTTTTAAATAATTTCTAAAAAAAATTTCATTTTTCCATATTTAGAACTGTTGTAGAAGCTACTGATGTTATTTTAAATATGCGTGTTGGTATTCATACTGGACGTGTTTTATGTGGTGTATTAGGTTTACGTAAATGGCAATTTGATGTTTGGTCAAATGATGTAACATTAGCTAATCATATGGAATCTGGTGGTGAACCAGGTCGTGTACATGTTACTAGAGCTACATTAGATTCATTATCTGGTGAATATGAAGTTGAAGCTGGTCATGGTGATCAAAGATCATCATATTTACGTGATCATGGTGTTGATACATATTTTATTGTTCCTCCACCCCATCGCAGAAAGGTTAATTATTCAAAACATTAATATATTAAGTATTTTTAAAAAAAAAAAATTTGAATTTTTTTTTTTTAATCATATTTTATAGCCATTAATGCTTAACACATTGGGTGTACGTTCAGCTATTGGTAGTCGACGTAAATTATCATTTCGTAATGTTTCTAATGTTGTTATGCAATTATTACATACAATCAAATTTTCTGAACCAGTACCATTTTCAAATATGGCAACTGGATCATATCCATCAACAGCTGGTAGTACTGCTGGTGGTACAGCAGCTGAAAAGAATTCATCAAGAAAGGTAATTCAAATATTTTTTTTTTTTATATACATAAACATAAATATTTTAAAGAATGATTTGAATTTAGTGCTCCTGAATTTTTTTAGTTTGTAAATATTTTTATGAATACACGGTAAAACAAAAAAATAAATTATTTAAATTTTAATCTAGTTTAGTTTCCCATTTACCACTGCATTTTAAAAAAAAAACATTAATTTTAATTAATTAACAGTGGGAAAAGTTCTATATTTTTAGTTAATAAGAAGGAAAAGCAAAAAAAAGGATAATTGTAATCAAAATTCGGTTTTTTTTAGTTTTGCATGTCCCCTTGTTCGTTAAATTTTAAGTTTTGACAGTTCGTTTTTTTCTGTTCATTGTTGAGGATAAAAAATCCAAAAAAATCATAAAAAAAATCAAAATTAGAAAAAAAATTGAAGAAAAGAAAAAAAAGATTGAAATTTCAGTTTTTTTTTTTTTTATGCGAATTTTTTTGATTATGATTTATTATTTTTCTCCTTCTTTTTTTTCTTTTAATTTATTCCAGGATGCGGTAAGTGTTGCGCTTTTATTATTTCCTTTAAATCTATCTTCTGTTTCTAGAAACAAAAATTTTAAAATTAGAAGAAAAAAATTATACAAATCTTGCTGTCGTTTTTTAAAAATATAATTTTATTATTTTAATTATTATATTATTTTTTAATTTTTTTTGGAATTTTATATTAGTTATTTTTGGAATTTTTAGAGGTTAGATTGAATATTTTTATAAGAAATTCGTTAAATTTTAGTTCAAATAAATAATTGAACTAAAAAGTAATATAATTGCATTTTTGAAAATTTGTAAATGTAAATAATATGCATTTATATGTAATAGTATTTGTGGTGAGCTATTACTGATTGTGTGCGTGGTAAGTAAATAATCAAATAATTTTTTTTTTTTTTTTTGAAAATGCTATTAAAAGTATATGTTATTAAGAGGAAATGATTTTGAATATTTAAATTAAGTTTTTTTAGAAAATCGTTAATAACAAATTACAGCCTTCAAGATATTCAAAAGTGTGAGAAAAACCAAAATAATTAAAAAAAATTATAATATGTTTATTATTAAACTCTACAAATTTAATACAAAATGTTATTAGGCAGAAATCTTTTGGTATTAAAATCTAAATCAAGTACCAAAAGTAATTAAGCAGGGAGGATTAAGTGAATCACAAATGTTTACCTGAAGTGTAACAATTCGTTAAATATTGTTTAGTGTTTTATTGCTTATCAAAAACCATTTAAGTCTAAAGAAGAATTAACATAAATTTTAATCTAATGAAAAATTAACATACAAAGTAATAGATTTGCTATGTCCTGCTTGGAGGATATAACAAATTATTTAGACGTACGGTTTGGATTAATTACTCGCTGTACGGGGTATTTTTAATTTGGATCTTTGCTAAAATATCACACGTATTGCGACAGTTCTAAGTATTTTGATTATAAAAGAAAATCCTTTTGGAATTTTTCTACATAATATTTTCTCGATTTTAGAATTCTAATTTGATAATAAACCTAAAATGTGTCACTTGTGTGACAATACTAATGCATAGAATACGACTTTTAAATATCAGTTAAATGTTCGAAGAATTATAAAATCAAAATTATTTCCTCTTAATTAATAAAATATTGTAAATAACTAATGTAACACAATTTTGTAACTAAAATAAACCAAAAATAATTTTTATTTTTCAAAAAACATAATCGAATTAAAAACCCACCCAAAAACTGTAAAAAAACATCAATCTTAATAAACATATACACAAAAATTGTAGAAAATATTAGAAATATAAGCCTAAAGATAGAAAAAAAAAAATTGGATAATTAAATATTAAAAAAAAAAAGTGTTTATTTAAACATTTTCAAATGAAAGTTTATCTCCTAAATTTATTTGTACTTAATACAGGTGTTGCGGCTACAAAGAATATTACACGCCCCAACAGCTCAGGGTGACAGTGTATCTATAGGATCTTCAAATATCATTACTTCGAATAATAGGCAAAAAGTGAGAAGAAAATTATTACAAGTTTAAAAAGAAACAAAACTACTTTACAAAAATAAAACAATTTCAAAAAAAATAATAAACATCACAATTTTGTTGAAAATTTTCATTACAAATTTTGTTTGCTAAAAATGAAAAACAATTTTTACATATATATACTTAATTTAACTCAAAATACAATTTTTATGTTTTGATTAATAAGCGTTTGAGTTGCAGTTTCGTTTTGGATCTTTTTTTTCTTTGTTTATTTTTTTTAAATTTATTTTTATTATTTTGTGTAAGAATTATTGTCCTGTAATTTTATCCTTTTTCTTAAAAATTCTTGAAATTTTTCGCTAGTAAAAAAAATTTACAGAAAAAAAGAACACATTATTTTCTAATCATTTTTAGTATTGCCGATTTTTGAAAATAAAACTCAAATTTCAACTCATAATATTAAGTATGTCAAGTGAGCTAATTTTGCTTTGATAATTAAGTATATTTTTAAAGGACACAAATGAGTGAACATAGTAAATTTTGAAATTTGAGTTAATTTTGAATATATTTTTAATCTATTTTTGAAGTAAATTTTATTTAAACCTTGGTAGAAAATTAGTTATAAAATATATTAAAATTTCCCAAAAAAAAAAATTAATTATTTCACTTAACTCAATTTATGTGTGAAATTTTAAATTATATTATATTAATAACTTTTTCAATCTCAAACTTGATTGTTTTTACATTAATCCACAAAAAAAAAAAATTTTTTTTAAAAAAATGTTTCGCAAATTTGTACAAAATTGTATAAAAATATAAATATTTTAAATATAATTGTATTTGATTGTATGAATAGAGTCCTTTTACGGAAGGGCATAATACGAATTTAAATTTATGGTTTGTAATATATTTGGTTTTAGTATATATTTGTGAATCCTTTAACTAAATTTAGTATATAAGTTAAAATTACTGCATGTTTTAAAAGAAATAAGTGCTATTTTCGTTTATGTTAAAAACTTGTATACTATTATTTACTGTGAAATTTTTATTGTATTATCTTTAGAGAAATTTTATGTATAAATCTATTTTCTGTGCGCTTTAATACAAAATGTTATAAATAATAAATATTATATATGTATTATGCCCACTTAGAACTGTAGAATTGGAAGGTGGATTGAAAAGTTTTATTTTCAGGATATTTTTATATAAAAAAATATAAACAGAATTCAGATTTTTTTATTGTTTTTAATATAGAAAATAGAAACAATTTAAAAAGGGGAATTAAAAAAAAAATTACTAAAAGTTAACTTTAACATTACATAAAATTGTGATGGTTAATTATTGATTAACAGAAAATTTTGTATATCAGTGATTTCACACTGTTTTAATAAATATTTATTTTTAATTTATTTTTACGAAATTTTACAACAAATTTAAATTTAATTTCTTAACAAAAAATTAATTTTTCTGCTGAAAAATAATCTTTTGAATAAACTTTTTAATCCAGTCCATCCCAATAAATAATTTACGAAACGGAAATTATTAATAATTTTCAAAATAAGTAAATTTTAAGTGCTACTAACATTAAATAATTCGCTAGAAAAAAAATTAATTTTATTATTCTGCGTATATATGTTGCATGAATATAAAATATAAAGTTCAGCTTCATATACTAATAGAATGGTTGGCATTAAATAATTTTTTTTTAACAACATAAGTAAACAAGTATAGTGTAAAAAAAGTTTTTTCAAAAATTAATTTTTCACTCGATTTCTCACTTGAAATTGTATCGAATAATTAATGAGGAAAAAATTACTAATTAGATTTTTTTTTAATATGTCCTATAATACGGACATGCTATGTAGAATTTTAAACTTTTAATACGCCAATTAGTTTTAATTGTTGTAATAAACTTTTTTTTTCCTTATTGCAAAATTACTTGATTTAATGAATAATATTAAAATTCAAATTAATAGTTTATATTAATTTAAATAATATTTTTAATTTTAATTATAAATTCTTATTTGAATAATTTTTTTTTACAGATTTCATAAAAGTCGTAGTATTGAAATCGGAAATTAAATTTTTGAAAAAACTTTTTTACAATTACAAAAATTTTGTTAAACACATCTCTAATCCAATTTTTCATAATGATTTTCATCTGTTTTTCCTCTTTAATTATCGTATTTTCAAATCTTCTTTTATACTTAAAAACCGTAAAAAACTATAACCAGTAACAAATTTAAAAGTTCCTTTTTTTTATTTTATGTTTATATAAAAAATTATATATATATATTTTCCTCCACTGTTTTTGTTTTTTTTTTTCTTATCCTTATTTCCAGACGAAAGTAACTGAAAAATTCAAAAGACCATTTAGAAAACGTCATTCCAGTGTTCATAATCAACCAACAAATCGTGTTAATCGATTTTTATCACAAGCAATAAATGCTAGATCAGTTGATCGTGAAAAATCAGCTCATGTTGATAGGATAACATTACGATTTCGTGAAAGTGATAAAGAACGTGAATATCATAAAGATTTTGATTTAGGTTTTACAACAGCAATGGTCTGTAGTTTATTATTATTGATATTGGGTGCTGCTTTACAAGTATCAGCTTTACCAAGAACATTAATATTATTATTATTATTTTTGACGGCTTTTATATGGGTCAGTTCAATATTAATGCTATTGTTAGCTGTACGATTAAAATGGATTGGATGGGATTTATCAGAAAGTTTTAGTTTACGTTTGGCTATTACAGTATTTACAATTGTATTAATTTATTCAGTTGGGCAAGTAAATGTGGTAAGTTTTTCCATTGACAAATATTAAAATTTTCAAAAATTTCTTCCATTTTTTAAATTTTCCAAAAGTACAAAAAAAATTAATTCTTTTCAAATTTATACAGTTTACTTGTGTATCTGATCATCCATGTTCTTATAATGGCACTGTATCTGAAGTTGATCATGATTTTATTGGTTTTAATCATCAAAGTTATGCTCATCGAAAATGTTCATTACCACAATATGTCTCATTGTCAGCAGCATTTGCATTTTTATCAGTTTCAGTATTTTTAAGGTAATAATAATAATTTGAAGAAATTATATTTTAAATTAACAAAAAAAATTTATTTTGATATTCAACAGATTGCCAATTATAATAAAAACCCTTTTAATATTAACCATGGGAACAATTTACACATTGTACATTGAATTGTCGCACACAAATATTTTCGAATGTTATGACCACAGAGTTAAGTAAGTTTTGTAAAATTTCAAATAATTATTTTTTGGTTAATTTTATATTTAAATTTTATATTAAGCTCTTCAATTCCACTTCATTTAATATCATTGGCAAGAATTGTTATTTTTATGATTGCAATTTTGGTACATGGACGTTTAGTTGAATGGACTGCACGATTAGATTTTCTATGGCAATTACAAGCATCACAAGAAAAAAAAGAAATGGATGTTTTACAGGAATCAAATAAAAGAATATTACATAATTTATTACCCGCTCATGTTGCATCACATTTTCTTGATAATCAATTTCGTAGTAATATGGTGAATATATATTATCTATGTAAATTTTTATAAGTAGTTTTGTATAATGTGTATTTATGTCAAATTTACTATTATACTTTGTTTCTTTTTATTTTAAAGTTAAATGATTCAAATTTTAATTTAAATGAGGATTAATTATTGGATAATTTTATAATAAATTTTTATTATTAGATAAAGTAGTCAGGAAACTTTTAAAGTCTGTCTATTATTTAAGGGCTTCAAGGATACATTTTAAGTCGGAAATCAATAATTTTGGTATTTAAAAGGGACTAAATGAAAAAGCAATTCAAATTAAATTTACAGTGAAATAAAAAGTTTTTCGTAATCCTATTACCAAGCATATAGACATTTTTATGGGGAAAAGTTATTTCGGATTTCAGTTTGGGTTTTTCATAGACAGGGGAAAGTAGTAAAACTAACAAAATGTTCATTAGATTTATCTTCTAAATTGACAATTTTACTGGACCCTTTTGCTTATGAACTTAAACAACAAATTGGGTAAATAGTTTAAGAATCGTAAATATAAATTATTTGAATCATTTAATTTATTTTTCTACAAAAATTTCTTAACAATTTAATACATTTTTTACACTAAATTATTTCTATTTTCTACACCAATTTTTTATCTTTTATTTCCTAAAATGAAAAAAAAAAGAACATAAGCCTTCAATGAAATGATGATGTTAACAAGGATGCAAACACCGAGCTAATATAATCTCTATTTTAATACAATTTTTATTTTCCTTACTTTTTTATTGTTGAAAAAGAAATATCCTTTACATATTTGACTCCTCTATAAAATTATTTTTTTTTGTTATTACCAATATTACAATTAATTTCTGTTTTTAGTGCCTGCTTGCTGTGCCTGAACCTACTCTACTATTTTTACACAACTTAAATTTTTTTAATGTATATCGTCAATTACATATTTAATTAATTCTCTTTTTTTATATATATATATTTATGTGTGTGTAATAATAACATTGTTTCAAAACTAACCCCCCTTAGAAGTTAATTTTTTAGAGGTATTGGTTTGCTAATTATTCTAGGGTAACCCCGGACAGGAGTTATACCATCAAAGTTATGCAAAAGTTGGTGTTATATTTGCATCAGTACCAAATTTCCATGAATTTTATACAGAATTAGATGGCTCAGATCAAGGATTAGAATGTTTACGTTTATTAAATGAAATTATTGCTGATTTTGATGAGGTAATTAAAAAAAAAAATATATTAGATTAAATTCAGATCTAATGAGATTTTTTTTTATATTTTCTTAGCTATTAAAAGAAGATCGTTTTCATGGCATTGATAAGATTAAAACAGTTGGTAGTACTTTTATGGCTGCTGTTGGTTTAATTCCAGGTAATTTTTGTTTATTATGGGAAAAATTAAAGTTTCTAGAATTTAAAAATAATTTTTTTTATTGCTATTAGATTATAAAATGATACCAAATGACCCTAATTCAATTAGACGACAAATGACTGCATTAATGGAATATGTTAAAGCTATGAGATTTTCTTTACAAGAAATCAATGATCATTCGTATAATAATTTTTTATTAAGAATTGGTGTAAATGTTGGTCCAGTCGTAGCTGGTGTAATTGGTGCAAGAAAACCACAGTATGATATTTGGGGTAATACTGTGAATGTTGCTAGTCGAATGGATTCAACTGGTATACCAGGATATACACAAGTAACTCAAGAAGTTGTTGATAGTTTGCAAGGATCTCATTTTGAATTTAGGTATAGGTTTTTATAATTTTGTTGCTGAATCTACTAAAATATTTATTATCTTTTTGTACAGGTGTCGTGGCCAAATTAAAGTCAAAGGAAAAGGAGATATGATTACTTATTTTCTCTGTGAACAACAAAATAATGCTTTAAATGGTGAAGTACGTAATGCAATGTTAGGAAATCGACCACATCCAAATAATTTTGTACAACAAACACAGCAACAACAACAACAACAACAACCAAATCAACAACCGCAGCAACAACAACATTCTCAAATGCACCCGGCAGAATATTATCAAAAACAATCACAATTTAATGAAAAAAATTACTTACCAAATATTAATAATGAAAATTATAATGTCAAAAAGGATAATTACAATTATGCTGATAATTCAAATGTTTTTAAACAACAACAATTACCCCCGCCACCGTCATTACATCCGGATGATCCACGATTGAAATATCAAAAACAAAATTACAATAATTCACAAAATTATTTTAAACGTGATGTATATTCAAATCAACAACAATTTAATCCAACACAAATACAAATGCAAGTATTAAATGGAGTTGGTGGACATGTTGGTGTTGTTAGTGCAGCAGCAGCTACTGCGATACAGACACAAATTAAACCTCAACACTTGGCAATGCGAGAGAATTTTAATATTACTGAAAATCCAAGTATGACAAATCGTGATAATTATAATATTCGAGAAAATTATGGCCATCAAATGCCAAATCATAATAATATTATACGACGGGCTGAACATGTTAATGTACGGAATCAGTTCAATAATAATTATAACAATTGCAGAGAAAATGAACCGTTGTTACATTCAGCACCAATTGCTAAGGTAAGTTTTGCTAGAGCTTTTTTAGTAGGATTCGCTTTATTTGGTTTGAATTCAACAATTGAGTATTTATTACGAGTAATCACAAGTCCTTAAAATATTATTAGGGTTCTGGGATATATATTTGAAATACAATGTGCAGAATTCCATTGTTTAATTAATGCTGTCCTACCAAAATCACTTCTGCACCTTACACAGTTTATTACATTTTTTATTAGCTAAATAGTTTTAACTGCATACGGAAAACACAATATCGCAGGATGAGTTAAATTGAATTTTTATCTTTCCATATTCTCTATGACTGCATTTGCATACGATTCCTGTTCTTATTTATTGCATATCGTCTATAATACAAAATGTTTCACATTATGCGCTTTTCATCAACATTGCTATTTTATCTTGTCTTGACTTCCTTTGACATTTATGCCTTTCCTAATTTAAAATATTATTTCACAAAAAACTTTTTTATTTTATTACGAAATATGCTTCTATTCGCACAAAAATTAATTTATTTCATTTTATATATTCGAAAAAAAAAAAATCATAATATCAGGTAATGCCACGTCAACAGAATCCACCAAAATATGAACCACCACGTTACACAAGTCCTGCACCAGGAATATTACAACACCAACAGCATCATCAACAGCTTCCCCCATCCTCACAATTATCGCTACAGCAAAAACCACAATCTGTTATCGCCAGCATACGTAATAATACGCCTGTTTTACGCACATATATGAAACCATTACCGAAATTACCACCTGATATAGAAGAGACACGAGAAATGTCATCAACAGACGATTTAAGTTCACGTGCACATTCACCAAGTATGAGTTCATCTGATGAAAGTTATTCAAAAACAACTGAAGGTGAAGGTGATGATAATTCACCAAGACTTGTAACTAATAATCATCTTGGTGGTATTAAAACAACAAATCCATTACAATGGTTATATCCATGTGATATTCAAGTAGATCCAACATCACCAAAATTAAGTCCAGCTGGTGGTGGCGGTAGCATTGATCTGAAAGATTATGAAATTAGTTCGACAACAGAAAGTCAAGGACAAACTGTAACAACACATAATAAAGGTGATTCATGTAATAGTTTTGAATATCATCAGGATAGAATAAATAATGGAATAGGTGGAGGAGGAAGTACTAATAGTGGTAGTGCAAGTAATGGTCATATAGCAAAATCACCATTTGAACGTGAAATCCAAAGACTTTTAAATGAATCATCACGAACTAAAGATAATTTAAATCATTTTAGTAATCCATCAATAAATCAACCACAACCACAGTTAAATAGTCGTAATAATATAGAATTAAGTTATTCAAGTAGCAATAATAAATTAGGAGCCAATAATAATAAGACTAATATTAGTAAATATGAACTGGAACCAATTGATAAGGGTTTATCAAAAATGGCCATTAGTACAAGCTTTATGATTGCAAAACATCCCGTTGGTTTGGAGGCAATCAAAGAAATTACTAGAAATAAGAATCCATCAGAATCAAGTCAAATGTAAGTAGATGTTTATTTAAAATCCACATAATGTTTAATTAATATAATATCCTTCGTTTTAGGCAAACATCTGATACGGAATCATGTGAAATTTTACATGAAAACCGTAATCAAAGCAATCATCTTCAAATGTTAGATTTAACATCACTTAAACAAATAAATCAGAACACCAAAGATCATCAATTTCAACAGAATAATCGATTAGTGAGACGTTGTCAGTCAAGTGATTGTGAAAATAGTCGTGATAGTTTGGATGTTTTAAATGGTGAACATGATGATACAGAAGATAATTTGGATGATGAATTTGATGAAGATGATATATCAGCAACAGCAGGTCATCATAGAAAAAGGCGTAATATATCAAGTGGAAAAGGAGTGAGTAGAAGAGCAAACAGTGCAGCAGAAGATGCTGAAGATGAAGACGAAGAAGATGATGATGAGGAAGAAGAAGAAGAAGATGATGATGATGATGAAGAAGAAAATGTGATAAATGATGAATTAAAATTTGGTGCTGGTCACCATCATCAGTCCATTGATTCAAATCCAGTTGAAAGTCAATCGGAATGGTCAGATGATGATTGTCGAGAAGAGGCGACAGGTAAACAAGTTGATATTTAGTTTAATAGTAATTTTAATTTTTTCGTATATTATTGTTTTTATTTATTAAGGTGGTGCTGAGTCAACCGGTTATATAACCGATGAACCTGGTTTAGAAAATATTTCATTATTGAATGAAGCCGGACTTACAGATGCTGAGGGTGCTCTCTCTGATGTTAATTCATTATATAATGCTCCTGATGTTGATGATACATCAATATCAAGTCGTGCTAGTTCACGTCTTCTTAGTTTAGATTCATTAAGTGGTTTATATGATTGTGAATTAGATTCAAAACATGAAATGGCTATTGTTAATGTATCACATAAAATTAGTAGTAAATTTGGTCCACCAAGTTAAAAAAAAAAAATAGTAATTAATAAAAATAAATAAGTCTGTAAAAGTGCACTAGTAGCTGTTAAGAAAGGTGTAAGAAAAAACAACAAAATGGTGACTTAAGAACTCATAAAATTGGATTTTTGTTAATTATAAGATATAAGCTTTAATAATTTAAAAACAAAATAACAATGTAATTTTTTTTTATGTTTTTGCATAATATTTTATATAAAATGTGGAAATTATAAATTTCACGCTGTTTAAAGTTTTAATAAATTTTTATTTTTTTTTTTATAATATTTTAAGAATTATTAAATTTATCACAATTAAGTTTTTAAAAACAATATTAGTAGGGATATTATTTATGATTTTAATAAAATTGTAAATCAAAGGTAATTGATTGAAATAAAATTCATTTTATATTTACGTGCGAATATAAATTTAACTGAAAAAACAAGCTTCCAAAACAAAATATTATATTATATTATATATTTTCAAAATTCCAAAAATTAAATTAATTTAGGGTAGTAACCAAATTTAAAAATTTTTTCTCAAATAGTTTAACATATAAATGGCAAAAAAGAAATAATTAAATAGACAAAAAATACCATCGTATTTCAGTTAGCAAAATCAAAATAATTAAAGAACTGAGTAAGTTTATTTGAAAATATTTTAATTACAAATTAATTCGAGTTTTAAATTTAATATATTTTAGAAAAATCAGACAAAAAATTATCTTTGCTCCTATTACTTAATAATACAGTTTAATGTAATTTAATTATTTATTGTTGTTTTATTAAAAAAAAAACATGATACAAAAAAAGCTTTATTACATTTTTTTACAATAAATACGATAAATATTAATTACTATTTAAAAAAAACATTAAGAAATATGTTCTTCTTGAAAAATTTGCTAAAAATATAAAATTGTTTTAAAATTACTAAATTATTGTTTCATTAAAAAAAAAATGCTTTTTTAAAATACTGAAAAACAGATTAATTAATTTGACTGATTATCAAATGATTTTTTTTAGTATAACAACTTATGATTTTCTTAAATATTTAGTTGTTAAGTTTTACAATAATAGCTTAAATTTTTTGAGCATTAAATTTAAATTAAATTCTATTATTGTAATATAAATGTACTTAGAATTATTACTAATATTTAAAAAAAAAAATGAAAATATACTACTAAATTATAGGGAAAATATCTAAAATAAATACACCGACACATTAAAAGATAAACATAAAATAAACCATATTTTTAAATATGAAGAGAAAGTCTAGTTGTAAAATTAAAAAAAAAAATAATTTAAAATAAAATACATAATATATTTTATTACTTTTATGAGATAAAAAATAAAATATTAAAATTTCAAAAAACATTAAATTAAAAATAGAATTCCTTTAATTGTCATTATCGTCGTGTCATTGTAAAATGTATAAAAATTACTAATAAAATTACTTAAAATTTTTAAAATGTAATAAAATAAAACAGGAAATTAATAGAAAATGAAAAATTAGCTAATCATGGCAATTATTTTTGTTATTTAATCAATAAAAAATAAAGAAAATATGTAACCTTACACACAGATACTATTTTATAGCACAATGTAAATTATAATAGTAAATTTATTCATAACACCATTATTTAATTGGTTTTTCACAATTCTTGAAAAAAAAAAACATTTATGAAAATATATTTTATTTTATTTTGTTTCAAAAATATATTTTCAATTTTATTTATTATTTTCCATAAATTACAAATCATTATCATATCGTGTAAATAAATTACAATCTTACAAAATATTTAATGCAATTACTCATTCAATTAGATAAAAACAAAAACATAATTAAAAAAATTACCAAAAATATAAGCAAACCTAACTAAATCTCAATATTTTATCATTTATACCAATTGTTACCTCATTTCAAAATATCACATTATTAAATTATTAAAGATAAATTATAAATTAACTATTCAAAAACAAAAATTTACTCATTAATTATTATTGTTTTAACAAGAAATTTAAAAAAGCAGCTCGTTCATAACAAATAATTGTATTTTAAATTAAAAAAATTATATTATTATTCATGTAAGGAAGAAAAATCATTAATTAAAGAAAACTTAAAAAAATTGTAAAAACAACATGTAATCTAAAATAATAAAGAAACTAATGTAAAATGCAATTTACTGAATTTTTATTCTGGAACCATTACATTTTGTTTCCTAGTGATTCGGTAGTTTCAAACTACAATTTACATAAATATTTTAGCATTTTAGAGCGTTCGATTAGAAAAAATTTAAATACCTTTTGAAAACTTTTAAATACGGTTATTAACATATAAAATCCGCATCGAAAACATTAATTTTTTCGAGGGCTCATAACTCCTTTACACAAAACTTATTAATCTAGAAAATTAGTATATAAAAGATAATTTTCATAATTATATTGTGGTGGAAATTTACGAAATATGTTTGAAAACTAGCGAAATCGATTCTACTTGAAATAAATATTTTTTTTTATTATGTATTAGAAAATAAATACTCAAGATATAATTTTAATATTAATATTAAATCCGTAATACAATTTTAATTTAAATAATTTACATTTATTTTTAATAATTATTGTCATGCACAAAGCAATTTAAATAATTACTGTCCTGCATACAGCAATTGAAATCATATTTAATTTCATTGAAATATTATATTTCATTTTTACATTCTATATTTTAAATCCGTAATATAACATAATAGAAATTTATTAAAACTAGTACATTTGCTTTTACATTAAATACTACTAGCCTAGATATATAACATTATATACCGATTTTTCATGTTCTGTAGCTCACATTTTAAATTTTTTTTTTTATATATATTATATATATATGTATATTCATATAACTGACAGTTAAATTACTATATAAATTTGTAAATTATCCTTTTCAATTATATATTTAAATATTTAAATAATAATTTTAAATATAATGATATAATTTCATAAATTATAATTTTTTATTGGTATTAGTCGGTAATAAAATTTAAAAAATTCTTTTTAAGGATATCAGTTGATAGATGACAGTCCTTAAGGAAATAACATCCCTAAGAAAATGAAAATATTTTTGATTATAATAAAATTTATGAGTTTATTATCAATTGTATATCCTACAGTTAATAAAAGTTCTGTAGATTCAATTTCAATTGGTAAGAAATATTAATATTTAAACAATAATTATTCACATTATCTGTAATTATAAACGATAAAGTTTTATTAAGTGAGATAGTTAGAATATTCAGAAAATTATACATTTTAAGCATTCATTCTTGAAGAATACCAGTATGAGATGCCAAATCAAATATCAAAAATTCTGAAAGTAATTGAATCAGAGCAGAATACTTCCATATTTAAAACCTATTACATAACTTATCAACCAGGAAATATAAATGAAACTATGGATCAATGTAAATTAGAATAATTATACAAGGTGAGCGGAAAGTTCCTGAGAAACTGCTTATAAATTTACAATAATTTAAAAGTAATAAAACCCGTTAAGCTAACAAAATTGCGAAAGTCCTTTTTTTGAGTTGTTTCTTGGAGTTAGTTGGCTAAAAATCTCTATGAATTACTAATTATATTAGTTGTTAAGTCAGTATAAGAGTAATGGTTGTAGCGAAAGTAGTAATTAATATTTCTGTGATTTTAAATTGATTTGTAGAGACCAAGACAATTTAATCAAACTTAAAAAGTAAGAAGTTTTATTTAATTTTATATTAAGTTTCGTTAACAACTATGTGTTAACAATTCGCTAAAAAAAATGTTTAATATACATCTATTCCAGCTTTCTTTAAACTTGATTTCTTTGAGAGTTTTCTATGCATTTTGAAAACCATTTTTTTTATACTAAAAATTGAACTCGCACAAACTTTATCTAATGAAGCATGAGAAAATTGGCCCATAAAATCCCCAGATTTGGCTCCTAAAATGCCCAGATTTGAATCCTTGAATGTTTGCATATTTTGTTAACACTTGTATTAAGTAATATTTAAAAACAAAATCAATTAAATCATAACAGGACAATTTTAAGTTTTTATAAGAGTTTTTTTGATGTTCAGAAACTTTCAGCTCACCAGGTAGTACGAAATAATTTTAATTAATAATTTGTTTTACTTTTACCAAAGTTTGCAGTATAATTTTTAACCAAATATCAATATTAATTGATCTCTCATATACGAAATTTTTCGATGGATTAGATATATTAAAAATTGCACAAATTCCTTATATTCAAATAGATGTATCTATTATGCCATTTATTCGAGCATTAGAAAATTATATTATAGCTCGATCAGGACATGATGTTGGTTTGATATTTGAAAATGATAAAAATTTTGAAGAAGGAATTTATTATATTGCCGTTGAAACATCAGAATTGCGGATAGGTTTATTTAAAGGTATGGAATTAAATTTTGAAAATACAATTAAAAACATAAGACCTACACCATCATATTTTGGTATATTTGCTACTGCCCCAAATATGAATTCCATTTTAAAGAAAGTAAGAATAAAATTATTATATAATATTTTTCTTTGTAGGAAATGAAAATTTGATTATTTATTTTTATAGCTTACAAAAACTGTGTTAATAAAAAGAGCAGATACTTTAAATTTAATATTTTTGGATACAAAATATGATAATCATCATGAAAATCTTTCAATTGGAATTTCTCAGCTATATTCAGATTATGATTCTGCATGTAAATTTTTAAAAACAGAAAATAATTGTGTTGTTCCAGCGGAATTTACAGTATGATTATATAATTTTGCTTGACTTGCGAACACATAATTTATTTATTTTTTAATATTTTCTTGTAGTTTCCTAGTGCTGCTTTAAATGTAATACTATTAAATATTAGAAAAACATTAAATTTATTGAATTTACAACCGAAATCTTATGACTGCAGTAATTTTAATGATATTGATTTAAATAATTCGACTTTAAATTTATTAGATTTGTCGTATATGTTTACTGATAATCCGATATTTATAGTTGCAAATAATAAAATTTCTTATAATTTAAATATGAGTATAGTATTAAAAGAGAATGAACATAGTCCAGTACCAATTGCTTTATGGAATAATCATAAATTTATAAATTTAACAGCAGACATTAAACCAGCAAAACGATTCTTTCGAATTGGCATTACAGAGGCAAAATAATTATCATTAATATATTTTTTTCATTTTTTTCCTTAAAATTAATTTTTTAATTAATATTTTAATTAACAGTCAATTCCATGGACATTTGTTAATCGTGATCCAATTACTCGTGAAACAATTCTGGATACTGAAGGAAATCCAATTTGGAATGGATATTGTATTGACTTAATTAAAAAACTATCAGAAAAAATGGATTTTAATTATGATATAATTCCACCAAAAAAAGGAACATTTGGTGAACGATTGCCAGATGGTAGTTGGGATGGTTTAATTGGTGATTTGGTAATCGGTGATACTGATATTGCTGTTGCTGCTTTAAAAATGACAGCAGAACGTGAAGAAGTTATTGATTATATTGCACCATATTTTGAACAAACTGGAATTTCTATTGGTATATGTTTTATGTTTTTATCCCAATTTTGATTGTTTTAGGTAATATTTCGCATAATCATTGATTCAAGTTATTCGTAAACCTGTTCGTCAAACATCACTTTTTAAATTTATGACCGTTTTAAGAGTTGAGGTATGGTTAAGTATTGTAGCTGCTATTTTTGCAACAGCAATTATGTTATGGTTATTAGATAAATATTCACCCTACAGTGCAATTAATAATAAAAATGCTTTTCCTTATCCAACAAGGTATATATTTTATAAAAAATTTAGAAAGAATTTATTTTACTCAGTTTTTAAATTTTTCATAGAGAATTTACATTGAAAGAAAGTTTTTGGTTTGCGTTAACTTCTTTCACACCACAAGGTGGTGGTGAAGCACCGAAAGCAATTTCTGGTCGTGTTCTTGTTGCAGCATATTGGCTTTTTGTAGTACTTATGCTAGCAACATTTACAGCTAATTTAGCTGCATTTTTAACAGTAGAAAGAATGCAAACACCAGTACAATCATTGGAACAATTAGCTAGACAATCACGAATTAATTATACGGTTGTAGAAAATTCAGATACTCATGAATATTTTATAAATATGAAATATGCTGAGGATACACTATATCGGATGTGGAAAGAACTGACATTAAATGCTACAGCAGATCAAAGAAAATATAGGTAACTAAATAATTGTTATCCAAAGTTATTTATTTGATAATTTTCATTAATATTTGTTGAACTAGAATCTGGGATTATCCAATTAAAGAACAATATGGTCATATTTTACTTGCGATAAATTCTTCGAATCCTGTTAAAGATGCTGCTGATGGATTTCGTAATGTAATTGAACATGAAAATGCTGATTATGCATTCATACATGATTCAGCTGAAATAAAATATGAAATATCAAAAAATTGTAATTTAACTGAAGTAGGCGAAGTATTTGCTGAGCAGCCATATGCCATTGCTATTCAACAAGGAAGTCATATTCAAGTAAAAACTTTATATTTATTTGTCAAGTTAATTAATAGATATACTCGCAATTGTGTAGGATGAATTAAGTTATACTTTATTAGAATTGCAAAAAGATCGTTATTTTGAAGAGTTAACAGCAAAATATTGGAATAATTCTAATAAGGAATGTTCGGATTCTGATGACAATGAAGGTATAACATTAGAAAGTCTAGGCGGGGTATTCATTGCTACACTTTTTGGTTTATTATTAGCAATGATTACATTAGCGGTTGAAGTTTTTTACTATCGACGTAAAGCAAAAAATAATAAAAAAGTTATGCCACTGAACAAAATTAATGAAACTAAATTATTTAGTAAAAAATCTAAAATTAAAATATCACCACCTCCGACATTTGATTATGCCATTGGTAACGTTGTTAAGAAACCAATTGATAAAATAATGTTGGGGTCAGGTAAGCAATTTAAACCGACAAGACTACGTCGTACTGGTGGGACAATTACATTTATACCAGTTTTACCAAGAAAATCAATAAGAGAAGGAGAACTCCCTACATATTATGAATAAAATTGTCAAAATGATAAAGATCTTCAAATTATAGAAGTTATAACATTTCTTAATTTTTACTAAATTAAAGTAATTAGAACAAATACACAATTAGTTGCAATATTAAAGATGCTTTAAAGACCAAGTTTCTAAATTAGCGGATGGGCCAGTCGTTGTTGTTACAGATTCTTGTTGAGATGTTGACTGTGTTTCAATAATTTCACCTTCAAAAATATCATGAAAATTTCTGTGAACATAAGAAACTCGAATATATATCTAGTTTCTAGATTCATATTTATGCAAATAAAAATAAAATTGTTATTTATAAATATTACCCTTGATTATTATTATTTTCTGATTTCAGTAAATTCATAAGAGTAACATTTGTAACATCATTGTTACCATGTTGCTGTCCAGCATTATTTCCAACGTTTGTAGTTGAAGAAAAATCTAAAAAATTCATAAACTCATCTTCCCGAAATTTAATATTCTGACTTTCTTTCATCATTTTATCATATTCTTGATAAATATTATTAAATTCATTAATTTCAGACCGATTTCTGGCAATTATATCATTTTTAAAATAATTATGTATAGACATTAACGAATTCTGTGTCATTGCAAAATAACCCTTTTCTAATGTTAATATATTTAATTTAGATATTTTATCAGTACCTTCATTTATTCTAACATCATTTACTTGTACTAATAAATTTTTTATAAATTCATCAACAGCATCAGTAAAAGTTGTTAGGGCACTATTGGAAGTATCTAAGAAACAAAAAATATTACGAAAATTCTAGTACTAGATTCTTTATAAATAGTTACCATTAAATCCAACCACTCGTAATAGTCCGCAAATTGATTTTCTTATCGATTCTCGACAAATTTGTGTATTTACATGAGGAAATTTTCGTTTAATTCCTCGTGAAAAATCTGTTTCAATTGGTGGTATAAACCATATTGGTTTTGTGAATTTATCATCATTAATTAATTCTGCGGTATTTTCGGGTGGGAAATCAACTTGTGGTATCATTTGACATGGATTCAGCAAATAATTATTGAAACCCTTAAAAATAAATAAATATATATTTATTTTAAAGAAAAATTTTAGTCTTACAGATTTATTGGCATAAGTATCGATTAATGTTTGTAGCATTTCTGTTTGATTCATAACTTCTACTGTTTGTGAGACTAAAGGGTTCTCAAGTTTAATTTCTTCTCTAACATTTGAAAATTTCAATTCAAAAATACATAAAGTTAATATTAATTGAAATATTAATTACATTTTATCCTCAGCTTGCAACACAATTTCTTTCAATTTTTTCAATTTTTCCATTTTCGCTCTTGGTGTTATTATATCATCTGCTGTTGTTTGCGGAAATTTATCAGATCCATCTTCAAATTCTCCCCATAATCCACTAGATTTAATTTCATAACTCATAATAAAATACTTTTACGATTAACAATTATAGAATTTTTAGCTTTATTAAATCAAAACATAATATTATTTATTTTTATACAAAAATACAGACCGGCAAATGTCAATGTACGAAATACCTATTTTCGAATGCATTCGATACCCTATTTTCGAATGTATTTGACATTATTTTTACATGAACTAAATTGTAGCCTTGTTCACGTCAACATAATTCAAATATTTCTGAAATGGTGTTATTTTTAACGTAGAACCATATCTTTGCAAAAGAAATTTTTTGTTTGTTTAATATATTAACTAATTTTAATTATAGATTTTTGTTATTACAACTGTAAAAAAAACTGTGCAAAGTTGAGGAATTTGTTTGAGAAAATTGATTTGACATTTCCGGAAATTGTGCAAAATTCCTGATTTTTACTATAGTGCTTTTAAAGTACAAGAAAAAAGTGAAAAAAAAATCGAAAATGTCACTGAATCATAAGATTTTTTGGCATTTTTATAAAGTTTCGCCGTATCATTTTATTACTGACGGTGTGGTGAAAATGATTCTTAACCTAGAATCCCGATGACAGCATAAACAGCTGTTAAATGTTTTTGTTCAGCGTTAAAAATTAAATTTTTATTTTTAAATCGCCTTATTTTTCCAAATCAATATCTCATTAAAAAATAAATGCCTGTTATAAAAGAACCAAATATTCTCATAACTGGTAATTTCATATAAATGAATTAAAATTAAATATTAATTTTTTAAAAATTTTAGGAACTCCGGGCGTTGGAAAATCCTTGTTATGTGAAAAATTATCTGAAAAATTAAAATTTAGATGGTTAGATATTTCAAAATTAGCCAAAGATAATGATTTTATTGACGAATACGACGAAGAATATGATTGTCCTGTTTTAGATGAAGAAAAGGTATGAAAGATGAGACATAATATACACTAACAAAACTAAAGTTCTATTAATTTCTAGTTACTTGATCATCTGGAACCAATTATAGCCGAAGGTGGTAATATATTAGAATATCATGGATGTGAATTTTTTCCAGAAAGATTTTTTGATATTGTTTATGTCGTTCGATGTGATAATACAATTTTATTTGATCGTTTAAAAGAACGAAACTATAATGAGAAAAAGTTGAAATCAAATGTTGAATGTGAAATATTTCAAACAATTTTAGACGAAGCTAAGGATTCTTATGATGTTGATATTGTTTGTGAATTAAGAGGTGATAAAATGAGCGATTTGAATGAAAATATAAAGAAAATCAAGGAATGGTATTCAACATGGAAAAGAAAATAAAAAATAAAAGAAAATAAAATACCTTTGTTTTTTAATTTTAAAATTTAAAAAGCAATCAATCAAAGCAATTTGTTTATAAAATAATTGATTGATTAGGTGTTTTATAATAAGATCAATAAAATATTTAATGAAATATAAATTATACATGTTTCCCTAAATTTTATAATTAATAAATTTTTTAATCAAATTAAAAATATCTATTTTATAACCTTACTAATTCTTTCTAACCTTCCTATTCACCTGTGTAAGTATTTGACATGTTGGCTAATAAGTTGTTAAAGTTTATCACACAAACGTATAAATTTCGCTTTTTCTCGAATAATAAATTGCAAAAACATATTTTAGATATGAATAAAGTATATTTTCGGGGTAATCCAAGTGATAATAAATTAGAAATTAATTTTCGATATAAAAATGACAGATTTAATGTAGATCGTGATTTTAATTTTAATAGAAAGTTTAATGAACAAATCGAAACTTGTTTGGATCGTATAAAAAATAATATAGAAAAAGAATGTAAGAAAAAAATTAAAAAGAAAAAAGTTTCAAAAAAAGAAACAGAAATATTAAAATTAAATCCTCGTGAACAAATTTTTGGAATACAAGTGGAGGCATTACAACTAGTAAAGAACTACAACTTCAATTTTCAAACAAAATAATAATTATATATTTATTTCAGATCCAAGTACAATTATTAAAAAATGATTTATTAGTACAAAATTCAACCTTTTCTGAATTATTTGATGAAAATAATGTAGGTTCGAATTTAGTATTGAAAATTCATAATCAAGATTTCGAAATATTATACAATAAACCATGGGTATATCATTTAGGTTTACCTGATTGCTTGCTATCTGGATACTATGTATATCCTAATAAAATGGAATTACAATTTGCTAATAAAGAACATTCAAAAGGTGTTTGGTATAATGGTATTCTGGTAAGACACATTTGTTTTATATACAACAATAACAATAATATAATAAGTGTATCTAATTAGCCAAAATCTAATAAAATCGATGATATTATTTGGACAAAAATACATGAAGGGTTTACTTACCGTACACAAAATAAGGATATTGGACATTATATAAAATTTGAGGTAATACCAGGGACACTAGGTGATTATGGACCATCAACTGAAGTTATTTCAAAATCTGTGGTACAAGCTGGTCCAGGAAAATGTCCTTTCGAAGATCGACATATTTTTACACCGACAAAATTAAATGGCGATGATTTTCGTATAGTTACATATAATATATTAGCTGATTTATATGCAGATAGTGATTATTCACGTAAAGAATTATTTCCATATTGTGCAGCATATGCACTTAATATTGATTATCGAAAACAATTATTTATTAAAGAAATTATTGGTTATAATAGTGATATTATTTGTTTGCAAGAAGTTGATTGTAAAATATTTGATCAGGATTTATTACCAATATTAGAGACACAAAACTTTAATGGTGTTATGCAAAAAAAAGGACAATCTGGTGAAGGAGTAGCAGTATTTTATCGTAATGATCGTTTTGATTTAAGAAAAGAATATGGTATTAATATTGGTGAGAATATTAGAAAATTAGATATATTTGCGGATTTGACGAAAAAGATAATTAATAATAAGAAATTATTGTGTAGAATCCAAGAAAGAGCCACAACACTACAAGTAAGTTCTTATTTAAACAAAATTTGAAATAATATGAACATATTTTTTTTATAAGGTTGCTATTTTACAATTTAAAGATAGTGAAAAATATTTAGTTGTAGCAAATACACATTTATATTTTCATCCTGATGCAGATCATATTCGTCTATTACAAATGGCGTATTCTATGTTATTTATTGAAGATATATATGAAAGGGCACTTGAAGAATATGAAATAACACCATCTAATATTTCAATATTATTTTGTGGCGATTTTAATAGTACACCAGAATGTGGAATTTATAAGTTGATGACAAAGAAATCGGTTGAAGAAAATTGTAGTGATTGGACAAGTAGTAGGAATAATATTAAATATTTTCTATTTGACTTCATTTTAAATATAAACTTTTTTATTTTTCAGACAAAGCGGAAGCTGTTAAAAATATTGCTCTGCAACAACCATTTAATATTGCATCAGCATGTGGATGTCCAAAGTATACGAATTTCACACATTTATTTTCAGGTTGTTTGGATTATATATTTTATCAAACTGATAATATTAAAGTGAATCAGGTATCTTAGTTTGTTGAACCAAAGATAATTTTATGAAATAATTTTATGAAATATTTAAAGATAATTCCAGTCCCATCAGACGATGAATTAAATGCTCATACTGCAATACCATCAGTAGTTTTTCCTTCTGATCATATTTCACTCATTGTTGATCTTAAATGGGAATTAAATGTATTGGATGAAAGTAAGGTTATATAAAAAAAAGTGTTCATATTTTATATATTGAAATTTATTAAGTTATTTTATGTTTCAATTATATTAAAAGTAAAAAAATAAATTATAAATATAAATAGAATAAATGTATATATTCCCAAATTGTGTTACGTCATTTCCAATGAATTTTGTGAATAGCTTAATTTGCTGTTTTTCCAATTGAAGATTCTTTATTGCTCATAATTATCTGACTAAGTTCAAAATATTGATTTGGATGTTTAATCTCTAATTTTATTTCATGTAATATTTCAAAATATTTTAAACATGCTATTCGATAATTTCCATTTTGTACAAAACTCATAATTTCTTGCACATGACCTGCTGAAAATCCATAACTAGCTATTTTTAATTTTAGCGTTGATGGATCCATGTGTCGAAATGGGCAACCATGTGTATCGCTGGGTCCAACACTATTACTAATTATTTTCATACATGAATATGGAGTATAATTAATTCTTGCACCTTCTTCACCATAATTATGTCTTATATTATAAGCATAACTTTTATCAAATTTATCTAAATCTATCTTTTTGGTAAATTCTTCTCGCCAGAAACGTAATGAATCTTCCAAGGTAACGCCAATTCCTTTCAGGAAGAGACCGTATTGCATACGACCGCCATGTTTAAGATGATGATTGCTCCTAAGTTTTTCATGACAAACTCGCATACATAATGGAAATGATTTTTTTGCTAATTGATCTAAGGATTCAATTGATAAAGCGGGATTTTTCGATAATGTAAAATTTTTATCACAATTAATATTTTTTAATATATCAGATAAACGATCATCAATTTCAATATCTGGTAAAAGTTTCTGTTGTGAAATCTGTAAACCATATTCAATTTCAGCTTGATGTTTGGCAGCTACAATTGATACAAAATCATGCGTATTAACATATGCAAACCCATTTTTTAAATAACATTTTCTATTCTTCACTAAATCCAAAACTTCAGTAAACTGAACTTTATAAAAATGCAATAATTCCATTTTATTAACGCTTTGGGCAATTGTACTTTCGTCAAGACAATCTTTGACGTCATTTATTTGTTCCTCAGTTAATGGTATATAATCCATTTTATTCATTTCTAAAAATTGTTTTATTTCGTTAGTTGTTAATGCAGCAAATTTATAACGAAACATATCCATTTCATGTTTCACAAACCATCTGGAAGAAAAAATGGTTCATTTTCTACTTTGTTGTTTAAATTATTATATTTAAATTCTTTTATCTACCTTTTTAAATCCTGTGATCTACAATAAACTAGTCGCAATATAAAGTGGGATATATAGTCTCGGCGTCGTGCTTGTAAATCTAAATCTTTGTTACTGCTAGCATTACCATTACCACTAAATAGATGAGAATATGCTTTTAATCCTTCACGATTTAATTCACCTATAATACTTTTCTTATATTCATCCGATAAAAAACGTAAATTTCTCAAATTAGTTTCTTCAAAGATTCTCAAAACTTTTAAACGTTCAAGAGCTAAATCTTCAAATTCTTCGATTCTAATCTCTTGAATTGGAGGGACACTATAAATCATTAGATTATGAGGATAAGTTAATTCTAAATTTTCAAACTCTGGTTTACGTTCAATTTTAGGGCGAACTTTTCGTGTAAAATCCATTGCTATTACAATATTTGTTTACTCTTGAGTCGTGTCTTTACCATGCAATAAGTAACTTGGTTAAGCAATTAGTTTTCGCGCCTTTTTATTGACAATTTTGACAATCCGTACATACCGAACAGAATAGATATTTAATATTTAAAATAAATTGACATAAATTTCGATCAGGATAGAAGTGTATATTTCCGAGTTTAACAATTAATTTTTAATATAAATTTAAAACAATATTTGTTCTAAATAATTTGAATATTTGTATTTCTTATGTTGATTGATATTAAAATATAATCGATTACATATTAAATTTCTAATTACTAATAAGTAATAACCTAAACTAATAATTTCCTGCACAGTAGTATTAGGTCGTTTAATTCACCATAAGAGCATAAGTCATAAAAGGTGGTGTCCACTGTACACGAACATGAACGTTGATTATTGTTTGACAAAAACAAAAATATTTAAATAATTGGCGAAATATAATAATACACAAATGCAAATAGTAATTTTTAAAAATTATATTAAAGTTTAAAATTATAAATAAAAATTCTATATTTCCATATTATCTACTTGTGTTATATCAAAATCATCATCATCCCATTCAGTTTTTTTTTCGATGTCTTTTTGTTCCTTTTCTTGTGTTTCCACAATATTCCATAATTCGTCATCGTCATTAACATTCATTAATAGGTCGGAATTTTTTTTATACGTTGTAGAAGTTGATTTTTTACCTTTCATAGCTGATGAATTTTGAGTAGTATTTATTTTTGTTGTTCCTATTGCTGATGGCTCTCTATTGCCCATAATTTTCTGACTAAATTCAAAATATTGATTTGGATGATTAATTCCTTGTTCCAATTTCATTTCATGTGAAATTTCAAAATATTTAGAACATGCTATTTGATAATGCCCTTTTTGTGCAAATGTCATAATTTCCTGCACATGAGCCGCTGAAAAACCATAACTAGCTATTTTTAACTTTAATGTTGACTGATCCAGGTGTCGAAATGGGCAACCATGTGTATCGCTGGGTCCAACACTATTACTAATTATTTTCATACATGAATATGGTGTATAATTAACCATTGAACCTTCTTTACCATAATTATGTCTTATATTATAAGCATAACTTTTATCAAATTTATCTAAATCTATCTTTTTAGTAAATTCTTCTCGCCAGAAACGTAATGAATCTTCTAAGGTAACACCAATTCCTTTCAGGAAGAGACCATATTGCATACGACCACCATATTTGTGATGATGATTGCTTCGAAGTTTTTCATGACAAACTCGCATACATAAAGGAAATGATTTTTTTGATAGTTGATCTAAAGATTCAATTGGTACATCAGCATTTTTGGATAATGTGTAATCTTTACCAGTATAAGAATTATGCAGACTTTTTAACAAATAAAATAAACGGTCATCAATTTCAATTTCTGGCAAAAGTTTTTGTTGTGCTGCCAGTAAACCATATTCAATTTCAGCTTGATGTTTGGCAGCAACAATTGATACAAAATCATGTGTATTTACATATGCAAAGCCATTTTTTAAATAACATTTTCTATTCTTCACTAAATCCAAAACTTCCGTAAAATGAACTTTATAAAAATCCAATAATTCAATTTTATTAACACTTTGACCAATTGTACTTTTGTAAAGACCATCTTTGACTTCATTTTTTTGTTCCTCGGTTAATGGTATATAATCCATTTTATTCATTTCTAAAAATTGTTTTATTTCGTTAGTTGTTAATGCAGCAAATTTATAACGAAACATATCCATTTCATGTTTTACAAACCACCTGAATTAAATAAAAATTGGTTCATTCTTCTATTTTGTTGTATAAATTGATTTTATTTACCTTTTTAAATCTTGTGATCTACAATAAGCTAGCCGCAATATAAAATGTGAAATATAATCTCGGCGTCGTGCTTGTAAATCTAAATCTTTTTTAGTACCTGCATTCCCACTAAATAGACGTAAATATCCTTTCAATCCTTCTCGATTTAATTCAGCGCTAATACTTTCCTTGTATTCGTCTGAGAAAAACCGTAAATTTCTCGAATTTGCTTGTTCAAAAATCCTTAAAACTTTTAAACGTTCAAGAGCTAAATCTTCAAATTCTTCGATTCTAATCTCTTGAATTGGAGGTAAATTATAAATCATTACATTATGAGGATAAAGTAATTCTAAATTTTCAAATTCCGGTTTACGTTCAATTTTAGGACGAACTTTTCGTGTAAAATCCATTATTTTTATAAGAATTGTTTATTTTCTCATCAATAGACAAACATTGAAAAATTAAAATGAGTTTTCGCGCCTTTTTATTTATGACAGTTGACAGTTTGGCCGAATTTGGAAAGTATTATAAGTACAATGTATAGGTTTGCCGTGCACAATATTTCGAGGTATTAGAAACGGTAGTAGTTTCGGAAAAGGTATTTCTGAAAACGCTACTTATTATTCGAAATTTATATTTAACTTTTTCACACTGCCTCTTAAATTTTTCAATTAAACTCTGCCACGCTGTCAGAATCGTAAATGTTAAATGGCCAAATGTGTAATTTTTTGTATTTTGTGTATTAGGTGATCAAAAAACTATTTTAAATGGTAAAAATTGCATTTAATATAAATAGAAATTATAAAAAAAAATATATTTTTACTATTCTTTGTTCACAAAAAAGTTGGCGGAATGCTTTACTTCACTATAATTGCTACCCTAACAAAAAATGATACAATGCTCAGTCACAGTGCTATGTTTAGTGGTCGAATGAAAGTCGACTGATTTTCTTGTAATAAAATTTTTATTTTACAACTTTTACGTTTTTCAAAACAACAACTTTGTAATGGTTTGAAAAACGTTGTAATTTCTTTGGAAACGTTTATCGAAACTTTTATAACGTTTTTCAAAACAACAACAACGTTGTAATGGTTTGAAAAACTTTGTAATTTTTTTGGAAAAGTTTTTCAAAACAATTACAACATTTTTCAAAACAATTACGACATTCTAATGATCTGAAAAATATTCTAATTGTATTGGAAATATCTTTCAATACTTTTACAACGTTTTTCAAAACAATTACAGTGTTGTAATGGTTTGAAAAACGTTGAAATTTCTTTGGAAACGTTTTTCAAAAATTTTAGAACGTTTTTTCAAACAATTACAACGTTGTAATGGTTTGAAAAACGTTGTAATTTTATTGGAAATATTTTTCAATACTTTTACACCTTTTTTTTAACAATTAAAACGTTGTAATGGATTGAAAAAAGTTGTAATTTCTTTGGAAACGTTTTTCAAAAATTTTATCACATTTTTCAAAACAATTACAGTGTTGTAATGATTTGAAAAACGTTGTATTTTCTTTGGAAACGTTTTTAAAAATCTTTACAACATTTTTCACAACAATTGCAACGTTGCAATGGTTTGAAAAACGTTGTAATTTCTTTGGAAATGTTTTTTAAAAAATATACAACTTTTTTCAAAACAATTACAACGTTGTAAGGGGTTGAAAAAATTTGAAATTTCTTTGGAAACGTTTTTAAAATTTTTTACAACGTTTTTCAAAACAATTACAGTGTTGTAATGATTTGAAAAAGGTTGTAATTTCTTTGGCAACGTTTTTCAAAACTGTTACAATATTTTTCAAAACAATTACAACAATGTGATGGTTTGAAAAACGTTGTAATTTTATTAGAAATATTTTTCAATACTGTTACAACGTTTTTCAAAACCATTACAACGTTGTAATGGTTTGAAATACTTTGTAATTTCTTTGGAAACTTTTGTAAAACTTTTAGAACATTTTTCAAAATAATTACAACGTTGTAATGGTTTGAAAAACGTTGAAATTTCATTGGAAAAGTTTTTCAAAACAATTACAACATTGTCATAATTTTTTGAAACATTTAGAACGTTGTAATGGACTGAAAAACGCTGTAATTTTTTTGGAAACGTTTTTCAAAAAATATACAACTTTTTTCAAAACAATTACAGTGTTGTAATGGTTAGAAAAACTTTGTAATTGTATTGGAAATAATTTTCAATACTTTTACAACGTTTTTCAAAACAATTACAACGTATTACATAGTTTGAAAAACGTTGAAATTTCTTTGGAAATCTTTGAAAATTTTTTTCAAAAATTTTAGAACGTTTTTCAAAACAATAACAACGTTGTAATGGTTTGAAAAACTTTGTAATTGTATTGGAAATATTTTTCAATATTTTTACAACGTTTTTTGAATGAATTACAACGTTGTAATGGTTTGAAAAACTTTTTGTTAACAATCGAATAGTTGAAGTGCCACCTAACAAACATTCAACAATTGTTCTAAATAATATTTATCCAACATATATGTTATGTAAATAAAATAAGGAAAACTTTATCAATTGATTCGGTATTTTATTTTTGTTTCTTATTTTCTTTCTTTTTGTTTGTTTATATTTTATTTAACAGTGTAATTTTTAAATTCTTGTTTTAAGCTCATTCGAAACATAAAATTTTTTTTAAACAATTATTTTGTTTTATGCTTAAATATAATAAAAAAAAAAGATTTACAATAAAATTTGATTTCTTGTCTTGTAGCAAAAAATAAAATAAATAATTATCGAAAATAAAATTTTTTTTAATAAAATATTTTCGTTGATTGTAATTTTTTACAAAATATAAAAATTATAAAAATATCTTAAATCAACGAAAGATCTTAAAATCAACGAAAGAAAAAAAATGTGGTTACGTATACCAAAAAAAATAATAAAAACAAGTTAAAAAAAGAAATAGAATAAAAAATTATTAAAACAAAAAATCTAAAAAAAAAAAGAAGTCTTTTCTTTATTTTAATCATTTAAATCGTACAGGAACCTAGTTGTTACACAGATCATAATTCTATAATGGCGCAATAAAAAAAAACGTTGTTGATTTTGCAGGACACAACGAATTTGATTATTAATTTTAATAGCCATTATTTTGTGAAGTTTTGATCCATTGTAGTGAAACAGAATTCTATAAATTTCAAGCTATGAAATTATGTTGTACTAAATATAGGGGAGCTCCATTATGGAATTATGACTTGTGTCCCTGCATACATTTAAATATCATTATCATTTTAATTAAAATTTAATTTTATTTTTTTTTTTAAACTGTGACATTTTTATTTTATATACTTTTTTTAAAATTAAATAATTAATTATTTTTTTTTTAATAAATTTTAATTATTGTAGTTTTATTTTTCTGCTGTGAGTTTTATGTTTTGTAATTTAATTATTTAATTTATGTTCTTCCTATTTTTTTGTTTATCTTGTTCTGTTTTTTTTTAAAATAATTTAAAAATTAATTTTTTTTTTACGTTTTTGTTCATTTTTTAAAATTTTATTTATTTATATTTTTTTTTTTGTTTAATTTTTTATTTATTATTATATTTAATTTAAATTTGTATAATAATTAATTAATAATTAATAATAATAATATAAGATAATTGGTAATATTTTTTTTTTGTATATATCACTGAGGTTCAGGAAGTGGTTTAAGCTCTTTTATTTGCTTAATAAGATACGCTTTTTCATCATTAAATTGTTCATCCTCGGATCGATCTGTATGGAATTTTGTTAAAAAATCAACCAATAAAGCCTGATTTCGTAATAATATATCCAAAATTGGTTTTGGTTTATTTGGATTTGCAACGAAAACCTTTATTTTTTTATATATAAAAAACAAATAAAAAAAAAATTTAATTAATATTAAATATTTTTTATAATTTTATTATTAAAAGAATTTTTTTTTAAAAATATATTTTAAAAATAAATTTGCTGTAATAATTAGAGAGAAAAAAAAATGTTAATACAAAAAAGCTTAAAATTTTCTTATTGTTTGAATATACATCCAACTCTTTTTTTACACGGTCTTTTTTTACACGATTTTGAAATAACACGATCTACAAAAAAAGAACAAATCTTCCTTTTTTATACGAAATATTTGGTTTAACACGATTTTCAAAAAAAAAAAAAAATTCTTATTAATTTTTTTTATGTACTACTCGGGGAATACCCAAATTTTATTATATAATCAAGAAACTGAAGTCGGATTTTCTATTTAAATTTTATTGTTGTGTTCAGTTCGTGGAAAAATTATGTTTTAAATATTTATTCTTTTTTTGCACGGTTTTTTAGAACAACTTATTGTTAATTTTTCTATTTTACACGGTTTTTTACAATTGTTGAACACATTCTCAATTTTAGTATGGTTAGCATGTCTTTTTTTACACGATTTTAGTTCGAACGTATCTACCGTGTAAAAAAAGGGTTGGGTGTATTAACCCTTTCGACACTGTCATTCCCATAATCAAATTCGAACGTAATATACACCAAAGTTCGAAAGGGTTAAATTTGATTTTTATATTGTCATTTTTTAATAATCATTTTAGCTTACTTTAAAAACGTGGAAGGCTTCAAATTGTATATTTCTTGATTTCTCCTTAAGCATAATCATCATAAGCTTTAAATTATCAGGATTCGATATATATTTTGTCATTACCTAAAAAAGTGATGATTTTATTTTAAATTATAAAAAGTTTTTTTTTTTTAATTAGTTATTAATATTTACCGTAAAATTATGCCTGTCTAATAATAATTCACCCAGCAATTTTAAACTTTGTCTTCTTGTAACATAATTTTCTGAATTTAATAATCGTTGATAATGAGTAAAAACTTTATCATAATTAGCTTCAAGAAATTCAGCACATAAAAGTTTGTGACGTGTTAATAGTTCCTAAAATATAAATATATATTTATTTTTAATTGATAAATGAACGTATTATTTAATGTTTATTTTAATAATGTT
Source organism: Empis livida (assembly GCA_963932195.1). Lineage (NCBI taxonomy): Eukaryota > Metazoa > Arthropoda > Insecta > Diptera > Empididae > Empis > Empis livida. Next base: position 33,618,230 of record OZ010648.1, read on the forward strand.
GTAAATAATCTTTATAGTAAGCTTAATTTTAGATTATTTAAGAAATTATATTTTAAATTATAAAATAAATATTTTTAATATAAACAATATATATGAGCATTAACATACATTAGGTAATTTCCATTAAACAATATGTTATGATATATGAATGAAAATAAAACCAATAGTTTCCTGTGTATGGGCTTTTTTTTAATGTTTATCTTTAATATTATACTAAAACTGAGTTAAATTAAAGGTTTTATATAAATTTGCATAATGCACAGACGAATTTATATAGATATATGTTCAATGAGATTTAGAACAGTACAGAACACAATAAATTAACTTAAATATTTTAAAACAGCATAATAAAATGACATATTTTGAAACAGAATACCATATAAATCTTATTGAACATCCATTTTTATATAAAATTCTAAATTGTTCCGAACATACATAGTTATTAATTTTGTTATTGGACAACAAACTGACTTTTAATGAGCCAAAATTTAGCATATTTGAAAAAAATATGAAAATTAATTAAAACGTTTTAATTTAAGTAAATCTTTTGATTATTGTTTTATAATTGGTAACATCTAAGCATATTAATTTTAATAGCATAAAATTAAAAACCACACCTATATATTGTATATTAAAAAAATAAATTACCTTAAAAGTTGAAAATGCATCTGAAGCAATATCAAATGTCGATACTTCAACATAACGAAAGAAATTAAAAAATTCCTCCGAATGTAACATAATTTTGGCAAGTGCTTCATAACGTGCACATTCCCTTAACATTGTACCACAATTTAATGCAATTTCTTGATGTTCATAGCCAGCCATTAATGTAAATAATATTTCGGGTTTGGTGCAAATATATTCAACTGTTGGTGAACGAGTACCAATTTGACGTCGCAGGACATTATTAAAAACTTGTGCCACATCTTTTTTACCTTCAAAATCAATCCGATTTAAGTTCTACAAATAAAAATAAAAAATTACTAATTATCAATTTTCATTAACACTTAAATCCTTCTTAAATTAAATAAAAAATCTTTTTAATTAATTCCTTTCTTATCATAATTTTTAATGTTAATTTTGTAAATTTTGCTATCAAAAGAGATAACAAAAATTAATGAATTAATATTAATTTTTTGCAAGTGTGTGTTAAAAAAACACAATCTGTATAGCAGAAATGCTATCCAATGATTTCATACTTATGGACTAATTTATAAATTATATTTATACGTTATAAAAATATAAAATGAGTGATTACTTTCGAAATCTATATTAAAAATGATAGATTAATTAATATATTGCAGACTAGGCTGTGCTCCAGTACTGGGTTCGCTTCCAGTCCGACATATCGATGTTGATCTAGGTTTCGTTTAAAATGAGTACTTGTTATAAAGTTACAGTAAAATATAATTTTAAGATTGGGAAAAATGCTAATGGTTGACGCTACCAGCTAACAACAACATTTAGTTTCCGTACTATAAGTTTCCGTACTATAAAGACTAACATTTAGTATTAAATTAGTGTTACTCTTCATTATCTGTCAAATTAAAGCTCTGGAATTAGTTTTGAAGACCATACAATGTATTCTAGATTTTAAATATTATTTGACGTTACAATCTACTTGACGTGAATGTCAACAATTTCAATTAATAAATTCTATTTTATTCTATTATTAATTGTGGGCAATATTTACTTATTTTACATTGAAATGAGAAACAATTATTAATTTAATTCAAATTATATAATCTTACTACAGACAGACATGCGGCCAAAGTTCTAATATAAATAGTACCTTTTTATTTGAAAAAAAGCCCAAGAAATGTTATTGTGAAAAGAAGATTAAAAAAAAAATAAAAATTAAACAAGTTTTTTTTATACAATGATCTCTTAAAACGATGAAGATTAGCACGACCAGCCGACACAATGTTGTTAAGATGGGATACAAAAACTTAAGTTAAAAATAGATTTCGCGATGTACTATAAAAAGGTATTTCATTCTTCTTTTCTGTAAATACATATTTTTTCGAATTTAGATTAAAAATTATTTGTAGACTGTGAACTGAGGTGGTGGGCAAAGACTTGTCCAAGATATTATATACAGAAGACAAAAGATATTAACCGAATTGAACACTTGTTGAGCATATACTTTTTTTATATTGTAAATTATGTTGGAAAACAGAATTAATTTTGTTGAAAATGATAAAAACGTGTTTAGATATATTTTCTATGTACATGAAAAAGTATATAAAACGCGATATGATGGAATTAGTTTTTAACAACTAAAAAATTTATTAGATATTAGAACAGAAACTGTTTATATAATTATAACACTAAAACATAATTATAATAGAAAAGATAAACGAATTGTTATTTAGATAGTTTTATGAAATTTGACAATGGAAATTTTAGATATAAAAAAAACTGTAATTTTGAGAGTAATTTTGAATAAATAAAAGATTTTAGAAAGTTAATAATTTTGTAAAAAAAAAAAAAAATAATAATAAAGAAACTTTTAGAAAAAAAAATATTTTAAATTTAATTTTTTTTATGGAAAGTTTCAAATGAACACTAATATAATAATTTGCAATTTATGTTAATTGCTTAGTCGAGCACTTAAATATGAACCATTTTGCTACAAAAAAAAAATACAACAACTGATTAAATATTTGCTAGTCAACACAATTGTATAAACATTTTAAAAAAAAAGTTATATGTTCAAGAAGAATACTCTGATATTTGTGTACAGTCAGGGTGATATCTATAAATAATAGTTGCAGCAATTATTTACAGTACTAATTAACTACATAATTTTCCAAGTTTTTCAAAATTATATATGAAATAAAATTACATAGTATACAAAATCCCAAAAACTTTGGTGTACAATTTAACCACATAAGTTTTTATGAAAATTGTTTATGTAGATAGAAAAAATTACTAACCTGTATTAACAACAGTAACAAATTACTATTGTAAAGTTCTTGTGACAGTTGCGCAACTACATATTCTGTCTGTGGTTCAGCATCTGATGTTCCGTACAGCATATTCTTAATTAACACCTAAAAATATATGAAAAAATGAAAATAAATTTTATGTTGTGTTAAATAAAGAAAAATAATGAAAATTATATTTTCTTTTTAATTTTACTTAATTAAAAAGTTATTGTGAACTTTAGCCTGGCGGCTAAATTTGCAATTTTGCAAATACATATTAATATGTTTTAATTTTTGATAAAAAAATAATTTTCTTAATTTATATTTGCTTTTTAATTAAAAAAAAATACTAATTTGTTTTTCAACTAAAAACTTAAATAATAATAAAATTAAAATTTAATTTAGCAAATCGTTTTCGATGAAAGTTTTCAGTTTTGTATGCTGAAAAGATGGTAGTAAATAATTTTGACAATTTATGATATAAAATTAATTTTGATGAAAGTGCACCAAAAATGAACATAAAGGAGAATGAATCACATACTTAGGATACTATTAAATCAAAGAAAATATAATGGCAAGGTAGGTTTATCTGAATTTTTACTATTCAATTGTTTTTCGGGATTTTTTCAATACAAATTCCATCTGTCTGTCCGAACGTGATTTTGTAGATTTTGTAGATCTCTAGTTGACGAATTTACTATCGTTAAAAAGTACTTTTAGACCATCGTGAAAATACTTTTTTAGGCGTCATAATTCTCATATTTTTTTAATGAAGAACGGCAATTTAAGATAGTAAATAATATCTAAAATAATTGATACCACGTTGGAAAGATATTTGCTTTAGATGGAATTTCTCCCAATATATTTAATTCAACATGGCAAATTTATGTTAGAGTAATTTATGCTAAAGCCTTCGTAAGAAAGATAATAAATGGTATATTTACATAGTATAATTAACGTTTCTACGTACGACTAGAGGCCGCTATTTGTATTACACTTCAATATACCATTTCATACAGTAAACATTCACCAAACACGATGTAGAATGACATGTTTGAAGGATAATTAAGAGTTGAATAATAAAAAAAAGTTGTGATATTCATGCTTTTGCCACTGGACGCGGTATTAATGTTAGGTACCAACATTTAATTTGGAACGCGGCTTCAAAATGTAACATAATGTTTAATTGCATAGTGTAGTACCATTAAACTATTGTCATAAATATATACTTATATTTAATATTTAAGCACATTTTTTTTTTATTTCGATCCATCATCTTGACTACAGAATAACAGATTCTTATATAAATTTTTGTATAATGTGCATACAATTTTGATCTAATTTAGGCATGCATCCTTGCACAGAATTCGTTAAACTACTTTTTTTTTTTTGTATAAACGTTTCTCGTAGGAATGTAAAATAAAATTGAAAATATTACATAAAATTTTTCCAATGGCACATAGCTGTAATGTATGCTTTTTTTTAAAAAAAAAATATTATTACAGAAAAACGAGTTATAATTCAAAATATTAATCCCTTAGGGCGCACCTATAAAATTTACATTATTGTTCATATGGACGGAAGCAGACAGAATATACATTTTTGTATTTTCAAAAAGGTCACACTCCTACAACTAATATATATATACGGTATTTGGAAAAATAATTTTCTAGAAATTTATCTGCAGTATACTTTTCTAATACTTTACCTGAATAATTTGAATTTTTTATATGCCCTTAGATAAATCAATAATTAAATTTAATATTTCGATTGATTTATAAATTTTGGTAAAAAATATAAAAAATGATTTATATATTTTTAAATTAAATTTATTATTTTATAAAATAACATAATTGAAAATAAATTTCTAAACAATTGCCAAATAAATTTATAGATTAAATAAATTGTTATAAAGGTAAATTTGAATTTCTTAAATGAAAGAAAAGACGTCTCACGTGAAGCAGATACAACCATTCAATATCTGCTTCACGTGAAGCAGATATTGAATGGTTCCGGCAGTCGGATCTCTTCTTTATAGAACAGGTTTAAACTAGAATAATAGCGTACTTCAGGATACAAAAACATCTGCATACAATAGGACTAAGCGAAGACTAAACGGTGGCATATATACTAAGTAACTGTGTTTTCAGCGGTGGCTTAGTAGTACTGGATTCACTTCCAACCCGAAACATCAATGTTTGTCTAAAATTGCTCAGTTTTAGAATTATAGTAAAATGTAATTTTAAAAATGGAAAGAATGCTAATGTTTGAGACCATCTGCTAACAACAATGACTCACGAACAAAAGCCATTAGCTTGCTGCTATTAAAATTTTGTCACTATAAGGAAGTGTATGAATATAAATCCACATAAAAATTAGTCTGTCGATATTGCAATACAAAAACTTCAAGTAAAGGAATTTTGCACTTGAGACCCGATGCTCCCTACCGGAGTGAAAAAGGGAAATAAAAAAATAAAACTGTGAAGCACTGAACCTAAGAAGACTAAGGCTCCTCGATAACTATAAAACGGCCGACACGGATTTGCTGGTAATACAACTGAAACGGTTTGATCAGAAGTAATCAGTCACCAACTTTTAACAAGCACAGCACTATGAGCCGAATGACTGCACTGATGAGGTCGAAACGTTGATCCCTTTTTCCCACCATCAAAATACCAATATTAATTATAAGTTTAAACTCTTTTAGCAGAAATAAAGAACGTTTTAAATGATGTATTTTTAATATTTTTATTTGCTTATAAATTGAGCTGGTTTGCAAAGGTTGAGCTAGATTCTTTCTGACTTTTAGAGAGAAAAAAAATTAAGTTTGGAAAAATTAAAACTTAAAATAATTAAAAATTAAAATATACAACTATTAGAAAATTTTATCGCTATGACATTGTAATATCAGCTAAAAAATCTTCTCTATCTCCTTGTCAAATTATTATTGGTAATTAAAATTCCTATGACAAATCCATGCAAATATTTTTACTTTAATTTATATTTAATGTCAGTAATTTTCCAATACCAAAAAATAAAAAAAATCAATATAATTTTATACCTTCAACAAATTAATTGCGTCTACAAAGTTAAAAATATAGAAACTAAATGACATTTTTATGATCATTTAATAAACAATATGTTAATTTTAATTAGTTAGGAAAATATTTTTTTAGTTCATTTCATTTAAAATTATAGTTAAAAATAAACTTATTAATTTCAGACATACAGAAGAACATTCGCTGCCTTTTTTTTTTTGAACCGAACAACAATTTTAAAAATTCAATATTTAATAGTAAGAAACAGCTCTTTAGATTCAAACGAAGGTGACTAAAGCAGTGTTATGTAAAGAAATCGCAATATAGACAACATTATTTTATCGATGACAGTTTGTGCAATAATAAAAAAAATTGTTAGTCTGAACTATTTTAGATTCGGATCTATTTTATATGTAATAAAATTTTACAGTGCAGTAAGTTTCCTGTGCATAAATTTAGTCATACTAGTAAATATTTATTTTAATGAAAAGTCGTCTCCTTGTGTCCTTTTTTTTAATATATTCGATATTATTTTTTTTTATGTTGTATACGTCGAAAATTACAATATTCATTTTTAATAAGGTCTGCAAGAGACACAATTTTTAACTATAAAAAGTTTAAAATACAATTTTAACATTTGAATGCGTTTCTTTCAGAATTGTTTAAAATCAAATTAAAATATTTCAATAGTTTTTGGTAAAAACTATAGAAATTATTTTAATTAACAAATTCTATTTTTAAATGTTTCATACATTAACGTAACATAACAAAATATTAAATAATTTATATGTTTTAATAGTTTATTTAAATTTTAATTAAAAAGAATATAAAAATGATGAAATATGTGACAAAAGCATAAATTGTATCTTTAATTTTAAAAAAAAATATATAGATTATTCAAATATGAACTCATGGATATAAAAATGTTTTTTTTTTTGCCACTTTATAATTTTTAATTATCAATGAAATAATGAAAAATTGTCAACGAATGAATGAAAATTCTAATATTTGTGATAATAAATTTTTAATATAATTTATGGAATTTTTAGCTTTTACAATGTCTAGACTCGAGACGTTTTATTTATATAATTGCTTCTTTTTTTATCGAAAGCGAAAGAGAATATTTTCGTAACATAAACGTAATGGGAATATGGCTAATCTTGTTGATAGTTTTTCTTCATATTATATTTTAGAATATGTATATAATAATTTTATGTTAAATTTATGCATAAAATATTAGTTTCATAAGAAAATAATATGACCTGGTCTCACAGAAAATTCAACAAAGAACGATATGTTGTCAAATGTATTAAGAAGTGCAATAATTCGCTTTGTAATGTCACTTTTTTTTTAAATAGTGATTTCATGAATTTATTATTACTGATTTTAGAATCCGATATAGAAGCTCATTAATCGTACGATTTAATGTAAAAACTGTATAAAGTAAGGTTCTTCAATTTCATATTCAATTACTTCTAGTATTTTTACGAAATATCTTATACTGAATTTGAAAGCTTTCCATAATTTAGAAAGAAAAAAATTGGCAATTATCTTGGTGTATTAATTATTTACCAGTACGAAAAATTACCAAACTCATCCACCATTTTTGGTGAATATTTTTTATTGAAAAATAATTTAAATATGAAAAATATGAAGCTCTTTGGATGGGAATAAAATGTTTTTCGTTTTATACTAAAATATTTTGGTGGCAGTAAAATTTATATTAATACTTTAGCATTTGGGGAAGAAATACTCCGCAATACATAAAAGGTCGGCGTATCAATATCGTGTAGAAATCTGAGAAATTCTAAGTTGGACAACAGTTAACAAAAAGCTCACTATATCATAAAATAGTATCAGAAGAATTAACTTTGATTTTTATTCCTGCAGAACCTCTAAGTTCGTAGAATTTCCTAATTATATGTACATAATTTAACTCTTACTAATTAAGCGTTTCACAAATAACAAAATTTTTTAAAAAAAATATACTATATTAAATTTATATAAACACTTGTTTTGATTACAAAAAAAAATAATTTTCACAAGTTACGACACCTTTTATAAAAATTTTGTTGACAATAAGTTGACTTATAATAATTTTCAATATGATTAAGTAATCTATTGGATAGAAATTGTATTCTAATAAATAAATATTAACTGGACGTTAGTGATGGCAATCTACTAGAGTTACAGAAGTCTGAATTTTCGGTCAGAGTAGAAAATCGTATTAATATCCAACGCTTTTTACAATAAACTAATATGGTTTGTTTTGCCATGTTTTGGTCCAGTTTGCATGGTTCTATTACAAAAGTAAACAATTAATTTCCTAGAAAAATGATATTATCTCTATCTGTAAAGAAGATATTGATATTATTCCAATCTGTGAAATATTTCATCGCCTGTACGAAACGGAATTTTAATTTCCTTGCGAAGGTATTCGAGGAGCAGTGAAGGCTGGCACTCAAAGTTAGAATTCTAGAAAGAATATCAATAATATAGACAGTAATAATTTCTTAGTCAATTATAATCAGAAAGAGTAAACTTCATTATTTTGTTGACTTTCCTTATATTTAAATCTAATATAAATTGATTTAACAAATTATTTTATTTAAAAGCGTCATTTCTTCAACTACTAAATTTACATTTGATGAAAGAAAGAGCCAATATTTATTTTGTCTTGCAATTTGTCGAATGTATACTACATTCAATTAATTGAACGTGCACATTTTTGTATGTTATTTTTAAATTTTTAATTTAATTTATGCAATTAATTAAAATTGAAAAATGATAACATCATTCAATTAAAGTTTTTTTTTTTAAAAATAAAATAAATACATAAATCAAAATAAAATTTCCATAATATTAAAATTTTGCTTGTAATTTAATTAAAATTTCTAAATTCTCATTCATTTCATATGTTTTTTTAAAAAAAAATTAATTTCTTTTTCTGTTAAATAAATTGACCGTTGAAAGGCGGAAAGTAAATAAAACAGCATGTGGCGTTTTTAATTTCAACTTTTATTAATAGATCACCTTTAACTAAAAAATTGTTAATTATCTTAAAATAAAATCACTTCTTTGTAGACAAATTTTTGACGGTCTCTTTTTTTTTTTTAATTTTTGGGGAAATGAATTTGGCGCAATTCTTTTTCTTTTTGGCGGCAATTGATGAGACGGCGTCAATGGCCAAATGATGAGAATTTCTTATTTTAAAATTTCAAATTGATTTCAAATTTTTTCATATTCAGTGATATTATCAATGTTTTTATTTTTAAAATGGCAAGGAAAATTAATGTATTATTTAAATTAAAAATTTTGAGACGCCATCAGAAACGATTTATTTTATAATGTTTGTTTCTCGTCAAAATTTTCAAATTACTATAAAATTTATTATGATTTCAAAAAAAAATATCTATAAAATTTTAATAATTTAATTGTTCGATGATCAAAATGTAATAATGAAACAGAGTAAAAAGTTAATTTTTGTAATTTAAAAACTAAATTACATATTTTTAATTTATTTTTAAAAGTACAGAAAATATTTTTATTTTCTATGCAAGAGAAAACAGAACATGGATTATTAAAATTTAAATTATATGTTTTTTTTTAAATTTAAAATTGTCTGTAATTTGGTAGTGCAGTCATGAGAATAGATTATTAATGAGCTATTTTGTAATTTTACAAAATTAAAAACAAATAATATGATGTATTTTACAAAGCATAGGGATCCAAATAAGAATTTCACAAAATTTTTGGATATTTGACTCTACATAAAATAAAATTATTTGCTAATTATTAATTATTTGCTCTCTAGTTACAGAATTACAAATTAGAATAACTGGAACTCTAACATTAAGAAACTATTTACCATCTTAAATAACATTTTTTAAATTGTCAAGTGAATATATTTCCCGAATTAGCGCCTGAATTGTCAAATATTTGAATGAAGAAATCCACCATGATTTTAACGGCAGCAGATGTGTTTAATTTGCTGCTGTACGTAAAGAACTGCCAGTTTCCCAAAAATTGTTGGCAAAAAATCTCATTAACAGAATTTCCTATAAATTGTAACACAAATAAAACCTAGGCGATACTAAGATATAATTAATGCCAAAATGCAATAGCGGGTTTTTCTCGATTGTCGAGAATTGTTGTCAAAATGTAATGCCAGCTTTTTAAATATTAATTATTTCTCCTAATTATACATCCATTAGTTTTATTTCACTATTTAAATTCAACCCAATTTCATCAACTACATAATGTATTTTTAGACTAATATCATAACATTGTCTTGTCCTAACATAATAATACATAATAATATAAAAAAAATTATATTAAAATTAATATAAAGTTATTGTCAAGGCAAATAATTTAAAAGAAAATTGTATAATAAAATAAAATGTATTTTTTTTATTACACGTCATTATGTTAAAAGATATTTAAAGCAATCATATTAACAAAAATCTATTCAATTTGCGCCAAATATATTATAAATAATATAGTGACCCATTTTTATTGTTTTAAAAGATTTTATTATATTGTCACTTAATATTATAATTTAACCCCCATAAAAATAATTTTAAACAAGAATGAATACAATCAAAAAAAAAAAAAAACATGTCATTTCTGATGATGACACATGTCGACCTTTACCTAATGCAATTTTCTGCACTTAGCTATAATTTAAAAATTTTTTATTTTGCTTAGATCAGATAGGAATATTTAAATATGAAAATAATTTAACATGAATTGTTGTCAAATAAATTTTAATTTTGATTGCAAAATATAATAAATTTTAAGACTTTCTTTTAATATTATTTCATAAAGAAGAATTTAATCGAAGGAAGTAATTTATTAAAAATATTATAAATTGCAATAAATATTTTCTATAATATTTTTAAATTTTATCACTCAGTAAGTCAAAGTCAAATGCTAAAATGAACTCAGTAAGTCAAAGTCTAATTGGTGAAAGAAAAATATATTCATTTAGTGCATTATAGTTGGTTTAGACTAATAAAAAGAGCATAAGTAATAAAATAAATAGTTTTATTTTAAATAAATCTTGGATTAATAAATTTTGTATAACGGGTTGCAACGATAGAACCCGGTCTCTAAAAATCATTTGTAAGTTTATCCTCAATACTAAAACCTAATTCGAAGATTTGATTTTAGGTAAAGCATTGTCAGAGTGTTTAGTTTTAGATCCTTGGGATTGTTACTTGTTGGAAATAACAACAGAAATAATTTTGCAAAGAGAAGAAAAGCAAGTGGGTTGTATATGGAAACATGCACATTGGTTTTATTCTTGCTGACAATAAGTTGATATCACCAAAATAATTTAATCATCCGAACTATTTTTGGTATCATTTTTAATTAGTTTACACCACTGATCAGTCATTTACAATTTATAAAGTTTCGTTGGACCAATTATTTAATTTAATTAAATTAATTTCGCCATAAGTGTCACAGTTTAATGTCTATTCTCTTTTTTCGAGAGAATATCTTACATCTTTATTTACCATTTTACTATTATTTTTAATTAAATTAACTACAAAAAAAAAATCATTTCACCTTCAATAAAAGGAAAACCATAAATATACCTAAAAATAGGAAAAAAAATTTATACAAAAATCCTTTTTTTTTTGCTCTGTCATATAAATATTTTCTGAGTTTTCTTTTTTATTATTATATAAAAATACATAAATTCTTTAATTTTATTAAGGTTTGCTGTTTTATGTCAAAAGCATGAAAATCCTTTTTTTTTCTCCTTTATTTTAGTTTTTTTAATTAATGTTGGAAAAGTTCATTATATTCTAAACATGATAATCATCATCAAAAATAAATTTTTCTTTTATTGTTGATAAAAACCTTTTGTGGATAGTAAAATTGTGGTTTTTATATTTAAAAAAAAAACTAAACATATTTAAACTATATAACAAGAAACTAAGTAGTTGGTAAAACACACCTTGTCTGTTTCAGTTGGAGACTTTTATATGTAATTATAACCAAACTAAAATAATAAAATGAATTAAAAACATAAAATAATTTATAAAAATATTGCACCTATAAAAAAATTATTAAAAAAAAACAAATTGCAAATTAAATTAGTAAATATACAAATTAACTCTTCTTTTAGGGTTGGTTTTTTAGAAATATATATTCAAATTATTATTATATGGAAGAAATTTCAAAATTAAATTGAATATAATGAGATTTTTGGCAGATATATGATAATCAAATAATATGTGTAAGTAAAATCACTTAAATTCATATGGCTAAGAAATAAAGTTGGAAAAAGAGACTTAAATAAAATATTTTTCTTTAGTACACTCTAAAATTTTGATATGGAATACTGGTCTTAATATAAACCAAATTTCTAATCAAAAGTTTGACAAATTAGTTCACAAGCAAATTAGATAATATTTTTGTAGATACATCGCCTAAACATTTTGAATTTGTGAGTAATTTACCAGGTATTTGTGAATTGCAACAATGTGAGTAACTGGTCTAAAATTTCGATATGGAACACTGGTCTAATATAGATAAAATTTCTAATCAAATTTTGGTAGTTGAAATTGTTTCACAAACAAATTATAAATAATGTTTTTGCAGGTACATTATCTAAACATGTTGAGATTGTGAATAATTTACCAGCTATTTTTCAATTGCAACAATATGAGAAATAAAGCAAAATTTGTCATTGCTTACCTTATTTGTTTGTGAAATAATTTTCTTCTCTCGAATAATAATCATTTTTCAAATTAAGAAATTTTAAAAACTTTTTTTATTAAATATAAAACGTGAGTAGAAATTTCTGAACTCAAATTCTTGCAAGTTCACATGATTCATCACTGTTCCTACTGACTCACAGTCGATTTTGACGTATGACAGAATTATTATGACATAAGTCGAAAATTTTATATAGTTTTTTATTATCGTGAAAAAAAAAACAATTCAAACACTTTATAGATAGGGGAGCTAACAATTTTGAATGATTTCGTAATATCAATTTTATTTTATGGACAAAAAAAAAATTATGAAATAAAATACTTAAATGGTAAAGATAATCAAATTATTTGTTCACGTCAGGTGTGCATACTAATTTAGTTAATTTAATTAAAATATTTTTTTAACAACTTGGTGATAAAAACTATTTTATGAAACAATTAATTTAGTTGAATTAGATTTCTTTTGCAGTCGCTAATCAAGTTAACATATATTTAATAGAAATTTCGAGTTCTATTTGAACGGGTTTCATCAATAAACTATAACTTATTTTTGAACAAAAACTAATGGTAGCACTTGATCACAGTAAACTATTTTCATGAAGTAAGTATAGATATAAATTGTTGCTAGCGAAAACCTGCGTTTTAGTAAGAACCATAGCAAATATTATCAAAATTGTTAACACATCGGATATTGGAAAAAGAATTTAGAGGAAATTGCTCTTATTTATCCCAATCTTGCAATCCTCTTATTTTTCCCAGTCACTAAAATGTTATTTAACCTAGTAAAACTGTTCAAAACTTCTGTTAGTCCTAATTGGAAAGGTAATAAAGAGTAGCAATAAATTCAAGTCAATGCAATTCATTAGAGGACGTAAAATAAATGTCACTACAAAGTAGATGCAAACTAACGATTTGTATAATTCTGTATTTTTAATCATTTTTGACAGTTACATTATTCATCATTAATGATTTATTTCTGTTGTTCCGTCATTAACGATTTATCTCTGTTGTTAAACCCAATCAATTTATTGCTGATAGTAAATTTACAATTTTACTACAAATTTTATAATTAATTTTCCTAAAAAACATTAATTTCATTATTAAAAATTGTTTTTCGAAACTAATATAAGCAATATTTTTTGAAATATTTGCAAAATAAACTTAAATCTAACATTAAGAACTTTTTAAAAGTTTATTTGGACAAAAAAAAAATAAAAGTGTGACTCCAAATGTGCTGTGTAAATATATAATAATTTCCATTTTTATATAATATGACCCACTCTGGATAGAAAATATATTTTATTTTTTAATAAATGGAAAGAAAATAAATAAATAAATAAATAAAGTAAGTACGCAGAAATTTGACACGAGCCACCTAAATTTTTATTTTTATGGTCGGAAAGCAAAATTCAAATAAAAGTAGACCGACCATTACATATACAAGTTACTTTCATATATATATATACAACATAAAAAATAAATATATTACATAAGTACATAGAGCACCACAAGGCATGTGTACATTTATTATCGAATCGATAAAAAAAAAGTTTTTCTATTTTTTTTCATTTTCTGATTTTAAATCAAAAAAAAAAAAACTTGTGGCACATTTAAGTAAAAACTAAAGATACCGCAAAAAAAAAAAAAATGTAATTATCTTCTTCTAAGACAACAAAAGTCTGTACATCAAACTAATAGATAAGAAACATTTACGTCTGCCGATTTGGAAATTTCAAATATATACAGTAAATGCTCGATTTTATGAATTTACTATATTAACTGATGTTTAATAATTAGAATTTTTTCATGTCACTTCTGTATGGAAGGTAAATCTGACTCTCACAAAATTAAATGTTAATTAAGTTTTTAATAAATAAATGACAAGGGTAACTGTCATTTGATAGTGTTAAACGTGAATTATAATTATTAAATGACAGACAGAAATCATAATGTTTCGTCAATAAATTTAGATGATTTCAAAGACTTTAATTATTGTGCAAATCCTATATTTTACTATGTCCTGTGTTTATTTGGCAAGTTGAACTGGAATTAGCGACCTGACAATGGCAACAAGATTTGAAATTATATTTTTTGCCTTTTCGTTAAAATCAATTTCAATCCATTTTAACTCAATCTAGTGCATGGAAACATATAGCTAATAATAAAAACCATAATTTTCCAAGTTTTTGCATAGTTTTGCATAGTCTAAATATTTTTATCGAAGATTTTTAGTTAGTATCTTTAACTACTTTCACTAATTTCGTGATAATATCGATTTGCTTTTAAATAATAATTTAACTGACTTAGTAGTGGGTGTTAATTTAACAGAAATGGAAAAATCCTGTTTATGATTTATGTAACAATAACTTTTATTAGGCGAAAAAACTTATTTATGGGGTTTTTCCTAGCCAAAATATTACAACTAACCGCAGTAGGATGAACTGAAAATAGTATTGATTCAACATTTAATTTCTACTTTTCCTGACTATATTTGAAATAAACTTTTTTAAGTAAACTTTTTATATTAAAAATAAACAGACAGATGGCGTTATCCATTATAAATTAAGTAAATTCCATTATTTATAATTTTCTAATTTAGTTTTTATGAGAAATAAATATTTGTTTTTTTTTTGTATATAAATCATTTAGTCCAACATTGTTTTAAAATAGTTGTATGATAAGTAATTTGGAAAAAATCCAATAATCTTTTACACACAAATACAAAAATTGAAAAAATTAATGAAAAACAGTAAAACCACATAAAAAAAATGTTTTGGAAAATTTATGTCAATTTATATCTTTTTTTTTCTAAGAATATTATTTTCCATATTAATGTGTTTTGAAGAGAAAATTTTGTATAAAAATCTTAAATTATAACACATTTCTATACAAAAAAAAACCTAATTCTGTTTTATGAATGAATGACTTATGTCATTAAATTTGTTGATATTTTATAGATTTTATGTAGGCAGTCAGGATGTCGTCAATACGTCAATACAAAATTTTCTATTTATACTAAATGAAAAACAATACAAACCCAAAAAAAAAAAGAAGAAAATTAGGATAAAAACAGTAAAATTTAGTTAATTTATGTAAAAATGATTTGGTATTCAATTTTAATAGATTTTTTTATAAAAGTATCATATTTTTTTAATTAAATTTTTTAATGATTCCTAATATTAGATTACATTTAAACAATGGCTTATTAAAATTGGATTTTAAATTATAATCTGATTAATATAAATAATCATATTATTTATATTAAAATTGTTTCAATTTATTAATAAACTTAAAAATAATAAGGAAATCAATAAGAAAATTATTTAAAAATTCTTTTAAATTTGGTATTAAATAAAACTCAACCCATTTCTTTCGCTCCAAAAGTATTGTGTGTGTATTCCGCCTACAACACGTGTGTACCGCCTACAACTACATTATTAACATTTTATAAAGGATGATGTTTTACTGGATAAGTAATAGAATTTTCATTAATGGTTGGTTTTATTATTTCATATATTATTCAATATTATTATTCAATTCCAATACAGAGAATAATTTTAGGACAGAAAATATACCTACATAAAAATTAATTATCATGTTTCATATTAAGATAGTATATAGTCAACAGGCTATAAAAAAATTCATTTAATTTCAATTTTTTTAACGAAATGATTAAAAAACACCAAAAATACTTCAACAAAAATTGATATTATTTGTATTTTTATTAATTATAAGTAAATGTGACATAATATATTAGTATTTAATTATGTTAATATCAAATTATGAAAATTTTTTTTAAAAGTCCGAATTTATTTTATTAAATAAAAAGATATTAACACAAAAAAAATTATGATTCAGCAAAAAGAATCATCGTTTATTTTGTAAGTCTAGACGTAAACAAATTTATGTTCAAATATATTTTTTTTTGTTGGAAATAAATATATATATTTTGGAAAATAAAATTTATATAGTAGTAAGTCATCAGAAAATATATTATAAGAATTTCCGTATTAAGTTAGTCATTTTGTTGTCAAAATATAAAAATAAATAATTAATTAAATATTTCGATTATTTATTAAAAACCCACCTTATTACTAAAAAAAAAAAATTCATTTGTCATATAATTATTAATTTAAAAAAAATGTAAATTTGCAAGAATTTTCTCAAAAATTTATTTGCTGACAAAAATATTTCGTATAAAATTTAAAAAAATATATTAAGGTAAATGATTCACGAATGGTTCTTTAACCTACTCATTTTGTAACAACAAAATGAGTAGGGCATGATGGCAAATTATTGTAAAATTTTCTAATTCAATAAAGTAAAATGCAGACAATGGTAGTGAAATGGTATCAACAGAAAATTCAGACTTTTGGTACCAGTAATAAATTTTCGATTAACTACAAAACCTACGAGATTGATTTATCCACCACAAAAGGAAAACTCAATTTAGTATTAAACTTTTAACGTGTATAAACAATTTCCGTGTAATATTAACATTACCATTAATATATTTTATGGGAATCCCCTTATTATTACAATGTTGTTCTACAAAAATTTGTAATCAAAATTTTATTATCTAAAAAAAGCAACATTTTGTAATTCTTTCAATTTTTCAGTAATAATGTAATCTTATTTCGGATTCTAATGAATTAAAAATGTATATTTACGCAGTGAGATTAGATTAAAATATGATTTGATATTTCGACTCTTTATAATGTGTGAAAATATCACCAACATATCATTTATATAACTAAAAATATTAATTTTTCTTTACAGTAATTGAATAAAGCCACCAAATCACTACGTTTATAAATTTTCAAATCAGTATATTTAGTTGTTATGACGTATTATGCTTCCACCACTAAGTTCACCACAGGCTAACGACTAATATGGTACCTCCCGTTGCCAACCAAATTAAAGGAATAAAATATTATTTCGAAATTAAATTTATCGTAAACTGAAGAAAATTAAATTGATTACTGAATAAAAGACTAATAAAAAAAATCTTCTAAAAATTTAATATTATGCGTTGTTATTCATTTCGGACAATTAATTTTATGCCTCTATACATCACGTGCAATTACGTGCTCAATTTACACCACCACAGCCAATTCCACAAGAAAATTATGTAATATGTTTGAAAAAAAAAAATTTGTTTAGAGACAACATAGTCCGAAGTTGTAAAATTTTTTTTTAATTAATGTAGAATACCAAAAAAATATATTTTGGTAAAAAATTAATAAAAAAAATTGGTAATAAATTCGAATTTAATTTTAATTTAACCACAATTTTAATGGAAAAACTATTAAATTTTTTCTGAAAACATTCCGCCATTAAGAAATTCCCCAAAAGTGAATAAGTCGTCATCACAAAAAAAAAATACAAATTTTCTTTAAATATAAACATTTTGATAGCAAAAAAAAGAACAAATTTTTATTCTAATTTTGTTACTTCCTATATAAAATATTCTTCTAACGTCATAGACTATGATCATTTATTATATTTGTATATCCGAGTGAGTACACAACACCAACTCAAAAATATAAAAATACCAAAAAAAAATTTCATCACTTTGACTTTCCATTTTAAATAAATAATACTCCTCCATAAATTAAGACTAAAAAATTATTATTAATAATTAAAAATTATATTCTAAAATAAATTATTATTTAAATAATGTGATGATCATAAATTTTAACCCATAATAATCATTTTGTTAAATAGATTAATAATTTCATGCTCATAAAATATGATTGATTAAAAATTTATTATTATTATAATTTTCAAAAATTGATAGAATATGGACCAAAATATCTGCGATATATTTAAAAATATGTCAATTAAATTAATTAATAATCTTTCTAATAATTTCAAAACAGATATTTGGCTAAAAAAAATATCTTTAATAGAATTTATAATTACAGCTAAGAAAAATTGAAAAATTAGTTAAAAATTAATTTTAATAGTACAGCACGAAAGTATGGTGTTTATATACATATAATTAATTTATTGCATGCAATATAAATTTATATTGTTTCGTGAATTATTATTAATAATAAAAAGTTTTGTGAAAAATAAAAACCACAGGTATTTCTAGCACAAATAATAAAATATTTAAATATAAAATTTATATACTTAAAGGAAAATTTCCAATTACAATTATTTGGCATTTTTACAATATACATAAAATATTCACCATTGATATAGTTAGTATATAAATTTTCTATCTCAAGATATAAGAAAAAAAAAAAAGAGTAAAATATTAGACTAGACATAAAAGAATTTGTTACACTGAAAAAATTTTTTGTTTTAAAATAACTTTTGGACCATTTATTGGATCTAATTTTATGTTCAATTCAAAATTCTGAAAAGATTTATGATTCTTAGTAATATTTGAATCTGCAGCACTGATTTATGGAAATGAATAAAGAATTTTAACCCTTTTAGTACCGACTGAGATATACCGAACCAAATGTATGTAGGTTTATGTGAGAAAAACCTTATATAATAAGTTATTTTTAAACTAACACTGTTAACACTAAGCGCATAGTGATTTATGCACGATATATCGTCATAGCTAATTTTCGTGAAAGACGATATTTCGTTTTGGTACTAAAAGGGTTAAAATATATCAAAAGACAATATATCGTTGTTGGTAATAAAAAGGTTAAAATATATAAATTTAATTTTCTTAACCCACTATCGATATTTTATGATTTGGCCGTACTTATTTCGGAGAAAAATTACGATGATTGAAATCGAAATAAGTATTCCACAGCACATTTCAAGCAATATCTAATATAATCGGATTGTCGATAATTTTCCGATGAAAGATTTTTTGTCAAATTTTTATACAAAAGTATTTTTCTAAAGTACTCATTTCCTGCTATTATGCTGTTCAGATACAGATGCGGTTTAGATAATCGGAAAAAATATTTTACAGAATTTTATGAAATGAAATAATTAAAAATTTTCGTATTAAAGCTGTCAATTATAGATTCGATAAAATTTGAAATATTTCTCCGAAAATTTTATCATTTCTCAAAATATTTTTATTCTCTTTATTTTACAATTTCAGTGTTCGACTAAATATTTGTTTTGTTAGTTTATATTCGAAATTTTCCGAAAATTCGGACATTAAACCGTGACAAAATTGTCATTTATGTGTTAATCAGTTACTTTTAATTAGGAAATTGTAAATAAAAAACAATTAAATTAGTTTGCTAATGTTTTTTTTTTATTACAGTGTATATGGTCGAATATTATGTAAAATAAATCTTTGATGTAGATTTTTATGTTTATTGAAGTGTGAATACAATTTTATTTTATATTTATATACATACATACAGATATATTTTTAAAATTTTATTTTAAAAGAATTATTGCAGTTTAGTGTATTTTGTTTTACATTATTTTTATGTTGGTTTGTGTATTTATCGTATAAACACGAGTGGTTTCATTAGACTTTTTCTTTTTTTTTTTGTTGAGGAGAAAAACTTTACTGACTGATTTTCAACGATTAATTTCACGTGATTATAATTTACTTTTCTTTTATCGTATTATATTTATATAAATGTTGGATGATGTAGAGTACATTAAGAGGTTTCTTTTTGCAATTGTTTTGAATTATAGCATTTATAAGTTGATTTCAAAATACAATCGAACTTTTTTTTAATTTATGCTTTTGTTATACAAACTAGCATGTAAATGAAAATAATTTTGGTTAGGGTGGAATTGATGCTAGCTATAAAATATTTCAGTTCGTTTAAAAAGTATGATGGCATGTTACATTTTACAAAAAAAAAATTTGGTACAAAAGAGAATGTACACGTAAATTTGGAATTGAATTATCGCCAGAGATGAAGAGATTGTACGAAATAAATTAGAAATTATGGATGCGATTGTAACCAACACCAATTTTATTTCAAGATATATGAACATTTTTGATATATACGTGTGTAACGAAACCAATTTGATAGATATTACACTATGTAATATTTGACACTCTGACAATAGTTATAAAAATTTGTTTAGCTCTAAAATTAAGGTGAAATTACAGGGCAGTTAAAATCGGAAACAGAATTGTGGAGATTTTTAAAAATTCTAGAAAATCTTATCAATTATATTTAGCTTCAACTGTTAATAAGCATTTATAAATACAGAAAATTATGCATCGGACTAAAATTTTATAAATACAGAAAATTATGAAAATTATGAATGACTTCATGCATCCAGTGTAGATGACATCTCACCAACTTAAATATATACTACCTTACTTTTGGAATATTGGTCTGGGGAATGGGTTATAATCTGTTAGAGTGCTTTACAAAACTACTATGATTTGAGATAAAAATCATACCCATCATATCTTATCTATCTATCTAAATCTAACAAAATTTATGCTAAATCTAACAATAAAATTAATTTTAATATCCATAAATCTACCCTTAAATTATTAAATTAAAGAAAAATATGATCTGGAATATAATTTATTATTTAATTATATTATTGATCATAAATCCGTGAACAAAATAAAAAAATATTTTTAATGTTTTAACAAGAAAAATCATTTTCATAATTCAATTAATATAAAATTCAATTAATTAAAATTTAATAAATTATTGATTTATTTAAAAAAAAAAACATGTTTGTGTAAAAAAGTATATAGCTAAGCTATTTACGGAAACACAATTAATGTACATAAAAAAATTTGTCAAATTTATTTAAGGATTTAATTTACAAGGGTAAACATTTTTTTTTTAATTCTGTTCTTGACTGTACTACACTGTTGTAATGAATAAAATTACCGACAATATAATTTTGGATTATAATGGATTTGTCTAAAGTGTAGACTGAAATGTTATCACTATTATATAGCATACTTCAATTTCAAAATCAGTGATGGTAATATTATTGTAATAAAGTTAAGTAAAATATAGTGTGTTTTAAACTTGGTCCATACAAATGATTAAGACAAATTATTAAAATAATTAAAGATCTATCGACAATGCTGCCTAAAACTGGAAACTATCCCTACAACAAAAAAGTTGAACATATGAAAAATTGTCTAACAATCTGTAATGCTGTCGTTGAATTGAAAAATAGCTATTTTTTTAGTAAAATTCGGATAGCATTGTCAGCTGTTTAATTAGGTTCTTTTATATTGTTGGCAATACTAGATTTTAGCTTGTAGTCAATGCTGTCATTAGACAATGATTGGCTTTTTTAACTGGCATACGACTATAACTATAAAATTGTAACATTTTTACCCCAACATGAAGAGTTGTGGAGAGATCTTAAGACATCTTATTAAACCGACAGATTGTCCAGGTAGTAAGCAATTGAGGAAAATTTTTAAAGTCGCAGATTGTCAGATTACTTTAACTATTGAGGCAGATTGTTAAAAACTTGAATTTTTTTTCAATTTAATTCGAAAATCTTGAAATTTTTTAATAAAACATTAGTAAATATTATTATTATTACATAATTACAAAATTTTTCCCCCCAAAAAAAAAAACAATTCTAATAAATTAGATGTAAACTTTAAAATTTAATATCATGTCAACAGCCAGAAAATGTAATATTTTTCCAATTTTGACAGTTTACCAAGTAGTTTTTAAATTTGTGGCAAAATATTATAAAAGAAACACGAAAACTTTATTTTTTTTTTTAATGAAAATAAATTCTTTTTCTTTTTTTTTTTTTATGCAGGAAAATTCATTGTCAAGGTTTTTCTTTAAATCGATTTTCATGTAAATTTACATGTTGTAAGTTGAGTGATTTAAATTTAAATTAGTATGCAATTTTGTATATAAAATCAATATAAAAAATGATATGTTTTTCTTCGTTTTCTTTAAAATGTTTTCCGTCATAAACAAATATAAAACCGAAAACAAATTATAACAAAATTTTTTTAATAGAAAAGTTACTTATTCCAAAAATAAAAAAAACAGATTGCAGATTTTGTATAATTTTATAAAAACAACAAAAAATATGTTTAATCGATGATTTCATAATTCGCTATAAAATAATTAAATCTTTTTTTTTTTATTGCAAATTCATTCACATAATTTTTATGTTTTTTTTCGTAAATTCTTGTTTTATTTATAAAAAATTTATTTACAGAATTTTATTTAATTTAAATAATTTAATTAATTCTTTATGATTTTAGTGTGCATAAAATTACGAAAAATAAAAAATGAATTTAATTCCATTGTAAAGATACGAGCACAGTAGAATAATAATAACAATAATTCTGAAAAGGTTATTGGCATTGCATTTTGTTTATTTTAACATTTTTTTTAACTGGAAAAGGTCAAAAGTATTGTGCTCTAACGAATGTAATTGTGGTAATAAATCTATGTATCTGTTATAAGTCAAAAGGAGCAACAGAATAAGAAGATCTTGCTGCAAAGAACATGAATACGGCCTAAGATTGAGCAGTTTTGCAGTATGAGCCACAAAAAAATATTGAAAAGTTGCCGGTTTGAGTAAATTATATGAAACATTATTTTCTGATATTAAAATTCAACACAATTATTTTAAATAAATTAATTAATTATTGAATATTCATGAGCCATTTTGAACAGGCATTTTGTTTAAGACTGCAAAACTAAAACTTGTTCATAATGATTACATTGGAAATTACACGCAAGCTATTTCTGTTTGCTGAGGTTTTATCCACCAATTGGGCTGGAAGATTAAATTTTTCAATTCTTGACCGTATGCCAGCCATTTGTTAAGCTCGTATATTTTGGGCAGTCAATCTATTTGCCCTAACAATCTACACTCGTCTTTAATCCTTACATAATGTTTATTGGGAAGCCTAAACATTACTAAGTCAGTTGAGGATTAATTTACACCTTTGACTAAATTAATTTTTTCTAAGTGTTTTCTTAGAAAAGAAAATTAAAATATGTAGTTTTGTAGTTTTGAGCTCGTACCTTTTCTTTTATACCGACAAACAAAAACAAATATTACGCATTTTATAAAAAATTAAAATATGCGACAAAAAATCCTACATTTTCTTTTATTTTCATTTTAATCGCGAAAAACAAGAATTTTTTTTTAATTATTTTTAGAACAAAATATTGTATAAATAAAAACTTTTAAGTATAAAATTTATAATTAAACTTTTTAAATTATAAATTTTATATATAATTTAAATTATATATCGAAACTTATATATTTTTCATTTATTTACATAACTTTATCTGAAAATTTTAATTAGATTTTCTTTGACTATTTGCAAATGATACAAAAAATCATAGTATATATTTATGAAACAAACTTTATAATGTTTACAGATTAAAGTATAAATGACAAAATAATAATTTAATTCCTCTATTTATTGCGAACGACAATCCTTTAAAATTAGAAATATTTTAGGTCATAAGAATATTTAAAAAAAAATTAACTAAAAATAATATTATAAGTAATAGAAAATTTTAGTCCGATCATTATAATCCTTCCAAAAAAAAGTAATCCTACAGCACTGTGACAGCACAGCATGGATAAAAGAAGCTTAAATTATAATACTGAAATGTAATCTTCATGCTGACAAAATTTCAAATTTAATGAAAACGTCAATATTTACAGAAACCTGATTCGCTACATACAAAATTTTGCAGCTCCACTGAACGAACTCTTATTAAATAGTTTTCGGCTTCAGCTTCTGAAATTTTGCGGCATAAAATTCACCCCACACACTATATATGTGTAAATTTACTGAAAGCAACTTTCAGAAAATCTAAAATTTCATACTTTAATTTTATGAGCTGTCATCAGTTTGCCTTTGATAGTAAACTTAGAATATTTGACAACAAACTGCACATCTTTTGGAATCCACTTACGGTTTTTGATTCTACTGTAGTATTTGTAATTGTCATTTGACAGTTTTCAATGAGTACTGAAAAACAGTATTTTTAAGTATTCATTCAAACCTGTCAAACGCTTAAGTTAAGAATGCTGCTCAAGGTAATTAAAAATTTCTTTTATGCTTATAACAAATTTTTAATTAAATTTCTGTTAATTAAAAATTTCTGTTATAAGCATATTTTTGCAGAATTTATATATTTTCATAAGTGAAAAAAAAATTATTTAGCATATTTCGAGGCAAGTATAAGGCAGATACCGGGGCAAGTTTCAGAACTTTCGCCAAATTATTAAAAAAAAAAAAATACTACTCCAACCAGCTCATAAATTTTATGAACTTCTGTATTTTCTAGCCAACTTTAATTTCCTAAATTTTAGAAATTTTTATAAATTTATACATAAAATTGAAAACAGATTGAAAAGTGAATTGAAAACAGAAATTTGTGAAAAAGTAAATAAGTGTAAAGGTTAAGAGAGTTTTGTAGGGCAAGGAACAAAGTGGTAATTTATAATTTTAATGCAAACGATGATTTCGGACTAATCAAGTAGAAAAATTGGACTAAAAAATATTGTATTATGATAACGAAAACATTCTGGTAAAAGTTGACAATAAAAACACAATAATTACCGAATAGTTCGTGCTAATTTTTCTAATTTAATACCTTTTTTTTTCATGTTAAAAAAAACTATTTTAATATTTTATTCCACATAAAAAAAAAATTATCAACATTGCGGCAAAAATTTTAAAATGCCAAAAAAAAAATGTATTTTTAAATGAACTTTAAAAGTTTTTGACATTAAAGTTTAAGGTTACTTACTTAATGGAGTTTAGTATATTGCAGAGAAGACTAACAATTTACAAAACAAACTCTTTAGAAATTTATGAAATTTTCCATTGATTTTTTTTTTTTTTTATAAATATTATTTTTGTGGTAAAAAGGTTTTTCATGAAAAGTGTACATTTAAATAAAGAATTTCTCGGAAAAAAACATGGTTTACAATAAAGGTACATTGAAAATAATTTCTATGATTAAATTTACTTAAAATATTTTTGCGGTTAATGATTAAACAGGAACAACAATGACTGTAAAATGATTTTTCTTCAACAATGACTGTGAAAATTCTCTTACTATAATTCAAAATATGGCAAAAATATTCAAGTTCACGTAACTGTGAAATTGATGTAAATATATAAATAGCATACACCCTATTTTACAAAAAAAAAAATGAGAATAGGCGGATATGATGAATAGTAAATTATTGCATAACATCAGAAGAAATTCAAGAAAAAAAATATTATTTTAAAAATAATCTTATTAATTTTTTTTACGTTATTACGATGCAATTTCTATGAGAAATCATTGTCGCCGGGTGTCCGACCTATCGCATTACAGTTTAGTGTACTACCTACAAGTCGGGTCAACTATTCATCTGGTACAATTATGTACTAGCACATTTATAGATTTTCGTTAAACTATCAAGGATCGTCAAGGTACCACTTTACGCCCACAATAAAAACAATTTGTTGGCCTTACATTTTTAGATTGAATTCATCCAATTAATTCATTGAGATCAATTAGTTTTGTGGATGATTGAACTACAGCTTTCTGAACGCTTGTGTTATCTCATTAAATTGTTCAACTTGACATAAAAGTAAGTTTGATTATATACAGATTTTCTTACCAATGCTACATTTGTCCCCACATTGCCACCAATGGAATGATATTTGAAATTTGAATAATTTAACTAACTTTTAATGTTTCAATTATAAAATCTAATTTATTAAATTTATTCCATCAATTCTGAACTTTGTTTTTTTTTGTTATATCTTACGTAATAATTTACAAACATAATTTCAATGAATCAATCCATTTGAATCTTTCAAATTTTTTATATTCCAAAAAAATATCAAATTTCGATTACATAATTTTTGAAAAGATTTTTTTTTTTAAAAAAAAAACATAAAAAATATCTTCAATTTTATCCAATCAGGATATTATTACATCTGAAATTTCTGAACATATCTTTTAACCCTTTGACCTCATCAAATCCAAAAAAAAAAAACCGTCATATAATTTTGACACTATTTCATCCTTTCTATAAAATATAGTTTTTAACTCTTGATAAAAAAAAAATTAGTATTTACTAACATAATATTTTACCTGCAACAACGTGTCAACCAAGTTGCATTAAAAAAAAAAGTATTGATTCTTTGATTAAAAAAAAAGGATAAGTTTTTTATTTATTTATATTTTTGGAAAAGTTCCAATAAATTTTAATGTATATTACATATATCTTATAGAATTATTTCTATGTCTACTTTTGAACACTATGGTCAAAAAAAAATTTATAAATTTCTCTAGAGATTCAATAATATGACCAAATAAAAACAATATCTAATAACACAATTTAAAAATTCCATTCAGAGATGAGTAAATTTTTTTGAAAATTTCTGTGGATGAAGTCGGTGGACGAAATTCATTTTCAATTAAAATACATGTCCAGTGGTTTAAAATAAGTTTTTTTTTTGGTTTAGGCACAGTCGACTATACTTGGACCAGCCCTGATATATAGGTTAATATGTTATGCATTTAAATAGTAAATTGAAAAGGAAATATAAATAAAGAATTTTTATCATCATTTTTTTTACTATCTGTCTCTCTAGGCCTATAAAATTATTTATGAGCCAAAATAAATAATTATTTTTAAATATAAAAAAATAGTACTTAAAGAAAATACTAAAAAAAAAATTTTCAGACAAATAAACGTGAACTTAATGCCAAAAATGCAATATTATTTTGATTTTTTGGCAAATGCAATTTTTTAATAAAATATTTTATTTTATATTTTTAAGGTTTTTCTACTTTTTTTTTTTTTTTTTGTGAAAAAATTTCATAATAAAATAATTGACGTGATGTGAAAAAAAATATGGGGAAACATTTATGCAATTATAATTGAAAATATTACAAAACTAAATATATTGCATAGAAACTTTGTGTATTAAAAGTTAGAAATAAAAGCCTAGAAAAGAATTTTTTTTATATATTAGCTAGTTTTAAGTAGAAATAATCTAGTTTTTTGTTTTTTTGGTCTGTAAATATAAATCAGGCGCCACTATTTAACTGTATAAATAAATTAACCAAAAAAAAAATACAAATGTATCTATACATAAAAACATAAAACTTTTGTTTTTAAAACTTATTAATAAAAATATTTATTTTTTTTTTGAAATAATTTTGTGTAAATATTAACATTTAAGGGACAAGTAATAACATTTATTCGTTCACATAAAAATATGAACTAATTACGAGACCTAATTCGGTATACTTTGAATACAAAATCAATGATTTAATAATAAAATTTCACAGTGGCGCGCATCAATTTCATTTCAAGCTGAAAACGCAGGATTGAAAATAATGTAGCGCAATTGCGAACAAATAATCCTTTAGCACTTAGATATCCATCCGTCAGCAGCATGATAACACAGTCTAGCAAGAATGCATGTATACATTCTTGCTACACATTTTGTGGCAAAAGATTTCAGTATCTTCGATCCGATAGAGGTAAAACAAATTAAAGATCTACCGCTAGGCGGTGTTTTTCGATCTTTGTCAAAAAGTATTTCAATCAATCAATTAAGTTCTCTTTAATTTTAATAATAAGATCGCACATTGGAAATGTACCTAAAACTGAATAATATAGCTTATTTTTTTAATTCAAAAACGTCACACTTTACAAACCCATGTCGTTCAAAACTAATGCTAGAATTTTCGTTAGAAAGCAAATAAACAGTAGAACTAAATTTAATTTCAGTGTTCTGCTACTGGAGTGAGGAAAATATGTTATATTCACCAAAAAGTATGTAGGTTAGGTTACGTTTAGAAATAGTATGGCAACCGTCAAATGAGATCTGGCTGGATTCATTGTGGTCTAGTCTGCATAGACTACTAAGGAGTCTGTCCGGACGTTTTCGTCCGGACAGCGAGAATGGTTGTCCAATGTATATGACGTGGTTGGCGATCATACACTGAAAAGTTAGGACTCAGGAAATCTATAATTTTCCTGCAGGTGGTCTTCCTGTTCACACACAGGATCGACTCTCTTCTTTGTCTACACAATCTTGGCCACCATATTTTCATTTAACGCCATTGAGGTCTTCTCAAACCGGATTAACTACTAATATCGCCAACAGATTAACATTCTTTTCCCGTATTTAATTTCGGCAGATAAAAGATCCGCGACCTACTTCCAAACGAATACACCTTTACATAACTTGCAATACCGGAGTCTCCTGGGACTCAGAAGATTCTTAAAATAATGAAGATAATATATTTTACTGGGTCTGTGAAATCTTTTCATTTTAATACGGATTTTAAAAGTACTACACTCGTACATGAAATGTTTAATGATAAAAAAAAACATTGAAAATTTTAAACTTAATAAAGATGATTGTATTTTTTTATGTTTGTTGCTTCTTTAAAGCATTAAAGACTAAAGATAATTATTTTATTATACGAATTGAATTTTACGAGCGAATTTTTTAAAGTGACAACAGCAAATGTGCATGTGACCATCAAATTGTATATTTTTTTTTTATGTATATATAGACGTACATATATAAATATATTTTAAGATACTATTTTCTTTTTTTTTTAAATATATTGTCATTTTTTAGATTTTATTGTTGTTATCTCATAAATAAATTGTGATCTTGGACTTCGATTATGTAGAGAATCAAGATTCTTATTATCTTTCCTCTTCTTTATGTTTTGTGGTTTAATTGAGTGGAAAAATTGAAATTATTTATAAATATATTTATTCATACTAAGTATATATACATAATATACATATTCTTATAAAGAATTATAAATATATCTATCTATCTATCTATAGGTTTACTTATAGATATTTATCTATATAGAAAAAAAATATATAAGATTATTTATGAAATTTTGCAGTAAAATAGGGTAAATTTTAACAAAACAAAAACAAAAAATCATAAATCATCCTTGAACATAAACTAAAAAAAAAAAAACATGAAGAAAATATTGAAGAGTTTATTGTATTTTTTGAAAATAGCAAAAGAATATTACAGATTTTTGAGGTGTGAGAGAAATTGAAGTACTTCTCTCTTGTCTTGAAAAATATTACAGTCTTTTGTTATTTGAAGCTATTAATTAGATATTTTAATTATGTTTTGTTAAAACGCTACTTAAACGAGAAAGTTGGATATTTTATAGAATACAGAAATGTCAAAAACAGTGCTGCCAATATATATTAACAATAAGTTCTATTGATTGAAAATTAATGACGAAGCAAATAAATTGAAATATTTCTTGGAAGTTTTAAAAACTCTATAGTGTTCAACAGGTATTTTATTCATAAGACAAGCAGCACTGGAATTTTAGAATAAAAATATAAAACGATTTATGAAACTTTCAATTTACCCTTTAAAAGTATTAATGTATCTAGTAAAATGAAAACTAATTATAGAAATTTTATACTTGAGACCATCAAATGAATTATAAATTATTGTCAGAGATAATATACATCTTTAATAAATTTAGAAAATATTCTGCATCTCGTTTGTATACTATAATAGACTTTCGAAAATTCAAAAAGGTAATACTTTTAAAATTTACCAAACCAAGCTGACATTAATCATTTGTCTTCATATTGGTGAAAGTTATTAAAATTTTTGTACAGAAATTGTTCAAAATTTTAGTCATTATATCCATTACGACATAATGAATAACATTTTATAGTCAAAAATAACAAATTTATATTACACAACCATTCCATTTCATACCCAATTCTTACACACAGCTTAAATTTTCAATTTTCCTACTTAATTTTTTTTTTCCGGCAATCTGAATTTTTTTTTTTTGTATAATCGTATTGAAAATATATTTAGGTTTTAGTGACCATTTATTATTACCTGAATATTAATTGTAACAATACAGAAATAAATAAATTTCATGGACGAACTTTAAATTTATAATGTAAAACTTTTTATAAGTCTAATGTAATCTGGTTATAATCTAAACCGCGAAAATTCATATAGTTTTGTGTTTTTTTTTTAGATTTATTTTAATATACTAAATATAGGTAAAAAAAAAAATTCCTAAAACAGGAAATACCTTTGAAAAAAAAAGCAACTATAGATTTTTATAAAAAGATTTGCAAATTATACTTTAACATTATTGTTCTTTTTTTTAGATATATTATACAAAATTATATATTTTCCTGCTCTCTTTAAATCTACTTGTATATTTATATTTATAAAAAAAAATCAAAATTGTGGCACGTCATATAAAAGTATAGGAGAAACTCGTCTGTATATTTCATTAAATTTTGGAAATTATATTTTCTAACATTGGATGTCGTTACTTTTTCACTAACGTCAAAAATCGTGGTATGTCATTAATAAAACTGCGGAAAAATCGTTAAAAAATCCGAAAACTTGTAAAAATCATTCATAAAATTTGACATATGAGAAACTTTGACATATGAGAAAACGTCAAAACGGGATTAAATCATTTCGTCAGAGCAATAGTTAAATATTTGTAATACCTTTTTGAATTATAACCATTAAATTTGTTGTAAAACACTATAACGAATCTAGTGATTACATGGATTAAAACCGAATTTCCCCTACAATAATAAACATTCAATATATATAATAAATTTCTCTTCCTTTTTTTTTTGTTTCCCAGTTTAACTTGTGAAATTCGTCTATACCTCGTTTTCGAAGCATATACAATATAATTTTTTTGCGTGTGAATTATAATTTATAAAAAGCAAAAGAATTATATACTTTTTTTTTTTTACCAAAGTTCAAAATACTGAAAAGTTATGATTTAGATAGAACAATCTATAACTATATATATATAAATTTGTATGTACTAAAAACGAGGCTAATATACTGTAAAGATTAGCACACATATAAACGATATCAATTATCAAGCAGAATTTAGTCTGTATTGGAAAAAATAATATATAGATTTTTTAAAAAAATGATTAGATATTAAATTATAAACGATTAAATTACAAATTTAACAATAAAATAAAATTGTATACCATCGCATATATACATAGTTTACACATTTTCATGTGATCGATTAATGAATGAACTCAATTCCGTCTTGAATGATTTTATTTAATTAAGTAGTTCACAAAGAATTTGTAATTGTAATTACAATATAAAAGTTCAAGTACATTTTATATTTTCATTTACAAGATATCCCAGAATAATTAATCATAAAAAAAATAATATTTAATTAATTAATTGTTTTTTTAAAAAAATATTTTTGTGTCTCATGAATCAAGAAATATGAAACCTAAAAGCTTTATTGGTGAAATTTGAAAAATTTGAAAAATAAAATAATATTAATGACTAAAAATGACTTTTAACCTATGATTAAACCATTTGCATTATTTGGAGAACTGAATTAATGGCAATATCAATAAAACTTAAGGATTATTTTTTCGAAGCGATATTACAGATTAACGGTAATTTTGGAAGCGATATAAAAGATAAACTGTAATAAAAGAAATTGTAGATAAGAAGGCACACTCACATAATGCAAAAAAAAAAAATGATAAACGTAAACTTAAAATACGCTTGTCAATAAAGATAGTGTTCGGAAAGGGGCTAATGAATCAGCTATTAAACAAGATTACTATGGTTGGTCTAGATTTTCGAAGTTCTGATTTACGATCGGAAATTATTTTTTTAATAAATTAAAGTGGATACAAATTAAAATATATAAAAAGTATAATAACTTTTTTAAAATGTTGTTTCCAGGATAACCAGTAGGCCTCTAATTACTTGAAACTCGAAATGCTGAAGAAACTTTTTTCATAGTTTTACATCCTGTACATCAGAATTATAAATGAATCCCACCACATCGATTTTGTCTGGAAATGAACCATAGAATCTACCCTTAAAACATTTCCACCCTGATTTAGAACACTATTGATATAAAAGTATACACCTAATGTATTTTCTATGCGGTAGATACGTTCCTGAGAAAAACTAATAGAAACTTCGAATTAAAAAATATGTGCAATGAGGATTTTCACGGGTAATCCCATTATTCTACTAAAAAAAAACAAGTCGAACCGAAAATCAAAAATTTGGCACAGCATCACTTCAAAATCGCATAACAAACAACTGAGTGTATACCAGAAAACTTGTGAAATATATCCACGCTCCTGTGATAAGACCCATACAAGCTGTCACAAATGGGTTAAGAAATATCCTTTTTTTTTTAATTATTAACACTAATTGGTTTCTTTAGCAGGATGAAAGAAAACTAACTATTAATGCCATTCAATTTTTGTCTCACATTCAATTAAACACAATAATCAATCAAAATTACCAATTCATTTAAATCCGATTATTTTAATAGGACGATTAAAGATTATAATTATATAGAAAATGGAGAAAAGTGAATATGTAAACTGGAATTTTTCTTAAGCATAAAAAATAATAAAAAAATATGAAAAATATCTTTTTTATTTATTTAATTTTCTTCATTAGTTTTCTATTTTCTTCTCTTGTATATGTTTTGAAAATAAAATAAATTAAAGTTTATTAAAAAAAAAAAATTTAATGATCATATTTTTGCAGGAATTATAAAATTCTTTGATGAATAATTTCAAAATAAATTTATTTATTTTATCTATTTTTAAATTGCAATATAATTGTTCAAATATTTTTTTTATTCAACCTACAAAAATATTAAAAGAATTTCAAATATTTATTATGATTTTTCTTTTTTATATAAATAATAATTTCTAACAAATGTGTGGTCGGTTTAATAATATGTTTCAGAAAATTTACCTTAACAAAAAAAAAAATTAAATCATAATTTTATAAATGAAATTTATGAAAAAATAAAATCTTTAACATAACATTTTTAAGAAAATTTCCATCGAAAAAAAGCTTAAATTTTGACAAAAATAATGTCGTATTAAGAATTAATTTTCTTCAAAAATAAAAAAATTACGACTTTCTGTGTAAAATTATCTTCATATTAATTTCTTTAAATTAGAAAAAAAAAATGAGCACAAAATCAGAGTTTTCAGAAATTTTTTAATAACTTTACAAGTTTTTGGGAGTAAATTAAAAAAAACAAGGAAAAATTAATTTTCACATAATTATATGCGATTATAAATATACTATTAAAATGTATCTAGAAAATAGTATTAAGTCATGATTGTAAAAGGTAACCTATATTTCTCTACGAAGCCTTAGTATAAAAAAATTATGTATTAACAAATTAAGACAGAAAATGATGAAATGTAATGAAAATTATGTATAATTCAAAATTTAATTTATTTTATAAAATTAATGATTAATATTGTAGCAAGGACGGAATTCAGGTGAAACATAAAAGTTAAACCAAACTGAGTTGCGGACATTCGTAAAAATATTTTTTTTGTATAGAAAATTTAACAAAATTCGATAATTTTATGAAAAATTGAAAAAATTATAGATAATCCGATTATATTTAATGCTAAATAATGTTAAAAGTTAAGTCTTTATTTAGTGAAAGGTATTTTTACAACATGTCATTGCATGCTACAGTTTTAATACATTTATTTTAACTGAGTTACTAAAAAGTAGGTTTCTGATAAAACAAAACCCTAATAAATATCATCCGCAGCCGAATTATAAATTTTTCAAACAGCAATCCCGAAACCTTTTGGTGTGTACTTCTATTAGAAATAAAATTTTTTTAGGAAATAAGTATTTATCTATGAAAAATGTTTAATTTATTGAAGACTAACTATTACAGAAATCGAAAAAGGATATTATTTTAGTAATAAGAATGAAGAAATTTAATACTGAAAATCATATCTCTTTACCCCAAAGGCAGAATTATGAGTTCACTTTTAGGTTGATTAACTACAATTAAATGTGTTCACTTAAAAACACATTTAAGTGTAGTTAATCAACCTAAAAAATCATTAAAACATTTATAAATGTTTCACTTGCAAAAATTTTGTAAAAAATTTTTCGGGTAATAATATATTGACCAGTCTGAATTAACTAAGAAATTTTGAAATAACAGTCTATGATTAAACCACCCGAATTACAAGCAAGGCCGTTCACAAATTATATTCTAATTCATAAATTAAGTTTCGTATATATTAACATATATTTTCATTGAAAGATTTAAGCTAAAAAAAAGAAAAAAATTGTCTTTACCGAAAAAAACCAAAAAATATGTTAATTCGAAATTCGAAAATTTTATTTAGATTTTTATAAATTGTAGATTATTTTTGTTTTTGAAACGAAAAATGATTTCCTTTGATTCTATTTTTATTAAATTAAATAGATATAATAAAAAATATAATAACTTCCTAACCATAAATTATAATTTAAAAAAAAATTAAATATAAATTTTAAATAAAATACAAATAATTATAATATTTTTGTCTAAATATCAAAAAAGAATTTAGTATATTAAATACATAAAAATTTTATAAATTGTTTTTGGAATTATAATTTTTTTTTGTTGTGTTATCAACTTTCTTTGTCGTCTTATAAACATTTTTGATAATGACACCAAAAAAAAAAAAAGATTCACTTTAAGTAAAAAAAAATATGTTGTTTTATCTTCTTGAGTTTCTATACTTAACCATAAAACTTTCCTCTACAT
The DNA here is from genome assembly GCA_963932195.1 of Empis livida. Classification (NCBI taxonomy): domain Eukaryota; kingdom Metazoa; phylum Arthropoda; class Insecta; order Diptera; family Empididae; genus Empis; species Empis livida. The sequence continues at coordinate 33,653,476 of OZ010648.1, forward strand.
TATCATTAATTTCTTGAAATAAGTAATGTTTAAATATATATAATTGCAAAATAATATATAAAATGAATCAGAAAGTACATGTCGTAGATAATTTCATCATTTTTTTAATTTTTTTTTTTTTTAATTTTAACAAATACAATGAAATTTATAAATATATATCTTTTAAAACATATATATATCTATAAAATATTATATTGAATTAATGCCGTATTATTTATGTATATAAAACAAATTTAACGTTTTTTTTTTTTTTTTGTTGTTGCTGTAGTTCAAATGGCAGGCATAACAACGCAACGGGTGCGATACATAAATGAATCATAATATGTATAAAAATTTAAGTAACAAAAATAAAATAAAAGTGGTAAAAATAAGCACACACAAAATTGTATAATTAAATGGGCGCCGTATTGTAAGTAATTTATATAAAATTAATCAAAATTGAGGGAAATCCTTCGAAAATAAATTAAGATTTGTTAATAATAAATTAAGGAATATGAAAAAAAAAAATTAATTTAGATTACACACAGTTTAAATATATATAAAAAAAAGTAGATAGTAAGATACGTTGGAATTTAAAGATTAAGAATATACATATTGTATTGTGAAAATGATAAAATTTCATTATATGCTATAGTTACAAAGTACGAATATTTTACAGAACACTGGCAGCTTTAATGTGCTGATAACAAAATAAAGAATGTAAAAATGATGGTATTCCGCGTTTTTTTTCTAGCTTAGGGCTTACTGACTGCCGCATAGTACTAAAAGAAAAATCAACTTATAGCTGGGTCAAATTATCATATTATAAGACAAGTTGAAAACTACTTTACAAAAATATAATCATACAACAGATAATTTATTTTATGCTTACATTTTCGTAATTAACACAATAATGTCCAAACCGTCAACTGCGGTCGATAATGTTAAATATAAAAAAAAATATCTAAGTATCATTGGAAACTATATTATTTATATATTTAATTAATGTAAATCATTTTGGACCAAATCTTAATCGATTTGTAGCATTTTTATTTTACAATTCAAAACCTTAATTACATTACGCCTAAAAATATGTTATTCCATGTCAATAACATGTTATTAGCTATTTGTAGTTTTCTGTATATAAGAACCGGTTCTTCTATTGAAAGAGAAAAACCAGTGGCTCTTTTATTCTTTTAAAAAGACCGGTTTTTATAAATAAGAGCAAGTATGTAAGATTCTGCTGCTACCCGGCCTGGTGATTATGATCCATTTTAGATGACAGTACGTATCCCAGCCGTTGCGTTGTTATGCCTGGCAATGCAACATTAAAAATGTAGGGATTTTGTTGCAATATTATTGCTTATCCGAATCTGACTGACTTCATATAAATTTAAAATTTAAAAATAAAACGTTTGGGCGAGTTTTCTCCAACTAATTTAAAACGTTTGTTTAATGCATGTGGATTAAAACTGTATTGTATTTATTTAATAAATTTTAAATTCAACCCAACTAAGACGAATATGTCTACATATTTTATTTTACTTATACAAATATATTATTTTATTCGAATATAAGAAACGCTATTTCTATTTGAAGGCTCTTTTATTAGAGGTAATTATCCCAACATTAAAAATACCAACAATTTTGAATAATGCTAATAGAAGAACCTGCTCTTATTATATGTGGGGGCAGAAGTTAGACATAATTTAATAGCCTATTTATTATTAATACTTTTCAACACTCAACATCTATACTGGTCGCATATGTGTTAAATAATTTTAAATTTGACATTTTTATATTACCACCAGCTGTTTTATATTATTATCAGCTGTTGACTGACAACAATGTCACAATTTTTTTTTAGGACTATCAAAATTCCATAAAATGTTGTCGATAATATCAAATAAAATCGAAAGTTTTGAAATTTAATTATTCTAAACCCTCAAGATAATCAAGCTTAATAATTAAACAAGTTTATTCTCGGCTTTTCTTCAATTTCCTGTTTAGCATCGTAAACTAGAATTTAGAAGTTTAAACAAGATAATTTGACGAGAATATCGCATAGAAAAATATAACAAATTTTGTTTATGAAATCCATCTTAAATTACAGTGCCCTATCTAAGTCTAAAAACATTAATCACACAGCCTATCTGAGTCTAAAAACATTAACATCATAATCACTTAAAAGTTCAACGTCCAGTTATACGTTTTGGACTTGGCGGTGCCAAAAGTAATAAATGGAATAAAATTCATTGACGGCTTATATTTGTTAAATAAAAATTTTCCTATATAGAAATTGACGCATTTTCTTTATAACGTAGTAAACAAACATTAAATTAAATATAGGTTAATTGCTGTAGACATTTTAATGGAAAGTCAAATATTTTAGAACCAATTTCAGAATTACCCATAAATTAATTTTTTTGGATTTTTTTAATTATAAATACCAAATCTTCTACGTAATGCGGAATATAATTGCATTTTAATCTACATTGAACGCCTCTTATTTAATAATGAAATAGAAAATAATAATTTATATCTTTTACCAAATAATTATGATAATAATTTTCAAAAGAATTCTACTTTATTAAATTTATTGATATGAAATTATAATAAGTATAAATGAATCAACTAAAATAACCGGAATATAAATAAAACTTGATTTGAATTTCAAATAAAACTCTTTAAATATAAATTTTTATGATGAATTTTATGAGCAGGTACTTTTTTTTTTTTTTTGGAAAAATAAAGTGACAAAATAACGACAAGACGATATAATTTATATTAGGAACAGACTTTATAATTACTATATTATAACAGGTAAAAAATGACCAATACTAGAATGAATCATTTGTGTTTTAAAAATTATTTAAATTAAACAATTTTAAAATTGAAAAAAAAAGTTTTTTTTCTAAATAAGTAAGGTAATAATATAATTTACAGGTAAATTACTTTACTTATAAATGACGTAATTTGTTGATTTACTTAAAATGAGACACAGATAAAATTAATTTGGTTATAGGAAAAAGTACAGACAGTAAACTTAACCAAATATCATTAATGCTAATGACAAGAATATTTTAAGAGCGTAATGGATGGCGGTGTTAAGTGACATTTTTGTAAAGTGAGATATTATTTATTGCAAATATGGCACATTTAAAGGTTTTAAATGCGTACTAAAAAATTGCACGTTTTTAGTTATTGTGTTGTTTGCTTTAGAAGATATTTTTAACTTTTTGCAAACATTTAGTAGTTGTAGCGATTAAACGTGATTTATAAAAATGCCACTTCACACCTTCATCTCCTTCATTTATGTTCAATAAAAAAAAAACTAAAATGCAAAAAAAAACATACTATATTGAGGATATATTGTCTACATTTTTTTTGGTATAATTTGATTTACAATTTTCTTTCTCAGTGTTTTCAACAATCAAAAAAAAAAACCACAAAAATTGCAAACATTTTGTTTCGTCTATAAAATGGTTTTAATAAATTCTAACTTACCAAATTTTTACTGACATCTTCTTGTGCTTTTTCGGCTTTTTTATCACCTCGTTCTAAAGAATTGACAGCTTCTTTAAGTGCCTTCACCAATTCGGCAGGACTTTTTTGTGATTTACCAAATAATGGCATATTTTTTGCTTTGCTTATATTTTTTTCTTTTTTGTTAATCCAATGAATTAAAAAAATAAAAAAATAAAATAAAAATGAAAACAAAAAATAAAAACTATTATAATTATCCGAAATTAAAAAATATAATTTCGAAATGTAAGAAATGATAACCAACAATAACCACTGAAGTCAAGTGTACTTAAAGGTATTTTATAAAAAAAAAAAATATTCCTTTAATTTATTATGCACTTAAAAAAAAAAAAATAGAACAGAAGAAAAATGTATGACGTTTTGATCTTATGCGAAGTATTTTTTTTCTCTTTTGACCGCACCAAATTCCTTTTTTTTTTTTGTATAATTATTTTCCTCTTCTTTTATATTTTTCGGAAATTTATGGATTCAAAACTTTTAACACTTTGATAATCAATCAATTTAATTAATAATATATTTTGTTTTTCAATTTAATATTTTATTATTAACAAATGATAAACTAAATATTTTACATTTATTCCCGGAATGAAAAACGTCGTCGACTGATTTCGTGTTGTTTGAAATTGACATTTTAAATATTTTTTTTTTTAGTTCTTTTAAAGAGAAAATATCTTTTTGAAATATATTTAGTGATACCAATACCAATTTTAATATTATTTTCTGTATTGGAATTCGGTAAAGAGGCGGGGTCAGGTCAGTAATTTGCAACTGAAACTGCATAATCATTTTTGTCTGATGACGGAAAAAGTACTTAAAAAATTTAAAATTTTTAACCATTTTTATCATATAAATAATCCATCCCAGAAGAAAGTACAAGTACATTACTGTTCCCCGAATTTGAGGTTAATTTTGATTTCTATTAGATATGTCACGAAAGTGTCACCGTCACTATAATTGTAAGATATTTTTTAGGCTAGTTATTTCGATATTATTTAGTAATCTTTTGTATATATATTTTAAAACTTCATTATTACAATCCATTTAATTTCAAATACATTAATAATACATAACGAATTCCTAAAAATCAACCTTAACATCTGATTTTAATGTTATACATGGAATAATATTAATTTAAAGCTAACAGAATTAAGAATATAATTGCTAAATTATAAAACTCCGTGCCCATTTTATAGTTTTATAATTATATATTTGTCAGTTTGACATTTCGAAACGACAACGGCATAAAAAGTTGAAGTAGAACAAACTTTACTGCTTCTCGGGCATCGCCTACGGCATGATAACGGGGAATTTATCTGCTATCATATATTTACATACATTTAAACTTTTTTCTGATATTTCAAAATGTCAACGGTAACGGCGCAGACGTCGCCAACGGTGAGACTAGGAAAATTGATTTCGTGAAATATTGCCATAATAATAGACATATTTGTTTATTGGGTTTATTTAGTAGTGGTTTCTTTTTTTAAATATATATAAAAATGTATATAATTAATTTTCTTATATATTGGTTTTGGATTCTTTTTGGTTTCTTTAGTTCATTCAAAAAAACAGTAACAGAAAGTTAAGACTGTGCTTTGTGCACAAGATCTGCTTAACACATCAAAATTGGAAACAACAAATAACAAGTTTTTTTTTTTTTTGTATTTTAGAATGAAAAAATCATTTTTCATTGTACTATTTATTCAATTAATTGAATTTATTAATAATATTACAAGCTTACCAATTAATAATAATGAAAAACAAATTTTATTTGTAATAAGTTATGATGGTTTTCGTAATGAATATTTAAAGAGAAATGTTACACCAAATTTATTAAATTTTCGAAAGAATGGTGTATACGCTGATTATATGTTAAATGTTTTTCCAACAAAAACTTTTACTAATCATCATTCTATAGGTAAAATATATATTTTATAAGTTAAAATTTCTTAAACAAAATATTTCTTTTATTTAGCTACTGGCTATTATCCAGATAAACATGGTATACTTGCAAATAAAGTATTTGATAGTGAACAAGGTTTTTTAAATTACAAAAATAAAGGGTATGAACTATTTCATTATAATCCAGATATTTTACCAATTTGGGTATGTAAAAATTGCACTATTAAAAATTTGAAAATTAAATTAACAGATTTTCTATTTGAATTTTAAACAGAAAAATATGTAAATCGGTTTTTATTTTATTTTAAATTCAAATAGATTGTAAATCAACAATATAATGGATCATCTGGTTGTATGATGTGGCCAGGCAGTGAATTTGAATATAAGAATAAGACATGTAATTATGTAGTAAAATATGATCCAAAAATATCGTTAATAAAACGTGTGGATACAGTCATATCATGGTTAACTGATAATGATAATCCACCGAATCTAATAATGTTTTATTCAGAAAATCCTGATAAATTAGCTCATATGGTTGGACCAGACTCTTCGAATGTAAGGTTTTTTTCATTAAGTTTTTTAAATCATTTTGGTGTTTTTTTAATTTTAGGTAACTGATATGGTGCAACAATTAGATTTATTAACAAAATATATTCAAGATAAATTGACTGAAAATAATTTAATAAATCGTACAAATGTGATACATTTGAGTGATCATGGTATGGCTAGTGTTAAACCACCAAAATTTATTAATTTAACAGAATATATAGAAGAACCAGATAGTGTTAAATTTTATGGTACAACACCAGTTTTACAAATTGTTCCTGTAAATATGACAAATTTCAATAACATTTATAATCATTTAAAATTAATGGCAGAAAAAAATGGTAATTTTAAAATATATACAAATGATAACGTATTGACACGATGGCATTGTAAAAATCCTAGAAGATTAGGACCAATACTAGCTGTAGCAAATGCTGGTTATGGTTTTCAAGATATGTGGGAAGCTGCCGATTCTTACCTAACGTCGTTTAATATACCATGTAAGTTTTAAATATTTATGTTTTTTTTTTGAAACATCAAAGAAGTGTTTACTTTTTATTTTAGTATTTGATAATGAGCAAGGTTTAAATTTAATGTGTTAAAAAATTTAATTAGTAATAGAACTTTTTTTTCGGATTACACCAACTTTCCAATTATCCAAGGTTGTTAAATATTTTTTTTTGTATTAAATATTTCTGTATTTTGCAATATATACGTAAACTTGAATGCCGTTTTTTTATTAGTCACGGTCATATCATATCCATGAAATTGAAACTTACATCTGTACAAATATTTTTCACTTCAATATTTAGTTGATAAATTTGAAATTATTTTTTGGAAACAAATCGATAATTTTTGTACTAAATTTATAAATTATTGAACGTGATTTGATAAAACAAAAAAATTATCGGGTAATTGAAAAAAAATATTCAAATATAAAAATTATTATTAGTAGACGTGATTTCGAAAAAAGCAATTAAAGAAATGATTATAGAGTTTTGTAACAAAACAAAACAATTAATTTACTGTACTCGCTTTATAAGTATTTAATTTAATTTTTGTATAACATTTTTTTTTAGATAAGCTTGAGAAATGAATACAAAAAATTTCATCATAGTCAAAAAAAAAAAAACAATTTACTTATTCAAAAATATTTAGATAAGAAATTTAAAATTTATGAAAACTAAAGTTTGTTTGCTTTCAAAAAATAAATCTTAATCTATATTTTAAAAGTTGTAGTTGCCACTCGATTTTAAAACACTTGAAATCATCTGAATGCTGAAGGTATAAATTAAAAAAATTCCTTTAATGATAGTATGATTTGATTTGCTATTCTTGGAGATAATTACTGATGTATTTTATACATCAATTAATAATTTGTAAAATTTATTTATTTATGTATTTTACTAAGCTTTACAATATGTTGTCAGTAACGTTAAAAATTAATAGTTATATTTAATAAAGATTAAAAATTATACAGAATACTGTCACGCTAAAGATTAATAATTATATTTGTCAAACTAATATAGTGTCAGTTCTGTTTAAAATTTAAGATAAATATTATACATTTGTTATTATAAATATTCAAAATTTATAAAGATAAATTATAAGTAATGTTTATCTTATATTTTTTTTTTAATTCGAGGCAAAAATCTTTAAATACGAAAATTATTTTTAACGTAAATATTTCTAACTATTAGTTTAATTACTTTAGTAAATATATAATCATCTTTTTTTTAAAAATATTATTTTCAATTTCCAGATAATGATAATTCAACTTATGGTGTTCATGGTTATGATAATGAAAATGAATTAATGCATTCATATTTTATGGCCAAAGGACCATTATTTAAATCTTCTTCAAAAGTTGAAATATTCGAAAGCGTTGATTTATTTAGTTTATTTTTATATGCATTACAAATTAAAGATGTTCATTTAATAACAGATGGTAAATTTGAAAGAGTACAATATCTTCTACAAAATTATTCACAAAGTTTAAATTGGACAAGTAAGAATTATTTATTTTTATAATAAAAAAATTTTAAAAAAAATGCTACTTATTATATTTTCTAGAAATTTTAGTTGCCGTATGTTTAGGTGCCATAATTATAGCTGTAATAGTATTTTATATTGTTCATCAATATCGTCGGCGACAAAATTATACAGTATCTTATTAAAAAAAAAAAAATATTATTGTTACTTTTTTTTTGGTGAATGAATATAGTTGTGTAAGTACAAAATTTATATTGTTGAAAAAAAAATTGTTAATATAAATTCTTAAATATTTATATTCATTGTGTTTAAGTAAATATATATTTTTCTTTATTTTAATTTTAAATTAAAACTTTTTATTTCTACATTATTTTTGCGGAAAATTTATGGGAATTAATCAAGGTGAACAAAAATCTACAAGGTATGACACAAAACAGAAAAAAAGAATAAATATTTGAATAAAATTCACAAAAGAAAAACACAAAATATCATGTAAATAAAGAAACTTTGAAAATAATTCGATCAGTTGAAAATTATATTTTATATAATAATATATATATATTTTTTTTTAATAATTTTACTAATACTATATTTTTTTCAAAAATGTGTTGTTATAAGTTTTAGTGTTTATATAATTATTAGAATGGTGTATATCGATATTCATCGCTGTTATTTTGATTACTTTCAGAATTCCCATTTGTGTTGTTGTTATTATTAGGTGTATTATCCGTATTGTTATTACTATTATTATTTTCATTTGTATTTCTATTACGATATCGTAATGTATGAATACATGCCAACATTCGTATCATAAAAGCAGCTGGCACTGTTATTGTATCTTTAGTTTCCTCTAACATCACAGCATTTCGTTCCATTAACTATAATATATAAAAAAAATGTAAATTTTCTAATAACTTTATTAATATTTATATTTTAGTTAATTTACATCATTTGCTAATTGTTCATCAAAATGTCCTTCGTTAAGTATAGGTGCCCAAATTTTAACATTATAATCAATACCAGATGTTGCTAATAATGGTAATGTTGGATGTGGTCTTAAACAATTAACGACATGTTCATCAGCTTGTAATAATTTAACTAATTTTCCAGTTTTACGTTCCCAAATAAATACATAACCACAATCTGAACCAGACATAATATAATCATTACCCCAAAATGTGGCTTCTTTAATCATAGTTCTGGCATTACGATGCCCTTTATATATCATTTTAACATAATCAAATATAAACTGTTTAGCTTCAATTTCAATTTTTTCTAATTCTTCTTTTAATGCAGCAGCATCTTCATTATCTTTTTCATTAATATTATTTGTTTTTCTTACATCAGGATCATCTTCTTTTATATTTTCTGCGGTAATTTTCCTATTATCATCATCATCATCTTCATCACCACCATCATCCATATTATCAACAGTATTGGGTAAAGATGATTGTGAAGTTCCAGGTTGGGGATCATCTAAAATGAAATGGAAATTTTATATAAATAATTATTAAAATTAATTTTTATATTTTTTTTTTTTTACCATTTCGATCAGCAAAATTTTCAATAGCTCTAGCAGCTGTATCAAATAAAACTTGATTATGTTGTGGTAATTCTGGTGCATGTCCATTTAAAGCACTTCTTGTTTGTGGATCATTTAGCATACGCGATAAAACTTCAGTCATACGATGCATTATTGTACCATGTAATTGAGGTCGTACCTGACCAATATCAACACGTGCATAAATATCACGTTCTGGTCGTGCATTTGGTCCAGTATCTGACCAATCACCACGTAAACGTAATTTTCTAACTGGTGGCGGTGATGTATCTAAAAATGATTTCTTTTTACCAAACCTTTTATTACCATTAGTTCGTTGTTGTTCAGTAACAGATGCTGGGCATGCTGATATTGATGGTGAATTTAATATACCTGGTTTTGTACAATCAAATAAATATAAATAGTCTGATGAATAACTAACAAGTATATCATTTTCATCTGAACTATATTCCACTGATGTAACACGATATGAACGTTTTGCATTTGTTGGTATTGTAAATGCTTTTACGGGTACTGTATGACGTTCAGTTGGTGGCGCTGGTGTTGTAAAATCAATTAATGACAAATAACGCCGATCATAAATACGTATTAAGCTGTCTGAGCTACCAATAGCAATATAACTATTTGATAATGGTGATAAGGTCATAGCGGTTATAGCAGATGGACTAAAAATTAATATATTATCTTTACAGCATGTTTTATGGCAACTGAAATGTAAAAAATGAATTATTATTAGATAAATATAAAACAAAAATTACATGTATTTAATATACAAAGTATTCTACAGCACTTTTAAATCATAAAAATGTTTTCAATGACCTAAATATAGTGTTCCATTGTAGTTCAATGGGTTATGCTTATATTTTCTTCATTCATTTTATCATCTAGCTTTTTCTAAAGATAATTATTATGAAAACTTTCAAGTATCTGCTTACTATCATTATCATTACCATTATCATATTCTGCTTATAATCTAATGTAACCAGTTTTTATTACTATCTGCTTACTATCCAATGTAAACAACAATTGTCTTTAACTGGTTATAACAGGATATCACATTTTAAAAAAGCCATTATAGTTTTTATATATTTTCATATATAAAATTTAATTTTCTTGCAAAAATAATTCCCGAACGCAAAAATAATTTCCGAAGGGTTAAATTAGATTGCCAGCACAAAGTAAGTTCTGTAATAAACATTTTGAAATATAATCTATTGAATTCATCTTCACGACAAACTTTGTTGAATTCGTCTTCGCGTTTAAAAATAAAATGAACCGCCGGACAGTTAAATCGAACACGATAGGAGACAGTAGATGATGTTTGAAGGGACGAAAATGATAGAACCAGTATGTAAACGCGGCACAATAAATATTTCTAATGAAAATTAAATTAAACTAATTACGATATTATAATTAAATTAAACTAATGACGATATGTCAGATTAAAGGAGAACGTTGAGCAAAGACCGATCATTGACATTTTAAAAACTGTTTGTGTTCTAGTCTATCTTGTTCTAAATTTCCTTGAATATATTTACTTACTTTTTCCAAAATTTTATAGTAAATTTAAATGGCAAAAAAAGAAGCTTATTTCTAGCCCACCCTAATTATTATCACACTAAACGAAAAATACCGAAATATTTTATAAAATTTTTCTTGACCTACATCAACAAAAAAACACAATTACTCAGATATTTCTGATCTTGGACGATTTAAGAAACAAGCGATTAGAATTTGTAATTCTTAAATTTAAACTGATAACTTTCAAATGAAAAATTATATAACTGAAATTTTTTTTTCTTACCTAGATATTTGTCTAAGATCAAAAAATCTTACTGTACCATCTTCACCGCAGCTCATAAATGAATTTGGCTCTGAAGGTACTGTCAATACTTCATATGTTGTACCATTATTATGACAATTAAAATAATTTAAATTTGCTTCATTGCCATTGCTAATACTACTAATATCACTAGTAGTACTATCAATACCATCATTTGATGTTAAATTACATCTTGTTAATTCTGAATATAATACCATACCATCGCCTGAACAAGATACAATTCCACGATTATTTGATTGTGGTAAAAATCTAGCACTAAATATATTTGAACGATGTGTTGTTTTATATTTGACTAGACATTTTTGTGTATATGGATTTGTTATAGCAATACATTGATCATCTGAACCAGATAATATATATTCACCAGTATCATTCCAACAAACTGTATTTACACATCCTAAATGTATATTAAGGCGACATTGCAAATCAAGTCGTTGCACATAATCTAAACTATCTAAAAATAAACGATTTAAAACATATATAAATGTATTTAAAAATTATAAATATAATTAATAAATGCCGCGTTGCGAGTCTATTGAACAGTATTTAGGAGCTTTTTGGCGCTATCAAATTTATGTATGTATACGTAAATTAATTAATAATATGATATACTATGTACGTGCAAAATGTAAAAAAGTTCAGTTTAGCGCTTCTGGTGATAGAAACGAACTTTTATTTTATTATAAAGTTTCCAACAACTGCTTCAAGCTTCAACCTATCCAACAGTTTTGATGAATATTTACTACATAATTATGGAGGTGTCATTATACAAAGTAGCAATTAGTTCAATTCTATATATGTTTTTCTAAGTTGTGCCCGCGGTAGCATTTATTTCAATTACTTTATTCTTTAATTTTATTATTTAATCTTATAATATTTTGATAGCTTTAAGACCTGATATTATCATAGACGCACGAACAACAAAATAAAGGATTTTTTCTTCGAAAAAAAAAACGCTAAAAAGAAAGCTAATTTTTATACCTTTGGTACTTCTAATAAGTCTTTGCCTTGCTTCATCTTCACGAAAACTAGTTTGATTGTAAATATCACGAAATACACTTGATCGACAATGATTGGAAGATGATATCATTTTTAATCCAATTTTTTTTTTGGTAATAATTTCTATTTATGTAAAAGTTATAATCAAAATATGTTTTTTATTTTGTCAACAGTATAATTAGTTGAATCTGAAAATAATAATAAAAAATAATTCTTTGTAATTTTAAGTCTATTAAATTACACATATAAATGTTTGAATAAGATGAAATTATTATGATAGCTTTAAGACCTGATAAAACCTGATATAATATTAAATTTAAAAAAAAATAAGAAAGCTTTTTTCTTTTGGGAAATTTCTAAATTTTTATTAGAGATAAAAATTTATTTTACATAAGTTTAAAATTAGCATATTTAATATCGTCAAACTAATTTCTAAATAAATATTATTAACTTTAATAAGCCTAATAGTGCATATATTTATTTTTCAGTTATAATTAAAATAAATATTCGGTTTTTCACAAAAAAATAAAAACATCATAAAAATTAATAAAATCTACATAAAAATATCATAGTTTATTATTAGCTGACATGTATTTTTAAAATAATTATTAGAAAAAAAAACTATTAATAATTTTTATTAGAGATTTTAAAAATATTGCATTCGAATTAATATTTAGTATAGTTTAGTAGTAATAATTTTGGATGCTATGGGCTTTTTTCACTGAAAAAGATTAACAGAACTGATGATTTTTAATTTCTACATGGAAATGATATATAATTTTTCTCAGAACCATTAAATTTTGTTAATTTTTTAAATTATGATTATCAAATCATCAGTAATATAAAATTAATTAAAAAAGATGAATTAATTTATTTAAGATAAATTATAGATGATTTATGTAACAGAAATTCATTGAAAATATATCAAATTTTAAAATTTCAATTATTAAGAATAATTTTTATAGCAAATATTATCTACTAACAATTATTTTAGCTGCCAAGAAATAGAAATTAGATTGACCTAGACAAGAAAAACACTTTAGAAATTTATATAAATAATAAAACACAAATTTAAAAAAAAAACAGGTGTATAGAATATTTTAAATTTAATAATTTTTATATTCTGTAAATAAATTTATAATGAAATTTTGCATTTTTTCAATGACGTCAGAATGCATTGTATAGTTTTTAGTTAGTTCTAGAAACAGATATATATATGTTGACATTGAAAAATTTATCGTAGCATATAAATAAGAATAAGCCTTTATTTCCATTAAAAAATTATTTAAATATATAGAAATAAATTTGATTGACAATGAAGAATAAGTTTATTTAAAGATTGATTTTCCAATAGTAGAGTACATTATTAAACATTTTAAATTATTTTTTATTAATAAAATAGATTTGGTTGGACAAAAAAATCATAATGAATCAATTTGGAATTGAAATAATAAATTATTTTCAAATTACGAAATATTGATTGTAAAAATATTTCCTTTGATAAATTTGATGTAAAAAAAGTGCGTAAATTAATTAATTTATTTTTTTATATCAGCGGAGGGGGGAAGGTTTCTGACCTTATTATTATTATCTGGAAACAATTTAGAGAAAGTTTAATTAAGCTATGGATAAGACTATATATTATTAAATTATCGCATATTATTAGTTTTTTAAAAAAGCTTCTCGTAAACACCTTTATAATGAATTATACAAATAAATAATTTCAAGTATTGCTTTAATCATTTATAGATTATAAATATACTTAATTATTATCATTGTCTATCAGCACAAACGACAATATTAATAAAAATTAATTTAAATTTTCAAAGAATTATGAAAATAAATATTATGTACAAATTTTCTAAACTTAATTTCCTTCTTGTACATAAATTTAATTTGTAAAAATAATCGGAAAATTATTAAATTTAATGAAAAATATATTTTCATATTAATCATCATGACAAAGAAAATTTCTTTCGTTTTTCTGGTATAAATTTAATTATTTTTTTTTTGTTAATTATAGAAAAAAAAACTTTTAATGTGAATATTAGATTTCTTTTTTTAAATACTCCATTTTGGTGAATAATTCTTGTAAAGAAATAACCTTAAAACAGTAATATTAATCGATAAAGGTTATTTTAACTTTTAATCTAAAACATATTGATTTAATAATTTATATGTATATATATATATATATAATTTTATATATGTTTATAAATATAAACATATATAAATTTCTTCACTCAATTAAATTTTCTAAAAATAATACTAACCACAATTTTTTTTTTTTTTTTGCGTACTTAATTTTTAAATATCCTTATTTATTTTCTTTGTTCCCAATTTAGTTTTTCCAATTCGATTGTAAATTCTTAAGTAAATTTTACTTAAAAAGTATGATAATTAAATTGAAAATTACACATATTTCATTAAAATTTCCCGAAAAATATTTTTTAACATAATAAAAAAAAATAAGCAAAATATGGCACACACTGAAAATTAAAGTTCAACTTTTTTTTTTCAGCTTTTCGTTACAATTAAAAAAAAAACAAAAGTATACAACAAAAATAAACTTGACTAAAGATTTCTTTTTATTTTCTTTTGCGAATATTTTTCTACAAAAAAGACATCCAGAAGTCTAACCGATTTTAATTTTATAGAAAATAAAAAAAAAATTATTTATGAAAAGTTTTTAATAAATCAGCTGTTATTTTTTGACAACTTGAAAAAATAATTGGGTCAAGTCAATTGATCGTCTATCAATTTTAGAACAAGTTAATTATTTGTTACCCTAATATTTTTCAAGTTCTCTGTTTACAATATGAAATATTATTTTCTCCAAAGTTTTTATAGGTCATTTTAGAATCCTGTAAATATTTTATAGTTTTAAGCATTTTTATCCAAAAACTAATAATCTGCCAATAAAATTCTATGGTCAGAATTAAATTATTTATGTAACCCGAAAAAATGTTATTTTTATTTTTGCAATTGGTAACACTTTATTTTAGTGCCATCTATATTTTATATATTGAACTAATAGATGATAATATTTCTGTTTTTTTTTTTGAAACGGAAATGAAGATTTTTGAATTTAAAATTGCTGTTAAAAATAACACTGATGAATAGTGAATATTTCTATCAATATTTTATAGATTATTGAAGCATTTTTGATATAATAAGATGACATTTTGAATTTTGTAATTTTATTTTAATTCTGAATCATTGGAAAGATTGAAATAATTTTCTATCAGAGGGTACATTCTATAATGATTGAGAATGATGATTAGAAGTCATATTCTTCAATTGGGAATGATAAAAAAAAGTTAAAAATACTGCACATTAATTAATAATATTCATATTCTCCAAAAATATTGTAAAATGTGTTGGTAAAATGATGGAGATTAAAGTAAAGTTAAATTTTGTGAATTTTTTTTCTATACATCTAGAGACGCTGAATTTTAGGACCATATTTTGATAGTCACCTCATAAATATGAGATGAGATCATTAAGTATTCAAGTACGAAGTCTTTGGTAAAGTACTTAGTGAAACATTAATTTTATCTCGTATAAAATATAAACATTTTCTGCTGAGAAGTATTTTTTTTTTTTTTGGTGCTTAACTAATTATAGTATTTTCTAGATTGCAGTATAACCTTTAATTATAATGAGATATTTTTTTTGCCAGTAAATTGCTTTAATTATAGTTTTTTGAATCTTTAATTCATATTACTGTAGGTTTTTATGATCGATAGATTTGACATAGTATATGTATAATCAAACCGAACAATTATACTTTGAATATATTTTTTTTTTAAATTTTATTAGTTTTCTACATAAATTTTGAAATCATTTAATAAGTCAATATATTTTAGATTACATTTAAAAAAATATATAAATTTTCTATTACAAAATAATTATTTATATATATAAAAATTAAAATAATTTCATCTACAAATATTATCCAAAAAAAAAAAAAATATGGCAAGAATTATAAAAAGTGGTACATCATATCAAATTGATTTTACAAAAAAAGTATTATCTGGTAATAAAATATCAAAAATTGAAGAATCTGATTATGAAGAACCATTACCACCACTTAAACAACCACCACAATATGATTTAGAAACAATGGCAAAATTAAAACAAGATATTTATATACCATTTAATTTATTACATCGTCCAAAAGAAATTGTTCATTCAAATCCATATGAACCAATAAAAGAATTAAAAGTTGAAGAAAAATTATTTGAATTAAAATTAGCAGTACGTAAAATACGACCACGTGTTATTATTGAACCACAAATAATTATTGATGATATACCAGTTGAAAAAATGTATGGTAAAAATGGTTTATCTGAATGGATATATTCATCATATTGGAAAGATGTTAGTAATTATGTTGTTGAAAATTCACCATTAAAAATTAATAAAAATAATTTAGATGAAATTAATGATACAATTGATGAACCAGTTTTAAGTAAACAAACACGTGATGTATTATTACAAAAACCACTAACTAAAATAATACCAGATATTGGTATACCAGTAATGGAAAAGAGATTTTTAAAATATGCTACAAATTGGGAAAAAGAACAAAAAAAAGTATATATTGATAAGACTATAACATTTTGGGAGAAAAATCGTGATAAAGGACTGTAAGTTATATACCTATATTTTTTATAAATAATTAATTAAATTTATTTACTATTTTTTTTAAAAATTAGTTGTAATTTATGTGATCCACAACCACAAGATAAAATTGTTACTGATGATGAAGCTAAACAAATTGCAAAATGTATGAAAGATGATTCATTTCGTTTATCATATACAATATTAAATCCAGCTTATGCTGGTTTTCGACCAAAAGTACCATTAGGTATTAGTTATCAAAAGAAATTATTTAAAGTCGGTGATCCATATGTTACAACTTTAATGTATGACCAAGGTGTATACCGAAAATGTCCATAAATTTGTATAATTCTTCGACTAAAATTTTAATACGACGTTAATTATTTTTTTGTTAGTTTTTGTAATTAGATTTAAACAACATATTCCTTTTTTTTTTTTTTAAATAATAATTGAAATTGAAACTTTATTTTTATACACTTTACAGGATTATAAATATCTACAAATATTTTTATGATAAGTTTAAGTGACATTAGAATTTAAAAAAATTATAAATTCAATAAAAATAAAAATGATAGTTTATTTTTAAATCATAAAATACACGTGCAATATTTATTTTTTCAATAAAAAAGTTGTCAATATACTTATTAGATATGTTAATTGCATTTCATTAAATATATAAAAAAAAATGTAATTATTTGATTAAATTCCATATTTTTTGCATATTACTTTTTCCTTCCTGCATAATTAGTCCTTAATTGATGAGGCTATTTGAATTTAAAAAGGAATAAAAAAATAGTATTTTCGGAAAATACAAAATTTAGGGAATGTTGATAGCAAAAAGGGTTTTATAATCTGACATTTGGAATGTCTAAAATTAAAATCTAATATATTCTGTACATAATTAATTCGAGTAAAAGCTTGAATATATGTAATTTTATATCAAATATAAAATATGTCGGACAACTAAATCGAATATGTCGGACAGATTCCAAATATTCGTAAAGACAAATTTAAGTTACTGACAAATTAATTAAAAAATCAATAAAATAGCTGATATTTTTAATTACAGAAAATTAAAAACAATTTAAAAAGATTAAAAACACTATTTAGTAAAATAATAGCTTTTCGCAGTAAATAATTAAATTAATCATTAAAAAATTAATTACATTGTTAAAAATTAAACCAATTAAACTGGAAAAATTTTTAAGTACATAAACAGTATTTACACTTTTTTATAAAACATATTTTTTCGTATGTACAATTATACGACAAGACTTGAGTTCTAATTGGACGTCTTGAATCCGAATTCGGATGCCAAATTTAGGAAATTGGGTGTCTGAAAAAGCTGGGAAATTTTATTGGATAATATTCCCCGCTCTACCGAATGAATACATTTTGCATCCTTTTTTTTCTAGAATCTAATCCTTGCCACTGTGTACGCAGGCCTTTAGTATGAAAAATTTGTTTTGATTTACAATATTTTTTTCACTGTGAATATAATATTTTACTTAAATATGAATTATATATATTTTTAACAGTGTACTTCCTTTTTTATTACTTTGTATTAAACTTCCTAACCAATTTTTAAGTAACGCAATTTAATTTAATTTAAGTTCATATATCTCATTATTTACAAAATTGCAAAAATTGAAATGATTACAGTACAGGTTGTGGTATTAAAGTTAATAAAAAATTTAGGATAAAATAAAAAATTTCAAATAATTTTATACAATTTTTCAGTTGCAAAAGAACATTAAAAGTGTTTAGTTCAACTATTTTTTCCACATTTATATTTCCAAGAAAATAATTTTAAAATATGAAAATTAATTTTCACCAATTATTTATTATTATAAATTTAATAATTGCCGGTTATTTTAAACAAATATTTTCAAATAATTTATCTAAAGAAGAACCAGTCATTAAATTACCTACTAATATTAGCATAATTTTAAATAAAATTCTAATTAATATTAAAGTATTATATTTGGTAAATTTAAATAATACTGAAAATCCTTATGTTAATTATTTCCTTAAAAATAATATTCAAAATACTAATTTTATATTAAATATGAATTTTATTTGTCCCAATAAATCAATTAATGATAATAATTATAAAAATTATGTAATTACAACAAATATGAATTTATTACAAGAAATTATAAATTGTTATGTAAGAAAAAATGGTATTTATTTCCTTATAATTACTGATAATTACAATGTGAAAAAATTAATTAATATTTTACATTCAATATGGTTATATAAAAATGTTTATCAAATTTATATTCTCTTTCAATTACATATATTTTCATATAATCCATTTAAAAGGGAATTATTTGATATTTCATTGAATTATAATCATAAAGATATTTTTAATAATTTATATGGATATCCAATACGTGTTCAAATGTTTGAATCAATTTATTGTGTACCAGTATATGATAGAAATGATAGGAAAAAAATTATTAAATTTATTGGAGCTGATGTTAAAGTTGGTGATTTGTTGCAGGAGAAAATGAATTTTACAATGATTAAACAGGAACCAACTCGTTTTGAATTTGGGTAAATAATATCTTTAATATAATAAGTGTAAATTAATAAATTAGTAAGCTATATGAACCAGAGATTGAAACCGAAATTTTTATCTTTCTGGTTTAAGGTTACGTTCGTAATATTTTTATTTCGTTTGTTCAGGTATGGTTTAGTATTTTTTTCCGTTCATGATATGGAGTTTCGTAGCGGTTAGTGTTCACAAACGGTTTAAAAAATCGAATAAATAAAATTGTGTAAAACTATTAGTTATCCAATTACTAGATAAGTATTAGACAAATTTACAAAAAAGTTAAAGATTGTACGCTAACCGACTTTATTCGTATTTTTTAAAGACCGTGTTTTTTAATGAAAAATTGCAATTTATTTGGCTCCACAATTGACAATATTCGAAAGGACCGAACATTGGAAAATTAATGTATACCAAATAAAAGCAAGTTTTTAAAACTGATTGGTAAGTTATGGCAAATTGGCAAAAAAGATAGATATGTAATATGTTGGCAAATTTTCACAGAACTATTACATATTATCACTATTACAGAATTAGTGCATATTTGATACTAGAGAGCGTACAATATAATGAAACTGAAAATATAATTGAGTAATATAATTAACTATCTTTTGGCAAATTATTAATATTCAAGGTTATTATTATTTCAATAATTTGCCAAAAAAATGACAACTGAGTCAGCCCACCATATAAATGATAAATTGACAAATTTGAGTTTACGAATTAGATACTTAAAACAAAAACTGTCAAGGAATTATGACAAGTTGCGATTAATTTTTCTTTAATTTGAGCTACTGAAAATATGTAATTAGTAGATGTCATTATTTTGGCAAAATATTCACCGAATTATCAATATTTTATTTTAATTTAATTTTAATTTAATTTTAATTTAATTAATTAAATTAATTCTAACATTTTTTTTTATAGAGTTGAAGTTAAAAATGGTACATTTTTTGGTGCTATTGGTATGTTGGAACGTAACGAAACGGATATTGTATTAACTGGTCATTTTATTAAAGATTATGAAAATTCAAATTTTGAATTTACTGCAGCTGTATATACTGATAATTTATATATATATTTACGAAAATCTAATAAAATTTCACCATCATTATTACCATTATATTCTTTAAGTATTGATATTTGGATATTATATATTTTATCTGGATTTATATTTGGTACAATTTGGTGTATATTACATTATATTAATTTATGGTTAATTAAAAAATATGAACATGAAATTTATAATAATTACATAAAATTTCAATATTATCAAATATATTTAAATATATGTATTATATGGATACGTATTGGTTTACGTAATTTACCAAAATTTACATCAGAAAAATATTTTTTTATAAGTATATCATTTTTTGCATTAATTTATCATACAATATTTGATTCAAATTTAGCAAGTGTTTATATTAAACCATTATATTATAAAGATATTAATACATTAGAAGAATTAGCAAATAATAATATTAAAATATTATATAGACATGCATTATTTAAAATTGATTTATTTCCATCAAATATAACAAAAATATTTGATAAATTAAATAATCAAATGATATATAATAATAATACAACACCTGAAATGATAATTAATTCAAATTATGCAAGTATTACAAGAAATTCAAAAATTAATTTAAATATGGCAAAATATTTTCAAGAACTGAAATTACATAAAATACGAGAACATCCAAAAAAATATCGTATTGGTTATTTAATACAAAAAAATTCACCATTTTTATCAACAATCAATCAATTAATTTTAAGAATATTAACAGCTGGTTTAATACAAAAATGGATAAATGAAATGATTTTTAATTATAAATTAAAAAATTTTAAAGAATTAAATAAATTTAATGAAAAATTTCGAATATTATATTTAACAGATTTACAATTAGCATTTT
Organism: Empis livida; assembly: GCA_963932195.1. Lineage (NCBI taxonomy): Eukaryota > Metazoa > Arthropoda > Insecta > Diptera > Empididae > Empis > Empis livida. The sequence goes on from OZ010648.1 coordinate 33,674,946, forward strand.
ATGTATTAATATTTGGTATATTAATTAGTTTTTTAGTATTTATTGGTGAATGTTATCATCGTTGGCGTATTAATACCAAGGAAATTAAAGATATAAGAATTCAGATTGAATAAAATAGAAAATGGAATCTTCAAATCTACGGATACTATCATCAAAAATAAATCTTAAAGGATTTTAATTGAAATAATTTTTATTCAATTCAATAAATTTAATTTTGTGTAAATATAAATAAAAAAATACTTTTAATTTCTGTGGATTTTTTAAAAAAAATTTAAACTTGTGGAGTAATTTTCTAGTACATATCCTCATTAAAGTAGATAGATGATTGGTTCGGTAGTGTCTATCTGTAAAATTGTTACAATTAATCTAAAATATGTACATATATGCAAATACCCAACACAAATTAATATCAGACAGTAAGTGAAATTGTAAAAGAAAAAAACTGCAGAGTGCTTTTGATCCAATAAGTTATGTAATATTTGGGTCAGATTAATAGACAATTTTTGATTATTGTAAACAATTTCTATAGATAAAATACTCTCTTACATATTATATTTCATTTATGCTTCAATAGACTAATTGTCAAAGAACAGAGTAGAATTTTTCTGTAAACGATTTACAAGAAAAAAATTTTGATAAATTACTTAATTCAGTTCAATAATTTTGAATAAATGTGCAAAAGTTATTACTTCCTAAATTTAACAGCGAATAAAGTCTGGACTGAGAATCTAAGTTTTTCCACATGAATCTAAGGTAGGTTGTTTAATAATTTAAAAGTGTTAACAGAAATATACTTACTTGTATAAGAAAGCATTTCCGAAGACCTTTTCGAAAAATATTCAAAATTGCCCGAGAAATCGGGAAAATATGGAAATTTAATGAGATTCAATACAAAACATCAGAATTTGTAGCAAAAAAATGAAAACTGAAAACAATCCCCACATATTTGGTATTTCCGTGTAGGGAATTTAATATCTAGCGCATTTCCGAAGACCTTTTCGAAAAATATTCAAAATTGCCCGAGAAATCGGGAAAATATGGAAATTTAATGAGATTCAATACAAAACATCAGAATTTGTAGCAAAAAAATTAAAACCCTTAAAACTGAAAGCAATCCCCACATATTTGGTATTTCCGTGTAGGGAATTTAATTTCTAGCGCATTTCAGAAGACCTTTCCGAAAAATATTTAAAATTGTCCGATAAATCGGGAAAATATGGAAATTTAATGAGATTCAATACAAAACATCAGAATTTGTAGCAAAAAAATGAAAACTGAAAACAATCCCCACATATTTGGTATTTCCGTGTAGGGAATTTAATATCTAGCGCATTTCCGAAGACCTTTTCGAAAAATATTCAAAATTGCCCGAAAAATCGGGAAAATATGGAAATTTAATGAGATTCAATACAAAACATCAGAATTTGTAGCAAAAAAATTAAAACCCTTAAAACTGAAAGCAATCCCCACATATTTGGTATTTCTGTGTAGGGAATTTAATTTCTAGCGCATTTCCGAAGACCTTTTCGAAAAATATTTAAAATTGCCCGATAAATCGGGAAAATATGGAAATTTAATGAGATTCAATACAAAACATCAGAATTTGTAGCAAAAAAATGAAAACCCTTAAAACTGAAAGCAATCCCCACATATTTGGTATTTCCGTGTAGGGAATTTAATTTCTAGCGCATTTCCGAAGACCTTTCCGAAAAATATTCAAAATTGCCCGAGAAATCGGGAAAATATGGTAATTTAATGAGATTCAATACAAAACATGAGAATTTGTAGCAAAAAAATGAAAACCCTTAAAACTGAAAGCAATCCCCACATATTTGGTATTTCCGTGTAGGGAATTTAATTTCTAGCGCATTTCCGAAGACCTTTCCGAAAAATATTCAAAATTGCCCGAGAAATCGGGAAAATATGGAAATTTAATGAGATTCAATACAAAACATCAGAATTTGTAGCAAAAAAATGAAAACCATTAAAACTGAAAGTAATCCCCACATATTTGGTATTTCCGTGTAGGGAATTTAATTTCTAGCGCATTTCCGAAGACCTTTCCGAAAAATATTCAAAATTGGCCGAGAAATCGGGAAAATATGGAAATTTAATGAGATTCAATACAAAACATCAGAATTTGTAGCAAAAAAATGAAAACCATTAAAACTGAAAGTAATCCCCACATATTTGGTATTTCCGTGTAGGGAATTTAATTTCTAGCGCATTTCCGAAGACCTTTCCGAAAAATATTCAAAATTGCCGGAGAAATCGGGAAAATATGGAAATTTAATGAGATCAATACAAAACATCAGAATTTGTAGCAAAAAAATGAAAACCCTTAAAACTGAAAGCAATCCCCACATATTTGGTATTTCCGTGTAGGGAATTTAATTTCTAGCGCATTTCCGAAGACCTTTCCGAAAAATATTCAAAATTGCCCGAGAAATCGGGAAAATATGGAAATTTAATGAGATCAATACAAAACATCAGAATTTGTAGCAAAAAAATGAAAACCCTTAAAACTGAAAGCAATCCCCACATATTTGGTATTTCCGTGTAGGGAATTTAATTTCTAGCGCATTTCCGAAGACCTTTTCGACAAATATTCAAAATTGCCCGAGAAATCGGGAAAATATGGACATTTTTTCCCCACATATACAAAACATCAGAATTTGTAGCAAAAAAATGAAAACCCTTAAAACTGAAAGCAATCCCCACATATTTGGTATTTCCGTGTAGGGAATTTAATTTCTAGCGCATTTCCTAAGACCTTTCCGAAAAATATTCAAAATTGCCCGAGAAATCGGGAAAATATGGAAATTTAATGAGATTCAATACAAAACATCAGAATTTGTAGCAAAAAAATGAAAACCATTAAAACTGAAAGTAATCCCCACATATTTGGTATTTCCGTGTAGGGAATTTAATATCTAGCGCATTTCCGAAGACCTTTTCGAAAAATATTCAAAATTGCCCGAGAAATCGGGAAAATATGGAAATTTAATGAGATTCAATACAAAACATCAGAATTTGTAGCAAAAAAATTAAAACCCTTAAAACTGAAAGCAATCCCCACATATTTGGTATTTCCGTGTAGGGAATTTAATTTCTAGCGCATTTCAGAAGACCTTTCCGAAAAATATTTAAAATTGTCCGATAAATCGGGAAAATATGGAAATTTAATGAGATTCAATACAAAACATCAGAATTTGTAGCAAAAAAATGAAAACTGAAAACAATCCCCACATATTTGGTATTTCCGTGTAGGGAATTTAATATCTAGCGCATTTCCGAAGACCTTTTCGAAAAATATTCAAAATTGCCCGAGAAATCGGGAAAATATGGAAATTTAATGAGATTCAATACAAAACATCAGAATTTGTAGCAAAAAAATGAAAACCCTGAAAACTGAAAGCAATCCCCACATATTTGGTATTTCTGTGTAGGGAATTTAATTTCTAGCGCATTTCCGAAGACCTTTTCGAAAAATATTTAAAATTGCCCGATAAATCGGGAAAATATGGAAATTTAATGAGATTCAATACAAAACATCAGAATTTGTAGCAAAAAAATGAAAACCCTTAAAACTGAAAGCAATCCCCACATATTTGGTATTTCCGTGTAGGGAATTTAATTTCTAGCGCATTTCCGAAGACCTTTCCGAAAAATATTCAAAATTGCCCGAGAAATCGGGAAAATATGGTAATTTAATGAGATTCAATACAAAACATCAGAATTTGTAGCAAAAAAATGAAAACCCTTAAAACTGAAAGCAATCCCCACATATTTGGTATTTCCGTGTAGGGAATTTAATTTCTAGCGCATTTCCGAAGACCTTTCCGAAAAATATTCAAAATTGCCCGAGAAATCGGGAAAATATGGAAATTTAATGAGATTCAATACAAAACATCAGAATTTGTAGCAAAAAAATGAAAACCATTAAAACTGAAAGTAATCCCCACATATTTGGTATTTCCGTGTAGGGAATTTAATTTCTAGCGCATTTCCGAAGACCTTTCCGAAAAATATTCAAAATTGCCCGAGAAATCGGGAAAATATGGAAATTTAATGAGATCAATACAAAACATCAGAATTTGTAGCAAAAAAATGAAAACCCTTAAAACTGAAAGCAATCCCCACATATTTGGTATTTCCGTGTAGGGAATTTAATTTCTAGCGCATTTCCGAAGACCTTTCCGAAAAATATTCAAAATTGCCCGAGAAATCGGGAAAATATGGAAATTTAATGAGATCAATACAAAACATCAGAATTTGTAGCAAAAAAATGAAAACCCTTAAAACTGAAAGCAATCCCCACATATTTGGTATTTCCGTGTAGGGAATTTAATTTCTAGCGCATTTCCGAAGACCTTTTCGACAAATATTCAAAATTGCCCGAGAAATCGGGAAAATATGGACATTTTTTCCCCACATATACAAAACATCAGAATTTGTAGCAAAAAAATGAAAACCCTTAAAACTGAAAGCAATCCCCACATATTTGGTATTTCCGTGTAGGGAATTTAATTTCTAGCGCATTTCCTAAGACCTTTCCGAAAAATATTCAAAATTGCCCGAGAAATCGGGAAAATATGGAAATTTAATGAGATTCAATACAAAACATCAGAATTTGTAGCAAAAAAATGAAAACCATTAAAACTGAAAGTAATCCCCACATATTTGGTATTTCCGTGTAGGGAATTTAATTTCTAGCGCATATCCGAAGACCTTTCCGAAAAATATTCAAAATTGCCCCGAGAAATCGGGAAAATATGGAAATTTAATGAGATCAATACAAAACATCAGAATTTGTAGCAAAAAAATGAAAACCCTTAAACCTGAAAGCAATCCCCACATATTTGGTATTTCCGTGTAGGGAATTTAATTTCTAGCGCATTTCCGAAGACCTTTCCGAAAAATATTCAAAATTGCCCGAGAAATCGGGAAAATATGGTAATTTAATGAGATTCAATACAAAACATCAGAATTTGTAGCAAAAACATGAAAACCCTTAAACCTGAAAGCAATCCCCACATATTTGGTATTTCCGTGTAGGGAATTTAATTTCTAGCGCATTTCCGAAGACCTGTTCGAAAAATATTCAAAATTGCCCGAGAAATCGGGAAAATATGGAAATTTAATGAGATTCAATACAAAACATCAGAATTTGTAGCAAAAAAATGAAAACCCTTAAAACTGAAAGCAATCCCCACATATTTGGTATTTCCGCGTAGGGAATTTAATTTCTAGCGCATTTCCGAAGACCTTTTCGAAAAATATTCTAAATTGCCCTAGAAATCGGTAAAATATGGAAATTTAATGAGACTCAATACAAAACATCAGAATTTGTAGCAAAATTTGAAAACCCTTAAAACTGAAAGCAATCCCCACATATTTGGTATTTCCGTGTAGGGAATTTAATTTCTAGCGCATTTCCGAAGACCTTTTCGACAAATATTCAAAATTGCCCGAGAAATCGGGAAAATATGGACATTTTTTCCCCACATATACAAAACATCAGAATTTGTAGCAAAAAAATGAAAACCCTTAAAACTGAAAGCAATCCCCACATATTTGGTATTTCCGTGTAGGGAATTTAATTTCTAGCGCATTTCCTAAGACCTTTCCGAAAAATATTCAAAATTGCCCGAGAAATCGGGAAAATATGGAAATTTAATGAGATTCAATACAAAACATCAGAATTTGTAGCAAAAAAATGAAAACCATTAAAACTGAAAGTAATCCCCACATATTTGGTATTTCCGTGTAGGGAATTTAATTTCTAGCGCATTTCCGAAGACCTTTCCGAAAAATATTCAAAATTGCCCGAGAAATCGGGAAAATATGGAAATTTAATGAGATCAATACAAAACATCAGAATTTGTAGCAAAAAAATGAAAACCCTTAAAACTGAAAGCAATCCCCACATATTTGGTATTTCCGTGTAGGGAATTTAATTTCTAGCGCATCTCCGAAGACCTATTCGAAAAATATTCAAAATTGCCCGAGAAATCGGGAAAATATGGCAATTTTTTCCCCACATATACAAAACATCAGAATTTGTAGCAAAAAAATGAAAACCCTTAAAACTGAAAGCTATCCCCACATATTTGGTATTTCCGTGTAGGGAATTTAATTTCTAGCGCATTTCCGAAGACCTTTCCGAAAAATATTCAAAATTGCCCGAGAAATCGGGAAAATATGGTAATTTAATGAGATTCAATACAAAACATCAGAATTTGTAGCAAAAACATGAAAACCCTTAAACCTGAAAGCAATCCCCACATATTTGGTATTTCCGTGTAGGGAATTTAATTTCTAGCGCATTTCCGAAGACCTGTTCGAAAAATATTCAAAATTGCCCGAGAAATCGGGAAAATATGGAAATTTAATGAGATTCAATACAAAACATCAGAATTTGTAGCAAAAAAATGAAAACCCTTAAAACTGAAAGCAATCCCCACATATTTGGTATTTCCGCGTAGGGAATTTAATTTCTAGCGCATTTCCGAAGACCTTTTCGAAAAATATTCTAAATTGCCCTAGAAATCGGTAAAATATGGAAATTTAATGAGATTCAATACAAAACATCAGAATTTGTAGCAAAAAATGAAAACCCTTAAAACTGAAAGCAATCCCCACATATTTGGTATTTCCGTGTAGGGCATTTAATTTCTAGCGCATTTCCGAAGACCTTATCGAAAAATATTCAAAATTGCCCGAGAAATCGGGAAAATATGGAAATTTAATGAGATTCAATACAAAACATCAGAATTTGTAGCAAAAAGTTTAAAACCCTTAAAACTGAAAGTAATCCCCACATATTTGGTATTTCCGTGTAGGGAATTTAATTTCTAGCGCATTTCCGAAGACCTTTTCGAAAAATATTCAAAATTGCCCGAGAAATCGGGAAAATATGGACATTTTTTCCCCACATATACAAAACATCAGAATTTGTAGCAAAAAAATGAAAACCCTTAAAACTGAAAGCAATCCCCACATATTTGGTATTTCGGTGTAGGGAATTTAATTTCTAGCGCATTTCCGAAGACCTTTTCGACAAATATTCAAAATTGCCCGAGAAATCGGGAAAATATGGCAATTTTTTCCCCACATATACAAAACATCAGAATTTGTAGCAAAAAAATGAAAACCCTTAAAACTGAAAGCAATCCCCGCATATTTGGTATTTCCGTGTAGGGAATTTAATTTCTAGCGCATCTCCGAAGACCTATTCGAAAAATATTCTAAATTGCCCGAGAAATCGGGAAAATATGGAAATTTAATGAGATTCAATACAAAACATCAGAATTTGTAGCAAAAAAATGAAAACCATTAAAACTGAAAGTAATCCCCACATATTTGGTATTTCCGTGTAGGGAATTTAATTTCTAGCGCATTTCCGAAGACCTGTTCGAAAAATATTCAAAATTGCCCGAGAAATCGGGAAAATATGGAAATTTAATGAGATTCAATACAAAACATCAGAATTTGTAGCAAAAAAATGAAAACCCTTAAAACTGAAAGCAATCCCCACATATTTGGTATTTCCGTATAGGGAATTTAATTTCTAGCGCATTTCCGAAGACCTTTTCGAAAAATATTCAAAATTGCCCGAGAAATCGGGTAAATATGGAAATTTAATGAGATTCAATACAAAACATCAGAATTTGTAGCAAAAAGATTAAAACCCTTAAAACTGAAAGTAATCCCCACATATTTGGTATTTCCGTGTAGGGAATTTAATTTCTAGCGCATTTCCGAAAAGACCTTTCCGAAAAATATTCAAAATTGCCCTAGAAATCGGTAAAATATGGAAATTTAATGAGATTCAATACAAAACATCAGAATTTGTAGCAAAAAAATGAAAACCCTTAAAACTGAAAGCAATCCCCACATATTTGGTATTTCCGTGTAGGGAATTTAATTTCTAGCGCATTTCCGAAGACCTGTTCGAAAAATATTCAAAATTGCCCGAGAAATCGGGAAAATATGGAAATTTAATGAGATTCAATACAAAACATCAGAATTTGTAGCAAAAAATGAAAACCCTTAAAACTGAAAGCAATCCCCACATATTTGGTATTTCCGTGTAGGGCATTTAATTTCTAGCGCATTTCTGAAGACCTTTTCGAAAAATATTCAAAATTGCCCGAGAAATCGGGAAAATATGGAAATTTAATGAGATTCAATACAAAACATCAGAATTTGTAGCAAAAAGTTTAAAACCCTTAAAACTGAAAGTAATCCCCACATATTTGGTATTTCCGTGTAGGGAATTTAATTTCTAGCGCATTTCCGAAGACCTTTTCGAAAAATATTCAAAATTGCCCGAGAAATCGGGAAAATATGGACATTTTTTCCCCACATATACAAAACATCAGAATTTGTAGCAAAAAAATGAAAACCCTTAAAACTGAAAGCAATCCCCACATATTTGGTATTTCGGTGTAGGGAATTTAATTTCTAGCGCATTTCCGAAGACCTTTTCGAAAAATATTCAAAATTGCCCGAGAAATCGGGAAAAAATGGAAATTTTTTCCCCACATATACAAAACATCAGAATTTGTAGCAAAAAAATGAAAACCCTTAAAACTGAAAGCAATCCCCACATATTTGGTATTTCCGTGTAGGGAATTTAATTTCTAGCGCATCTCCGAAGACCTATTCGAAAAATATTCAAAATTGCCCTAGAAATCGGTAAAATATGGAAATTTAATGAGATTCAATACAAAACATCAGAATTTGTAGCAAAAAAATGAAAACCCTTAAAACTGAAAGCAATCCCCACATATTTGGTATTTCCGTGTAGGGAATTTAATTTCTAGCGCATTTCCGAAGACCTTTCCGAAAAATATTCAAAATTGCCCGAGAAATCGGGAAAATATGGTAATTTAATGAGATTCAATACAAAACATCAGAATTTGTAGCAAAAAAATGAAAACCCTTAAAACTGAAAGCAATCCCCACATATTTGGTATTTCCGTGTAGGGAATTTAATTTCTAGCGTATTTCCGAAGACCTTTCCGAAAAATATTAAAAATTGCCCGAGAAATCGGGAAAATATGGACATTTTTTCCCCACATATACAAAACATCAGAATTTGTAGCAAAAAAATGAAAACCCTTAAAACTGAAAGCAATCCCCACATATTTGGTATTTCCGTGTAGGGAATTTAATTTCTAGCGCATTTCCGAAGACCTTTTCGAAAAATATTCAAAATTGCCCGAGAAATCGGGAAAATATGGACATTTTTTCCCCACATAAAGAAAACATCAGAATTTGTAGCAAAAAAATGAAAACCCTTAAAACTGAAAGCAATCCCCACATATTTGGTATTTCCGTGTAGGGAATTTAATTTCTAGCGCATTTCCGAAGACCTTTTCGAAAAGTATTCAAAATTGCCCTAGAAATCGGTAAAATATGGAAATTTAATGAGATTCAATACAAAACATCAGAATTTGTAGCAAAAAGATTAAAACCCTTAAAACTGAAAGTAATCCCCACATATTTGGTATTTCCGTGTAGGGAATTTAATTTCTAGCGCATCTCCGAAAAGACCTTTTCGAAAAATATTCAAAATTGCCCGAGAAATCGGGAAAATATGGAAATTTAATGAGATTCAATACAAAACATCAGAATTTGTAGCAAAAAAATGAAAACCATTAAAACTGAAAGTAATCCCCACATATTTGGTATTTCCGTGTAGGGAATTTAATTTCTAGCGCATTTCCGAAGACCTGTTCGAAAAATATTCAAAATTGCCCGAGAAATCGGGAAAATATGGAAATTTAATGAGATTCAATACAAAACATCAGAATTTGTAGCAAAAAATGAAAACCCTTAAAACTGAAAGCAATCCCCACATATTTGGTATTTCCGTATAGGGAATTTAATTTCTAGCGCATTTCCGAAGACCTTTTCGAAAAATATTCAAAATTGCCCGAGAAATCGGGAAAATATGGAAATTTAATGAGATTCAATACAAAACATCAGAATTTGTAGCAAAAAGATTAAAACCCTTAAAACTGAAAGTAATCCCCACATATTTGGTATTTCCGTGTAGGGAATTTAATTTCTAGCGCATTTCCGAAAAGACCTTTTCGAAAAATATTCAAAATTGCCCGAGAAATCGGGAAAATATGGAAATTTAATGAGATTCAATACAAAACATCAGAATTTGTAGCAAAAAGATTAAAACCCTTAAAACTGAAAGTAATCCCCACATATTTGGTATTTCCGTGTAGGGAATTTAATTTCTAGCGCATTTCCGAAAAGACCTTTCCGAAAAATATTCAAAATTGCCCTAGAAATCGGTAAAATATGGAAATTTAATGAGATTCAATACAAAACATCAGAATTTGTAGCAAAAAAATGAAAACCCTTAAAATTGAAAGCAATCCCCACATATTTGGTATTTCCGTGTAGGGAATTTAATTACTAGCGCATTTCCGAAGACCTTTTCGAAAAATATTCTAAATTGCCCGAGAAATCGGGAAAATATGGAAATTTTTTCCCCACATATACAAAACATCAGAATTTGTAGCAAAAAAATGAAAACCCTTAAAACTGAAAGCAATCCCCACATATTTGATATTTCCGTGTAGGGAATTTAATTTCTAGCGCATTTCCGAAGACCTTTTCGAAAAGTATTCAAAATTGCCCTAGAAATCGGTAAAATATGGAAATTTAATGAGATTCAATACAAAACATCAGAATTTGTAGCAAAAAAATGAAAACCCTTAAAACTGAAAGCAATCCCCACATATTTGGTATTTCCGTGTAGGGAATTTAATTTCTAGCGCATTTCCGAAGACCTTTTCGACAAATATTCAAAATTGCCCGAGAAATCGGGAAAATATGGACATTTTTCCCCACATATACAAAACATCAGAATTTGTAGCAAAAAAATGAAAACCCTTAAAACTGAAAGCAATCCCCACATATTTGGTATTTCCGTGTAGGGAATTTAATTTCTAGCGCATTTCCGACGACCTTTCCGAAAAATATTCAAAATTGCCCGAGAAATCGGGAAAATATGGAAATTTAATGAGATTCAATACAAAACATCAGAATTTGTAGCAAAAAAATGAAAACCATTAAAACTGAAAGTAATCCCCACATATTTGGTATTTCCGTATAGGGAATTTAATTTCTAGCGCATTTCCGAAGACCTTTCCGAAAAATATTCAAAATTGCCCGAGAAATCGGGAAAATATGGAAATTTAATGAGATCAATATAAAACATCAGAATTTGTAGCAAAAAAATGAAAACCATTAAAACTGAAAGTAATCCCCACATATTTGATGTTTCCGTGTAGGGAATTTAATTTCTAGCGCATTTCCGAAGACCTTTCCGAAAAATATTCAAAATTGCCCGAGAAATCGGGAAAATATAGAAATTTAATGAGATTCAATACAAAACATCAGAATTTGTAGCAAAAAAATGAAAACCCTTAAAACTGACAGCAATCCCCACATATTTGGTATTTCCGTGTAGGGAATTTACTAGCGCATTTCCGAAGACCTTTCCGAAAAATATTCAAAATTGCCCTAGAAATCGGTAAAATATGGACATTTAAAGAGATTCAATACAAAACATCAGAATTTCTAGCAAAAAATTGAAAACCATTAAAACTGAAAGTAATCCCCACATATTTGGTATTTCCGTGTAGGGAATTTAATTTCTAGCGCATTTCCGAAGACCTTTTCGAAAAATATTCAAAATTGCCCGAGAAATCGGGAAAATATGGAAATTTTTTCCCCACATATACAAAACATCAGAATTTGTAGCAAAAAAATGAAAACCCTTAAAACTGAAAGCAATCCCCACATATTTGGTATTTCCGTGTAGGGAATTTAATTTCTAGCGCATTTCCGAAGACCTTTCCGAAAAATATCAAAATTGCCTGAGAAATCGGGAAAATATGGAAATTTAATGAGATTCAATACAAAACATCAGAATTTGTAGCAAAAAAATGAAAACCATTAAAACTGAAAGTAATCCCCACATATTTGGTATTTCCGTGTAGGGAATTTAATTTCTAGCGCATTTCCGAAGACCTTTTCGAAAAATATTCAAAATTGCCCGAGGAATCGGGAAAATATGGAAATTTTTTCCCCACATATACAAAACATCAGAATTTGTCCCAAATAATTAAAACCCTTAAAACTGAAAGCAATCCCCACATATTTGTTATTTCCGTGTAGGGAATTTAATTTCTAGCGCATTTCCGAAGACCTTTCCGAAAAATATTCAAAATTGCCCGATAAATCGGGAAAATATGGAAATTTAATGAGATTCAATACAAAACATCAGAATTTGTAGCAAAAAAATGAAAACCCTTAAAACTGAAAGCAATCCCCACATATTTGGTATTTCCGTGTAGGGAATATAATTTCTAGCGCATTTCCGAAGACCTTTCCGAAAAATATTCAAAATTGCCCTAGAAATCGGTAAAATATAGAAATTTAATGAGATTCGATACAAAACATCAGTATTTGTAGCAAAAAAATGAAAACCCTTAAAACTGAAAGCAATCCCCACATATTCGGTATTTCCGTGTAGGGAATTTAATTTCTAGCGCATTTCCGAAGACCTTTCCGAAAAATATTCAAAATTGCCCGAGAAATCGGGAAAATATGGAAATTTAATGAGATTCAATACAAACATCAGAATTTGTAGCAAAAAAATGAAAACCCTTAAAACTGAAAGCAATCCCCACATATTTGGTATTTCCGTGTAGGGAATTTAATTTCTAGCGTATTTCCGAAGACCTTTCCGAAAAATATTAAAAATTGCCCGAGAAATCGGGAAAATATGGACATTTTTTCCCCACATATACAAAACATCAGAATTTATAGCAAAAAAATGAAAACCCTTAAAACTGAAAGCAATCCCCACATATTTGGTATTTCCGTGTAGGGAATTTAATTTCTAGCGCATTTCCGAAGACCTTTCCGAAAAATATTCAAAATTGCCCGAGAAATCGGGAAAATATGGAAATTTAATGAGATTCAATACAAAACATCAGAATTTGTAGCAAAAAAATGAAAACCATTAAAACTGAAAGTAATCCCCACATATTTGGTATTTCCGTGTAGGGAATTTAATTTCTAGCGCATTTCCGAAGACCTTTCCGAAAAATATTCAAAATTGCCCTAGAAATCGGTAAAATATGGAAATTTAATGAGATTCAATACAAAACATCAGAATTTGTAGCAAAAAAATGAAAACCCTTAAAATTGAAAGCAATCCCCACATATTTGGTATTTCCGTGTAGGGAATTTAATTTCTAGCGCATTTCCGAAGACCTTTTCGAAAAATATTCAAAACTGCCCGAGAAATCGGGAAAATATGGAAATTTTTTCCCCACATATACAAAACATCAGAATTTGTTGCAAAAAAATGAAAACCCTTAAAACTGAAAGCAATCCCCACATATTTGATATTTCCGTGTAGGGAATTTAATTTCTAGCGCATTTCCGAAGACCTTTTCGAAAAGTATTCAAAATTGCCCTAGAAATCGGTAAAATATGGAAATTTAATGAGATTCAATACAAAACATCAGAATTTGTAGCAAAAAAATGAAAACCCTTAAAACTGAAAGCAATCCCCACATATTTGGTATTTCCGTGTAGGGAATTTAATTTCTAGCGCATTTCCGAAGACCTTATCGACAAATATTCAAAATTGCCCGAGAAATCGGGAAAATATGGACATTTTTTCCTCACATATACAAAATATCAGAATTTGTAGCAAAAAAATGAAAACCCTTAAAACTGAAAGCAATCCCCACATATTTGGTATTTCCGTGTAGGGAATTTAATTTCTAGCGCATTTCCGAAGACCTTTCCGAAAAATATTCAAAATTGCCCGAGAAATCGGGAAAATATGGAAATTTAATGAGATTCAATACAAAACATCAGAATTTGTAGCAAAAAAATGAAAACCATTAAAACTGAAAGTAATCCCCACATATTTGGTATCTCCGAGTAGGGAATTTAATTTCTAGCGCATTTCCGAAGACCTTTCCGAAAAATATTCAAAATTGCCCGAGAAATCGGGAAAATATGGAAATTTAATGAGATCAATACAAAACATCAGAATTTGTAGCAAAAAAATGAAAACCATTAAAACTGAAAGTAATCCCCACATATTTGATGTTTCCGTGTAGGGAATTTAATTTCTAGCGCATTTCCGAAGACCTTTCCGAAAAATATTCAAAATTGCCCGAGAAATCGGGAAAATATAGAAATTTAATGAGATTCAATACAAAACATCAGAATTTGTAGCAAAAAAATGAAAACCCTTAAAACTGACAGCAATCCCCACATATTTGGTATTTCCGTGTAGGGAATTTACTAGCGCATTTCCGAAGACCTTTCCGAAAAATATTCAAAATTGCCCTAGAAATCGGTAAAATATGGACATTTAAAGAGATTCAATACAAAACATCAGAATTTCTAGCAAAAAATTGAAAACCATTAAAACTGAAAGTAATCCCCACATATTTGGTATTTCCGTGTAGGGAATTTAATTTCTAGCGCATTTCCGAAGACCTTTTCGAAAAATATTCAAAATTGCCCGAGAAATCGGGAAAATATGGAAATTTTTTCCCCACATATACAAAACATCAGAATTTGTAGCAAAAAAATGAAAACCCTTAAAACTGAAAGCAATCCCCACATATTTGGTATTTCCGTGTAGGGAATTTAATTTCTAGCGCATTTCCGAAGACCTTTCCGAAAAATATTCAAAATTGCCTGAGAAATCGGGAAAATATGGAAATTTAATGAGATTCAATACAAAACATCAGAATTTGTAGCAAAAAAATTAAAACCATTAAAACTGAAAGTAATCCCCACATATTTGGTATTTCCGTGTAGGGAATTTGATTTCTAGCACATTTCCGAAGACCTTTTCGAAAAATATTCAAAATTGCCCGAGGAATCGGGAAAATATGGAAATTTTTTCCCCACATATACAAAACATCAGAATTTGTCCCAAATAATTAAAACCCTTAAAACTGAAAGCAATCCCCACATATTTGTTATTTCCGTGTAGGAAATTTAATTTCTAGCGCATTTCCGAAGACCTTTCCGAAAAATATTCAAAATTGCCCGATAAATCGGGAACATATGGAAATTTAATGAGATTCAATACAAAACATCAGAATTTGTAGCAAAAAAATGAAAACCCTTAA
This sequence comes from Empis livida, assembly GCA_963932195.1. NCBI lineage: Eukaryota > Metazoa > Arthropoda > Insecta > Diptera > Empididae > Empis > Empis livida. The sequence continues at coordinate 33,690,155 of OZ010648.1, forward strand.
AACTGAAAGCAATCCCCACATATTTGGTATTTCCGTGTAGGGAATTTAATTTCTAGCGCATTTCCGAAGACCTTTCCGAAAATATTCAAAATTGCCCTAGAAATCGGTAAAATATAGAAATTTAATGAGATTCGATACAAAACATCAGTATTTGTAGCAAAAAAATGAAAACCCTTAAAACTGAAAGCAATCCCCACATATTTGGTATTTCCGTGTAGGGAATTTAATTTCTAGCGCATTTCCGAAGACCTTTCCGAAAAATATTCAAAATTGCCCGAGAAATCGGGAAAATATGGAAATTTAATGAGATTCAATACAAACATCAGAATGTGTAGCAAAAAAATGAAAACCATTAAAACTGAAAGTAATCCCCACATATTTGGTATTTCCGTGTAGGGAATTTAATTTCTAGCGCATTTCCGAAGACCTTTTCGAAAAATATTCAAAATTGCCCGAGAAATCGGGAAAATATGGAAATTTTTTCCCCACATATACAAAACATCAGAATTTGTAGCAAAAAAATTAAAACCCTTAAAACTGAAAGCAATCCCCACATTTGGTATTTCCGTGTAGGGAATTTAATTTCTAGCGCATTTCCGAAGACCTTTCCGAAAAATATTCAAAATTGCCCGAGAAATCGGGAAAATATGGAAATTTAATGAGATTCAATACAAAACATAAGAATTTGTAGCAAAAAAATGAAAAGCCTTAAAACTGAAAGCAATCCCTACATATTTGGTATTTCCGTGTAGGGAATTTAATTTCTAGCGGAATTCCGAAGACCTTTCCGAAAAATATATAAATTGCCCGAGAAATCGGGAAAATATGGAAATTTAATGAGATTCAATACAAAACATCAGGATTTGTAGCAAAAAAATGAAAACCCTTAAAACTGAACGTAATCCCCACATATTTGGTATTTCCGTGTAGGGAATTTAATTTCTATCGCATTGCCGAAGACCTTTTCGAAAAATATTCAAAATTGCCCGAGAAATCGGGAAAATATGGAAATTTAATGAGATTCAATACAAAACATCAGGATTTGTAGCAAAAAAATGAAAACCCTTAAAACTGAAAGTAATCCCCACATATTTGGTATTTCCGTGTAGGGAATTTAATTTCTATCGCATTTCCGAAGACCTTTTCGAAAAATATTCAAAATTGCCCGAGAAATCGGGAAAATATGGAAATTTTTTCCCACATATACAAAACATCAGAATTTGTAGCAAAAAAATGAAAACCCTTAAAACTGAAAGCAATCCCCACATATTTGGTATTTCCGTGTAGGGAATTTAATTTCTATCGCATTTCCGAAGACCTTTTCGAAAAATATTCAAAATTGCCGGAGAAATCGGGAAAATATGGAAATTTAATGAGATTCAATACAAAACATCAGAATTTGTAGCAAAAAAATGAAAACCCTTAAAACTGTAGGCAATCCCCACATATTTGGTATTTCCTTGTAGGGAATTTAATTTCTATCGCATTTCCGAAGACCTTTTCGAAAAATCGGGAAAATATGCCCGAGAAATCGGGAAAATATGGAAATTTAATGAGATTCAATACAAAACATCAGAATTTGGAGGAAAAAAATGAAAACCCTTAAAACTGAAAGCAATCCCCACATATTTGGTATTTCCGTGTATGGAATTTAATTTCTAGCGCATTTCCGAAGACCTTTTCGAAAAATATTCAAAATTGCCGGAGAAATCGGGAAAATATGGAAATTTAATGAGATTCAATACAAAACATCAGAATTTGTAGCAAAAAAATGAAAACCCTTAAAACTGAAAGCAATCCCCACATATTTGGTATTTCCGTGTAGGGAATTTACTTTCTAGCGCATTTCCGAAGACCTTTTCGAAAAATATTCAAAATTGCCCGAGAAATCGGGAAAATATGGAAATCTTTTCCCCTCATATACAAAACATCAGAATTTGTAGCAAAAAAATGAAAAGCCTTAAAACTGAAAGCAATCCCCACATATTTGGTATTTCCGTGTAGGGAATTTACTTTCTAGCGCATTTCCGAAGACCTTTTCGAAAAATATTCAAAATTGCCCGAGAAATCGGGAAAATATGGAAATTTTTTCCCCACATATACAAAACATCAGAATTTGTAGCAAAAAAATGAAAACCATTAAAACTGAAAGCAATCCTCACATATTTGGTATTTCCGTGTAGGGAATTTAATTTCTAGCGCATTTCCGAAGACCTTTTCGAAAAATATTCAAAATTGCCGGAGAAATCGGGAAAATATGGAAATTTAATGAGATTCAATACAAAACATCAGAATTTGTAGCAAAAAAATGAAAACCCTTAAAACTGAAAGCAATCCCCACATATTTGGTATTTCCGTGTAGGGAACTTAATATCTAGTGCATTTCCGAAGACCTTTCCGAAAAATATTCAAAATTGCCCGAGAAATCGGGAAAATATGGAAATTTAATGAGATTCAATACAAAACATCAGAATTTGTAGCAAAAAAATGAAAACCCTTAAAACTGTAGGCAATCCCCACATATTTGGTATTTCCTTGTAGGGAATTTAATTTCTATCGCATTTCCGAAGACCTTTTCGAAAAATCGGGAAAATATGCCCGAGAAATCGGGAAAATATGGAAATTTAATGAGATTCAATACAAAACATCAGAATTTGGAGGAAAAAAATGAAAACCCTTAAAACTGAAAGCAATCCCCACATATTTGGTATTTCCGTGTAGGGAATTTAAATTCTAGCGCTTTTCCGAAGACCTTTTCGAAAAATATTCAAAATTGCCCGAGAATTCGACCTTTTCGAAAAATATTCAAAATTGCCCGAGAAATCGACCTTTCGAAAAATATTCAAAATTGCCCGAGAAATACAAAACATCAGAATTTGTAGCAAAAAAATGAAATTGAGATTCAATGCAAAACATCAGAATTTGTAGCAAAAAAATGAAAACCCTTAATACTGAAAGCAATCCCCACATATTTGGTATTTCCGTGTAGGGAATTTAATTTCTAGCGCATTTCCGAAGACCTTTTCGAAAAATATTCAAAATTGCCCGAGAAATCGGGAAAATATGGAAATTTAATGAGATTCAATACAAAACATCAGAATTTGTAGCAAAAAATTGAAATCCCTTAAAACTGAAAGCAATCCCCACATATTTGGTATTTCCGTGTAGGGAATTTAATTTCTAGCGCATTTCCGAAGACCTTTTCGAAAAATATTCAAAAATGCCCGAGAAATCGGGAAAATATGGAAATTTAATGAGATTCAATACAAAACAAAAGAATTTGTAGCAAAAAAATGAAAACCCTTAAAACTGAAAGCAATCCCCACATATGTGGTATTTCCGTGTAGGGAATTTAATTTCTAGCGCATTTCCGAAAACCTTTTCGAAAAATATCCAAAATTGCCCGAGAAATCGGGAAAATATGGAAATTTAATGAGATTCAATACAAAACATCAGAATTTGTAGCAAAAAATGAAAACCCTTAAAACAGAAAGCAATCCCCACACATTTGGTATTTCTGTGTAAGGAATTTAATTTCTAGCGCATTTCCGAAGACGTTTTCGAAAAATATCCAAAATTGCCCGAGAAATCGGGTAAATATGGAAATTTAGTGTGATTCAATACAAAACATCAGAATTTGTAGCAAAAAATGAAAACCCTTAAAACTGAAAGCAACCCCCACATATTATTTCCGTGTAGGGAATTTAATTTCTAGCGTATTTCCGAAGACATTTTCGAAAAATATTCAAAATTGCCCGAGAAATCGGGAAAATATGGAAATTTAATGAGATTCAATACAAAACATCAGAATTTGTAGCAAAAAAATGAAAACCCTTAAAACTGAAAGCAATCCCCACATATTTGGTATTTCCGTGTAGGGAATTAAATTTCTAGCGCATTTCCGAAAATCTTTCCGAAAAATATTCAAAATTGCCCGAGAAATCGGGAAAATATGGAAATTTAATGAGATTCATTACAAAACATCAGAATTTGTAGCAAAAAAATGAAAACCCTTAAAACTGAAAGCAATCCCCACATTTTTGGTATTTCCGTGTAGGGAATTTAATTTCTAGCGCATTTCCGAAGACCTTTTCGAAAAAATATTCAAAATTGCCCGAGAAATCGGGAAAATATGGAAATTTTTTCCCACATATACAAAACATCAGAATTTGTAGCAAAAAAATGAAAACCCTTAAAACTGGAAGCAATCCCCACATATTTGGTATTTCCGTGTAGGGAATTTAATTTCTAGCGCATTTCTGAAGACCTTTTCGAAAAATATTCAAAATTGCCCGAGAAATCGGGAAAATATGGAAATTTAATGAGATTCAATACAAAACATCAGAATTTGTAGCAAAAAAATGAAAACCCTTAAAACTGAAAGCAATTCCCACATATTTGGTATTTCCGTGTAGGGAATTTAATTTCTAGCGCATCTCCGAAGACCTTTTTCGAAAAATATTCAAAATTGCCCGAGAAATCGGGAAAATATGGAAGTTTAATGAGATTCAATACAAAACATCAGAATTTGTAGCAAAAAAATGAAAACCCTTAAAACTGAAATCAATCCCCACATATTTGGTATTTCTGTGTAGGGAATTTAATTTCTAGCGCATTTCAGAAGACCTTCCCGAAAAATATTCAAAATTGCCCGAGAAATCGGGAAAATATGGAAATTTAATGAGATTCAATACAAAACATCAGAATTTGTAGCAAAAAAATGAAAACCCTTAAAACTGAAGGCAATCCCCACATATTTGGTATTTCCTTGTAGGGAATTTAATTTCTAGCGCATTTCCGAAGACCTTTTGGAAAAATATTCAAAATTGCCCGAGAAATCGGGAAAATATGGAAATTTAATGAGATTCAATACAAAACATCAGAATTTGTAGCAAAAAAATGAAAACCCTTAAAACTGAAAGCAATCCCCACATATTTGGTATTTCCGTGTAGGGAATTTAATTTCTAGCGCTTTTCCGAAGACCTTTTCGAAAAGTATTCAAAATTGCCCGAGAAATCGGGAAAATATGGAAATTTAATGAGATTCAATACAAAACATCAGAATTTGTAGCAAAAAAATGAAAACCCTTAAAACTGAAAGCAATCCCCACATATTTAGTATTTCCGTGTAGGGAATTTAATTTCTAGCGCATTTCCGAAAACCTTTTCGAAAAATATTCAAAATTGCCCAAGAAATCGGGAAAATATGGAAATTTAATGAGATTCAATACAAAACATCAGAATTTGTAGCAAAAAAATGAAAACCCTTAAAACTGAAAGCAATCCCCACATATTTGGTATTTCCGTGTAGGGAATTTAATTTCTAGCGCATTTCCGAAGACCTTTTCGTAAAATATTCAAACTTGCCCGAGAAATCGGGAAAATATGGAAATTTAATGAGATTCAATACAAAACATCAGAATTTGTAGCAAAAAAAATTAAAACCCTTAAAACTGAAAGCAATCCCCACATATTTGGTATTTCCGTGTAGGGAATTTAATTTCTAGCGTATTTCCGAAGAGCTTTTCGAAAAATATTCAAAATTGCCCGAGAAATCGGGAAAATATGGAAATTTAATGAGATTCAATACAAAACATCAGAACTTGTAGCAAAAAAATGAAAACCCTTAAAACTGAAAGCAATCCCCACATATTTGGTATTTCCGTGTAGGGAATTTAATTTCTAGCGCTTTTCCGAAGATCTTTTCGAAAAATATTCAAAAATGCCCGAGAAATCGGGAAAATATGGAAATTTAATGAGATTCAATACAAAACATCAGAATTTGTAGCAAAAAAATGAAAACCCTTAAAACTGAAAGCAATCCCCACATATTTGGTATTTCCGTGTAGGGAATTTAATTTCTAGCGCATTTCCGAAAACCTTTTCGAAAAATATTCAAAATTGCCCGAGAAATCGGGAAAATATGGAAATTTAATGAGATTCAATACAAAACATCAGAATTTGTAGCAAAAAAATGAAAACCCTTAAAACTGAAAGCAATCCCCACATATTTGGTATTTCCGTGTAGGGGACCTTTTCGAAAAATATTCAAAAATGCCCGAGAAATCGGGAAAATATGGAAATTTAATGAGATTCAATACAAAACATCAGAATTTGTAGCAAAAAAATGAAAACCCTTAAAACTGAAAGCAATCCCCACATATTTGGTATTTCCGTGTAGGGAATTTAATTTCTAGCGCTTTTCCGAAGACCTTTTCGAAAAATATTCAAAATTGCCCGAGAAATCGGGAAAATATGGAAATTTAGTGTGATTCAATACAAAACATCAGAATTTGTAGCAAAAAATGAAAACCCTTAAAACTGAAAGCAACCCCCACATATTATTTCCGTGTAGGGAATTTAATTTCTAGCGCATTTCCGAAGACATTTTCGAAAAATATTCAAAATTGCCCGAGAAATCGGGAAAGTATGGAAATTTAATGAGATTCAATACAAAACATCAGAATTTGTAGCAAAAAAATGAAAACCCTTAAAACTGAAAGCAATCCCCACATATTTGGTATTTCCGTGTAGGGAATTAAATTTCTAGCGCATTTCCGAAGACCTTTCCGAAAAATATTCAAAATTGCCCGAGAAATCGGGAAAATATGGAAATTTAATGAGATTCATTACAAAACATCAGAATTTGTAGCAAAAAAATGAAAACCCTTAAAACTGAAAGCAATCCCCACATTTTTGGTATTTCCGTGTAGGGAATTTAATTTCTAGCGCATTTCCGAAAACCTTTTCGAAAAAATATTCAAAATTGCCCGAGAAATCGGGAAAATATGGAAATTTTTTCCCACATATACAAAACATCAGAATTTGTAGCAAAAAAATGAAAACCCTTAAAACTGAAAGCAATCCCCACATATTTGGTATTTCCGTGTAGGGAATTTAATTTCTAGCGCATTTCCGAAGACATTTTCGAAAAATATTCAAAATTGCCCGAGAAATCGGGAAAATATGGAAATTTAATGAGATTCAATACAAAACATCAGAATTTGTAGCAAAAAAATGAAAACCCTTAAAACTGAAAGCAATCCCCACATATTTGGTATTTCCGTGTAGGGAATTTAATTTCTAGCGCATCTCCGAAGACCTTTTTCGAAAAATATTCAAAATTGCCCGAGAAATCGGGAAAATATGGAAGTTTAATGAGATTCATTACAAAACATCAGAATTTGTAGCAAAAAAATGAAAACCCTTAAAACTGAAATCAATCCCCACATATTTGGTATTTCCGTGTAGGGAATTTAATTTCTAGCGCATTTCCGAATACCTTTCCGAAAAATATTCAAAATTGCCCGAGAAATCGGGAAAATATGGAAATTTAATGAGATTCAATACAAAACATCAGAACTTGTAGCAAAAAAATGAAAACCCTTAAAACTGAAAGCAATCCCCACATATTTGGTATTTCCGTGTAGGGAATTTAATTTCTAGCGCATTTCCGAAGACCTTTCCGAAAATTATTCAAAATTGCCCGAGAAATCGGGAAAATGTGGAAATTTAATGAGATTCAATACAAAACATCAGAATTTGTAGCAAAAAAATGAAAACCCTTAAAACTGAAGGCAATCCCCACATATTTGGTATTTCCTTGTAGGGAATTTAATTTCTAGCGCATTTCCGAAGACCTTTTGGAAAAATATTCACAATTGCCCGAGAAATCGGGAAAATATGGAAATGTAATGAGATTCAATACAAAACATCAGAATTTGTAGCAAAAAAATGAAAACCCTTAAAGCTGAAAGCAATCCCCACATATTTGGTATTTCCGTGTAGGGAATTTAATTTCTAGCGCTTTTCCGAAGACCTTTTCGAAAAATATTCAAAATTGCCCGAGAAATCGGGAAAATATGGAAATTTAATGAGATTCAATACAAAACATCAGAATTTGTAGCAAAAAAATGAAAACCCTTAAAACTGAAAGCAATCCCCACATATTTGGTATTTCCGTGTAGGGAATTTAATTTCTAGCGCATTTCCGAAGACCTTTTCGTAAAATATTCAAACTTGCCCGAGAAATCGGGAAAATATGGAAATTTAATGAGATTCAATACAAAACATCAGAATTTGTAGCAAAAAAATGAAAACCCTTAAAACTGAAAGCAATCCCCACATATTTGGTATTTCCGTGTAGGGAATTTAATTTCTAGCGTATTTCCGAAGAGCTTTTCGAAAAATATTCAAAATTGCCCGAGAAATCGGGAAAATATGGAAATTTAATGAGATTCAATACAATACATCAGAATTTGTAGGAAAAAAATGAAAACCGTTAAAACTGAAAGCAATCCCCACATATTTGGTATCTCCGAGTAGGGAATTTAAGTTCTAGCGCATTTCCGAAGACCTTTCCGAGAAATATTCAAAATTGCCCGAGAAATCGGGAAAATATGGAAATCTATTGAGAGTCAATACAAAACATCAGAATTTGTAGCAAAAAAATGAAAACCCTTAAAACTGAAAGCAATCCCCACATATTTGGTATTTCCGTGTAGGGAATTTAATTTCTAGCGCTTTTCCGAAGACCTTTTCGAAAAATATTCAAAATTGCCCGAGAAATCGGGAAAATATGGAAATTTAATGAGATTCAATACAAAACATCAGAATTTGTAGCAAAAAAATGAAAACCCTTAAAACTGAAAGCAATCCCCACATATTTAGTATTTCCGTGTAGGGAATTTAATTTCTAGCGCATTTCCGAAGACCTTTTCGAAAAATATTCAAAATTGCCCGAGAAATCGGGAAAATATGGAAATTTAATGAGATTCAATACAAAACATCAGAATTTGTAGCAAAAAAATGAAAACCCTTAAAACTGAAAGCAATCCCCACATATTTGGTATTTCCGTGTAGGGAATTTAATTTCTAGCGTATTTCCGAAGAGCTTTTCGAAAAATATTCAAAATTGCCCGAGAAATCGGGAAAATATGGAAATTTAATGAGATTCAATACAAAACATCAGAATTTGTAGCAAAAAAATGAAAACCCTTAAAACTGAAAGCAATCCCCACATATTTGGTATTTCCGTGTAGGGAATTTAATTTCTAGCGCATTTCCGAAGACCTTTTCGAAAAATATTCAAAATTGCCCGAGAAATCGGGAAACTATGGAAATTTAATGAGATTCAATACAATACATCAGAATTTGTAGGAAAAAAATGAAAACCCTTAAAACTGAAAGCAATCCCCACATATTTGGTATCTCCGAGTAGGGAATTTAATTTCTAGCGCATTTCCGAAGACCTTTCTGAAAAATATTCAAAATTGCCCGAGAAATCGGGAAAATATGGAAATTTATTGATATTCAATACAAAACATCAGAATTTGTAGTAAAAAAATGAAAACCCTTAAAACTGAAAGCAATCCCCACATATTTGTTATTTCCGTGTAGGGAATTTAATTTCTAGCGCATTTCCGAAGACCTTTTCGAAAAATATTCAAAATTGCCCGAGAAATCGGGAAAATATGGAAATTTAATGAGATTCAATACAAAACATCAGAATTTGTAGCAAAAAAATGAAAACCCTTAAAACTGAAAGCAATCCCCACATATTTGGTATTTGCGTGTAGGGAATTTAATTTCTAGCGCATTTCCGAAGACGTTTTCGATATATATTCAAAATTGCCCGAGATATCGGGTAAATATAGAAATTTAGTGATATTCAATACAAAACATCAGAATTTGTAGCAAAAAAATGAAAACCCTTAAAACTGAAAGCAATCCCCACATATTATTTCCGTGTAGGGAATTTAATTTCTAGCGCATTTCCGAAGACCTTTCCGAAAAATATTCAAAATTGCCCGAGAAATCGGGAAAATATGGAAATTTAATGAGATTCAATACAAAACATCAGAATTTGTAGCAAAAAAATGAAAACCCTTAAAACTGAAAGCAATCCCCACATATTTGGTATTTCCGTGTAGGGAATTAAATTTCTAGCGCATTTCCGAAGACTTTTCCGAAAAATATTCAAAATTGCCCGAGAAATCGGGAAAATATGGAAATTTAATGATATTCAATACAAAACATCAGAATTTGTAGCAAAAAAATGAAAACCCTTAAAACTGAAAGCAATCCCCACATATTTGGTATTTCCGTGTAGGGAATTTAATTTCTAGCGCATTTCCGAAGACGTTTTCGATATATATTCAAAATTGCCCGAGAAATCGGGTAAATATGGAAATTTAGTGATATTCAATTCAAAACATCAGAATTTGTAGCAAAAAAATGAAAACCCTTAAAACTGAAAGCAATCCCCACATATTTGGTATTTCCGTGTAGGGAATTAAATTTCTAGCGCATTTCCGAAGACCTTTCCGAAAAATATTCAAAATTGCCCGAGAAATCGGGAAAATATGGAAATTTAATGAGATTCAATACAAAACATCAGAATTTGTAGCAAAAAAATGAAAACCCTTAAAACTGAAAGCAATCCCCACATATTTGGTATTTCCGTGTAGGGAATTAAATTTCTAGCGCATTTCCGAAGACCTTTTCAAAAAATATTCAAAATTGCCCGAGAAATCGGGAAAATATGGAAATTTAATGAGATTCAATACAAAACATCAGAATTTGTAGCAAAAAAATGAAAACCCTTAAAACTGAAAGCAACCCCCACATATTATTTCCGTGTAGGGAATTTAATTTCTAGCGCATTTCCGAAGACATTTTCGAAAAATATTCAAAATTGCCCGAGAAATCGGGAAAGTATGGAAATTTAATGAGATTCAATACAAAACATCAGAATTTGTAGCAAAAAAATGAAAACCCTTAAAACTGAAAGCAATCCCCACATATTTGGTATTTCCGTGTAGGGAATTAAATTTCTAGCGCATTTCCGAAGACCTTTTCAAAAAATATTCAAAATTGCCCGAGAAATCGGGAAAATATGGAAATTTAATGAGATTCAATACAAAACATCAGAATTTGTAGCAAAAAAAATGAAAACCCTTAAAACTGAAAGCAATCCCCACATATTTGGTATTTCCGTGTAGGGAATTTAATTTCTAGCGCATTTCCGAAGACGTTTTCGATATATATTCAAAATTGCCCGAGAAATCGGGTAAATATGGAAATTTAGTGATATTCAATTCAAAACATCAGAATTTGTAGCAAAAAAATGAAAACCCTTAAAACTGAAAGCAATACCCACATATTATTTCCGTGTAGGGAATTTAATTTCTAGCGCATTTCCGAAGACCTTTCCAAAAAATATTCAAAATTGCCCGAGAAATCGGGAAAATATGGAAATTTAATGAGATTCAATACAAAACATCAGAATTTGTAGCAAAAAAATGAAAACCCTTAAAACTGAAAGCAATCCCCACATATTTGGTATTTCCGTGTAGGGAATTAAATTTCTAGCGCATTTCCGAAGACCTTTCCGAAAAATATTCAAAATTGCCCGAGAAATCGGGAAAATATGGAAATTTAATGAGATTCAATACAAAACATCAGAATTTGTAGCAAAAAAATGAAAACCCTTAAAACTGAAAGCAATCCCCACATATTTGATATTTCCGTGTAGGGAATTTAATTTCTAGCGCATTTCCGAAGACCTTTTCAAAAAATATTCAAAATTGCCCGAGAAATCGGGAAAATATGGAAATTTAATGAGATTCAATACAAAACATCAGAATTTGTAGCAAAAAAATGAAAACCCTTAAAACTGAAAGTAATCCCCACATATTTGGTATTTGCGTGTAGGGAATTTAATTTCTAGCGCATTTCCGAAGACGTTTTCGATATATATTCAAAATTGCCCGAGATATCGGGTAAATATAGAAATTTAGTGATATTCAATACAAAACATCAGAATTTGTAGCAAAAAAATGAAAACCCTTAAAACTGAAAGCAATCCCCACATATTATTTCCGTGTAGGGAATTTAATTTCTAGCGCATTTCCGAAGACCTTTCCGAAAAATATTCAAAATTGCCCGAGAAATCGGGAAAATATGGAAATTTAATGAGATTCAATACAAAACATCAGAATTTGTAGCAAAAAAATGAAAACCCTTAAAACTGAAAGCAATCCCCACATATTTGGTATTTCCGTGTAGGGAATTAAATTTCTAGCGCATTTCCGAAGACCTTTCCGAAAAATATTCAAAATTGCCCGAGAAATCGGGAAAATATGGAAATTTAATGAGATTCAATACAAAACCTCAGAATTTGTAGCAAAAAAATGAAAACCCTTAAAACTGAAAGCAATCCCCACATATTTGGTATTTCCGTGTAGGGAATTTAATTTCTAGCGCATTTCCGAAGACCTTTTCAAAAAATATTCAAAATTGCCCGAGAAATCGGGAAAATATGGAAATTTAATGAGATTCAATACAAAACATCAGAATTTGTAGCAAAAAAATGAAAACCCTTAAAACTGAAAGCAATCCCCACATATTTGGTATTTCCGTGTAGGGAATTTAATTTCTAGCGCATTTCCGAAGACGTTTTCGATATATATTCAAAATTGCCCGAGAAATCGGGTAAATATGGAAATTTAGTGATATTCAATACAAAACATCAGAATTTGTAGCAAAAAAATGAAAACCCTTAAAACTGAAAGCAATACCCACATATTATTTCCGTGTAGGGAATTTAATTTCTAGCGCATTTCCGAAGACCTTTCCAAAAAATATTCAAAATTGCCCGAGAAATCGGGAAAATATGGAAATTTAATGAGATTCAATACAAAACATCAGAATTTGTAGCAAAAAAATGAAAACCCTTAAAACTGAAAGCAATCCCCACATATTTGGTATTTCCGTGTAGGGAATTAAATTTCTAGCGCATTTCCGAAGACCTTTCCGAAAAATATTCAAAATTGCCCGAGAAATCGGGAAAATATGGAAATTTAATGAGATTCAATACAAAACATCAGAATTTGTAGCAAAAAAATGAAAACCCTTAAAACTGAAAGCAATCCCCACATATTTGGTATTTCCGTGTAGGGAATTTAATTTCTAGCGCATTTCCGAAGACCTTTTCGAAAAATATTCAAAATTGCCCGAGAAATCGGGAAAATATGGAAATTTAATGAGATTCAATACAAAACATCAGAATTTGTAGCAAAAAAATGAAAACCCTTAAAACTGAAAGCAATCCCCACATATTTGGTATTTCCGTGTAGGGAATTTAATTTCTAGCGCATTTCCGAAGACCTTTCCGAAAAATATTCAAAATTGCCCGAGAAATCGGGAAAATATGGAAATTTAATGAGATTCAATACAAAACATCAGAATTTGTAGCAAAAAAATGAAAACCCTTAAAACTGAAAGCAATCCCCACATATTTGGTATTTCCGTGTAGGGAATTTAATTTCTAGCGCATTTCCGAAGACCTTTTCGAAAAATATTCAAAATTGCCCGAGAAATCTGGAAAATATGGAAATTTAATGAGATTCAAATCTGGTATCTTTAATTAGGAAAATCGTCAAATTAGCCATGTATTTCAATAAATTTTAATCAAATAATGTAAATATGATTTTTTAAAACTAATTATTACGATATAAACATTATTAATAATAATAATAATGAACTAACGATCACTTAGCTAATAGCGCACAATTGTGTATGTTACTGAAAAATTAGTTAACCTTTTAATTAATCTTAACCATCCACTTCAGGAAAGATCTATTAAATATATATTCTTGCTGTGAATATTGGAATGAAATTACAAATATTATTTACGTCTTTGCTTATTCACTAGCTAATATCATTAAATTTAAATAATTTTATAAATATTTTTCAAAATTTATAAATGTTCAGACATATAAATTCATAGTTTATCTTCAAACCAAAATGAATCAAAACTTTAAAAAAATTACTAATTAACATTAAAGTACGGTAATACTTAATTAGTTTGCAATTTTAATTCCGCAGCATAAGAGAAACAAAATACACAATTATGCTGTATTTTAAAAAAAATATATTTTGTAATATTTACTTACTTTTAATCTGACAACTTTTTACACAAACACGCACTTTTCAATTTTTCCTATATAAAAAATTTAATTTAATTTTTAATTCATTTTAGATCAACCACATGTAATTGGAAAATTGATACAAATTATCTTTAATTAATTTGTCATCATCAATGAAATAAATTTTTCATTTGCACGCATATCGTTTTAAATTTTGTCTACATCATAGATCATAGATCATTTGATCAAAAAATTTAGATTAAAACTTATTGAGGAATTATGTTATTAAATAATAATTATTTAATAACATAAATCCTCAATAATTTTTAATCTAAATAAGTTTCAATTTTCATTAAATAATAAAGCAGTTTCCATTTAAATTTAATTAATTATCTTTATATTGAATTGGAATTTAAATTAAGTATCGAATAATAACACAAAAAAAAAAGATGATCAATCTCCAACTGTGATAATCAAAATATATTTATTTATTTAAATAGTGATTTATATCTTTTATTTCTTTGAATATTATATCTTTTCATATATAAAATTATGTAATTTATTAGGTGATTTCAAAGAAATATATAACATTTCTTTTTTTGCTTAGTATCTCAGTTATTGATTAATTTATTTCAATTTTTGGATCATCAATTATCCACAAATTATTTTATGTTAATTAACTCAATTTAATTATTATACAGATTACATAGTTGTTAAATGAATAGAACTGAGCTTTAAAAAAATTTGTTCGTTAAACAATAAAGAATAAGCAACTATAATTAGAGAATTTAAAAGATAATTAATCATTAGTCAACTTTCACATTTTTATGTGATATTCTGATAGAACATTTGCGAATATTAGTAATGCTAATGTCTGCAAAGTCATGCTTAAGAAAACTAGAGCGAATATTTGTCTGTAAAGTCCCGTTTATCTATGAATATTCCTTAATCCATAAAATGGCTCCTCTGTAAGCCAAATTTAGCTAGAAATACTGTTAAGAAAACTAGTTGTAGCAACTAGTTGAACTGATTCTAGTTAGATTTCTTTATCCATGAATCTACTTTCACTTTAGACTTATACGTCATAAAGAGTTGTTTTTCTAAATGTAACTTTGCGTAGATTAACTAGGTCGTATTTTACTAAACTAGATAGATGAATTCTATTAGTCCAAATTTATTAGCATAATCTACAAATTGCAATATATAGAATTTATAGTACATACAAGTATTTTCTGAAATTAAACTAGAAATTTGTAATTCGATTTTTTCCTGATTCCTGGTATGCATTTAGTACAAACAATTATAATTTTGCAATCTATTTGTTAACTAATCAGTAACTAGATATCTAGCCTAATTTAGTTTAAAGAGTAGAGTTATTAGTTCTGATGGTATTCTGGTGTACTGCAGTAATTTTGCTAGTAGCGTAGAATCTTGCGTAATTCAATATGTAATGTTAACCTGTAGGTTGAAATTATAATTTTCTTGACTCCTTCCACAGCAAAGATTATTTGAAAGAAATTTACTATCAATAATAATATGACATGAATGAGTAATTTTAACCTTGTTTCATATTTATTCGACGATTTGACTAAAAAAATTAATTTTTAAAACAACATAAAAAAAATATAAATAATATTTGATTAGCACATCAATTTTCTAGCAAAAATTCCCTTCATAAGCATTTTTTTTTCAATCAAAAATAATAATATAGTCAGACCAATGACACTCAAATATTTCAAATGAAATTCTCATTTAAACAATATTATACAATTCACTATGTTATTATGAACTCTATCTAAGATAAAACATTTTTTTTTTAGATAATTGAATATAATAAATGCTTGAAATAATTCCAAAAATAATAATTTTATTTCATGCTCTGTTGAATTGTCGCAAAAATATATTCACTATGCTATTAAAAACGCTTTTAAAATATTTTCGAAATGACTGAAATTTTTATCACAAATATACTATTTTTGTCATCAAATAATATTGTTAAAATTGAAAATCTAATAATCTGTTCTAATTTATTACATTTTTATATGTAAATATGCTGACATATGCTTGATTTATATAATCATCGATTTCGCGGTTTCATCTTAATTCGTGATCGCCTGGGAAATTGAGGTTGCGATGAGCTTCTTATAATAAAAAGAAAATTCTTATTTAGAATCCTTAGAAAATTAGTAGTACATTATCAGACTCTTTTCAAATTGTAAGAAGACTCAGTAGACCAATTGCGATATCTACGATGCCTAAGTGTCCAATCTATTATGTCCCAGTGTGTTTTATTAAAAAGTATATATTGATCTCGTTAATAACTTTATAAGTTTTCTTAAAATATTATATTATAGTTCGGGGAAGGTCGGAAAATTTGCCAAAAATTTGGAGGAGAATTAATGAAATATTTTTCCGAATGTACACAATTCATATGTAATGCAACATGTTTGTGCGTTTGGTATTATGAATAGACTTTTATTTATGTCACCAATTTTTTTAAAATGTTGGTTAAAAAAAGAGTTGTGTACATTCAGAAAAAAATTTCATAAATTCTCAAAATTTTTCACAAAATTGAAAACAAATTATTAAGAATTTTAATATTTAATTTCAGGCAATTCAGTGAAATATATTTTCCGATAATTTTACACTTTCTGTCCTTGGTCACACTTGCAAAACTATTTGGAATTTGCTTAACAGCTCACCCATTAGAATTTCCACAAATTGCCCTATTATGGTTTTTTTTCGAAAGTTTATCACTGTGAATGTTTAATAAATTTAGTTATACCAAAAAAAAAAACAGAAACATGAAAAATGCATGAAATATAAATAAAAAGTAGCCTGATTATTTTAAATTAAATATTTTATAAACAACATCGAAATTTTAATATTAAATACTTACAGCTTTACACCAATAACTAATTTCGTATATTTTTTTAAAATTAATTTTATCGTTTGCACTTGTTGCACATGCAATGGCGTTTTTATATCATTATTTTTAATTATTTTTAATTTTATTCATTTTCTATTACCATTATTTTTTATTTTCAATTATTACTACAAAAACTAATAAACATTAATTTGTAATTTAGATTTGTAAACGGACATAGAGTTATGTTACAAAAAAATTTAAGTTTTAAATATATTTTTTTATTAATTAATTAAATGTAAAATAAAAGCAAAAATAAATGTAATTAATTGAAAAATTTTAAATTAAATTAGTGAAAGTTAAGTCAATAATTATGTTAAATTTTTCAATTATTGTAAATATTCGGACTATATTTTTCTTTAGATTTGCTTCTATATTTAATAATTTAAAAAATTTTTACTAAGAAAATTTGTTGTCTTGTATTTTTTAAAGTGTAAATTGAAAAATTATTAAAATTATATTAATTACGAGGAAAATATTTAAATAATAATGGAATTAGAAAGAAAGTAAAATATGTAATTTAACATTTTCAACTTTCTATACCACAAAAAGTAATACTTTTAAATGTCATTATTCGATTGATTTAGATTACAATTTTTATATCATTATTTTGTATTAGTTTCAAATCAGTAGAAAATTGGACTACTTATTAGTGTAATCTACTAATTATAATAATTTCTTGATTGAAGCTTGTAAACTGTTAAATTTTGAAATTTAAATAACTTGAAAAAGTAATCTGACCTATTCTACTTTTCGAGTGAACCGAGACGGATTTCCGAGCCTGAAATTTTTGGTATTCCAGTTTTCGAATGAATTTTACTTGTTCAACATTTTTTTAATATAAATTTTTAAAATACGGGTGTAGTCTCGTTAATTCGATTCTCCAGGGGAATAAAATATACATCTAAATAAGCGATACATCGAATTAAACGACTAAATATTTTTTTAATTTATTTTATTTTTATTTTTATATTTAACAGTTATAACGATTTAAATTTATTTATTTACTTTAAA
Source organism: Empis livida (assembly GCA_963932195.1). Taxonomy (NCBI): domain Eukaryota; kingdom Metazoa; phylum Arthropoda; class Insecta; order Diptera; family Empididae; genus Empis; species Empis livida. The sequence goes on from OZ010648.1 coordinate 33,708,026, forward strand.
TTTTCACAAAAAAGGCATCTTGCTCATGCAGATATCTTTTTAAACAAATTTAAACAATTTAAATATTGTAAAGTACAATAATTGAAATTAACATGGTAACAAGAAATAAAATGAAATAAGAACAAGAATAATAAAAAGTAAAACAAACAAATTATTGTTTTTTGCAAAAAAACTCAATATTATTTAAACTATTGAAAAAATCATGTGGCACATTTCGTTTGTGTTGCAAAAATTTACGAATATTTTCTATATTGCTAATCACGTCGTATTCGTCTGGAATACTTTCTCTTTCTACACCAACTTCTACTTCATCCAATGCATCATTCACCGCTATACTTGTTCTAGTTGTATTTTCTATTATGTCCATATCTGACATTATGTCCCCAATGATTATGTCATCATCAAATTCCACGTACTTAGTATTTCCGAGTGAACAAAAAGATCCATTCGAACAAAAGTCAATTAGAACACTAGAATTTGGTAGATTATCTTCCTACTTTGAATATTATTCATTTAAATAGAGATACTAATTTCTTCCTGTCAATCCTGAAAATAAACGTTCTAAATCCTGAATTTTTTAAATTCCACTCGTCCTAATATAACTTAATTCCCAAAACATTAGTATAGTAAATTTCGTGGAAGTTCAATTTTGAAATAATTTCAGTAAGAAATATTAAAGTCCTACTCAATCAAGAACTCTCTAAACTTTGTCGAAAGTATTAAAGTTCACTGTTAAGAATTAAGGGAAGAACCATTGCTAGGGACGTTTTGGGTAGATAGAGGCATTACAATAGGTTAATTAGTAGCCGTACTTTTGCATGCGGTGGTACGTATCTAGTGTTGCATAACATAATAAAATTGTCTTGCTGGGATTTTCCCATCTTTTAATGAAATATACTTGGAAAATTATTATATGTAATAAAGTCTTGCTTGTTTTTCATCTATTTTAGCGTATTTAAATTACGTAATAATAAGTTTTTGACACTCCACTAAAAAATCGCTCATAATTATGATAAAAGTAGATAATTCCAACTAGTGTAGAAGACTCCAACAACCAATTTAAGAGAAAATATAATTCATTTTAATTTCTTAAAATTTAATTTCTATATTTTAAAATATTTTCCCTTTTTGAATAAAAAAATTTATACTTTCAGTTTTAGTAGCCATGGCACGCGACTCTGTCAAATTATATTTATCTAGCTTACAATCCACGATTCCGAAAAATATGCAAATCATAAGTAAAAACAATTTAACATTGAATGTCGTAATTCTTTTCTTTTGATTTTTACAATGAGCTATGTTTACGTATGGTTTTATGGTTCATGAATTTTTTTTTACATATTCTTTTGATGACTACACAAAAAGCAAAACAAATCCGTTCTGATTCAAGCTGTGAAACGTGAAAATAATACCAAAAAAAAACACAAAGTTTCGAAAAGCATAATTTAGCTTTAAAAGTTCAACAAATAAAAATAATTTAAATTCAAAATAGTGTTTATTTAAGTTGAAAATTGTAATAAATTTTAAGAGAAATTTTGTTTTAAGTTGAAGCTTACTGGCTTTTACAATAATTTGTTTTTTTTAAAGATTTGCGAACAGAAAGTAAAAGTGAATTTGTACATAAAATGCAAAATTTTGACCAACAATTATTTTAAAAGAAAAAAAGGGATTAATTTTTCATATTCTGCTTCGAAATAAGCATAAGATTAATTATGTAAATTATATTTAGTTGGAATTCCCCCAGTATAAATAAAAATGGTATTTTAGGAAATTATGAGTTCAACAAATCTTTTAAATGCCTTTTTAAGAATTTGCATGCCTCTATAAAAACTAATAAAACAAATTAAGAAATGTTTCATAAATCACAGCTTTTAAAGAAATACCAGGAAAAGCCGAAATGACTTAATATAGGATGGTAAAAGATTTTAAGATGATAGGAGGTTTATTTTTATAGCCTATAGTCCATAAATATAAATTATTTTTAATCTTAATTTAATTAACCCTATTCGGCATATGTTAATGAAAAAGTACATTGAATAATTCTTAGTAAAATGAGAAAATTTACTTTTTTCACATATCGTGAGATCTGTGAATAAGTGAAAATCTGTTAATAAACAGGTTCGAACTTAGATCAAATAATATAGCATTACCAGACTTTAGTAAACTTTGTTCTCTATTCACAGATAGATACGTCTCCTAAAAAGTGTTAATTAAAGAATAAAACTTTTTCTTCACAGTGTCACACGATAATCATCTACCTTGTTGCTAATAGACTTTTTTTTTACAGACAAATTAAATGTGTCAGCTCGACAAAATGAAAATTAATGTACAAATTAATTACAGACAGTTTTTATTTTTTTTCCATAAAATTATTTAATGTTGTAATAATCACATTTTTCATTATAGTTTATTTTATGTTCAAAATATTGTTGCGTGGGATAACTTTTACAAGTTAATGTTTTTTTTTTTGCTCTTTTGACACGAAATAAATTTATTAAATCACAATTTTTTTAATTCACCTTATATTCATTTAGAATAAATTCATATTAATATTATAACTGTACACTCCCTAATTGAGGTAAATTTTATTTTATTTTAAATTTATACAAATTTTTGATATCTTTTTGAAAAAAAAATCGTTTTTAAATGCATTTATGCTTTAATTATGTGGTTTATTGGAATTTGAATTGAAATGAATATGTAAAAAAAAAAATTTGTATCAAGGACAAGTTAATAAATCATATTGCATTTTTAATTAAATATATATTTTTAAGATAGTTTTTCCTTTAGATTTGAATGAATTTTAAATTTTTAATTAAATTATTATTTTAAATTGATTAAAAAATGTGTTAAGAAATTAGAAACCGAACAAAAATGCATATTTTAATTAGGAAACAATTTCGTTATTTGGAAACAATTAAATTTATTTGCCAAACTTACAAATTACAGGGAATATTTTTAGCCGCGATGGTTTAGTTGTAGTGTACTATGCTGTGGTATGTATTACGTACAATACAAGTGCTTTAATCCGAAAGCTATTTTTTTATTGTTCAGATTATCGAAAGTTCGGATTATTTTATTAAAAATTTGAATCTTGCATTGAAAACGAAAATTTTGGGTTGACAAATTTCTAGAATAACGCTGACTCATCTCCATTATAAACTTTGTGCTGCAGTAAGTCCTAGATGATCTTCAACTATTCTGTACAATTTGATAACCGCTTTTCGCATATTTTTAAATCGTCTTAACCATCCTACAATGATATTTAAAATATTTTCAGAAATCGGTGTTTGAAAGAATACAATAATCCGCACGCACATTTACATACTTTTACCTTCAGATTATTGTACGTTCGAATTATAAAGCATTCGGATTAGCGCACTTGTACTGTACTGAGTTCGAACCCTGTCCGACGCATTTATGTTGGTCTAAGTTTAATCAGCTTTAAAGGTATACCAGTCATAAAAATTAGAACTGATTGAGGTCATTTGCTAACCATTAGGTTGAATTCATATAAAATGAGTTCTGCGATTGCAGAAGAACTGATGATTTTGTAGTAATTATGAATTTTTTCTTTGAAAGCTTTAGAAAAATTTGGTTTAATATAAAAATTTGCATGCCTAGCTGCAATATTAAACATTAAAATTTTAATGTCCATAGTTTCATGTGATTAGGAAATTATTTTAATTAATTTTATTTTAGCATGCCAACATAAATATTCAATTTTTAAAAATTATATATTTCTAGTTCCTAAGGAATTCCAATATTAATTAAAACTTGAATTTTTTATTTTACCATATAATTTTCAGAAATTATTTCGATTGCGGAAATTGATAAAGAATTAAAAATAAAAAAGATTGTTATACTTTTTAAAATTTTCCAATGAAGGACAGACAGTGTAAAATTTGCACGTAAAATTTACGTGATTTTAAATTAATTTGAAAAGATTTATATCAATTTTACCCAGATCTCATAGGAATTTGAATTAAATTAAAAAGATATATAATTATAAAAATGGTAATTTCCTCTAAAGCATAAATAAAAAATGATTTCGTTTGGATTTAAGGCATCAGTTTAAATGTCAGTAATAAATTAGACTAATTAAATACTAGACTAATCAATAAACTAGTCAATAGACTAATAATTACACTTATTATACCTGTTCGCCTCTAGGGATCAGAGTCTTGAGCGTTTGCTAAAATGGATGAACAAGTTTTGATCACCTTTGAATGAAAATTTTTAGGAGAATCTTTACTATGAGCACAGATTAGATAGACTCTTCAGAAAATTTATCAGATCTCTATAGACAGTAATGATGAGTTGTATGGCTATTAAAGGATGCCGAAGGATACTAAATGGTGAGTATGCTTCGGCATCCTTTAATAGCTATTAAAGGATGCCGATATTGTCCAGCGAATAAAAGTCAAATGGCTTGGGCATGAGACAAGAAGATCGGAAAATGCTCTCATCAGTTTTTCGGTTCTAATCCTGACTCCCATCAATGGTTTTCGATTCTAATCCAGATGGTCGTCGGAATATGGAAAAAATGAAGCTTTGGTTGATTTAAATAAATTGCCGATCCGAAACTGGCATACGCTAGTGTAAAATAGTGGAGCGTGGAAGCAAATGTTGAACCAGGTGCAGATACACAGATTGAGCGAATGAGTTTGTTAAATGTATTTCTATAAAATAATTATAATTTAGGTTTTCGATTATACTTTAGCGTGAAGAACCTATCTCCCAATATCTTAACGTTTTCGCCCACTTGTCAGACAAACTTACAATTCAACATTTTCTCATAATTTTAAATGTAAATTTATCTCAGCATGACAATTGCGTATCGTACCCCATTGCTAGTTAATTAATATTAATTACATATTTCAATTCGGCAGCTAATTTTTTACCAATTATATAAATAATATCTGTCAATAATAAATCTCTTTTCTATTTACATTCACTAAAATTATCATGAAATCTACTAACAAATCTTATTTTGACTATAAATTAAAAATTATAAATTCTTATCGAATGAAATTAGTTGTTGACATGTTGTCAAGTAAATAAATTTAATTTTCAAAAAAAAAAAGAAATATCTTTTTTAATTGAAAATAATTGTAATATGCTAACAGCATTAAGAATATTTAATTTCAATTTGTGTACATAAGAACAATTTTAATATAAGACTTTAATAAATAAGGAAATAAGAAATATCTTTAATTACAAATTTTATTTATCTAAATTATGTAATTAATTCGATACTACAACTACATTATGCTAAATATATTATTAAGTATGCGGAATCAGTTTAATTTTTTTTTTTTAACATTAAGAATTATATATAGAGTAAAAATAAAATATATGTTCATATTTATGTTTCACCTATTTGAAAATTATCACCCATAGAAACACAATGAATACTGATTATAAAATTTGCACCTGGAGCATTATTATTTCTACCTTCATTAAAAAAAATAAAACTCAATTAAATTTTTTCGAATGAATAATAAAAACAAAAATAACAAAATTTCTCAAGTCGTGCAATTTTTTCAAAAAAAAATTATATTATTTTCCATGAAAAATCAAGAAAATTGTTGTTTTTTTTTTTATATTGAAATTCACAAGGGAGGGGCACTAATTTATGCACTGTATATACATATTTACCATGCTCTAAATTATGATTTTTATGTATACAATAGGTACCGTTATTGTGGCCCCAAATGAAAAAAAATAAAATAAATATAAAATATAATTTAAAATAATTGTTTACACTCCTTATTGTAATGGAAAATGCCGCTGTTGAGGTTTTTTTTTGTGGGTCTTTAATGACGTGACATTATATGTGGAAATACGCGAAAAATATTATTGTAGTGAAGTAAAATTACAGTGTTTACATACGCGAAAAAATATTATTGTAGTGAAGAAAAATTACACTGTTTACACATATTAAATAGAATATAAAACCTGAATATGGGGACTATAAATTAGTATGTTGTTGTTTTATTATTTTTTTAATATGCTTTATGCTATTTCAGTGTGGAGTCCATTAATAAGTTAATAGTAAAAGACTGTAAATGGTTGTTAAAGTAGTTACAAATTTTGTCAGGGTTGAATTTTTACTTCCGGGGATACTAAAGCAGTGGCAACAAAAAAAATGAAGGATGATAAAGTTTTTTTTAATGATAATCAATCCAAAATAATTATATATTGGCAGAATTGATAATTAGTTAATTATTTTATTAACGATTATAAAATATTATTGAAAATATCGGTAAATTATCGGATTATCGAAAATTTTCGGTAAAAAAAATTCATGAAAAATTTTGGTAAAATAATTTAATTTTTGCAAATGTTTCGAATTAATTTTTATCAAGTCTGTGAGTCTGTCACTATTATCAAAGACACAATTAGTTCACGTGGAACATTCGGAATATTCGGAAAAATATTTTGTAAAATTTACAAATTTCCGACAGGAACATTCGGAATATTCGGAAAAATATTTTGTAAAATTTACAAATTTTCTAAACTTTCCATAAAAATGTTTAAGTAAAACGTTTGGTTGCTATGAGGAAAATGCTGAACATTGACAATTAATTTATATTTTATTTAATATTTTCCTCGATACAAATCTAATAGCACACAAATAGTTTTCCTGGTAATGGAAATTATTATTAAAATGTCATTGTTTTTAAAATTTTCCAAATAATGATAGTTTGTAATAAATGCAAGACAATTTTATATTTAAAAGCAATCTCCATTTGATTGAGAAAAGCCATGTAATTCGTAGGGTCGAATATTTGCTTCCTTAATCTCGCCCTGTTTGTTACTTTCTACCTTTTGTAGAAAACTCGAATTGGTTCAGTAAGAAAATACAAAAAGAGTTCTGTTATAATATGTTTTTTTTTTGCAAATAATTTATTTAAATAAAAATTTATCATAATTTTATGCAAATCAATTATAATATTACATATATATGTTGAACAGAATATACAAATAATAACACAAAATAATAATAAAAATTTTTTTTAAAAATAAAGCACATCATATAATTTAGTTCAAGCTTATTTTTTTATAAAATTATAAATTAATTATAAGATATTTTTATGCATAAATTTACAAATATTATAAAATTGATTAGCTTTTTTTAAAATTTTCTTTCATGAAAACATAATTTTCCTTTTTTATTTTTAATATGTTCAAGAGTGTTTTTCATGGTTTTATTTATGTTTTTTATTTTATATAAATTATAATAAAAAATATTAAAACTTAACTTTTATGGCTGATTAAATATAATTTTATTTAAATAATAATAAGCTTAATTTTATAGTAAAATATATAAATTTTCGAATACTTTGAATTTTCAAATTCTATTTTATAGCAATCACATTATTTATTTTTAATTTTTTTTTAAATTATTATAAATTATATTTAATAATTTAATTTTGTTTTTAATTATTTAAAAATAAAATATTAATTAAAATATTTACAAATATTTTATTAAAATAATGTATTTTTGTTAAAAAATTTTTTAGGTATTCATTTGAGAGTTAAAATTAATAAACATAATTTAGTAAATTTACGAGGAAACAAAATTACAGAAATTAAGTTGTAGATTTAATAAAACTAGTTGACAAACTAATTACACTGTGGACAGAATGAAGATAATTATTAAATTAGCAAGCATGTCGTTGTAGTTTATTTTCACAAATTTTTAAATATGAAAAATTAATAGATTAATTCAAAACCGTAATTTTATAGTTGCACCTTTTGCCTTATGCAATTGGAGAGTAAATAGAACAGATGGAGTTATAGTATAGTTTTACCCCTACAAGCTGTTTTCGATTTTTTTAGAATTTTTACATCAAAATATGTTGTCAATTATTTTGAAATCCTGTCAAACTTTTCTAAATAGCTTCCAATTAGCAATTTTCTAGACAGTATATTGTAGTCAGAACAATTATGCTGAGACTTAGTAACTATTTTTTATGGAATTACTAAAAAAATATACTGAATAAATGGCAATTAAAATGAAATGGTGAACTGCAGAGTTTTACAAGTAGAGTCAAAAATCTGCTGGTTTATAAGTGTACTAATTTTATTGTTAAATTCAACAAATTAAATTAATTAAAAATAATTGTGAAAAAATAGTCATAAACAAATCGGAAATTTTTTAATTACTATAGCATCCCCTGTTCTATATACTCTAAGTATGGAACTTGTTCAAACTGTCTACAAATCAAATATTATCTCAATCACAAAAGAGATGCTGCATTCGATAATTGTGTCGGTTCTGATTGTTGAAATACGTTAATATGGGGTATACGTTAATTTAATAAATATGTATGTAGGTACTTAAAAAATCCTGATAATAGCAGGATACTAATTATGAATGCCCTTTGGACAACATTTTGTAATCAATAATCCAATGCGAAAGGTGAAAAAAAAAAAAATTTAGAGTGAGAAGTAAATTTTAATTATGATCACGATTGAGTTCTTATTATCTAATTGAAAAGAATAAATGTGGTTTGCCTTAAAACTGATGAAAATAATTTAATTATTGGCTAGATTCATAGTTTAATATTTAATTTCTTAAACTATATTTTTTTTTTGTAAGTTAAGTTGAACAAAAAAAATTAGTTACTTGTTTTTCTTTATAATCACAAAATTATTTACACTATAGGACTTGAAATCAAAATTTTGTTTTGTCCATTATCACTCAGCAAACAAGTAAAATACTTGCTCTCACTTAGGTGATCTTTTCCTATTTTGATAATAATTATTACTACCAACGCCAGATTGTTTATCCAGTTGTTGTTGATAGTAATTCTGTTGCTGATACTGTGATTGTTGTTGATTTATAAATTCACTATTTGGATTAATTTGCTGATATGGTGGACGATAATTAACGTCAGTATCACCCACATAAGAATGTCCTGGATAAACAGCACCATTATTTTGTTGTTGTCGTTGAGGATGACGTTGTATTTGTCCATTGAAATTATTTGGCGGTCTTTGTTGATAATATTGTGGATAAATATGTGATTGTTGTCGATTACCTATAAATTCAGCATTCGGATTAATTGGTGGTCTCGGGTTTACATAATTAACATACGTATCATTTGTTAAACTCCATGGCCGTTGTTGCTGGGGTTGTAGTGGTTGTTGTTGCTGCTGTTGTTGCTGCTGTAATTGATAAGGTTGTTGACGATATGGTTGACGGTATGGTAAAGATTGAGCTTGTAAGTTTTGTCTATGTTGAGATATATATTCAGCATTTGGATTAATTGGTGGTCTATTTTCTGGAATAAAATTAACATATGTATCATTTTCTAAACTCCAGACTTTTTGACGTGCCAGTGGTTCAGGTGGTGGTGGTGTTCCAACACGATAGCGTTCTCTTTCTTGATAATTTCTTGCAATAAATTCCGACTGTGGATTTATTGGTGGTCTTGGATTAACATAATTAACATATGTATCATTTTCTAAACTCCATTGTTGCTGAGGTCTTGGCTGTTGATATTCATTAAGTTTATTTTGAATTGATGCAATATGATTTGAGAATGGTTCATCATAATAGCGATTATTTTGTCGTGGTTGCGTAGATCCTATGATAATAGGGGATGATGACTGAGGAGGACCATAGAAATAACCAGAGAATTGATTTGAATTTGGTTCAATTTTACGAAATGATGGACGGCGATGTTTTTTTGGTGGACGAGTATTAATTTGAGTATTAGCACCATTATTGTTGTTTAATTCTTCAAGAACTTGTTTCTCAATTGTTATCCAAGGTTTTTGTGTTACTCGTAAAGTGTTAGGTGTTGTTACCAGAATATTATTATTATCATTTGCTTGGTTTGGTTGTTGCCCAGTACTTTGTGGAACTGCTGCTACTGAATAATAATCTTGAATTTGTTGCGTTGGATTATAAAGAATTTGTACACGTACTTTGTCATCCGGAGTTTGAGCTGTTGAAGGTTGATTGTAGTATTTTTGATTTCTTATATCTTTTGTTTTATCTATTTTTACATATGGCATTGCTTTAAAACCATTTACATCACCAGCAGGTACACTATATTTAACCATTGGTTTAAATGGTTCGCTATCATAAAGTGGTTGTTGAGTAGATGGCGAGTTTGTTGTTTCATAGGAATATTGTTGTATTGCTTTTTCTTTAGGTGTTCGAGGGATATTATTATTTTGCAATTGTTCTATATTGTAATATTCGAGGGTTTGACGAATTCCATCAACTTCATGTTCAAAATTTTGCAAAGGTTTTCTTTTATATGTAGGTTTATTAACTAATGGGACAAAATTGTTGTTATTATTCATAGGAACACTGTTTGGTCGAATTTCTGGTTTAGGTGTAATATATACAACATCTTCATAATTTAAAGACGTCGGTGGATCAGTGATATATGGTTTATTAACATAATTTGGTTGCTGTAAAACTGGAGTTTGATTTGTAGTCGTTTTAACTCTTTGTCTTCTTCTAGATGGTCGAGTTGGTCGTGTTGCTGCTGGTGTAGTAGTAATTGGTGGCGCAGGTGCTGAAGTAAATTGTTCCGAGTAATAAATTGGATTTGGAGCTGGAGTTTTCTGAGCTTCAAAATATTCATAATAAATTGGATTTTCTTTGGATAGAGTATCTTTACTAGAAGAAGATTTTGGAACAAAAGATATGATCTCTGGAACAGGGGAGGGAGTAGGAGGTGGCGAGATAATATTTTGTTGCTGCAAATTAACATAGTAGTCCATATTGTTTTGAGGTTTCACCGGCTGAGTTACAGCATATATAATTTCTTTCTTCTGCTCCGGTTGATTTGTTGCTGGTACCGAATTTGTAGTTCTTGAACCTGAACCACTTTTCTGTCTGTTTGTCGTTTTATAATCTGATATTTTTGTAAGGATTTGCCGGAATGGAATTTCATTTCCATTTTGTTGTTTTTTGTCCGAATCCTCTTCTAATCGACTAAATGCATCTGGTGGTGGTGGAAGCACAATACCTGGTACTAAAGGACCCGGTTCTACTGGATTTGAGTAATTATTTTTATATACAAAACTGTACGGAGGTGGGTAATATAAAGATGGATCATCTTCATCGAAATAATCTGTAGAATTATCTATTGCCCCACCTAATTTTCCATCAATATTAAAGAAGGTTTGATTGTCGTCTAACGTGGCCGCGGGCCAAGATATCGGATTGGCTTGAGGGTAGAAGTAACCAACATTTTTTGTAGTATTTTCGAACGTTCTTTGCCCGGTAAGTATATTCTTTTCGTTATTAAATTCTGTTTCGGATGGCGAGTAGTTTTCATTGCCGCTGGTATATATTGATAACGATTCGTTAAGGATCGGATCGATGAACGCGAACTTATGATTTCCGACAAACTGTAACGGTCCGTTTTCTTCAAGTTGGACTGGAAATGGTGGTGGTATTTTGGCATTACTCGGAATTTTAATTTGCCTACCAGGTGCTTTATAATCATCTATTGGTGGCCATTCATTTAAATCATCTTTATCATTAAGACCACCACCTTTAATTACTAGTAAGTGATCTTCAGCTAACCAAATATCTTCATCATTTAAACCGCCATAACTTTTATCATTATCATGTGGGAATTCATCATTTTGTAAATAACTTATAACACCTGGACGTTTTGGTGGTTTACGAAATATTTCATTTTCAATTAAACCATATTTACCTTCTTTTACTTGTTCAGCTAAAGTTTTTGTATTATCTAATTTTTTCTTTGTTTTTAATTTATCTTCTTTACCAGCACCAGCACTCAGTCTTAAAATACCATTATCCCAATTATCTATTTCTTTAGGTTCATCATCTAAAAATGCTTCATCATCATTAAGATTATTTTCATCAATATTTGGTTCAGGTTTTGGTGTTGTTATTAATTTTTTTAATACTGTCGTTTTTCTACGATTTATTGTTCGATATGTACTAGTTGTATTATTAAATTTACGACGAAAATAACCTCTTGTTGATGGTACAATTATTGTTGGTGTTGTTGGTGTTGTATATACAATTAAATTTTCTTCTGTATTTGATTGTATTGGATGTTTTATATGGCCACCTATTAAACGTTGTATCATACGAGGTCTGTTAAATAAAATATAAATATAAATAATTTTTTAACTTTTTTTTTTTTTAGAGTAGCAAAGTGAATTCAATTATTACTGCAATCTAAGTAATTTAAAATTAAAATTGTTCGCGTTATATAATTTAATTTAAAAATGAACTTATAAAAAAAAATCAAAATCGACTTCTGTTATAATCGATTTTGTTATTTAACAGCATTTTAAATTTTCAAATTGGCGGGATATTAATATGAAATTCATCGGTGAAATTATCTATTAACTAGTAAGAAAACTAATGTTTTCTTTTCATGAAAGATTTTTAACTATAAATTTTGTATATTGGTTTGTTACTCACGTTTTTGTTGTCTGATGAGATTGACGGTTTTTACTATTTCTTTGTTGTTGATTATGGCGTTCCAATTCAAAAACTTTATTTGCTGCATTGTTATTACTGGCAACATCAGCATCAACATTATTGTTGTTGGTTATTGTAGTTAAATTGAAATGATTTAATCGTCTATGGCGATGATGATTATTATTATTATTATTATTATAGTCGTGTGCCGTTCTTGTTTCATCAATTAACACTTGCCCTATGGCATCTCTTGTTGTTGTTGTTAATTTTGGTGGCGCTATTGCATCCGCTATTAATGATGAATAAAAATTGTTGTTCGAATGAAAATTTGTTATGGTAATGAAAAATACTAAAAAGTGTAAGACAAATGATTTCACCTGTAAAAAAATAAAAAAATACAATTTAATAATAGAAATTAAATTACTCTAATATATTTATATGCTTTTGAAAAGGAGAAAAGTAAAATTTTTTAAATATTGATTTCAATCATTCGTATTATTAAATATCTTCTGTATTTGGTTATATTAGATATTTTACTGAGATTTAATAATAAATTTTCATTCAAATAAATATAATTTACTCGTAATTGTATAAGACAACATAACTGCTTCATTATGCTATACGTAAAAAGGTTTGAACAGCCAAAAAAGGCTAAGAATGTTGTACGTATAAATTGCGTTCCAAAAGTTCTTAAACTCAAAAGGTGGAAATAGTAAGTGTGAAATTTAAATGATCGAAATTGAATTACACTAAGTGTTTTTATTAATGGTGCATTTCAAAATTTAAATGATTATTAAGACATTTGTCTGCAATTGACTAAAGAAATAATAATTCGTATGTAGTTTTGTGATTAAATTTTAACAAGAATGATGTAATGCTAATATCACTTAAATTATTTCTTAAATATTTTCTATTATTTTATTTTCTTTTGATATTTAAATTTTAAAAATTTTTAAATAATTTATCTTCTAGGTGGTTATTAGTTTAATATTGTTTAATTTGAATAACATTAAATAAAATATTTAAACCTAAGGGTCACTTTTCACAGTGACAGTTTAAACTGAAGTTTATCTAAACTTAACATGTAGTTTAAATTTTCAATATAAAATCAATCGGTTTCACAATTGTCAATTTTGTGAATTAAAATAGAAAATTGGGATTGTGATTGAAAATGAATCAACTGATGCAAGTAAACGTTGATTTGGCAAACTTAAATTGGTTTGAATTTATATTTCCTTAAAATTAAATATGCTGACTTCTTTGATTTTTCTATCATTTTATATCAATTTAACAAATATTTTGATTCTTCAATTTATTTCGTACGTTGGTCCAGTGAAATCGGTCCCGACTAACTTCTGGGTAAAATTGAAAAAAATGATGTGGTTTGTAACATGTGTTAGGTACGTTTTGGTATCGAAAAAATAAAAAACTATATTAGGAGGTACATTTTTTTTTATTTCAACCAAACTTGGGCTGCGATTTTCGGGACCTATCTATGTATATCTTAATTTTATAAATTTCTTATAAATATGACGGCTTTATTTATTTAAACTCAAGACATCTGTCGATTAACTTAAACTTTAAATCGAAAATAAAAGTTAAACTCTGTTTAAACTCGCACTGTGAAACTGACCATAAGTAATCTAAATTTAAAATTTATCCCATTATATAATAATTTTAAAAATAACTTGTAAATTTAAAAATAACATTATTCTTTACAACTTTTATCATATTACATAATTATTATAATAAATTATTATTATAATGAGTTTGATTAACATAATTTCAGGGAAAACTAAAAAAAGAAAAACGTCTTTAAAAATTGAATGAAAACTTTAAATCAACAACTAAACTTAAAACTAGTAGACACAAACTGGAAATTTTAATAAACACTTAAAAATATAGCTTAATAGTAGTGGACTATGTACTCGTACTTGGTTGCGGTGATCGATATCCGTCCGAAAATTCCAAGTTTATACAGATTCAAAAATAACCACCAATAATAAAATAACAATAAAATATAATTTTAAGATTGGAAGAAATGTGAACTGTTCAGGCCTTTGCTAACGACAAATGTCTAACTGATACAGCCAGTAGCTTGCTGCAATTAAATTTTCTGCACTATAAAGTGTATTATGGTTTTGGCTTCGGAGTTATTAGATCCAAATTACGATAGACCCTTGCAATAGACACTTAGACCTTTTAAGGGGCCCAGGTTCTTCAAGAGTTGCAACTCCAATGAGCAGTAGCAGAATATTTAAATTTTAATTAATTGTGATGTAATTCGTGGATACTCAAACAATTTTCTTTGACAGAATTTAGTAATTTATCACAGCGTGCTTTATGCAATGAGTAAAAAGGAAAATATGTTGTGAAAATTTTATCGTATCTATAATTTTTTCAGGTTATAAAATTATATTGAATACCATAAATATTTCCAAACCAACTTAAGATAACTGATACTCTTTAATAAAAGGATATTAAAGGACCATGGGTAATCAATAATCATCCCATAAAAAAGGTTTGGAAATTATTTCTGATATATATTTTAAATAGTAATTAATTTTCTTATTTTTCCGAATAAAAATTTAATTAATTTCCACAATCTAAAAATTTTAGTACAGTTTTTTTTTGCAAAAATATACCTGAAACATAAATTAAATTTATATCTTAACATAAATAATATTTCTATTTCAATACATATTCCAAATTAGTAAAATAAATTTATTCATTTCAAATATAATTTGAAATATTTCCTTTTTATTTATGTGTTATGCAAAATAATTAAGTAATTATAGTAGTTTTTTTAAAAGTTCGAATGAAATTTTTATGTTTTCGTAAAACTTACAAATATATTTTTTTTGATAAATATTGAAATTTAACAACATAGAAATATTTTTTTAAAAAAAATTGCATCTAAAACAAGTGCAATCATTAATTATATAATTATACCAAAAAAAAAAAGCCTAAGGAAATTTATTATTCATTTCCATAATTTTATTTTAATTTAAGTGCTTCTTTAACGAACCATTAAATCACTCTTTTATAACGAAATAATCTGAAAGCTAAATATTTAAATTTCATAAGCAAAAATTAAATATTTCTTTTTTTTTTTTGTAAATTTTTAAACTAAAATTAAGGAAATAAATATTAATGAGAATTTATTAACAAAATTTCGTGAATTAGTAAAGAGTGTTAATAAACACAAAAAAAAAAAGTGAATCTGATATATCGTCATTGTCATCATTTTACTTATGTAGTTTCAGCGAAGCGAAGAATAAATCTGTCGATTGCATGTTATTTTCATTGTTATTTCAAATTTATGTTGAGGAAATTTTAAATCTAATAATTACGTCCAGACCAGACATTATATTTTATAATTTTTTTTGTAGAATTTTTATTTTTGTAATATTTTAAAGGAAATTAAAATAATTAAAAATTTTAATGAATTATTACAAAGAAAAGTGAATGAAAGTTATTTTTCAAACATGCACTTAATTCAAAGATTTTTTTTTTCAGTGCAATTTATTAATCTTGTAGTTTTTAATTTAATATTAGCCCAAAAAAATATATGAAATATTTTTATATTTTTTTATAAATTGATTAATTTTTTTATTTTATTACTAAAAAAATAGGAAATTTTAAATTTTTCATATATGTAAGTATAATTAATTTTTATGGATCTTAATAAAAAATAAAATAAAAATATTAAATTATGAGAATGGAAATGGATAAATATTATAATTTTCATGCTTAATTACATAAAAAAAAAATAAAAATATTGACAGTCACTTTCATTGAAATTTTAATATGTAAAGTCTTTGACATTTGTGGTATGATGACCTTTTAAAATTCTGTTGTTCAACGAACCGTGTATAAAAAATTGATTACATTGACTTATTCGGCTTCTGTTCAACAAACCAGATAATATTTTTATATTTTTCCCCCAAAAAAGTGTTTTTTGTCGAGGAAGCTTTTAAATTTCAACTTAGAAACAAAAAATTTAAATAAATTGCAAAAATTTTTTTTTTTTAGTTAAATTAATTTTATTTTGAATATCTTTACGAATGACATTTTAATCAATCATTTAATATCATATTACATAAATTTATATATATTAATAAATTTAAATTTGACGTGGTCTAACAATTTTTTCAAAAAAATTTTGTTTTTTATTAATTTTACAGACAATTTAATCTTTGACACCAAAAAATTTCGTAATATTTGACAAAAATTTGATAGTCTGCAGATTTTTTTTAAAAATATCTTTGTACTTGTTTCAATTTTTACATAATATTTTATAATGACATATTCAAAATTTACTATCTGTGCAGCAAAAATTTTCGATCTTCTTTTATACTGTCGCAACAGGCAACAGCCCAAATTTGAGATTGTACCTCCTACTCCCACTATGTCTACTAATTTGGGACATACTAATTTTATATGGATTCCAAACCATAAATCTTTTTATAGTCAAGACACTTTTAATTGCAACAAGCTAATGGCTTTATTAGTGAGACATTTGTTGAAAATGGGCTCGACAGTTAATATTTTTCTCAAGTTTAAGGATAGTTTAAGTTATATTTTGTTGTAATTGTAATACTAGTAATTTCAAGCTGTGTAAACTTAGAACGTGACCGGCTGTGGCTTAAGTGGTAGTAACCTAAGCTGTGGATGCAGCAGGTATTATGTTCGAGTCACCTCCGAGGGGATGTTGGTCTATGTTAACTCAGCTATAAATGAATATCAGTAATAAAATTACAATCAAATGTAATTTAAGACTGAGCACAATCAAATGTAATTTTAGGCTAAATCAAATGTCATTTAAGTGGTAACAGGGGAGGCCATTCACTATAAAGAATTTTAAGGAGAGCCTTTAAGGAAAGTTCAGTCTCTTACGAGAAACATATATAAGTTACTTTATAGCTTACTAAATTGCTACTAACACAATTTTCTAACAATTCTGTATATGCTAACCTGTCATACCTAAAAAAAGTGTACATATAAAATTTTTTTTTTTATAAATTAGGTTTAATCGATTAGAAAATTACATATTTAATTTAACAAGTCACTGTTATAGTTATACTTAATTATGTTATTACCAACTTACGGAAGACTTCAATGTTACTTAATGACCTTTAAAATAACTAAATTCAAAGTTTTTTTTTTGTACAAACTAATTTTCTGAGAACTAATATAATAATTAACAATTTACTTTTTATATAACATTCCAAAAAAAAAAAATTTTTAATATCCGTGTAAGTTTTTATATAGCACATTAAATATCCTCAAGAAATTATATGACATAAAGCATTGAACTTATTTCATAGTATTTAGTTTCCAAAAATAATAAAAAAAAAAAACTTAATTAATAAAAATATATCTCATTTAATAAAACTTTGTTGAAGTATATAATTATTATTTAATTTTTTTTTCTCGTAAAATACTTAAATACTTAAAATTACCGCAGGGTAGGTGTTTGACTTGGAAACAAAATTAAGGTTGGGTTTTTTTTTTCCATTTTTAATTACATATTTTATAAGATTAACAAATAGAGTGCAGCAGAAAAAAGAAACATAAGATATTAATGGTATTAGTTATTTTATAAAATATTTAAATATCGATCAGGAAGTCAAATTTTAATTCCAATTTAATTGGAGTTCATTTTTTTTTTACATTATTTGCATAAAATATCAAATGATAAAATAGAATAATCTAATTAGTAATTTTATTTAAAATGTCTAAAAAAAATATTGAAAGTTTAATTAGCGCCACCGTAGAGAATTATTTAGATATATATATTTTTTTTAATGTATATTTCATAAGATATAATGGTCATTAAATGTTAAATAAATGAAAGATTTAAGATAACATAATTTTTATGTTGTAGATATATTCATTTTTTTAATTCATAAGTAGCTTAAATTGTATATATATAATATGTAAATTTTAATTATAAATAATAATGTAATATTTCAATTTAAATATTCATTTTTAGTAGCTACATAAATTCTATTCAAATTTTTTTGTTAGAAATAATTGGTTGAGTTATATTGTCAATCTTGCTCAATTTTTAATCAATTTCGAAAATCTTTAATTAAATTAAAAAAAAGTTCTTTAACAAAATCATGGTAAGCTTTTAATAAGAGTTAATATTATGTGTGGTGAAAATTTTAGTGTTTTGTTTTTATGTATTTTTGACTGATTTCTGTAATAGTTTAACACTAGAACTACCAATAGAGCTTGATATTTTCTGTCATAATTATTATACATTACATGATTTTTTTGATATTTCATGATAGTTTTTGTCATAATTAGTAGTAATCTGACAGAATATGTTTGGTTATACATTATTTTACTCATTTAAATTTTTACAAATACGTTCTAACATACTTCAAACATGAGCAAGTGTGACTAGAGGAATATTGAAGTTGCTACCAAACGGAATTTGAATCCCTAACCTGAATTTTGACAGAAGGTCTGTCTTCAATCATGTGAGACATGCATTAATGAAGTTGAAAATATACCAGATTTTTTCAGATCCATATGCATTTTATTTTTTTTCTTTATACATCCACTAGGAGCATAGGGCTACAAGTTGCAGCATTATCTGCACTTGAAATTTCTTAACATTTTATTGTAAATTGGACCTTCCTAATTTTAAATGGACTCCCTCCCACTCATTTTCCTTTATAATGAAGAAACATTTAATTGCATGAAAACAACAAGATAGTGGGCTATGAATACGATAGTTGGTAGACTACGGTATGGGTGCAACAGCTGATAAATATTACTAGTTAAGCTACTGTAAGTATGATATATTTCAAAGAAAACTAATATTGTAATCTAATATTATAGTGCTTATTTTATGAAATTTTCAAAAAAGTTTTTAGATTGATGTTGGTACTAAAACAATTATGTTTCACAACTGGTAACACAGATACAGAAAATCAGTATTGGACTATTAAAATAATATTTAATATCATTAATATACATATAAATAAAAATGATTATAATTAAATGTCAATGTCAATATCAGAAATTAGCAATTCAAATTTAACATAGATATTTTTATGAACAAAATATTGAAACTGGTAATTTTTGTTAGTTCTAGTGTTAAAGCCAAAATAAAACACTAAAAAAATATTACGGAATTTATATCAATTATTTTGAAATTTCTATTTCTTAAGTAATAAATAGACCACAAACTAATAAACTTAATTTATTTCATTAAATTTTATTGAAATTTCAAAACTAATTTCTAAATATTTCTAATTAAGCTAATTAAAATACTACAGAAGTTTGCAAAGCAATTAAAATTACATAAATAGAGCCAACAAAAAATTTTATTTAGGTGATCAAAATAATTTTAATTTCTTAAAATTATAATTTGAAATTTTGCAATTTTAATTATCAATAAATTTAGTTCAATCTCATTAAAGTTCAAAAACAGTGGGTGTTCGTACTGAATATTTTATAATCAAATTAGTCACACAAAGCACATTTTTTTAAAAAAAATTTAAATTCTGAATGAATCTACTTATAAAAAAAAAAATTGTTTTTTAATTGAACTTTCTTCATTTAAAAAATTAAACTTTCGCTTCGAAATTAATCTATTTAACTTTCAAACTAATCACTTTTTTTTTATGTTGTGGTTGTGTGCATAATTCGGAAATGCTAATCTTTTAATGTTTTATTTCAAAATTTTGTGGTAAATTATTACATTTTTTTTTTAAAAAAAAAATTTTACTTACCATTTTTTATTTTTTTATCACAGTTTTTTGAAAAATAAATTAATTAACACAAGAATATTTTGAATTTAGATTGTTTTTTATTTTGTATCTAAACACTGTGACTTTGATGCTGTGTTATGAAATATTCTTAAACGAGTGTTATTGTTGATTTATTCTCGTTTAATTAAAAAAAAGATATTGATATTAAAATTTTGAAAGTAGATTCACATGTTGAGCTGGAAATAAAACAGGAAATTTTATTAATAAGTTAAAAATAAAATTAGCAAATATTTAAATTTTTATAAAGACTAAAATGTTATATAAATGAATTTTACTTATATGCGGTTTCAGGTGTGAAAATTTCCAAAAAAAAACACAAATAAGAAATTAGACACGTTTTGCTTTTTTTACTCAATTAAATTAAATTTTTTTCGAAAAATATTTATTTAATTTCTAATAGCAATTTAAACTATTTCGGATGTTACATTAAAACTGAAAATATTTTTTAAAAAAAATAATAATTTATATTTAAATTAGAATCCTAAAACCACCTACATGAAAATTTCAATGGTATGACATTATATGTAGCTAAAATATAAGATGAGTGAAAATCTTTAATAAAAATTAATTGTTTTTATTACATAAATAAATCTATATTTAAATATTGAATCGTAATTAATTTAAAATTAGATATTTTTAACTATGATTTTATGTAAAATAATAATAATTGAATCTAATAAATAAAAAAAGCGCCATGTGGGGATCGTTGTTGTAAATTAACTTTGAAAAAAATTTATAATTGTGACTTTGACTTTGATTAAATTAAAAATTTTAATTTGGAAAAGTGCATAATATTTTTATTTTCTTTATTTTGTGATGGTGATTAATTATTTAATTAAATTATGATAAATTAAATTAACTTTTAATTTAATAGCTTGAAAAATTATTTATATTGTGGTTAATGTTTTAAGTGACTAGGTGTAATAAAGTCGAATTAACATTAATTATTAATAAAGGTAATTAAATATCATTGAAAAGTTGCATTTTAAAGATAGTAAATATTCGGCAAAATTGATAATAAACTCTTACTTAATGTGAAATGTAAAATAAAATAGGAATTATTGTTAACCCATTTGCGCCACTTGTACTTCGGTTTTCAACAAAAGTTAATTTTAGTGCATTGTATTTATTTAGTCGCCTAGTAAGGCATTTTAAGAGATTTTAAGATTTTTGATTCCCATCCTCTACCGGAACCACTGTGTTTAAACTCAACTTCAGCGTAGTATGTAAGGTAGAAATAATTTTTTTTGAAAAAAACTATGAACTTTGGTCCCGTGATAATATATAAGTGTAACAATACAATGTATTTGTCTGAAAAATTTAAGTTGAGTTGTCATTCTTGACAAAATAAGCAATCAGCAGGTAGAGTTTATAAAACACTATTTTAAAATCATAAAACACTGTTTTCAAATTGAAATTAAAGAAATGTAAAATATTTTAAAATGACTGAAATTTGTTTTAAACAAATATCTCATATAAATTTTTTTCAAAAAATGGATTAGTGCTTACAAAAAAAATATTTTTTCGAATTGTTGCGATAACGCAACGCGAGCTAAATATGTGTTAATTCAAGTTTTTGCCAATGAAGGTGCTACTGCATTGATGCATTTATAATAATTTTTTAAATATACGGTATTATACATAATTGAATATAGTAAATTGTATTCAAAACTGATGTTAGAGCCTTTGTAGGAGTGGTGACAAAGAGTACAAATTTAAGCTATGTTCGACATTTTGTCACTTAGTATGTATGTTATTATAATTAAAAACTTTGTATATACAATTAAAAATTCACTTAGTATAATTCGCCGTACTAAATATTCACCGAAAATTATGTGCGTCGAAACGTTGAAAAGGTAATGAAGAGTCGAATAAAATTAAAGTTTATGTAATAATTGGTTGATGTGTTTTTGTCGGCACCCAATAAATATGAAAGTATTGCACAGTAGTTTTGTTGCGCCCATTTTTTTTTTACTTCTTTTATCTAAATCTTTTAGTTTCAAATGTAATATTTTTGCAAATTTTTACCACAATAACAATGGGGTGGTACATACGAATCAATTTCAATTTTATCCACCCATTAACATAATCTCTTACATACTTCAACTAAATTGATTTTACTTATTCTGTGAATCAATGATATTTTAACTAGCAAATAAAATTCCTTAATTTTCGAAATCTAAGGTGTAAGAACAAAAACAATTTTGATTAAATTTTCAATTATTACTTTCACTTTTTTTTTTGGTTTTGTAATTCAACTTTTATGTTAATTACTTATTGGTTTATCTTTTCAGTAATTTATTAATTAAACTCAGATTAGCATGAAAATTTTCGCGTGAAATTGCATAAAAATAAAAATTATTATTTTTTTGTTTTTCGAAATCGTGACTATGCCAATAATGATAATTTGATAATAAGTCAAAAAAAAAAAAATCCCCAAAACATAAAACCAAAAAAATTACAAAGTATCTATTACCAGAAAATGTATAAAAAAAATAAGAGAGGCAGGAAAAAAAACGTTAATAATATGTTAAATAATCTGATAATTTATGTTTACCTCGTTTGTAAGCTTTTTTTTTTTACATTTTTGGAAAAAGTGTAAATTTTTACAAGTTATTTTAAAATAATTATTGTTTTTGTTCAGTTTCCCGTTGATCAAAAGTGAACGTGATATCCAATGATAATTATCAAAAAGATTTTGGCAGTAAAAATGATGAATTTCTGGATTTCTTTATTTTTCAATGATGAATTTCTGGATTTCTTAATTTTTCCATTAGGAACATAAGAGTTGGTTTGTAAAATTTTGGAGAAAAATGGAATTTAGTGTAAAAACAAAAAAAATTTGTTTACTAATTTTTTTTTGCAAAAGGGAAGCAAGTGAGCCCCCCAAAATTTGAAATCTATTATGTATTTATAGAACCTTTTCCTGTCACACCTTAAGGGACTTGGAGTATGTTTAAAGGGGCCATATTGGACAGGTGTTTAGGATCGAGGAATCGTTTCCCTAGAAGACGTTGTCTACTCCTTGCTAAAGAAAACGTGTTCTGTTGTTTCTCTGTCATTGCTTCACCTAGGCCTTTTTGTTTGCTTCACCTATGCCCATTTTGTGAAGCTGGTAGTTTACGGGACTATGCTCTGTCATGAGACCACAGAGTCCTAAAGTCACTTTTACTGAGTTCTAATAATAGCTCCACTTTTATTTTTTGTGGTTGGATTAGTTTTTTGGAATTTGTAAGACCTGGAAGTCAGGTTTGATGCTCCTGTTCAATCCATTTCCGTATGAAGAGGTCGCTTCGTTTATCGCAGAACAGCTCGGATATTAAGGTTACTTTATTCCTTTGGCCAGGAGTATTAAGCTTTAAAGGCACTCCCAAACTAATTTTGATCCCTATTTATAGCAAAATACGGATTTGCGAACTGCCTGACTATTCACACTTTAACAATTTTAAATTTCAGTGAAATATTTTTTATTTCCAAAATTATTTCCTATTCTATATTTCAACAAAATAAAATTTTCATTTTCACTTTTATTCTATAAAATATTTACCACAAGAGAAAATGCAGACAAATATTTCTGAATATAAAAACTTGAAATACTCTAAGGAGGAAATAACCAGTTGGCCAGTGGGTCATCGTACAGGAAAGTAAAAGAAAATTTATTACTTTTTTTTCATTTTTGTTTTCTTATGTTATAAACATAACGCGATTGGATAATCTTTCATAAAATTGCACATATAATATAATTATACTGGTTTTTCATTTTCATGATATTTAAAAAAAAAAAACCCATATTGTGGAACTGATGTAGACAGAGTGTTGTATTTTTTTTTTCACAACATTTTATATAGTGTTCCCGCATAAATATTTCTATAAATGGAGTTAAGCATAATTGGAGATTATATGAAAATTTATATTACAACTTTGTTAAAAAAAATTTATAAAACATTATTTAATCATTTTTTTTTTTATTAAAATGAGGAATTTTTTTTATTAAAATATTTAATTGTTACAATTACGATATAATATTTATAAAAAATAAGGTGCAGTCTTTAAAAATATGAAAATTTATAAGTTATATTGGCAATGTTAATTTTTGTACTTGACAATATCATGACAATAATAAATTTATAATTGTTGTTTATATAAAATTGTTGTTTAAATAAAAATTATAGGGGAAGCTCGGCTTTATCCGTGACACGGTTAAGTCCGTGCTAGACAATGAAAAATGAACTCTGAAGTGATATCCATGAATT
This sequence comes from Empis livida, assembly GCA_963932195.1. Classification (NCBI taxonomy): domain Eukaryota; kingdom Metazoa; phylum Arthropoda; class Insecta; order Diptera; family Empididae; genus Empis; species Empis livida. The sequence goes on from OZ010648.1 coordinate 33,732,517, forward strand.
TTATTAATGTATGCATCTTGCATCTGGTAGATTAAACTACTCGCCTAACAAAAATTCTTCTTGGAGTGGCTTCTTGATAGTAATTTGGATCAGAAACTCAGTTTTTTAATTGTAGTTCTAATTTAATAAATTTTTGTGAAGTTGAAAAGATTACTTCAATGAAAATACCTAAAATTTCTGTTGTTGTTCATTTCAAAACGAATTAGTACAGAAACATGTCCTTATGATAGGATTTTAAAATTTTTTGCTAGAATTTGTTATAACAGAATTAGACTTTCATTATCACGAAGTTAACCCTACAGAACCTAGTTTACTTCTAGTCATATATGTTGAAGATCTAAAAGAAATTTGCAAATATGACATTAGATATTTATGAACGAATCTTGTAACTTTGATGTAATTATCTCATATCTAAGTTAGCTTAGTTTCCCCTACATAAAAAATTTAATAATGTAAAATCTCACGCCTACTTTTAAAGCTACATATTAAACATTTATAAATCTTTCCTTTTTAAAACGTGAATAAATATCTTAACATTCAAATAAATAAATATTTGTTATGTTTACTTATTCATCAAGATTGATTTATTTTTAGTTATTCAATTCAAGATTTTTCTATTTATATAAAGAATCATTGGAAAAATCATCAAAAAAAAAAAAAAATATAGAAAAAAACATAAATTCGTAAGCAAAATATAAACTTGAATTTATGTAAAATCATTTAAAAATAATAACATTTCATTGAAATCAAGTGCATCATTTCTATTACAGTCTAAATTTAGAATAATTTTTTTTTGCATAGTGAAAAATATTTTCAAGAAAATTAGAAATATCATTTTTATAGGATTATTTATGCTATAAAAGAAATTAAATTGTAATCCAATAAATAAGAACTTTCTGTAAAATTTAATCAAGATTAAATAAATTGAAATTTTAAAGAGGTACGAAAAATTTCTTACCTTTAGTGCGTATAATTTTTTAACTTCTAGAAAAATTGGGTGACAAGAACATTAGACATGTTTCTTAAAAATGAAAATATGTTATCAGAAAATTAGATCTATGTTAGTGATGATATGCACTAAAAATAGGATCTAGAATGAAAATTGTTGTCATTTTCTATATAATTTTGACTGTAAATACTCCCCAAATCAACCAATTTTGCGGTATGTACTCACCAAACCAATAATTTCATATCGGAAGGGAAGCGAATTATTCGGAAAATTTAATTATATGGTGGCTTATGAAAATGCTCAAGACCATGGATTTCCCGACATTTTGCAGTGTTTTTTGTTATACTGGATTTCAAAAATTGTTTTTCAAAAAAATTCAAATTGCGTGAAACTGTTTCAAATATTCTCAATAAAATCCGTACAAAATGATTTAAAATTGAAAAAAATTAGGATATGACTTGTAAATATCACCATAGTTTAACACAATGGTTACATTATCAATATGGAAGTCAGAAAACAACTTGTAATCATAAATTGTATTCTCAGTCCTTACAAATTAAAGTGGAAAAAAAATGTTACTGCAAAAATAAATTTATTTTTATATGAAAACTCAACTATTTTCACCAGAAATTATAACGATATTTTCTATCAATTGCCATTCCTAGTGTATATTAATTTCGATTTTATTAAATGTACTTGCGAACTTTAAATTTTTCCAAGTTCATCTCAAGTAAGCTTAAGTATTTATGTAGAAGCAATGAGTGGAGCAGAGTAAATTTAAATTTTTGCTGTGAAAAAATAATGAAATATAATTATTGATAGATAAAATATATTTTAAATTGATCTACAATGTATTTACATTTAAATTTTTATTAAACATATTTCTGTTATAGTTATAAGTAGGTAATAAACGTCTATCATCAGGAAAAAAAATACTCAAGCTTTAAAATTTCGAGGTGAAATAATTGTGTTTGCGAAGACATTAAAATGTTTGAAATTACTTCCCACACACGGAAATCAAAAAAACAGAATTTCACACTTGTTGTTAATTTTATATGAATTTTTCACTTCACTCCAGTTCTAATATAATAAGCTTTAAATAGAATTATAGAATGATAATATAAATAGCCAAAAAATGCTCTATGACTAAGAAAAAGTGACTATAAATAGAGAAGAGTCCATAGATTAGTTTTGAAAATAAATTAAATTTCGAATTAAATACAGCTCACATAATGAAACCTAGCCTTTTTAACAATTTTCTTGAATACTAATTATTGCTACAAATTCAGGTTAATCAATAAGTTAGATTTCGTTAATAATATTCTAAATTAAAATTCCGAATTACTAATAATTACCGAACTGTGCTAATTTTCCCATATCTAATTTAGTATTATTTTGTTTGTTATTATATATGGCGACACCTCCTATTATACTCATAACATATACTGCAGTGAATAAAGGTGAACAAAAATAAAAAACAGGTCAAACATTAAAAGCATATTTCATATTATTATGAACCTCCTTTAAAAAAAATTCTAATCAAATTTCAAAAATCAAACAATTTTCTTAAACCAACTAAGCAAAAAAAAAAACAAAATAAAACTATTTTCCAATTGCAATGTTATTGGTTTTTCTTGAGCATACAAAAACATTAAAAAATAGCATAGATTATTATTATTTAAAAAAAAAAAGAAATAATAATAACATTCAGTGGTCTATCACGTTTACTTATATAGTACATAATCTTGATTTAACTATGAGTGTACTTTGCCACTGCAAAATATTTTAGCATGGGAAATAAATATTTAAAAAAAAAAAAAAAAAAATTATGCAAAAATGGTAAAAAAAAAAAAAATTATTGACCTGTTGTTATGTTATAATGGGTGTGTCACTCAGATACAGTTATCTGTTCTTATTGCCTAATAAAATTGAAAATATATACTTTTTAACTGTTTAACATAACATGTAGAAACCAAAAATATCTATATTTCTTTAACGAGCACAGTAATTTTGTATGCAAAATGTGTAAATAAATGATTCAGTGCACAAATTTGGAGAAGACAATAATTTATAGTCTTACCAAAATTGGTTAAGTGCCATTAAATTTATGATTTGGTAATATGTAGTTATTTATTACGTATTGGAACCATCTGTATTCAAATGGAAATTTTATTTTTTTTCTTTAAATTGCTTTAAAAGTTACTAAATTATAATTTTTCAAAATTTAAGTATAACAAGTACTATAGACAATAGTAATTATGAGTGTTGATACCTTTTGCCATTTTAAGCTTAGTGCAGACAGCGAAATGAAGTAAATTTTTCTATTCAAATTTAACATCAAGTCAATAATTTGAATATGATTTCAGTATTTTACAAAGATAGGATTTGAGAAAATTTTGTATTTAACATTTATTTATGCACGGTTTCCGCGCCCAATTTTACAAATAAATATTGAGTTTTTTAACATAAATTCTAACAAATTAGATTTTTTAAATCACGATAATTATAAAAAATTTTATTTAGAAAACTTTTCCAGTATATTTCAGCCAATATTTTTTCATAACTTATTATAATAAAATAGTTCAGTTCAGTCCAGACTCGGTAAATGAAGAAGCGGAAGAAAGACGAGAAAAGGAATCGATTTCTTAAATTAGTCCGGAATATTTCTGCTGGTTGCTTAATGTCATTCAAGGCGGATATAGAAAAACAGACATCTACGTATGAAAGACAAGCATGTGACTCCAGAGAAGGATAAAGACATTCAAAACTCTTTATCCTTATTAAAGAGAAAAACAGAGCAGTGCCTTGAGTTCAATAGAAAAAAAATTGCATATAAGACACTGCTTACAAGACACTATGGCTTTAACAAGCATTTGGTCATAAATACCTCGAAATTTGATCATAGTTCGTGCTACGCCGTTTCAGTCTCTTACAGGCAGAATTTCCACAGTCGATTATAACTGCGAAGTCATTGACGGCCAAGTAATTAAGGTAACTTTACGAATATATTATCTAACGACAAATCGGTGTAACTTAAACGATAATATATTATAATAAACAAAGCGACTGTAGTGATATAGACAGTAATGTTGTATTGCTTGATTAGAACATCGACTCAGTACTAAGCTTTAGTCAATAATAAACCTTAAAAAATTTAGCAATTGATGCTGAAAAATGTATAACTTGCCAAGTATTTGTGACATTTCATTCAATAAATTACCATTTTAAGGGTGAGGCAATATTATAATTTTGTAACTACATTTGCTAAATTAACATTACTTGCAAATAGTTAGAAATAATATTTCACACTTCGACAGTAGTACCAGTTCTTTTATTTTTTTTTTCTATTGGATTGTGTTGTAAACCATAACCGCATTAATTTCTCAATTAAATTTTTTTTTTAACATAAAATAAAATGAAAAAAAAACTGCAATGTTACACTTTTCCAATTACAATTTATATTAATATTTATGAACCTCCAGGCCTACATAATAAAGTAAAGTTTATTCATGCACTTGTTCCGCGCCCAATTTAACCCAGAAATTTTTTTTTTTCTGATTCGGTACAATTTTTTTGAATCAAGTTACAAAATGAATCAATAAAATTATTATATTTATATGTAATGAAAATGTAAGTTGTTTTTACTGTAATTAATTGAAATTATGCTTTTGACAAAAAGCATAGAAAAAAAAAATTATGGTAACTTTTGTGTGTATAGAAGAAAAATTGTTAGAAAGTCAAAGTCATATACAAGATCAAAATCATAATAAATTGAAAATTAAATTTTTTGTAAATATTCAGACATGGATTAGTTTTTTATTTTTTAATTGGACATTAAAGTCACAAATTATTTCGTAAAAAAAAAACATATATTTAAAAAGTTTATGTTTTTTTTTACAAAAAAAAAGTGCGTGTAATAAAAAAATATTAACCTGTTAATTTTAAGGTGTTAGCATAGTATATTACTAATGAGATTTTAAGATTACTCATAAATTTTTTATAACCCGCACCGCAGTAACTTATAAAAAAAAGTGAAACAGGCTTGTAATGTAAATAAATCTACTTATATTTTGATGTTTTATTTAAACAGGATTTTTTTTTAAAATTTAATAGTAATTTAAAATATGTTGTGGTATAAAAAAAATTATAAATAATTATGAAATTCCCTTTAATTAAGTAAAAAATTAGAGAATGTTAAATAGCTTTGTGACTAATTTATAAAAATGCCTAATTAAAGTGAATAGTTTTAGAGTGTCATTCATGACATTACTTAAAATACTTAGGTCATAATTTAAAATAAATATGTAGAAAATAATATATAATTTCCAGTTAAATAGCTCAATTAATTATAATGTAATTTCAATGATAAATTATGAAATAGGACAAGTTACATAAATTTTACATTGAATTTGTTCTCGTAATTGTCAGAATAAAATTTATATAATAATTTATTAGACTGACAATTGAAATATGTTTAATTTTATATCTTATGACTGATTATACTACATACATTCATTTCGCAGAAAATTATTGTAATTTATAATTGATATTATAGATAAACATTTCTAAAATTAAATTATTTTGTAATTTATTGAAACAATTCTACTGAATTCCATCTAAAAATTAAATTTAATTAAATTAATTTTATAAAATTCCAATTAAAATATCTGTAAATAATTTTCAATATATTGCTATCACTTCATAAAAATATAAAAATATGATATTTAAATAATTAATTCTTCTGCAGTATACAAATTATGATTGACACTGTATTTCAGTACCAAATTAGAATTTAAAATAAATTTTTATCACATTGAAGATTGTCTATTAATCTTTAAATTTAAATTGTAAAATTCATAATTTTCCAACTGTCAAAACTTTATCAAATTGAAGATTGTCAATAAAAAAAAAGTAACCCTTAGTTGATAATCTTGAATCTTGAATCTCGAATCATCAATTTGATAAAGTATTGACAGTTGAAAAAGTATGAATTTTACAATTTAAATTACTACAATGTTAATTGAAATTTATTTTGTCAAACATTATTGCAATATATTCTGAATATTTTTGTTTCTAAATAACGATTTTGAGTTCCGGTTGGAAAAGCTCCAATATTTATTGTGGGTAGAAAATTAAAATATATTTTTTAAAACCACAAAAGGTAATTTAGTATATAAATAGTCATTGAATTTTAAGTAGTCTTAAACAGGAGATAATAATAATAATAAAAATTCACTGTCAATTTAATGTAGACGATCACATATTTGTAATATGAGTAAAATGATATTTTTATAAATAATACGTCAAAAATGGTCATACGTCAAAGATTATTTAAACATTAATTTATCTATCATCGAAATAATTTTAATTTTTAATGACCTTTTATTATTACTTTTTAGAAAAATATGATTAAGAGTATAAAAAATCTAGTAAACTAATTATTATATGAATTATTAAGAATAAGTGAACATTTTTGTAAAAGAATTTTAAAGTTTAAATCAAAGTATGACATAAAACATGATAATTAATTTTTCATACTTTTAGATACTTTTAAGTTATGATCTTGAATCATTCAATTTTTTTAATTTCTCGAAACGATAATGATAATATTGTGTTTTCGAATATTCGAAAATTGGATATGTTTAGTAATCAAAACCAGAAGTTATCTAAAAGTATCATAAAGTAATTATTTTAACATTGAAATATTAAATAATTTTCATTAACTTATTAAGAAATAATTGAATTTACTAAAGAAATAATTGAATTTACTAAAATAAGTATAAATTCAAGTTAAATTTGGTAATGTTTCAAAAACATAAAGTTTTAATAAAAATTTTAATTAAATTTTCAATTTCACGGTAATGGTTTGGTAAAAATAAAGAAGCTTTGTCGCCTAAACATAATAATAATAAACAGACGACATAAAATTTAACCAAATATAGATTACTGATTCATTGATTACTTAATTTTTTATTTAAATATTTACATAATTTATTATTAGATTGTGCGCATATTTTTATTATTATTTATAAAATATTTATTGGTATTTTTTGGGAAACTTAATTAATTAATTATACAAATTTTTGATTTTATTAGATAATTTTTATGTGTTGTTTTAAGGTTATTTAAAAAAGCGCTTAAAATTTGATTTATTGATTCAGATTAAAATGATTTATTGATTAGTTTTTTTTTCTCGATTATTACTTTATTTATTTCAATGGAGATGTTTACAATATTTTACTGTGTGTTAGAAATGAATTTAGTTTAATTAAATTTGCTTTAAGCAATTCAATTAAATTGACGTTTTCCAAAATTGGAAATATATATATTCAATTTGGAATAAAGTAGCTGGTTGTAAAGTAAAAAAAAATATTTGAGCTACAATATTTCATTATCAAAATATATCAAATTTCAATATGAATTCATTTAATATAAATAAATTAATTTATATTTACTTGTTACACATATTTCAAATTGGCAATGCAAAGTGATTGATGATCAAACTATACTTATAAATGATGAAATATAAAAATATGACATACAAATAGCTATCTGAAAAATTTATGTTTGACTGAACTTTGACTAAATTATGTGGAGCACCGTATTATAAAAATAGAACTCGGTTCTTAGTAGAATTATCTATAGAAAAGTTTATTAAGAAAAATTGATTTGTTTTGGAAATGAGTGAATTTGAAGTGAAAAAATGTTTGCATCTGATTTGCAAAAAGTTAAAAATTTGATTTGTAAAGAGTTGAATTTGTAGTAGAAAATCTTCATAAAAAATATGGATGCATTTCTGATAAGTGACAATGGATTATTAACTGAATAAAAATGTCGCTCCGGTCCTTTTCACCATTTAAGTAGAAATCATATAATTTGTGTAAATGTAAAACTGTAAGAATTTAAACTTTAATACGTTCAAGATGGTTTCCTTTTCAAAATAATTCATGATAAAGAAATTAAGTGAGGTAAGTGATGAAACATTTATTATATAAAGCAACATTGTGGCATATTACAAATTGAACTAAATAGCTCTATGGGGTGAAATACATTATCGCATAAAGGACTTTTATGCAAGCTAGCAATAACTAAATTTATGATATAAAAATTTAAAAAAATTAGTAAAACAGGAACTTTGGAAGCATAATAGTACATTATTGATAATTTTATATAAAACCTTCATTTTTTTTCAATATATCGCAATATTTTGATACTTGGTTACTTTATCATCAACTAATTTGAAATATCGCCAATTTGTTCAATATAAAACTTAAGACTCATATAAGTCTGAACATAAGAAATCCATTGTCAATAGAACAATTGGACCTTTGTTGGGACGTAATGTCCGCACAGTCTTTCTTAATCTCCTCATTCAACAGATGCGTACAAATTTTTGACAAGTTAAAAATCTTTGTTAAATTTTTTTTTCAATATTTATCACATTGTTTTAAGGAAAATTTCTATACCAGAAAATTCAAAGATTATTACAAAATATCAATTGTTATCAACATAAAACATAGAAGAAAATTAAAACATAATTACAATCATAATTTATTCATTTGAATTTGTGTATTTTTCTTTATTTTTCAAAACAATATAATTTTGTAGAAAATTTAATTTAAAAAAAAAAAAAAAAAACATAAAAAATCTAGTTCAAGTTTAGATTTATCTGTAACAACAATAGAAGAAATAAGAGTAGTACTTGAAAAAAAATTCATAATTTTTTTCACAAACTTTTTAATAATAAATTCTCATTACATATTTTTAACAATTATACATATTATTTTTTTTTAATGAAAAGTAATTTAGTTCATTAAGTTTCAACAGAATAAAATTAATTTAATTATTTTAGTATTTATTTTACTGTCATAAATTCATAAGATTTTGTTATTAATTTTCAAGATTTTTTTTTTTCTTTCTGTTTTTCTTTTAATGTTAAAAATAAAAACGACATTGTAGACCAAAAACAATCTTTCAGATAAAAAAAAATTATTGTTAATGAGTATCTTTTTTTTAAAGAAAAAAAATTGTTTTTTTTTTGGGTAAAGTATCTCTTAAAAGTTCAAGGTTAAAAAACTTTAACACTATGATGATTGAAATCTTTGACAGTTTTTTTTTATGAAATACAAACTTTTGAGATACAAAAAAAAAAACTATAATATTATATAATAATTTTTTAATTAAAATATTTTGTAAACAAAATTTTTAGAAAAATGTTGGTGTAGTGATATTTCCGCTTTTACGTAAAAAAAAAAAATGTATCTAGTGCGTAGTGTTTTTGTTTTTTTTTTAATGTTGTCCACTTATATGCCAAATTGTGGATGGTGGGTGGAAAATTATATGACATCGACACTGTATTTCCGAAAATAATTATTTACTTTTAATAAGATTAATTTTCAGAAAAATTTTCAAAATTTTATTTAATAATAAAATTATGATTTTTATTTTTAAGATGAAAAGTTTTTTTTGTAGGTTAAAATTTATTGGGTTAAATGTATAAAAAAAAGAAGTCGTAAACAAATTTCTCTCATTTAAAAATCTAATCCGTTTTTTTATATTTAACATAATTTTAATTATTCAATAATAAAAAAAAAACTATCAGACCGGTTGACTATATGTTCTTAGTTCTATATAAAATTGGATTGCAAAATAATCAAAAAATTCAATGTTCGAATTTCGAATTAAGGTTAACAACAGAAAATTAATGAGCTATTAACATTTTTTTTTAATTTATTCCGACTAAGAATATAATATAACAAGTTGAAAAAAATAGTTTGTTCAAAAAGCATAAAAATTCAATTTTATTATTGTTATTGTCCAAAAATTTGATAAAGTTAAAAATATATCTTTTTTTTTAATTTTTGTTATTGTAAAAGCTATTAATACATAATTTAATTTGTGATGTGATATGACAAATTTTATAATTTTCAGCACAAAATTATTTATTTTTATATAATTTAAATGTAAAATTAACTAATAAATTTATTAGGCATATTAAAAGCTTTTAAAAAAAAAATTTAGTAAATCATGAAAGTCTCATGATTGGATTAATTTAAAATATAATAAAATAATTACAATTTAAAGTTCATTGAACCAACGCAGGTATTTTGGTAAATTTGGTGCCATATTTATTGGTTACATTTATGAAAAATTCAGTTAAATTAATATAAATATTTATAATTGGTATCAGTAGTTTTGACATTTCTGGATTCAGGCTGTATTTTTTTATTTTTAAATGTTCCTAATTACTTTTTTAACCCGCAGGAAAGTTTGTCTAGTCAATATATTTTTGGTTAGTGGCACTCATAATGGTTATGACTAAATTTTGCTGTGTAAAATTTTTCATTAGTATCAAATCACATATGACCTCTTCACGACCATAACTTTTTGAAATATTATTTTGATATATTTTCGCTAAAATGAGGTGAAAGCATATTTTGTTGAAAATTCATAGTTTTTGCTAGTTTTTCAATTTGGAAATACCAGTGTTTTAAAATTTATTTACAGAACTTTTGTAATATGGTAATGCTTTATTAATTTTTAAATAGTCAGTTTAATAAAATTCAGAATAATTATAAAAATATTTAATTAAAGTAATAAATGGAATTCATCATTTTCGTGTTAAATTAAAATTTTATAATTAATCTTAGAAACGGACTTATTTTTTCATAGCCTTAAATTCTATTAACATGTTGACATCTCCAGACGTCATTTGCATATGGATAGAAACTACAACGATGTCTTATGCCACAATTTACTCGAACGTGTTAATAATAAAAATTCACTGTTTACAAAGTTTAACAACAAAATAAGATTTAACAGAACCTTAAAAATTGACGTTACAGCGTTTAACAGAATTGTCAAAATATTACTGCAAAAAATACTAACCAGAAATTATGACATTTTGATATTGTTTTTCAACCAATCAGAACTACTTGCTATCAAAAATATCTCAATATTATTTCAAAAAGTTTGCGTCATGAAGATAGCAATAATTTAAAATACTTCTACAGCAAATATTTGATAATTAAATCATATGCAGTAATTAAGCACAAATTAATTACTTAATATTGGTCTCACTAATTTAGACATTTCACATTTCAGTATCTTAACAAATTTATTTCCATAAATAAAATTTAATCCAAAAATTCAGTTAATATAATTTTCTTAAAATTATTATTGTACCATTTAATTTTCCCTCAAAATTACAAAAATATATATTTAAAAGTAAATAATTTCATATAAATAAATAAAAATGAAAATTATATAAATTTAATAAAATGAGTAAATAATTCATTAAAATAATTTTGGTATAAAAATAAATTTTTTTTTCAGTCATTTCTTTAAAAATATCTTTATATTTTCAACTGAAAAATTAATATAATAATTAATTTTTTGGTTTTAAAATGCACTGAGACATATTTAATTTTTTTTAAAAAAAACTTTTTCTATTTTTATATACTAAATTTCATGTGACATTGACGACATTGGAATAATGTTTTTGAAAAATATATTCATAATACTGATCAGTGGTTTTTCTCAGAAAAATTTTCTTAAATTAAAAATTTTCTAAAATTAAAATTTTCAAAAGAAAATATATCTGAGGACAGGAAAAAAACATATTAGTTAATAGGAAATTAATAAGAAATTTGGTATATATGTAAATATAAATAATGTAATTAAGAGATTATTAGTTATGAAATTCATTGGATTATTGGCAACGAATTTAATTTAATGTTTTATTAATATGTACATATTTTTAATTCCTGAAGAAGCAATTTAATAAAATAAGAAATTTTTATATTTAATTTATATTTGAATATTTTTTAATTATTATAATAAAAATGATTATAAAGTTTATGTAGTAATTTCCTATATTTTCAACTTAAAAAAAAATGTTGAATAATTAATTTAAGTACAATTAAATGAAAATCAATTAAATTGTTTATTTAAATTCTTATATGTTTAACATTTAAATTTATTTAAGAGGTATTTAAAAAAAAACGGTTTTTTCCTCAAATTAAAATAATTAAAGATTTTAAAATTTATGTAGCAAAAATAGTACAAAATAGTTAAATGGAATATTTTAATATAAATGCTTCCGCAAATAACTGAGCTGTCCATCCATTACTTTGATGTATAATTTTTATTACTAATTTTAAACTCTTTTTACAATATTTTCACAATTAAAGGTTTCAATTTGACTTCTTCTTAATTACGTTGAAAATAATATTGGTCTCAAAAATTAAGTCATGTAACGAATTCTTGTGATAAATTGTCAAATCATGATAATTATTTTTTGAAATAAGTTCATTATTACCATTGTTAATCAGCCAATTTTCAAATTTTCGTAATGATGAGAAGTTTTTATTTGGTGAAAATCAAAATGTTGTGGATTGGAAAATTTAAAGATTGGGTGTTTCGGAGTCGAAATCTGTCAAAAAGTCAAACTGTCAAAAAGTAATGATCATGTTTTGGCAAAATCTTTAATTATTTTGATTTGAGGCAAAAACGTTTATTTTTAAATACTCTTTAAATAAATTTAAATTTTAAACATATAAAACGGAAAAACCCCTTATTATCTCAGTTTTTCACTCCTCGTACACTCGACTGAGGCCTGAAGCGTAGAATTACTGGTAATTACTTGAAGTTCCTTAAAAATATTTTTTTTAATGCAAGTTATGTCAGTTATGGTTGTCTAAAACAAAATAATTAATAGCAACACTAATAACTGCGGTAATTCTAGAATTAATACATGCAACTTTATGGAATTTGGCTAAAACCAAGTGATACATTCGTGCGTGAATCATTATAATTCTATTAGAATTGATAAAAAAAATTCTATAATAGAATTTTTTGATAGCTAAATTTTATAAATGATTTCTAAATTGGTGTGTAAAAATAGGGCAAAACCCATACAGGAATGTAATCTGATTTACGTGAATCATTTTTTTAAATATTGAAGCAACATTTTTTATTTAACAAATACAAATAATGTGAAATTTAGTAATGCTAAATCTTAATCTACTAAATTTTACCATAAACAAGTACGGAAATTATTTAAAATTCAAATTCATTAGAACATTTTATATAATTTTTAACAGATTTGTTTTCTTTATGAAAAACTTACCATTTAACAAGGAAATAATGTTAAATCTGAAGTAAATCGCATGATATTAACTCCCAAAAATATCTAAAAATTATAATTATTATTATTTTTTTTTCAATTCCGTTCAAGTATAAATTTTGAATTTCTGGTTCAAAGTTATTTATATTTGTTAAATTACAAATAAAACTCAGCTGTTAAAACTGCATCAAAAAAAAAAACATATACGAACACTTAACATAAAACTATAATATATATTTTTATAGCAGGTTTAATATTTTCAGAGCTTCTATAAAATATAAATTCCAGTTTACAATGCTGGTTTTATGATATCTTTTTTTTTGTTATGGTTTTTATTTTGTGTAATTATTTTATATTTTATAACATAAAACTTGCATGATAGTTTTTTTTTATATATCCATGTATTAAATGTATTAAAATAACAAAATAACTTTTTTTTTAATCACAACATAAAAAAAAAAACTATGTATTATGTAAGATAAACCACTGTGTTTTTGCAGCTGTGTTGCAGCACGCAAATTTAATTTTTCTTATTTATTTTTTTTATTTTTATTTAGCTTACAGACTAAAATTGTCAGTAAATAACTAATAATTATAAAAAAATATTGAAAAATTTAAAATAAACTTTAATTAAATATTAAAAAATATTAAATAAATTTTACAAAAAAAACAACTAAATAAATAATTAAAATTTCTGAGAATTAAAAGATACTATTTTCACAAAATTATTAAACCACTCAACTAAAATATTAATATTTTTTTTAAGTTATTTTTAGATGAAAATATTATTAATATTTTATTTTGTTTATTCCGTTTCGTGGAAAATACATAAAATTAGGATAATTATTTAATTTTAGTTTAGTAAGTCGTAGTAAAATTGATGATAAGAAAAATGTTTGATTAAATTATTTAAAATTTTATTATTATTTTCTTATAATTAAATATTTGTAAATTAATTATTTTTAATTTCGATTTTCGAAATATATTAAATTGTAAATTGTATAATATTAAAAAAATTATTAATAATTTACTTAATTTAACATATATTTTTTAAAGGAAACTTAATACTCCTTTAATTAAGGAATAATTATTAAAAATTTCATTATTCACATTTAAAAATACACAATTATTCCACAAAATATTTAAAAACACTTTATAAATAAATTCAATTTTAAAAAATTTATATAATCCTTTTTTATGATTATTTTCGAAATTTTTTGGTTGAATCAAAACTGATACCCGTAACCGTCATGCGAATTTCAAATCTAAAAATTTACAAAATTTATTTAGCTCCGTATTTTTATTTTACAAATATTTTTTTTTTATACCGAAAACTTTAAAAAAAAATTTACGTACAGAAACAGTTTCCAAAAAAAAATAAAAATATTATCACTTATATTTCCCAAATAAGAACATTGCGCATTCGTTGCCAATTGTTTACTGCTGCAATGCTTAACTAAAAACAAGTTCAATATTAACTTTTTTTTTTAAGTAGCTTTAAAAAAAAAAGATATCTATATTATATACAGATACGAAATAATAAAAGCACACAGCACAGGGCGCCGCGTACAATACCAAAAAAAAAAAAAAGAAATATAAATTTTCTCATCAGCTGAAAAAAAGCCAACATATTTTTAACAGTGTTTATATACGCCGCCGCGCAATTTTTTCAAAGCTTGGAAAGCATAATATAACAAAAGTTTATGGATTTTATGATAATGGGGCAGCGTCACTGGCTTATTACAATATTGTGTACACGCTTAGTGAACTAAAACTAACCAACTGAACAGAACTGAATAATCAAAATAATGCTGAGAATGTGAAAGAGATTTAAAAGATTTTATTAAGCGTTCCGTGAAAAATTACACTATACAATAGAGTAGAGAGTATGAGAGATTGACAATGTTTTACATTCCAAGAGATTGTTGTGTGAGAGATATTTAAATATGCTGTGGTGGTGAGCTATGTTGTTTAAGGAAATATATAATTTATTAATTGCCAATATGATACTGTTGGTGTTGAGGGTTATAATGAAAGTAAAGTTCATGACAGTATGTATTTTAAAAAAAATATATTCAGTAGTTCGTATGACAGTATGAAGAATAATCTGATTTCGAAAAGTTATTTTGGGCCAAAAATAGGCTTCTTATGAATTTTCCCAAAAGAAACTATCATAGTTTTTTTAAACTATTAATTAAGTTTAATTTAAATTTTCGTTTAGACTATATTTTTGACCCTTCTACTTCAATTTAGACCACAGAATATGAAAAACCGCGTGAATATAAACTATATTTCGACAATTTGAGGTTTTGGATAAAAATTATGGTATTTAGATCAAGGTCTGTCTTATTTTTTTTTTAAAACCATTATTAGATTTAAATTTTTTTGCCACTGGGCGAGATTATAATTAATTACTTACTGAAAAGGAACATTAATGTTCACAAAAATCTTAAATCCAATATGTAACTTTTGATCTTGTTTAAACATTAATCAAAAAAAATTTTTTATTCAATATTTTAATCTTAAAGTTATATCAACAATTTTTTATGTATAAAAAACATAATTTTTGGTTTTTTCTGGTATAATGTTTAACATATGTGAGGGAGTTTTTTTTAAGTACATAAATATTTTGACTTTATTACAAGTGATTTAAGTAAATTTGTATTAAAAAAAACAATATTTTGATCGATTAATTGTATCTAATTCCGGATAAAAAGATTTATAATAAAATTTATAGTAAAGCAAGTGAAACTAAAAAAAATGAAAACCAAACCATAAAAAAAATTAGTAACTTATTATTATTATGCTTAAATGATTGCGAAATTTGTACAAAATCTTTAAGCATTTAAATCTAAATCCATCAATTAAAAACGTTTGTTAGATCATTAATAACAACCCACAACATATAAATCTTTAATGAATTTATTAGTCGGGTGTGCTATTAAGTTCAACAAGTCCGTGTCCAATCATATTAATTAATTATTTCAATTTTTAGTTCATTTAAATGATTTATTATTACACTTCTGGGAATTTATTAAACAATGGTAAATAAAACTGTGTCATAGTTCAGTTAAAAGATAAGAATTAGCAATATAAATTAAATTCAGTCTTTCTAAAAATGAATTTATTCAAATCAAAAGTAAAATTTAAAGAAAACTAATAAAAATATTATAGGGGAATACCGTCGAAAAAGAACCAATTCCTAAATTGTACTATAGCTTGTATTACGAAATTAAATAGTATTATTTATAAAGGACCAAATCATACCATAGCTTATATATTAATGGAAAATTCTGGTAAAAATGATATCAACATTAAAAATTGACAGTCCACAGTTGTATTTATTTATTGTCATTTGCAGTTTTAAATTATGTCAGACAACAATTCTTATACGCACAATCGGAAGAGTTTTCTTCGGAGAAACTACTTTGCCAAATCGGATTACTTAGAATCTTAGTTATTTTGGCTCTTGAGAAAGTACTACTATTTTATTCCCGTTTTTACTAAGCTGTGGTGAGGTAAGTACTAGATTTACTCAGCTTGAAATGAGTATCAGTAGTAAGTTACAGTAGTAAGTGATAGCAAATATATTGATAACAAATATATCACTGATACAGCCATTAGATTTTTGGAATTAAATTTTCATCACTATAACGAAATTTATAAAAAATTTCCATATAAAATTATTAGATCCAAATTACAATATAATGTTAAAAATCATTAGTATGAGGGTTAGACTTGGTTTACGCTGTTACTCTATTAAAGAAGAAGACTATTTTCGTTTGCTAAATAATAGTTATTCTAATTAGCTTTTATTAAGTATTTCTACATAAAAATACCCAGGACACTAAAAAAATGGTATAATTTAGACGACTATCACCTACATTTTTTATTCCAATTTTAGAAGAAAAAAAATGGATCATTCAACCACTGATATTCTAATTGAATTTATCTATAATTATTAGATACCTTAACAATCATGATACACCAACATTAAAGATTTATATTATATTTTCACATTAATTTACCTCATTATCACCACATGAAATATTAGATTGTTATATTTATAATAAAAAATTATATTTTTTAATTATAATTTTCTTTTAAGTGAAATTTCCTTTTCCAAAAAGTGATACTTTGCTGAAAAAATAAAAAAAAAAATCTATTTTATGTTGTGTATTTAATTTGAAATTGAACTTCAATTGTGATGGTTTTAAAATTTTAATTGTAATATGAAAGTATTAGTATTTTTTTTTTAAATTTATTTTTATAAATTAATGTGGAAATTAATTTAATTTATGGAATTATTTCAAGTTAATATATATTTTTCAATATCATGAAATTTTCATGTCTAATTTCTGTTATATTTTATTTATATTTTTTTTTTTAATATTTCTTTTTTTTATGTTATTACTTTTGTCAATTTTAATTTAACAATTTTATGTGAAACTGTAACAATTTTCGATTCGATTATTATAAACTAACGCCTTATAACGCCCCTAAGTTTTATTTTTTTCCCAGTTCAAAAAACTTTCAAATTTTTTGTTTTTTTTTAGAAAAAGCCAAACCCAAAAAAACATAAAAATAGAAATATCAAGGATAAATTAGTTTAAATTAATTTATGTTTTAATAAATTTATAAAAGAATTATGTTTTAAGAAAAAAACTGTGACGAATAATAAAAATTAATTTTATGCATTCACAAAAATATATTCTGGAAATTATATTGCCACCTTCTATTTTGAAATTTATTAATTGCAATTATGAAACAGAATTTGGATTAAAAAAAAATAACTATAATCAAAATTTATACCAAAAATAAGAATATGTTTGTGTTCCTCATTCCAAAATTCAAATAATCTTAAAATTATTACTAATAAATGTTAATTTCTGGATTGATTTGATTAGATTAGAACCGGAAAGGCTTAGTGATTGTTATGGCCAGCTTTAATAAGATTACTTTAATTTAAAGTCAGTAAAATTATGTCTTGGCTTCGCTTGAAACTGCAAAATTGTGAAATTTTCTAATTCATTTAAATTAATCCCAGTTGTTAAGTTCCTATAAAACCACATCCTTTTTATTCCTCTTTTAAATCGAAAAAATTCGTACAAGCTGTCATATCCTACTTTGACAATTAATCTTAATTTTGTATACAACAATAATTAATTTTTTCTTCAGGATTTTCAATTCTCTTTTCGACAAAAGATTATCTGATAATTATTAGCACTAAATTCGTATTGCTGAAAAAAATGAATAGCTTTAACATAAGAAAAATAATAAATTTACACCAAAAAATAGGTATTTAATTTTTGCTTAAAATATTATTTTTTTTCATGAAGATAATCAGCGGAACACCTTTTACCTTTATTTTAGTGTATTTTTTTTTCTTTGTAAAAAAAGTAGGTGAATTATTAAATAATAATTATATTTCATTTACAAAATATTATTGAAAAAAATAAATTGTAGAAATTCTCGGTTAAACACGAATATTAAGTCAATTATTTAAAAAAAAAACTAAATATTTATTACAAATCATTTATAAATATCGAGCAATAAATAAAATTATTTCAATTTAAGAATTTTTAATTAATCAATTATGCAATCAAAATTACTATGTAATAATATAAATAATAATTGTATTTAATCAATTATCACCTTTAGCCTCAAGTAATTTTATTTTAAAAAATAGGCTAGTTGGGAATAGTGTTAATAAAAGGGCAGGCTATAAAACTTTTTTTTTTTCAAATTTATTATGATTTTCATGAATTAGGTGAATTTGACATGACATTGTGGTTTTTAAAATTATTTTTAAGTCATTTTCTAGATTTAGCAACATAAATAATTTAATAACCAATAAAAATCATTGAAATTTTATATTAAAAAGATAATAGAAAGTTTGGGTTTGTGTTATGTTCTACAAACCTTTAATTTTTTTCGTAATAATTATGATGTAATAATTAATAAATTAAGAAAATAATGTGAATAAAAATTTAAAATTGATTATATTTTGTGTAAAATTGTTTTATTCTAAGACGTTGTTTTAGAATAAAACAATTTTTAACATAAGGTTTGTGTCTTAATACTTTTGTATGGTATTAAAAACTTGGTAATAGTCGGAATTGTTTTTAAACAAAATGTTCAATTAATTACATAATTCAAATGATTTCAACTTAATTAAATTTTCAAAATGTGAGAAAATATTTTTGCTCCCTTAAGCACTCCATTATTAATATAGGGCTACGTATTGCGTTAATAATTTTAAAAAATTCTAAATATTTTTTTATACTTTTATGCACTTTGTGGAAACATAGGGCATCAGTGTTGAATTATCTACAATATATTTGAAGTATCTGAACCATTCAATTATAATTTGAAGCTGCTATAAGCATTCCGAACTAAAAATTTCTTTATAGTGAAGAAACTTTTTAAACAGCTAATGGCTTAAAAGTTTCTGTCAATAGTTACAATTTCTCGTAGTATTATATAATTACTATTTACTGTTTTTATAAGTGGTCCCTTAGATATAATATCTACGCTGGTACTCATTACCGACATCGTTGCATCGGACGGCAATCAAAAGCATAGCTAAAGTATAGTAAATTACTGCAATAAGACCCCCGCTAATCATGATAACATCAATTGCTTTAAATAATAAATAATTTATATATAATCTACGAAAGAAAATTTACATATTTTTATTGTTTTTCTAAATTCACAGATAATTTCTATCTTTCAGCACAAAAATTAGCATAATAAAATAAAAATTGCCAAAATAATTTAATTCATTTTTTCCTATCTAATACAAATTTAATCATAATTTTTAAGATTATATAATAATTTCAGATATAGAAAATATTACATAACATAAAATTGAATTATATCGAATAGTTATTTAATAGTTGATAAAATCAAATTTAATCAAAATCTTTAAGATTTATTTTTCTATTATTTCATTATTTTTTTTATATATAATTTCAACTATTATTCTTTTTGTGGGTGAAACTCAATGAAGTAAATAATAACATTAAAAAAAAACAATGTTTTCATTTTGCACAAATTGGTTCATTTATTTTATATACAAATTTTCTGAAAGTAAGCTGATTATTTTAAGTTATTACTTGTGTAGATTTTCTGAAAGTAAGCTGATTATTTTAAGTTATTACTTGTGCCTTAAATACAATAAAATTATTGGAATTCTCTTATGAAATATAAAATGATTTAAAATTTTTTTACATAAAACAGTCAATGAATCTTTTTTTATAGATTGTTTAAATCTAGATCTGTTGGATTGTCAGTTTTGAACATTTAATAAAAATTCTTCAAAATTGATTTATTTAATCAACAAAATTTCAATTAATAATTTATTTCAGTTATGTAATTAATTGAATATATATGCTCGCCTATTACCACTTTCTTAATTAAGATAAAAATGATGTTGGAATTAAAAGTCAATGCAACTACAAATTTTGATTTATACTGTCTTCTTATTACATATTCTACGAATAATTATGAGCAATTACAATTTTGTGAAATCAATTATTTTAAGTTTTTCAAGGTAAGAAAATATTTAACATATAATTAAGTAAATTGTTTTTTTTTTTTTATGGCAACATTAATCAAAATTATTGATATATTACAAGAAATTTAAAAAAATTAGCACTAATTTTATCACACTGTGAAAAAAAATTCAATAAAATTTCAATTAATAACTTTTTTTTTTACTATCAATTTAAAAATTATTTAGAAATTTTGAATGAAAAGGGAAATTTTATGGAAAATATTCACACAATTATTTTGATCTATTTTATGGTTTAATCAAAAACCAAAAATAATCTCAGTTATAAAATTTTCTTTTTATAAAGTAAAGACAACAAAATTTTTCAAAATAATTATAGTTTTTCATGGGTAAATGTTTTTAAAGAAAATATTTTATTTTTATTACAGAAAATTTCACAAAATTCGTCAGGTAAACCAAAAATAAAATGTGTTAAAAATTGTATTATTAAATAAATCATAATTTTTTCAATTCAAATAAAATAGACATGAAAAGTTTATGGAAAATATTTTAATATGGAATTTTTTTTATTGTCTTTAAACCATGTTTTTCTATTAATTTGTCAAAATGTGAATTTATAAAAGTAATCTGTGAATTTATTAGTACTATAAAGTTTAAGAAATATTAACACTTTATTTGTTCACAAGAATGAAAAATTGAAAAAATGAAAAATTGTAAAATTTTATAGAAATTGAATTGGAATTTTCCTATTCAAAATGTGTAACACTTTACAGCACTTAATTTTGTTCATGATTTAAGGTAGAAAATGTCTCAGTTATCAATTTTTTTCCTGAGACAGCAAAGACAAGCAAATAAATAAAAATATATAAAAAATTTCTAAAAATATAAGAGATTACAATAAATTTTATGCTTCTAAACATAATTTTAAGTTTTTTTAAATTATGTTTAGAAGCATAAAATTTATTATAATCTCTTTAAAGAAGTTTACTAAACATTTTACATAACCCTGCATCAACGGGTGAGTTTTTGATTTTTCGGCATAAAATCACGAATTTGTTTTATTTGTTATGCCGATGAAGCTAATTTAAAAAGAGTACAACACTATATTCACTAATAAATAACGAGGCATGTCAACTGATAGTAACTAACAATGATAAATGCGCAGCAGAGGTATAAACTCAATTAAGCGTCGGAAAATCGTTTCCTGTAGTTCATATCTTCAAAACTAGGGTCAACGCAATAATAGTGTCGAGAGCTAAATTTTCCAAAATATTTGACCAAAATCAACGTTCTCAGCAGTTGGAAGGTTAAAACTATTTTCTTAGTACTCACAGAAATTTGAAATATTTTTGAAATAGAAAATTTTTCTACTAAATTTATAAAAATAATTTAATGTCATTACTATTTTTGATATCAGTCAGTACTAATTATTTTCAAAGTCATTTAATTTAGCTTAATTTTTAAATTAAAAACTTTTTCCTCATAATTCCTTATATATTTGTACAAATATCTTAGAAGGTTAAACCTTCAAAAAAAAAATTATCTTTTTATTTATACAAAAAAAAAAAAATCCAATTAATTTACCTTTGATCGAATTATAAATGGAAAGGTTTCACAGAATAATTTGTATAACTAATAAACTAAATTTGATCAAATATTAATCCAGATTTCTAGATTAGATAAAAAGTGTTTAAAGTAATGTAAAAAAAAAAATGTAGAAAACTTAAAATATACTTTCAGTTCAAAGTTAAAGATCATAAAACATTTATTTGAATTTATAAGTTATAACTTGTCATTCAATCCAATTAATTACTTTGTTAAATTGACATTGATATTTAAAGAAACATAAATTTTTAATAATACATATAACAAACAAATCAAATATTTTGTTTTCTGATTAAATAGGAATTATCTATGAAAAATTTGATTATTTACGATAATTTAATATAAAATTTAGGTTAAAATAAAAGGAAGAAAAATGTTTTATGCAGTGATTATTTTTTATTGTTAACTTTCCAATGAGTTCAAAAAACTGAAATATCCTTGCTTTTTACTACAAATAAATATATTGATAATATTGGTAAACAAAAAGTTGGTAAACAAATTTTTTTTAAAGAATCCTACTTAAAATACTTCCTATATTTTTATAATACGATTTAAAAGCAAATTTATGGCGTTTTCAAATCCATTTGCATTAAATACTGAATTTTTGTACTTGATGAGTCCGAAATTTCTCCGAATTGTTCAAATTAAAATTGTCCTTGTTACTTGAACGTCAAATTTTAAGTCTTTCACATCTTACATCCAAAAATGTTATTAGTTCCTCTATTTCTACTGATTGTTGGGAGCCACATTATTTATTATTACATAATTTTCTTTCACATATTTTTTGTTAAAACACTCCAAATCGGAGCATTTTTTCGCAGTGAAAATGACAGAAAAGTACCTCACCAAAATTTCGTTTTTTTTTTTGGAAATTAAATGTAGTAGGTCCAGAGATTCGCTTAAAATGTCGGAAACTCAGAAGTTATGAGATTCAACTGAATTATGTCCTCATACAATTTGCGAAAAAATACTGCAAAATCATGGGACGGGAAGTTTGTGAATAATTCCCTTCGTTCACGTCAGAGAATATTCGTCTTGAACTTGAATAATTTAATCGTCTGACAGCTATGAGGAGAAAAACTAGGCAATAATCGCTCTCCGAACAGTCTAGGAATTGTAAAAAGGTAGTGTAGTGATTCGAAAACACCCTAAATTATTCTGACGTTTGTAAATTACATTTAAATTGTTTTAGTAAATATTAAAAAAAAAACTTTTAATTGTCATCTACAAAAAACTTACTATTCCCATGCTACTTCACTACCGACAAAATAATTTTGAGAAAGCCGAAAATAATATATGTTTTATAGTATTTTTGCAAATTTTCCATTAATAAAAAGCTAAACTTGCAATTTTTTTTCTGGTACATTACATTTTAATGATATCCCCCAGCTAATTAAACCGATTTACAAAAAAAAAAAAAATAGAAATTTAATAAAATTTCTTAGTAAATAAACATTTAATAAAAAAGCTTGTAAATATTAAACTATCTCTTCGTGCTTTTGCTTATAATCCTGGACATAAAACAAATATTATGGTATCACTTTTTTTTTAATTTTTTGGTTTCATTTGTATCTAAGAATCGATTATAAAACAATTGTTATTTAAAAATTAGTTTCACGTGCGAAACGAATTGAAGAGTTCAGTGCCAAAAATTATTATGTTGTTTTTATTTGTTGGTCGTTTGTTGTTTGTTTTCCATTTTGTGAAAATTATAAGATTGGCAATGGTTTTTACGATGTCGAATATAATCGAAATAATGGTAAATTGTCATGAAATATAATTTTTGTGCAGAGAGTTTTTTTTATTTTTTTAATAAAATTTTGACATTTTGTATTTCGATTAATCATTTCAGTTTGTTTCTTTGTGAAACTTTCATTTTTTTTTTAGTAGTAATATATGTTTTATATGCCAAAATCATAAAAATAATATTATAATTATATAGTTTGGATTAGCTCCAATTTAATTATCAAAAAACATGAATCATTTTTTTTTTATTTGGTGAGCTTTAAAAAATAATAATGATGAGTAAAATAGATAGAATAATGTAGAAGACAAACAAATATTTATAATTATATAAAATTTTAATTAAATATTATCGTTACGCTTTGATATTAATCTATAAAATATTTGTTATAGCTACTAATATAATATTTGCTATAATTTCATATTTTATGTCTTTTCACTCTTTTAGTTTTTTTTGTCTGAAAAGAAAACTATGAAAACTATGTAAGAAATATTAGTTTGTAAATATAACAATAAAATGTAATTTCTTTGAATTTTACAAACCATAGCGATGTGCATGGGTTTGAAACTTACGGTCACTGGGTCATCAGATAGAAATATCTTTTATTATATTACAATAACTAAACATTATACAATCTCTTCCTTATAAATAGAAAAATATTTCAAATTTCAACACTTAACATAATTACATGATTATTATGCTGGTTTTATGTGCGTAATTTTATACGACGCTCTGAATCAAAATTTTTGTATTATAAAAGCAAAATGAATGAAAAATTAAATGTAAAGTAGTTGTTAGTAGCATAAAAATTATTAAGCTCACCATATATGCAATTCACACGCTTTGATGGATATTACAATTAAATCGGGAGACACATTAATTTGTTATTATGCGATAAAATGAACATAAAAATATCATAAAAATATTATTACATATTTATTTCAAATATAATAAAATTAGAAAAAAAAATGATGATAGGTGATGACATGCGGATATGTTGCTGAATTTTTATAAAAATATTAAATTTGTTTAGGCAAATTAAAAATTGGTTTTTTTTTTTACCAGTAGTAAAAGTAAATTAATGTCAAACCTAAGTCAAATTTATGAAATAATTAATCGAAAGTTTTTTTTTTGAATGAAAGTGAAATTAAAGTAGTAAAAGCTTTTTTTTTCTTGACCCTCTCTCTCTCTCTCTCTTGGATATTTTTCAAGATTTTAATTTGAATTTTCCTGGGGAAGTAAGTAAAATAATTATAAATAATGAGTTGAATTGACAAAATTTTTTAGTAATTTTCGTTAGTAAAGCTTGGGCTTACATACAATGTATCGATCAGTTAAGTTTCGAGTAGCCAATTGAAATAATTTGATCTGCCGAAAGCAATCGATTAAGTTTGTCAGTTATTGTATTGTTTATTATATAATTTTACATAATTTTTAATAAATTTTATAAAGTTTTCATCAGCTATTTACGTTTCATAAAAAATTTAATTTTTTTGAAATTGTCAAATTTCATTTCTCTTGAAATTTATTTAAATTGGATTCGTTAAAGTTCAATCATTCCACACTCTATCGCACTTATATGTCCACCTAATCGATTTTCCACACAAATTATATGAAGACGTTAAATTTGAACATATATTTACTTAACGGATCGATATGTAATTGATCAATACATTGTAGCGTAGCTCAAGCTGAACTTAGAGTATAATTTACAAATAAATTTCCAATTTATGTTTTGTAAACAGATTTTGTAAATATTTTTCAATACACACGTACACCTTATTTATAAAGTTAATATTTAATTACATATAAACAGCTAAAAAACATGTTATATTTACCAGATAATATGTTTATGCAGTTTTTACATTCAAATTTTACCTTCTATTACATAAAAAACATCGAACTAAATAAACTATATCAACTAAAATTATATTAAACCCTCCATTAAACCTAAAATTATAAATAGCTGCAATATGTTATAATTTCCATTCACAAATTATTTTTTATGTACATTATATTTAAATTATTATTGAAATAATTCTAAAAAAAAAAAACAAAAAACAAATATAAAATTTATTCACCTGTTCCGCACCCAATTTAACCCACAAAAAATAATCATGTAAATATAAAAACATCTGATCAAACTATCTTGTATAGTCTAGATACAAAATGCGTTACATAGGTGAACTGTGAATATATAAATGAATGCGTCAAATACCACAAGTCCGAATAAAGTAATTTTTTTAAAGAAAAAAAAATATAACATTGCTGACTTAACACAAAAAAAAAATGGTTTATAGAAAGTCAAAGTCGAATCTGAACAAGATCAAAATCATAATAAATTTAATTATGATTGCACAATATCGTTAGACTAGGATTATGTTATTGACTTTTAAATTTACTATTAAATAAGGAATTTTTAGTTGAAATTTGTAATATTTTTAGAGGGTCAAAAATAATGAAGTCTTTTATTTTATTATTTTTTTAACTTATTTATGTAGGGTTTTCGTGTGTAAAATAATTTGATCTGCCGAAACAAATGAGATTAATAAAATATATGATTAATTAATAATTATTTTTGTGTTTATTCAATTATGTCAATTAAATTTTTGGGTGCTGAATTTTTTAAAAAGTAATTTTTCTTTTTTATTTTTTTGGGAGGAGGTTTACAAGGTTAGAAATTGTTTTAATAATTTTATATTTAATTTGGATTTCTTTTGTTGGAATTTAATAGAAGATTATAATTAGTTAAGAATTAGTTTTATTAACTAATTAAGAGTGTTTACATAGTTTTAGTAAAGTTATTTGCATTTTCTTCTTCTTGTTGAGCTACAGATCGTTAAGAGCATAGGCTTCACTTATAGGCTCTCGTAATATTCTATTGAACTTTTGATCAACTAATTTTAAATGGATTCTGAATCATGCTGAAACGTAAATTTTAGCAAATTAATGGTTTTATTAGTGAGACATTTGTTGTTACAACATAGCCTCGACCAGTTTTACAATATGATCTTTTGATTTTATTAGTGGTACTAATTTAAAGCTGCGTAAAATGGGATCAAATATAGCACTTAACCCATCACAGTTTAGCATACTGCCACAGGTGACCTTTAATTAAACCACAAGAAAAATATGAAAACTTTAATAACCACAGCTGTTCTTTAATTAGTGCAAAATGTGCAAGTAAGAAAACTTAGTATACTTCAGGAGGAATATCAGAAAGAGGAATATCTGAAGCAGACCTAGGAATGAATCTACCGTAATATTCTGAAGCAAACTTAAGCGCTGAATCTTCCGTGGATCATTCGTCCATACAATGAGTCAAATTCTTGGTACGGTTTTCCTGCCTCTAGAAAATTGTTCAGGGAAAACCTACCTGTATCTTCTTTGTTAGAATGAGGAACAGTGACGCAACATACAAGGATTTATCCTCTACTTCACAGCATAAGTGTTTTTTGTATTCCTTGGGGATAGAACTCCACAAAATATTTTTGCAGATACAGAAGCATTATGACCCACCCAATTTTCTTTATTTACGTAATTTCCCGCAAATAACTCATTAATTAAATTTACAATTTTTAAATACAAATCATTCACTTATATATTCTCTACCATTGTGAAATATTTTTTTTGGGTTTTGTATGTCACCTCTTGTGAGGTTTAATCTTAATGATAACTCAATGAATTACCATCATAAAAAAATTATGTTAATTCATTTTCTATTGAAACTATTTTCTATAATGGAATAAATTTTTTAGTAAAACATAACTAATTAATCATCTACTGAACTTTAATTTTATTTTTTTATTTTTTTTTTTTGGAGTTGTTATTGTTATTTGTATTGAAAATTTAACAGATTCAATATTAAATTCAATAATGTAATCATAACAAAGATCAAAACATATTAATTTTTGATGGCTTAATTAATATTTAAATTATAAGTATATATTATGCCAGAATAAAAGCCAATTGATCATTCTGTGATTTTATGTTACTTTTTATGTTGTTGTTAGTGTATATGTTGAAATATTATCGAAATCGTGTGATCACCATTACTCACGATCTTCACACAATTCATATTAATATGTCATTGTATTACTTATTGGAAATTTTTTATATTTATGTAAATTTTTTTCTTGTTAAAGAAAGATATTTATTTATTAAATTAAATTCATATTTTAACAATATTGTTAATTGTAATTATGGTGATAATATTTTACTACGTTAAAATACCAAAATGAATAATGTTTTTTTAAAAGAAAATCAAAAGATCGAGATTATTAATTTATGAGTTTAATATCTGAAAATATTGTAGGTGAACTTTTAACCCATTTAGAGCAGAAATTTTGTTTTGAAATAATTAATATTTCAATATGTAGTTATGTTCTTTCCACTGTCGTTCCACTGTGGGTTTCTAAACGTTCAATTGAAATTTCGATCTACTAATTTTATATGGATTCTGAACCATAATTTTTTTTTGAATGAAGAACTTTAATCACAACAAACTTAATTGGTGAGATATTTGTTGTTTGTAAATTGTCTCGACTATTAGTATTTTTCCTAGTCGTAAATTACATTTTATAGTATTTTTATTACTAGTACTACATATTATTTCACTATTTCTAGCACTCCAACACCATTTTTGCTTCTAAATTCCTGATTATCATATTTTCGTATATTATTCGTTAATTATGCGATGGATTATGGTTATGCTATTTTACCAATGTGGCTTTTTAATGAACCGTGGCGTTAAATGGGTTAACAAGTTATTTTTAGAGAAAATAAATTATATTTCTTTGTGTGTTCTGAACAGGATACACAGAATATTTATTTTCTTTGATTAAGCTTCTTCAACATAAATTTATTTCTACAAATCCAAATGTTTTCTGTTCGTTAGACCAGTGTTCGATTAGTATTACATTTGCAGTATTTGATCAATATTACCTTTTATACAGTAATACGATTTGTTATGATTTGCTAATATAGTTCCATATTATTTCAGATTCTGGATCAAAATTTACTATTATTTTGCAAATTATTCAACGCAACATTTACTTCTAATTAAAAACTGGGTAGTCTAGTCATTAAATTTTGCACTTTATGTTTAAATTGTAAAAAAAGTGAAGTGACCATGAAAGGAAATATTCAATTTTATTGTAATTTTTAAGAAAAATCACTTTTTGATTACTTTTTAGATTTGAAAGAATTAACACGCAAATATTTATAAAAAAACATGCTCAAATCAAGGATATTAGTTATTAAATTGTTTAATTTAATATTTCATAACAATTTATACCTAAAAATTTAATTATGTCACACGCTGCAAAGTAAATTTAATTTTGTTTATAATTTTCAGTTTTCACTTACGAAATCCAAAAATAAACAGAAATAAAAGAACTTGATAAAATAAAATTAATGAAAATTAATTTCGAAATAAATTTTACTTTCTTTTCCAAAAAAACAGTCAATGTCAATTGAAACTAAATACAGAAAAATAATTTCTGCAATAAAAATTATTTAGTAAAAAACCAGGAAAATTATAGTTATTCCCGGAAAATATTTACAAATACACGTGTTAATTAAAAATATTTATGAAATATCTGATAAACAAAAAATTTAATTATAACATAAATTTTCATAAAATGCAATTCTACTAAAAAAGTAAAGCAAAATTTTGAAAGCTCGCTCAATGAATGATTTTATATTTACAGAATAATATACAGATTAGCCAAATGGAACGTTTAACATGGTAACAATGTTTGTAAAAAAAAAACTGATTTACAACATAAACATATTATTTTTTTACTGAATATTCTGAAATACAATTTATTTTCCAATTAATGATCATGTCTGGAAAGAACTCAACACGGAAATTATAAAATTTAAAAATCTCAAAAATATTCTTGGGAAATTATGATAATTTGAATGTAAGAACTGGGTCAACATAAATGTATACAATTTCAAAAATTTTAAACTT
Organism: Empis livida; assembly: GCA_963932195.1. Taxonomy (NCBI): domain Eukaryota; kingdom Metazoa; phylum Arthropoda; class Insecta; order Diptera; family Empididae; genus Empis; species Empis livida. The sequence continues at coordinate 33,762,435 of OZ010648.1, forward strand.
TAAGTAAGAAAGTGTTTTCGGAAACGTCTGGTATTTATTGCTGTAATAAGGTAATTGAAACCTAATATTATTTTATAGTGGAATTTAACATTATTATTATTATTATTACTATGTTTTTTTTTTTTAAAAAGAACGTGAAAATATGTTTTTGTTTTTATGAAATTTTCTATGAAATAAATAATATTTCGAAATTTTTTAATGCCAAGAATAAAAAAAAACCAAATAGGGAATTCACGTTTCTTAAGGTGTGGCATTAAATGGTCGAGTTTTTTTTATTAACAGGTAAATTACAGGTAGTTATGTTACAAAAAATTATTATTAAAAAAAAACCAACTTATAATTGAAGATTTATCTTTGTAGCTGAATCATTATGGCAGCATTTAATAGGATATAAGATTTTAGTTTGTTTACGAATGAACGAGAACATAATACATAATTTGCAGTAACCTGTAATTTTCTTGTCTGAAAATATTATTGAAACAATAAACTCATTAGAAGAAACAATAATAAAAGTAATTTTGCACGAAAAAAAAAAAAAAAAAAAAAAAATTGAAAAGGGAAAATTATTTTCCTCGACTTTCATATTAGATATTATACAGAAAATTTTTCATATTTTTCAAATTTTTAAATCATAAAAAAAAAAATTGCCATAAGTTTTTAACTCAGCATATGATCAAAAAAATATTATCATAATTTTGAATTTTTCCGGTTACAAATTTAGGGGTTTGATAATTGAAGAGCTTAGTTGATAAAGGTGTTAAGTGAAATTTTTATGGAATGAAATATTGTCACAAAATTAAATTACAAAATGTTTGTTTTTAGATACAGTGTTCTTTATTTTCGAATATTTTTAAATAAACTTATTTAGAACATTTAGATTTAGAACTTGTAAACAAACTGAGCGATTTCGGCGAGATTTACTCAAAATTAAAATGTCACTAATTGTCAAATATAAAATTTGAAAATATAAGTAAATTTGAAATTGTAATTAAGTACTGGAAAAAAATTACTCAAAACTGTATATACAAAATTTTGACTACAGCACCTTGAATGTATCATAAATCAAGTAAGATACTCAAATATGCGAAAAGATTATTTTGATAATTTTAAAAACTTTAAAGATCAAAAATTAGATTAATTTTACATTTTAAACCATATAAAAAAAGTGTTTACAATTAAATATATGCTATTAGTCAAAGTGAAACTATAATTATTCAAAAATAATTATAATGTTCACAAGTAAAAACTATACAATTTCCCAGAATTGTTTCAAGTATTAGTATAATTTATATTCCGATAAAATGAAATAATTTTCTCAAAACATTTTTTTTTTGTAAAATTATCTGTGAAGCATAAGTGAAAAAAAAAAATAAATAAATTTCTATTTTTTACATTATTAAAGATCCACTTTTTTTTTATTATATTTTTCTTGTCGCCAGAACATCTGAACCAAATCTCATTTCCATGGTGCTTTTCCATATAATAAAGTTTTTCTTATTCCGGCATGAAAATAAATTAAATAAAAAATATTTTCAACGATTTTCTTTAAAAAAAAAAAAAATTAGAACAATTTTCCTTCAAGGTAAAATGTGTTTTTTTGTTGTTGTAATTCACTTTTGATTTTCACTGAGGAAATTTTTTTTTGACATAGTGTTAAAAGAATTTGCTTTCATCTTCGTGTTTATTAATTACATGAAGATTTAATATACTATTTTTGAATTAACATGTGAATTTGAATGAGTGAAAAGAAATTAATAAAATTTTAAAATTGAATATGTAAATTATGACATAATTTTATAATTTCCATTAAATAGTAAATCAATTTTATATATTATTTTCATAAATGATTATATTTAATTAATTAATATTAGTGTATTTTTATCAAATCAAATTTTTTATGAAATTTCAATTCATTATAGAATTGTAAATTAAATCAAATTTCGAATTGTATATGAATTTACAGAATGCAACGTATTTATGAAAATTTATGAATTTAGTGATTATTTTAAAATATTAAATGTTGAAATTTCAAATTCATTATGATATGAAATACAAACATTTTATCAAATTTTACACGAATTCTATTTAAATTTATTAATATGTATTTAAATAAAGGAGCTAACTTACAAAATGACAATTTACTATTCTACAAATTAAAACCTCATATATTTAAAAAACTTAATTAATTGAAAAATTCCAAATATTCGAATTGAGTAGAATTCGAAAAAACTTAATTATGATACTTCCGGTGAATAAAATAATTCGTGCAGTGTTATTTATGTTATCGCTAATTGCAGCGACATCTAACGGGAATATAAGTCAAGAATTCCGGGTTTTAGTATAACCAATAGTATGTAAAAGTTTAACCAAAAGCTAGTAAAAGTTTAGCGAAAATAATTTTTAAATTTCAAATCTTTTTTTTGTTTTGATTCCAAAAGCTTTGAAATATTTTAACCCATTTAGTCCATCGTAAAAAAAATTTAACTCATATTTTGTTCAAAAATTATATACAGGTTTTCAAAAAAGTTCTGTAAATATTTCTTCTTCAATGGTGGAACAGCCAATATCGAGGTTATTTGTATATGGATTCCTAACTCTAAATTTCTTTAAAAATTATAATTGCAACAAGGTAATGGTTTTTAATTAGTGACACATTTGTTGTTACCAAATGGACTCCACTGTTAGTGTTTTTCCGAGTCCTAACATACATTTTATTGTTCGTTTGTTTCTGGTACTCATTTAAAGTTGAGTAAACTTAGATTGATGCCTCAAAAGGAAGTTGAACACAGTACTTAGCGCACAACAACTTAGTGCACTATCATTAAAAGGAAGTTTTATATATTTTAATATATAAAACTTCCTTTTAATTTCAATGGTTTTGTGATTCTAAAATAATATTTTATTTTTCAACGGTTTACTCACGATTGAAAACTGAACTTATATTTTTCTTTTAAATACATAGTAAAATATTTGTGACACTTATACATAAAAATAATGAATATGCTTACTGAAAGTTCATCACGTGAATGAATTAATGTTGACAAGAAACACCCACAGCGCAAAACACATTCAAAAATTGGCACGGATCATAATTCTATTATAAATGAGTTCTATTGTACAAATTGTTTATTTTGTCAACTCTCAGTACAAGCGACGAAAATTAATTAATATAAAAAAATTATACAAATTTTATTGAAAACATGATCAGATTTTATAAATGACGATAATTTTAAATTTCGAAATGATGATCATTTAAAACCATATTTTACAGTTAAAATAAGAGTTAATTTACATCAAATGATCAAATGATTAATTCCAAAGCTTTACTTTCAAAATTTATGCTAAACATTTTTTGATTAATTTCAGAATTTACGTATCTATAGACAATTTACAACATAATATAAACTTTTTAGAAATTATAGTCTGTTCGTTTGACCTTAATTTTTTAAAGTTTTACATAATTTTCTTATAAAAAACCAAGAAATCTTCACCTAAGTTAACATATATATATTTTTATGTTATAAACTTTAAGCGATAATGAAAATTTTTTTTTTTTTTTTTATATACCTGCACTTAATTTACCTCATCAATTATTATGCATTTTACATTGAAGATATATAATCGTGGTTTACTGCACTTTTCAATGTTTTAATATATTTGTGTATAAATATTAGCAAATAATTTGTATAGCATAAATTCATGAATGTTATTAAATTTTATGTAATAAAATACAAAATTAGTTTAATGATAATTTTATGCATTAATAAATAATAATAATTCTTTTTATGCTACTAAACAAATTGCATCCCTAATTCAGATATTTTTTTTAAAATTATATTTCAATTGTTTGTTTATATATTCTATACTTGTAAATTTAAATGTTAATTTTATGTTTTTATTGAGCATTGTATATGTTTTTTTTTTAAAAAACAAATTAAGTATATATTCTTTAATATTAAATTAAGAAATATGTCAAGTTTATTATAATTGTTATTTTAATTTATAAAATTTTTGGTTATTAATCATTTTTTTTTTTTTTGATGTAATAAAAAGTTACGAGACATATTGAAATAGTGTACATAATTTATTAAATTATGTAAGTGAAATAATTTGTAATAAAATCTTTAATAACCAAATATTCGCGATATAAATTTTATATTTTATGAAAGCAGATAATCTCAGTTATGCTCACAATAAAGTTCCGTAAATAAAAATCATTTAAAAAAGCTTTTTAAATTTGAAATAATATCGTAATTTTAGTTTTGAATTTTAATAATGTAATAAAAAATAATGATTTCTATCCAAAACATATATAAATATGTATACAACATTATTGACCATATTTTTTATAGATTGCAATAAAGCATACAATCATATATTCTAAAGAGAAATCAAAATTGATAAACTAATTTTCAATCTATAATATTGTATTTTTTATTCATTTAAAAGAAACTTCAGATAACAAATAGTCAAAAACGATGCGCAACAGAACTGTTGTACAGTAGTTTAAAAATTATGGGCTCTTTTTGAATACTTTATGATTATATTGCAATGTTTGTAGTACTTGTAAAATCCGGAAATTAAACATTAATATATTTTACTCAGAATTTGACAATTGGCAAAAACCAGAAATTGACAATTTTTTATTCATTAAATTGTCATCATTTTTGCCAACTGTTTTAAATTATATTTGTAAGTGAAATATATAATATTTTGCGACTTCTACCAATAGATTATCTTCAGTAGAGAGGTCTTTAAAAATCTTTAATCGATTTTGACAGAAAGTTCTTCTTAAAACTTACTAACTGTAGTGGCCTACCAATAGTTTATGTGTGCATTTAACATGTGAAATAATAATTTTAGAAAAATTTTACTAACCAGACTAATATAAACGATTTTATGCCACCCAAAAATGCTCTAAAAATGAATCAAAACTAATTATATTACAATGAATGGCATTATTTATAAATATTTATGGTTGATAATAAATATAGATAAAATATCTCAGATAGTATATCAGTCAATTTTGTATATTTTAGAATAAATATTGTGAATATTTTATTTTTCTATGCTCAGTTTATTATTATTACTTGAATTAATCATATCTTCACAAAAATTTTCCAAATCATGACACAAATTCAAATTCTATTTTTATTAATTTTATATATTTTTAATCTAACTTATGCTTTTAAGGTAAGCTTAATTTGATTTTTTTTTTATCAAATACTCATTTAAATGAATTTAATATACAGTATGATCCAATTGTTATTGTACATGGTGGTGCTGGTGATATACCCGATTCATCAGTACAATATAAAATAAAAGGTGTTAAATTAGCTGTCCGACTTGGTTATAAAAAATTACAAGAAACTGATAATGTATTAGATGCTGTTGAAGAATCAGTACGTAGTATGGAATTAGATGAATATTTTAATGCTGGTTATGGTTCTGTATTAACATGGAATAGTGAAGTTGAAGCAGATGCATCTATAATGAATGGAAAAAATTTAGAAGCTGGTTGTGTATCAATTGTTAAAAATATTTTACATCCAATATCGTTAGCACGTAAAGTTATGGAAAAAACCCAACATAATTATATAGCTGGAGATGGTGTTATGGAATTTGCTAAAGAACAAAATATTGATATATTACCAGATGGCTCATTGGTAACAAAAAGATCTCTACAAGCCTTAGAAGATTATAAAAAATGTCATAATAAAACTACAAAAATGATGAGAAATATATTAAAATGTCAAGCAATGAAATTTGGTGAACCTGGAACTGTTGGTGCAGTTGCAATTGATTCGTATGGTAATATTGCAGTAGCAACATCAACTGGTGGTATGACTGGTAAATTACCAGGTCGTATTGGTGATTCATCAATTTTAGGTGCTGGTACATATGCTGATAATAAATTTGGTGGTATATCTGTAACTGGTTATGGTGAAATGATTATGAGATATAATGTTGCACAGAAAATTTTACAATTAATTCAATATAAACCAGTCAGTATACAAATTGCTGTTGAAAAAGTATTAGAAGATATGAATAAACGTTTAAATGGAACTGCTGGTGTTATAGCGTTAGATGCTAAAAATAATGTTGGTATATATTTTACATCTAAGAAAATGGCATGGGCCTATCAAAATAGTACAACTCTTCATTATGGTATGAAGAAAGGTGATGATTTTATTGAACCAGTTTTAAATTAAATAATTTTTTTGGAAATATAAAAAAATTGTAAAATTATATAAGTCATATTTTTTTAAAATAGTAAAAATTTAGTGAAGACAGTCAGTAAGTAATAAAAAAATATATTAATGGTAAATTATTAAATTTGTAAAGTCACTGGAAACACTTCTATTTAAATCTATTTTACGAAGAACTATTATTTAAGAATTTAACAAGCTTTCAGATTTGATCAAGTTACATAATTTTAATTATAAGCATGTTTTTAAGATTATATGGTGACAATTATAATCATAATTATTTTTTTTATATGATTTTTTATTGATTAATGATGACTTTATAAAACTGTTAAATATGTAAAAAAAAAAAGAATTTAAAATTTAAATAGTCGTGGGATGGCTATTATGAAATATTATTTTAACCAATTTGTTTTATAGTAATAATTATAAATATCCGTGCTAATTTTGAAGTGGTAAGAACATCATGATTTACATTAATAAAACATGTTATTGTTTAAATTCCAGGTGTTTAATTAAAATTTATGATTTATACAATATTTGAATAATAATTTTGCAATATTTGACTTATATTTTAGAATAATTAATATAATTGAAGATGCCGTCAATCAAAACGTAGACTTTTGAAATTATCGTGTTCTAGACAAAATAAAATATGAATATTAAGTTTATGAATGACTCAGTAATTTATTTTATTCTAAGTATGACGGTTTGGTACTTCAAATATTTTATCGGTGATATATCAAAATGACAAGGATTAAATTATTTAGAATTTAATAAATCTTAAAGCAAAGATTTGGTTATGTAAAGGACAAAATCTACAGAAATTTACTTTTTATTATGTCTGAATTTTTATGAAATATTAGAATTCACATGTATACTTAATTTTGTTAATCTGTACCGCCATTTTTAATCCCCCACAACTTATTAAATGGGGATGACATTTTTGAAACTATATTTTGCTGGATAATTTTTTGGTTCAGGGTCTTAAAGTAAATAAATTTTATCGGGATTCCCCGAAAATTAAATTTGGAAGCAAATATTTTAAAAAAATTTCTCCTCATTTTATTATGAATTCGATTCGAAAATGATTTTTGTTTGTTTAATTCCAGTGCAGCATTTAAGGCACTAATCTAAAAAAATTAACTTAAACAGGGTTTTTTTCCGACAAAATAAGGATTTATATTATTTGGTTCCACACAAAGAAGTTACATTTTAAAAAAAAAAACTAGAACTAGATTAGAAATAAGCTTTTTCCTGTCACTAATACCACAATTGACAGGTAAACCATACACCAATACATTTTGAAACATAACTTTTAAGATTAAGAGTTTCTTTGGGACTATAAGAGTTTCGATATTTTGTTGATAATTGTGTAATAATTTATATTATCGCATTTTATGATAATTAAGTCAATGTGAATTTGAAAAATTAAGTTTTATATTAAAAATTCCAATGATATTAACCTAGGTATTTAATTGTATCATGGTATCAGCTGTCCATTAATGTTCAAATAATTGCTAGGCAGATTTTCCAATTTCCTTTTCCTACTAAAGAAAATGATCTGAGTTTTAAAAGTGTTAATATTGACTTCAACACTTCTTAATTTAAATATTTAATTTTTAATTTTATGCATTATATCATACTAAATTTTTTTATACAGATAGTTGACATTTTACTTTACTTAAATTTGATTACAATCTTTGCAAAATTTAGGAAAAAAATAAAAACAGAAACTGTAAACGTAATTATCGCATTCTTAATTTAATTAAAATATATGCTAATATGTGAAAATTGAGAAAAAAATAAAACACAAACTAGAAAAATTGCATAAACATAAAAATGTTTCTCAGAACAACTTTCATCTCTTCGTTCAATTTATCAACTAAACTTAAAAAATTTGATTAGAACAAAAAAAACTTGCTAATTATAATTCCAAAATAAATATAAAAAGAATTTCAGTAATTTACAAAATATTTTAAATATTAATGTGAACTTATGTATAGGGGTCAAAAATTTGAAATTAGTGTGAAAAATTAAAGAACCAATGTGTAATGTTAATGACCGATGATCTAGAATTGATATAGTTTTTGTCAAAAAGGGATTTTGGTTAATTTAATTAAAATTTTCAATATAAATACGAAAACTTTTAGAAATTTACAATCAGTAATAAAGAAAGGTTTGAAGATGCAGTTTATTGTTTTCACTACGATTTTGTTTGTTGTTATGGTGTCATCAGCACCAATTTCACCAGAAGAACGGGATTTTATTGTTAATCGAATCAGAAGAAGCTTTGGGGATAATTTGAAAAATATTGGATGGAATAGAAGTAACCCAAGTCAAGTAAATGATGGATTTTTTGGAGATAATATTGGTGATGGATCAACTGACAGTGTGGATGTACCCATAATACAAATTTTCAAATATGTCGGAGAACCCAATGATGATGATTCAAGACTAATTGGTGGCAATAATAATGGTGGTAATAATAATGGTGGCAGATGGCACAGCAGAGGATGGAAAAATTCAGCTGCTTGGAGAAGTAATAGTGCTTGGCAGCACACCGGTACTTGGTAATCTAATATCAGTATTGTAAATGTTCAATAAAGATTTTAAAAAACTTATTCAGAAATTTTTCTTTCTTATATATTTGAGAGCTGATGATTGTTCTTTTAAAATTTGTTTTATAGAATTTTATCTTTATTTATGTGGAATTTTAATTTATTTAAAAACTTATTCAGAAATTTTAGCCAACATTGATTTATAAATGCATTTAAAAGTTTTATTAAAATTATTTTATATTTACAATTTTCATATTTTAAAAAAGTTAGAAAGAAATGGCAGATTTCCAGCTTTACTTATCAATAATGATCTACCTAACCGGACCATCCATGTCCTCCTTGAGATTTTCCCCATCCACCGGATCCACCTTGTTGACTCCAACCGCCACCACCTCCACCTTGTTGTTTACCCCATCCACCACTTCCACCACCTTGTTGCCATCCATTAGATCCGCCACCTCCACCTTGTTTAGCCCATCCACCACCTCCACCACCTTGTTGCCATCCACCGCTTCCACCTTGTTTAGCCCATCCGCCGCCTCCACCACCTTGTTGCCATCCACTTGATCCGCCACCTCCACCACCTTGCTGCCAACCACTACCTCCACCGCCTTGTTGCCAGCCCTTTGATCCACCACCTCCACCACCTTGTTGCCATCCCCTTGATCCACCACCACCACCACCGCCTTGTTGCCATCCATTTGAACCACCTCCCCCTTGTTGCCAACCACCACCACCACCACCCCCACCTCCTCCACCACTTTTCCAACCTCCGCCACCACCACCATTTTGTCCTTGCCAGCCACTAATTTTATTTTGTCCACCACCATTTTGTTGTCCACCCCAACCGCCACCACCACCACCACCACCACTTCGCCATCCTGCAGCTACTGCTGCTAAAGCCAATACACAAATAAAGATTTTCATTATTTAAACAAACTTTTTTTATCAATTTTTAATAAAAAATTATAAAGAAAATTTAATATAATTATTCTGATTGATATTTATTCTAAGACTGATGCTTTTTACAATTTATTATCGGTTATTTATACTAATTTTAGTAGCTTGGAAATTATATGAATTATCTATAATGTGGAAAAGTTTTAAAAAAATATATAGAATATATAAATAGAAACAATTACATACTTAGACAAGTGGTATTAACTAAAGATAGTCAAGTCAAGCACTTCAAAAACACTTCACTTACATTATTATAATTGTACATATAAATGGTTAACAATTTAGAGAAAAAAAACATAATAATATTAATTCTTATAAAAAATTATATAAAATTAAAGAGATGGACATGAACTTTTTTATTTATTTTAATAGTATTTATAATAAAACTAATTCAATACTAAAACTTAACTAAGAAAAGATTGTTTAAAGAATATACTAAGGTTTGTTAGAATACATTTGAATGAAATTTTATTAAAATTCCTAAATTTTATATAAGAAATTAGTAAAATTAATATAAAAATATTTCTTTCCTATGGTACAATTAGTATTATAGGATATTAGTAGCTCTACAATAGTTTTTCCAAAATATCACATAAGTCTAGTGTACTGAATTGATTTCGTAGACCACGTAATTCAAATTGGCAAATTACCTTTTATATTGAGCAATATTAGTCTTAAAATTGTAAGTGTTAAAGGATTTTTCCTTTGAAGCATAAATCTTAAAGGAGAATTTAAGGGGTTATTCGTATTATGCTAATTATTAGACCAAGTTGAATATTTCTATAAAGAAAATGGTATGATTATATCATGTGGTAAAACTTGAAGAATTTTTTTTGAAAAATTTCACCGAATTGTTAATGGAGAAAACTCTCTGCAGTCAAATTCAGAAATTGGTTTTTTTTTTTAAACTGCACATTAAATAATTCAATTTAGTTAACAGACAAAACATTTAAATATTTAATCTTGTTTTTTTTTTTTTTTTTAAATATGCTTAAAACATATGAAAGGATGATTTGGTTACGGATGACATAAACAAAGACCTAATTTTATATATATTTTTTTTTATGAAATAATTAATAGTTTTTTTTTATTATTTTTGTGTTGATAGTTTTATGATTTTTCAAATTCATAATAAAATTTATTTAAAATCATAGACACAAAAAAAAAGGCTATGGTAAAATAGTTAGAGAGGGGTTTTTACACTTCAGGTGCACTTAACATTTAATAATTCAAATTAATTGTAGTATAATTTATATTGTTGGCACATTAAAAACTGAAGTTTATTGATTCGTGATCATTATTATAATTTCCTTATGTATAAAAAAAAAATAATATAAAATTAGAAAAATATTTGTTTAAATGTTTAAATGCGTTTTTCGTGCATAATGATGTAATAATATATTTACACATATTAAATTATTTAGTTTAATTCAAATTTCTTGATTGAATGCCAAGAAAATATAGTTAGCAGGTGTCGAATATAATATTTTTTTTTTTTTTGAAGAAGAATCATCATAATTTATTTTTAAAATTGCAATTTGTCAATGCGAAGAATATTCTGAATAAGAAAAAAATAGTATATTTAATTTTCTGGTTTTTTTTTTTTTTTTGTTTCTTATGGTCTCAATTGAAAAAGAAACAAAAACTAATTAACTATGATTATGTAAGTATAATTATATTCTATTTTGAATAGAAAACATTGAAAATCTTATTTTATTATCACGAAATTATAATCATATAAGCATTGATGTGAGAATGGTATAAAATTTTTTAGAAATGAATTTTTTAATGTCAATATAAAAAATAGTGAGTGAGTGGATTTAGTTAAATTTTTATTTTAAATTTAAATCTAGAATTCAGACTTTAGTTAAATAAAATTTTTAAAAGAAAATGCTAGTGTAAATTTTGTGAAATTTTTAAAGAAATTTTTTATAAAAAAGAATTCTTATTTTAATCAAAATGATTAATGTTATATGTAATAATAAAATAAAAATATTAAGCGACAAACTTGTTTAAAAATGTCTACAGGGAATTTTTTTTCTACCAAAAAATTTATTTACGCCATTTGAAATTATATCTAAATTTAAAAATGTGACAAAAACAAAAATTAAACAGGTAATCATTAAAATGTACAATAAAAATAAAATTATTATACTAAGTTTGTTTTGATAATTTTTAGCTTTGAACTTGATCCATAAAATTAATTAACTTGTATTGTATTCATTCATTTCATAGTAGACTTTAAAGTTTGTCAATAATTTTGCTCTATAAATAATCGAAACTTTTAAGAATTAATCTTAATTATTGTATTCAATCAGGGTGGAATAGGCTATTTGTGAAAAGTGTTAATAGAAATTGTATTTTTGTGAATATAATTAAAAGAAATGAAATTTTTCTTAATATTTTTTTTCGCTTTAATTTGTGTGGCCGCAGGACAATTTGGTCGCCGTGGCGGTGGTGGTGGCAGAAACGGTAGAAGAGGCGGCGGTGGAGGTGGACGCAGAGGAGGTGGAGGATTTGGTGGTGGAGGATTCGGTGGTGGAGGATTTGGTGGTGGTGGCAGAGGATTTCAAAGTGGAGGATTTGGTGGCCAACGCGGTTTTATTGGAGGAGGACCATGCTTTTGCAGATAAATTTCGGTTTTGTTTTTATATTCCAAAATTGAAAATAAATTATTAACTAAATATGTATATACCAGAATAAAATATTTCTAAAAATATAATACAAAATTTCATAATAATGGTTATTAACAAGAAAATTATGTAATAAATCTAAGTATATGTATATCTATTTTTTGTGAGAATATCTATAATTTTTTAGTGTTTTTTTCGTAATTTCATAATGAAATCATAAATTTGTTTTCATTAGCCTCAATAAATAATATTTTAAGATTGTTTATAAAGGGTTAAAGATATAAATAAAATTAACATATTTTATTAGCATGTCTAATAAAACTATTACACAAAATTCAATACGAGTACTGGATGTACTAAAAATATTAACATTAAATGTATTGCTTGAAAAAACCTTGTTTCTCAATCAATTTTAAGAGCATAATTGAAATTGAAAGTGGAATTTATTAATATTTACATGAATTTTTTTTTTGTGTGATGAATATTAAATGATTTGCAATATATAATTCCTATTTGATTCTGAAATAGGAACTATAACTATATGAAATTTACAAAATGAAATTTTTATGACATAGTACTCTGAGTAAGCAAAATTATATTTTTGAAACCGGATAACTATGTTATGTTAACATTTTTGGTAATTTTAAATAAACTAATGTATAATCAAAAAAAAATGATCAGCTTAAAAAATAATACAAAACAAAACAGCTTTATGAACGAGCACTTAATACTCGTTAAAAAATTACGTGATGATCTATATAAAAATTAATTAAAATGATTAATATTGTAATTAATACTAAAATATTATTAAAACGAAAATGTTAAGCGACAAACTTGCTTTAAAATGTGTGAAATGAAAGCTTTTTTTCACCAAAAATATATTTACGCAATTCGAAATTATATCTTAATTTAATTAATTTGAAGAACTTTTGTGAACTGCACATCAACCTAAGCAATTGTGTGCACTGCACATTAACTAATTTTAAAAATGATTTTAAAACCGTAATTTATAATTATTGTACAATAATATTATTTTTTTTAAGTAAGAGAAACAAAAGTATTAAGCGACGAACTTGATTTAATTAAATTTCTATACTAACAAAAAAAAAAATTAATATTCACCGAAATAATTAATTCATTTGAAGAATTAAAGACATTTACATAGTCTTATATTTGCTGTGAACTTGGAATCTATTTTTCTTGGAAATTTCTAGTCCATATTATAAATGCATTAGTTCTTTAACTAAAATTTCTCAATAAATAACTAATAACTAATAATAAACTGATACAACTTGTAACAATAAATACAATAAGTAAATCAAACATTTCAACAAGTCCTCATTTGGTTGTCTATTTGTCCATAAAAAAAAGTTATTAAATTTTAACCTAAAAATAACCAAATCATAAAAACCTGTAATTTAATAAATTTCAAATCGATTATCTACAATTATTTCAATATTTTTATAATACAGCATTACAAAAAAAAGAAAAAAAAAACGACAAACGAAAGAAATAGATTCTATTTTTGAAATTTTTAATTAAAAATCAAGGAATTACATCATCATTTACAGCTCAATCCTTGTAATTAAATTCCAAATTATTTAAATATATAGTTTTGTTAACAAATACTTTAGTTTACCACAAATATGTTAATAAATAACAAACTACTAAAGCTATATTTACAAAATTGAATTAAAATTATTAAAAAAGAAAATTTATAGTAATAATGAGTATCAAATATAACTGACATGTCACGTTGATCGGGGTTTTTTTGAAGGTTATGTTTAACAAAAAACGGAGACCAAGGAACTGATTATTACTAATAATGGATGGTTTCGAACAATATATTTTCAAATGAACTACAAATTATTATTGTGTTCATTTGAAATAAATTTATTATTAGGTGCCAATGCTTTTGCCATTTTTAAGAGAATAAATTTGTTTCGACAATAAAAGTAATGAAGAATTGAAAGTAATAAAAGTATTGAATTGAAATATGAATATAGAAGAATTAATAAAATTCTCTGTAATGTAACCACATGGAATTTAAAGTAATTTTGTTGGTAATAAGTATTTTTATTACTGATTATTGCATTTCATATTTCGGTGCAATTGAAACGTAATATAACATTAAAAACGGTTAGATTCCTTGCCACTGAAAGCACAATCAAATATTATATAAGAATTGCTAAACTGAGAAAATATAGAATTTAAAGTAATTTGATTTATAACAAATGCTTGGCACATTTCGTTGCAATTGAAATGTAATATAAATTTCAGTTCAAAAATAATATAATAGTATTATTATTAAGAAAAGTTAGATTTTCCACTGAAAATACAATCTAAAATTATACATAACTTACTTTAATTGTTTTTTTTTAAATATAAAAATTAATTTTTAGTAAACTTAAATACGGATGCTTTTTTTTCTACTCGATTTAAATTTTAAATTTCCGTTTATTTTTCACTTGCATTCATAATTAAAAAAATCTAACTATATATTTCCACAATTCTTACAAAAACTAGATAAAATTATTTCATCAAAAATTTAAATTCTATGGATTTGTGAAGATGTTATTTTCCCAACACAAAACGCAATCATTGAAAATTAATTGAGTGTTAATATTAAAATTTAATGCAAATAGTTAAACAATAGAAAAATTAACTTTAAAATAATCTACAACTTAATTAGCTCTAAGTTAGTACTTGAAATTTTTTGTAAAATATATATAGACTACTAAAAATATTAGGGTTATTTCTCTGGTAAGTAATTATGATACTATTATACTTAGCAATGGAAAAAACATAGAAACATGTTGGACGTTTGTATATAAATAGCCAAGTGTAATAAACAATTAGCATCAGTACGAATTCTGAAATCGTTAAGTAACTATGAAATTATTTATTGGATTTTTGGCGTTAGTTGTAACAGCTACGGCCGGATTTATAGGTGGAAGCGGATGGTCGTCCGGATGGCCTAGCGGTGGTGGTTGGTCTGGAGGAGGAAGAGGTGGTTGGCAAAGAAGTTCTGGTGGTTGGAATGTAGGTGGTGGTGGTGGTGGATGGAAATCTGGTGATGCAATTAGTGGTGGTGGATGGAATGGTGGTTGGAGTAGCAGTTCACCAAAAATCAAAGTAGTTAAAGTTATATCAAGTGGTGGTAGTGGCGGATGGTCTAGTGGTGGACATGGTGGATGGAGCAATGGTGGAGGTGGATGGAGCAGTGGTGGTGGTGGGCGTGGATGGAGTAGTGGAGAAGGTGGGCGTGCATGGAGTAGTGGTGGAGGCGGATGGTGGTAATAAGATAGAAATATATATTTATTGTAAAAGTTTGTAAAATGTACTTGATTTTTGTACTTGATTCTCATTTTTCATAATTATTTTATTCGCCTAATTGATTTAAGAAACCGTTACAAAATTCGTAGATTTGTTTTTTTTTTTGTAGATAAAATTCGATTTATTTATAAGATATTCAGTATGATATATTAATAACAATACCAATTGTTTAAGCATTATTAATAATTCTAAAATAAAGTTTAAAAGCTCAAGAAAATCTTATTATTAATAGAAAAAAGTCTGCCGGATATAAACACTAAAAAAATATAATTTAAATTAGTAATTCTAATTAAATTGCATAGTCATCAGAACATCTTTAGTTTTACATACATTTTTTTCTATTATTCTTTAAATATCAGCCAAGACTTAATGTATTTGGACGAATAACACAATTGCTTTAAATTAATTCATTTTAATTTTTTTCTTTAAATATTTTTGAATAGCAACAATATTTAACAATATTAAACAATCTAAATTAATCTTAAAGGTTTTTACATCTCACCATTAAAAATTAATATTGATACAAGTTGTTAGCATTGATTCTATGTGGCGATGACAGAAAGCCCATAATATAAAAGCTCAAAAATAATTGAGTTTCAGCATCAGTTAAACAGTTCAATTTTTGGTGATCAAACGCATTTTGAATCAAGAAATTAAAATGAAGACTTTTATTTTATTATTTGTAATTGTGGCAGTAGCATCTGCTGGTTATATTGGTGGATACACTGGAGGATATGGTGGCGGATACGCTAATGGATATGGATATAGTAGTGGGCACAATGGTGGATATGGTGGCGGATATGGTGCTGGATATGGTGGTGGATATGGGGGCGGATATGGAAAAGGTTGGTCAAATGGATGGAGCGGAAATGGTGGATGGCTGCCAAGTAAAACAATCTCAGCAGTTCGTGTTGTACCAAGTTATAGTGGATGGAATAATGGTGGTTGGAATAATGCCGGCTGGAATAATGGCGGTTGGAATAATGGTGGTTGGAATAATGGTGGTTGGAACAATGGTGGTTGGAATAAAGGTGGATGGAATAATGGTGGATTGAGCTATGGTAGCTTGAACAGAGGAGGTTATAGTAACGGTTGGTGGTAATTATCCTATTTTAATCAGGATACTATCATGTAATTTTAATCAGGATACTATCATGTTGGTTGTTTTTAATTTGTTCTTTAAATTATTTTATTATATATGATACTAAATAAAAACCCAGAATTTATAAAATTTGTTTTGTTTTAAAAAAAATTATTTTAAAAAAATATATTCAAGAAAATTATTACAGAAATTTGTCAATAAATTAATATTATGTTAGCGGATTTAGATTTAAATTAAGGACAATAATTTTTTCAAGTCAATCGACAAAATATAGCGTCATCTGTGCTTTTATTGTACAATATATTTAACATAATATTTTTTTTAACAACTTTATTATAATAAGAGATAAATTTAAACTATTACACTTTTTTTCCAAAAATATATTCCGAAATAAATTTACTTTAAAAAATATTACATTTAAGAGTTTACCTGTTACTATTAAAAACCAATAACAAGGTAAAAGTCATAAAATTAAAATAAGAATTTAAATATACTATTAATTGAAAATTATATTATCCATAACACCAAAAACTTATATAAAATTCCCATCACAGATTTTTTTGTTAAGTAAACGTACTGAAGTTTACAATGTTAAAAACATTAAATACATTTTAAAAACCGATCATCCGATTAAAATTCAGATATGGAGCTATTATGATAATAATTATTGATTTCTTGCTTTTAAGACAGTTAATTTTTATCAATTGTCAACTTTTTCAATGTTAATTATGTTTTTATTTTCACGTGAATACACAAAAAAAGTAATTGGAAAAATGATTTAAAAATCTTGAATTTAATTTGTCACCCAAAAATTTTAAAATTAAAATTATTTTGGCAATAATTTACAAAATTTAGGAAATTGTTTTGAAAATTAATTACATTTTGAAAATGGATTATTCATTTTTTCGGAAAAATTTACATTTTTGACTATTTTTTCTCAAGACTTTATTATATTATTTTTAGTGAAAAATATTAAAAATGTATCTAAAATATTTATCTAAAATATTTCGCTTTCATGAAATTTGCTATGATCATAAGATATTACAAAAAACTTTAAAAATCTTTAAAATTGTACATTTTTATTTGAAGATTTGTAGTAAAAAAAAAATTTAATTAATTTGATTTTTGTTGGTAATTATAAAAAATAAACAACAAATTAATTATTATAATAAAAGTACAATTAGAATCTCTTTTTGAATAGCAAACATTGAGAAACTAATTTTGGTCGAATGAAAATGAAATCATGGAACATAAACTGCCAGTGTTTAATATTTATTATTTGATACAACTTATTTTAATTTAAAGTACAGTGCAAAATTTGTAGGTGAATTTTAATATAGTTTATGAAATAGTGAAAAAATCTAGTAAAATTTTTAATTTGAAGTTATACAATAAAAAATCTATTTATAAAAAATTTGTTATTTTCTATATTTATATTTTTTGATGCGTCCAATTCTAAAACCCAGTCCAAGTGATTTTGAGTAAACACAGTTTTATGTTATGTCAGCGCATATAAAATCTTCAGAGTTTCCATTTTTCTATTGTATATTTATTTTAAAGAATATTTGTACACAGGCTGTTGAAGACAACGAATAACTTCATTTGCGATCACTAGTAATTTGTTGTTGAAAATAGTTAAGGTCCATTTTAGAAATTGACGCCTCAATTATTTATTTGTAAAAATTTCCTAGAAATATTAATAATAAAATGAATCAATTAAAACAAAAATGTTAAGCGACAAACTTGTTTTAAAGTATTAAATTAAAATTGTTTCATTAAATTTATAAAATAGAGATGTTTATATTATTTAAATATTAAGTTGTTACTAAGATTTTTCAAAATTATAAAAATTGTAAGAAAATAATAAATATTAATTAAAATTTGACATAATTTATGGAAATTGTTTTAGTTTGTCTATATCATCTACCACAGCAGTTGGTTAGTTGGTTTAATATTTTCATCCAAGTTTAATGTTAGATAATTTTTGTTATTTTAATTAAGTATAGTTTGTTTTCATCAATAAAATATAAATATTTTTCATTTATACTAATTCAAAAAATTTTCATTTTTAATAAAATGAATTACACAATTTATATCAATTTATGTAAACGATATACCACAAGTCATTTTTATTAATCATAATACTAATAATAGTAATTACTTATTGATTTAATGTAATGAATTTTTTTAAAGTTAATAAACTCGAAGTTTTCGATAATAAAAAGTATCAAGGTGTTGTCAATTACATATTATTTAATAAGTTGTAAATTATATTATTTAAATTAATACTTTTATGATTATTATTTTTAAAAAAATTGTACAACTTTCAGTTGTTAGCATTGATTCTATTTTGTTGCAATGGCAAAAATTCCAATATATAAACTCAGAAATAATTTGTTTCCAGCATCAGTTTAATAATTCGATTTTTGGTGATCAAACGCATTTTGAATCCAAAAATAAAATAAAAATGAAGACTTTACTTTTATTATTTGTAATTGTGGCAGTAGCATCTGCTGGTTATATCAGAGGATATAGCGGAGGATATGGTGGTGGATATGGTGGAGGATATGGAAGAGGTTGGTCCAATGGATGGAGTGGAAATAGTGGATGGTTGCCCAGTAAAAGAATTTCAGTAGTTCGTGTTGTGCCAACTTATAGTGGATGGAATAATGGCGGTTGGAATAATGGTGGTTGGAATAATGGTGGATGGAATAATGGCGGATGGAATTATGGTGGTTCCAACAAAGGTTGGAATAGTGGTTGGTGGTAATATTCTAGATATTTTAAGTGATATTGTGTTTGTTCTTTTATAATTTGTTCTTTAATTTATTTTATAATATTTTATACTGAATAAAGAACCAAAATGAAATTTAATTTACAAATTTTCATTTAAAATGTAATATTAATCGACTTCAAATAGTGATTTGAGTGAAATAGGGAATTACTGTGATAAAAATTAACTTAAATTTATATTCAATTTATTTTATTAATTTATAAAATTAGTTTTTGGTTATTTAAAATATAATTTTTCGCATTCGCCTAAATTTATGCAATTATTTTCAGCCTATAAAATATTTTTTTTTTAAATTAAAATAAATTGAAAGTAAAGTGATATGATTATAGTTAAAAATTAAAAAACAAATCATATGAGAGATATTTTTTTAAAACATTTCTAAAACAAACCAACTACTTTACTTATTATCTCTGGTAGTGGTAGCAACCACTTAACCGATTTTTTCTGCAAAATTCAACAAAATATTATCGAACAGAGAAATTATTATGAACAAGTATCATCATTTAAATTTGTTTAATTAAAACAAAATAATTAAATATTACTTTGAAATTTTGTATCAGTGACATGAATTGTTTTCTATTTTATATTTGGATATTTTTTATTAATTTACATAATTGAATTTATGGAATATGGTAATATATTAACAACTGGTTAATTAAATTGAGAAATTATTTATTAATAATGAATTAATTGTTAATAATAGTTAATTAATTATATATCTTTAATTACATAATTGATTTAATACAGCTATTACAGAATTATTCAAAGTTAAAAATTAGATTGTATTTTATGTGTTCAATCAATCAAGTAGGTTTATGCAGATTTTAACCAGACAAAATTAAATATAAATATTTAAATTTGTTTAAGAAAAACTAAAGCATATCTGAAGTATGCATTTAAAGTAATTCAGCAGAATCTTTATCAATTAATTAAATACTTTTTTTAATTTTGACTTTATTAAAATTTATCGAATTTAACCAATTTTTTTAATCATTCGGAACTACTTTTTAGAAAACAAAATCAAAATATCAAAGAAATAAATAACCACTAATTCCAATTTTCAGAACTATACCAAAAGTTGATAAAATTGAAACATTCTTTGTTCGTCATTGTTGTTAGTAGGTGGCCATAACCGTAACAATTTTTCCCGATCTTAAAATTAAATTTTGATGTAATTTTAGATCTGGTACTAATTTAAAGCTGAATAGACTTAGACCAGCATAGCATCTACGTTTCGGACTGGAAGCGAACATATATCTATTTAACCGATTTAGTGTACTACCAAGTAGTACACTCTATACTACCATCGCCGGTCTTCCAAAAGCCTAATTAATAGTGTTCAGTAAAAATCTCAAAAATTCATGGATATAAAAGGAAAATCGATCTTATCAATAGAGCGAATAAGATTGTCGGTGCACTAAAACTTTATAATTACGACTGAATTCCACAGAAATGGTTATCAATTATAACACCCGTGCTTAATATTAAAATTCAATCAATTTATCATTGGTTAAGTTAAGTAATCATCAGAAAAACTTGAATTAGAGACAACATCATGTAAAATTAATTTTACGGAAATTGTTGTTTAAAGCGAAAATAAATGTCACGGTGTGAAAAAATGAAAAAAAAATTATGTTCAATATACATACTCATTAGTCATATAATTAAAAGTACAATTTATTATCACAATAGTTCGTTTGGAAATATATTAACAAACGCTGAAATATTAAATAACTAATTAGATTTTCAAACATATTTCATTACATAAATTTTTTAACTAATAATAATAGTTTTATTCCCGCCTGAAATGTTGAAGAAAATTTTCAAATTTACAATTTATAATAATGACATGTTTACATTTACTGATGCTTTGCTCTAATAAGCATGAAATCTATTGTTCCGTATTTCATTAAGAATTACAAATATACAATTAGATTAATTATGATATTAAACTCTTTAAGTTTATGTAATGAATTGTTCTTTAATATTTACTTCAATTAAGGTCTCAGTAAAAGAATTAATTATTTTATTATGCAATATATTCATTGAGTGTCTTAATATAATTTAGTTTAAAATAATTTGCTGTAAAAAACCTTATTTTATAGTTCAAAATCAGACTGTAAGAACAATTGCGCGGGAACTTTGCAAACCGGATGCATGTGCTCTGATCTGTTATGAAAATTTTCAACAAATAAACGTGATTCACTTTTACACTAAAATTCAATTCAACTTTTTTTGCTTATTTTATTACAAATTAGTAAAAAAAACATATTACTTATTCCGCCTGAAATATTGAAACCAACTTTTTATTTAACAGGTAATCTTTACACGCCTACAACACTGAACTTTTTAATAGTATTTCATAAAAAAATACCATTTTATATTTTTTATAATTTCCTGAATTAGTATAAACATTAATTTGCATATTTTCAGTTTTGAACTGTCAGCCTAATAAAATTTTATAATTTATGCAATATTCAAAAGTAATAATCATTTTCAATCTGAAAAAAACAAGTTTACTGCATGTGGTTTTACTTTTACACTTTTACTGAATCATAGAAAAATACATAAAAAAATAAAGAAAATAAAAACTTCATAAAATTATTTTCTTTTAAATACTAATTACATTTTTTTTTAACACACATTTTTCGTTCACCTACTGAATTCATCGTTTCCTGAAAATAATAAATTTAATTATTTAATTTATACAAGGAGCTGTTTAGGTCAATTTAATTTATTTTTATATCCGATTAAATATGATCCAGTTTTTTTTTTACCGTGACGTAGACTTTATACGGAATTTAAACATTTTTCAGTACATCGACTGAGGCTAATAAATCAATAATACAATTTATTATACAAGATTATGGAGACCATTCAAAGAAATATTAAAGCAAAAAAAAATCTGTACATTTGTTATCCAATTTTATTTACAGATTTTCCTTCATTTAATAATTGTGATTAAGTCATACAAAATTGTACACTAGAAGAAAATGTTTTCATAAGAAAATAATAGAAATAATCACTTTTAACCAAAACGGAACGTTTAATCAGAAATTACAATTTACTATTCTTATAAATTGACATTACAATGATAACTGAGACTAAAATAAAATAGCAATTTTGTTTAATTTAAACTGTTGTCAAATAATGCGCAAAAACCCAAATCGGGACTTCCCCTTGCATTTTAGACCTACTGATTTTATATGCATCCCGAACCAGAAATTCCTTTATAGAATATTTTATTCCAAGAAGTTAGTAATTTTACAAGTGGAGATTAGTTGGCCTCATCCATTAGCATTTTTCGCAGTCTTAAAATTACATTATTCTAATTTTTATTACTGGTACTAATTTAAAGCTTCGTAAAATTAGACTAGCATCAATGTCTTAGACGCGGATCGAACCGAATACTTACTGCATTACAGTATGGTACTACTAGATTACTATATTCGGGGAAGACTAGTCTTATATTTATACTATTATTATTAATGGCCAGTTTTGTTCATAACTAATGTAAGGGCCTTTGTTTGGGACTCTAATAAGGAATAACACTAAATTTAATATAAATATTATTTATAAAAATATACTTATTTTCATTAAGAATTTGTAAGTTTTAAAATAATTATAACTAAAATCTCTGTACTACTTTTAAAGCTTATCACTCTCTACCAAACAACAAATATTTTTCCTAGTATCACAACATAATTACCGGCAGAAAAAAAAACTTTTCTGTTTTCGATTATTTGTTTAGCAAGAAATCAGACTTTTTAATTCGACACTATCACGTTAGCACTTCATTCAAAATATTTTATATATAATAAATAAATAACGTTTAGTTAGAGTGCCAGTTCAAGTAGATCTTAATGGGTTCATTTCGATACCACTAATATTGCCTGTGGGAAAAATTTTATCCAAAATTATGTTCAAGTTATATCAGATTCATAATGAGTTTTAAGAGAGTTTTGAGATTTTCTTTTTTTTGAAATTTGTCCGCATACGAGTTTTGAGACATGAAGCTATCTTAGAGGATAAAATGATGATAATTTTGTCATAAAAAATTCAGAGTTTTCTATCACCTCCAATACTAAAATTTATCTGTAAGATTAATAAATTTATAGGAAATTAATGTTTCCGCTTAAAAAAAACAACCAATCAACAATAATTATTTCTTTCACTCAAGCAAATATAAAATAGTTAACAAATTTACAAAGAAAGTTTGAAATTAAATGAACTGTGTAATATATTTACAATCAAGTCTAGTGGTTTTTTTTTTTTATCCTATCATCCAATTCAATGGTAATATTAATTATTGAACTGAAGAGGGGACGACAAAATTTTTATATTGGCATCTCTAATACCAGTATTGAAGTTTTGTACAAAAAAAAAATACAATTTATTATTATTTATATTACTACTATCTCTGATTTAATTAAATTTCTATATTTTGTACGTAATATTATTTTATAATCAAAAAAAAAAAAAAAAAGTATGTATTATAACATAAAATCAATTAATTTTCCCTCAAGTGAAAAATAAGAAATTTCATATAAAAGCAAATTTTTATAATGAAGAAAATATCAGTCTTTAAAAAATTATTGTTGATTTGCAATCGTTACCATTAAAAATAATAAGGATTTCTGTTTCTAATAAAAAAAAAATGTTTAATTTCCTGAATATATTTTTATTTATTTTAATTATAAATGTTGTATTAGCTGGTTATAGTTTACCATCATTCGGTGGTGGTACCGGTAGTGTATATAGTTCTGGTTTAATTGGTAATTATGCTGGTGGATTAACTGGTGGAATTGCTGTTGATAAAATTTCAAATAATTTTGGATTACAACATAATCAAGAACATAATTTATATGATAATCAACAATTTGGTGGAACAGAATTAGGACATAATTTTAATAATGAACCACATCCAAGTTATGGTAGTAATTTTGGTGATGTTAGTTCACATTTTTCTGAATCAAATCCAATTCATGATGTAGCAACATTTGATAGTGGCACAAAATTAGGTGGTGCTGAAGAAACACATAATTTTGGTAGTGATTTTGGTCATCAGCAGGAAGGACATTTAGGTGGTATTGAAACAACACATATTGGTGGTCATGATTTAAGTAGTTTAAGTGGCGGTTATGATGGTCAACAACAGGAACAAACTCATTCATTTGGTGAAGGTCATCCGTTTGGTGAAGGTCATTCCACATTTGGTGTTGAAGGTCATTCATTTGGTGGTGAAGGTCATTCTTTTGGTGAAGGCCAGTCTTTTGGTGATACTCAATCTTTTGGTGGCGGTCATCAGAGCAGTGGTTTATTTCAACCAAGTGAAGATCATAGTAATTTATTTAGTAATGGTGATGGTCATGCCAGATCATTAGAAGCTACAGATCATCAAGATTTTCAAACCAGCTTAAATGATGGTCATTTTGGTAATCAACATGGTGGTGAATTTACAAGTGGATATGAAATGTTTGTAACACATAAAAGATCAAATCATGGACATCACAATTTAAAATCATAGAAATTTTTATTTTATTTAGTTTTAATTCCTAACAAAAAAAAACAAATTTAAAATTTAAGTGAATTTTGTTTTTTATGTGCAATTTTTTATTTAAATTGTAAAATTCTTATGTTGATTTTAATGTTTTAACAGATGTGATAGAATTTGAGTTAGCCTTGTAGCGTGTAGTTTCCTTTTTTTATATATTTTAATTAAATAAAAATAAATTAAAAAAATTCTATAAAAAAACCTTAAAATATTCAATTCATTATTTTTTTTTTTGGGTAAAACTTCTAACAAAGTTATTCCCATAGCGATAATTTTTTTGCAGCATGAAAAGCAGAAATTATTATGTTTGTGGTTTTATGAAAGTTTATCGATGAAAAACAGTGTAATTTTGTGATGTTTTTATTTTGGGTTTTGAAGGCCAGAATTTGAGGTAATAATTTCCGCAACATTAGATAAAACATAGGTTTTTTAAGTTAACTACAATTTCTAGTAACAATTTGAAAAAAGAAAAATATGTTTAAGTACTGCAAAGTAATTGTTGATGAAAATTTAGTTTGTACGTTTTTTTTTTTTTTTAATTTAAAAAAAAGATTTCTAAAAATGTTTAATGATGTTTTCACTATTTTTAATCGGTTCTACTAACGAAAATAATTTATGAATTGGGAATTACCTTCTGTAAGATTTAACAATTTTTTTTTATAAGCAATGATAATCAACTTTTTATTTGACTTCCTGTTGGAATAAAAAATTGGTAAATCCAATTATTGAAAATAATAATCAATCTTATAATCCTCCAACAATAAAAATTACACAATTAAATTTTGTTGAATTTAACATTTTTTTTTTATGCTTTAATATTATTTTTTTTTTTATGTTTTATCTTAAGTAGGTACTGCAAAAAATTAAGCGTATCATTTTATGTTATATATTTTTCATTCGTTTTGTGTGTAAAATTTCAGGTAAAGTTTTACATTCATTTATGCCGTGTTTTAAGTGTAATTTTATGATAGTTATTTGTGTTTTTTTTTTTTTTGTTTGTTAACATTTTTCACACTTCAGATTTAAAAAGTATATTAATTAATTAACTTGAAACTTTTAATTAAATTAAATGAAATTTTAATGACATAAACAGTACAAATACTGTTCAACATAATTTAGAATATTTTGTAATTTTATAATTGTAATGCCAAGAAGGACAATGATTTTCATTATCATTATTTAAATTTATATTAACAAATTAATTTTTTACCTTATTAATATTATTAAAAGCTTTACACACTTATATCTTATATGTATTTTATCTTAGATATTTTAATTAAATTAGATATTTTTAATTTATTATAGTTTTAACAATCTGCCATTTTAACTCAATCCTCAAAATTTGTTATTCCTTCCTAAATGTTTTTTGTAAATTTATGAAAATTTATGTAAATTTATGTTTTATTAGTGCATGTGGATTAATTTATTGATTCCTACTTAAAAATTTATTGATTCCTACTTAAATTCCGACTTGGATGCTAAAAAAATATGTTAAGAGGAAAAAAATGTGTATATCCCCATCCTATTATTTAACAATTGCTGTCAATAGGCCACTAAATATTTTAAAATTTTAATTACGCGTGAAAATTTAAAGCAAATTTAATTAAATTTCAATTTTTAATAAATGTTTTTTATTCTTGATTCTAGCTTATTATGTCGGACTTGATAAAATCTAACATCAACGCCAAATAATATTACTTATGAATCACCTATTTTTAAACTTTATAATTTTTTTAAACAAACTTAAATACTTTTTATAGATGATGTGTCAAACTTTTTAATATAGCTAATACAATTTATCAAAATATATTGAATTTTGATATTACATAAATGGTTATTTTGTTCAGATTCATAGATCTATAATATAGTATAATAAATAAATTTGAAATTTTTATAGGTTTGCTCTTCAACTCACCTACTGTACGATAAGACCTGAAACTATTTAACTATTTATGATCAATTTTTTTAATTCAATTTAATTTTCCGCTTGAATTCATATTTTTTAATCCTTTGTTTAGATGTACCACTCCTTTTTTTTTTTATGATCTGATTGGTTATGATTCAAGTGCCATTATTACACAAAGAATTACCAACACTGGTCTTTAAAATAAATTTTATTTAATTATTTTAATACGATATTATGAAATCTAAAATTAAAAAAACTAATTGCTAAATATTTTTTTAGATCAAATGAAAAATAATAACTTGTAATTTTGAAAATTGTTTTTTTTTTTTATTAAGGGCAATTTCTTTAATTATGTACTTACCATGGTCACTAATATGTACCCAATGTATGCAACTTTTAATAGGTTTTCAAAAAACAAAAAAAAACAAAAATATTAAATAGGCTGTAAAATTATTTTAAGTATTTAAGAGGGTTTGCTATATCAAAACAAAAAAAAAGATTATTACATTAGATTTTTAGTTACTCTTAAATTAAACCTTGTAACATAAATTAATTATATTATGTTTTTTTTATGTTTTCATATTAAATAATTTGTCATTTTAACCCACAAAAAAAATTAGACGAAAAAAAAAAGATTCATGCTTCGGAAATAATTAATTAATTAAGTTGATATTGGATTAAAAAGAAAGGAAAAGTAATTTCTTAAATAAATCTTATTTTGGTTAATAAACTTTCTTTTGATAAATTTATAGTAAAATGAAATATTTACAATTTTTTTTTCTGAATGCCATTTTATTTTTAATATTAAATTTGCGGAATTAACAAATTTTTGGTCTATGATAAATAATTAAATATTAAATATTACATAATAATTTTTACATGACTCTTAAAGCATGACTTTAAATAATAAGTAGTTTAGAAAGACTGTTTTATATTTATTTAAAAAAAAAAAAACATAAATGAAATATTATTACCGGCGGGTAATAGAAAAATACAACATTAAAATTGTTTTTTTCTTTTTTTTATATATATATTAAATTGGAATTACAATGATTATATCGAGATCTATGTAATTTACCATGGGTAAAATTTTAATTGAATTCATTTTACCGAAAAACTAAAAGGTAAATTACTAAAAATAATAATGTAAAAAGTGAAGAGTTTGTTTAAAATATTTCAATATTTTTTTGGTAAAATAAAATCGGTAGCTTCAATTATATTTTTTTTTCATTAGATTTTGGGTAAAGTTTTGACTTTGATGATCCCATTTACATATCTTCATTCAGAAAATTTCGATTAGCTACATTTTCGAGAGTCTACATCTTCATAAGACTTCGACTAGTAACAGACTTCGACAGCTGAAGATCTAGCTGTAAAGCTTTTTTGATTGTATTAGGTTACTTTTGTAAATGTTACTGCTGTGCTTTCCTCCAACAGATAGGTTCCGCTGACCAAGAAACCATTAATAGCACCGTAGATTTCCCTACTGCTGCGTCTTGCTTAACTAAATCCAATCTGTATCCTTGAAGTATTAATTACACATTTGCTATATCCTATAAATCTTCAAACTGATGGTTTCCTGTTTAATAATATTTGGACAGCACACATAGACCTAGATCGTACTACCTACATTTAATTCTTTATTCATATCACTACAGTGCTCAGAAAAGTACTTGAGCTCTTCCAGATTGTTCATCAGGAATAATCTTTAGCAAACAATTCATCTATTTATTTCTGTTCATCTTGTTTTAGTCTATCGTATTTGAAACGTCGAAAATCTTAATAGTGCCACCACTTAGAAGTTTTGACGACTTCTTTCTCATCTTCTCAAACAAGAACGAAAATTTTAAAATCTAAATGGTTATAACATCTAAATGATTACATGTCCTGCTTTTCTGAAATAGACTTCCTCAAACAACTTTATTCAGTTATGAAAACTACTGCCAGTCATTAATCGATTATTTGCGTATATATTCATAAAAATAATCTTTCCTGGTCTTCATTATACCATAAATTTTTTTAATTTCATGACAAATAAACTTTATAAGCATATTTCAAATTGTAATCAATTTTACCTCTGCATAGATGTTTCTAACTAATTACGTTACACCTTCTTTTTGCTTCAATTATTGATGAATCAGAAAACCTCGTATAGATTTTTCCTAAAGGTTTAATTTAACTCTTATTTTGATACATTTTTATTACGATTGCATTGCAATTTTTTTGGTTTTTTTTTAATTTTCGATTTTTTTGGGTCAACCTTTCAAAAAAAAAAAAAATTGGTTTGCTTATTTACAAAAAAAAAATTGTATATAATTTCCATGATTATGTTACTTTTTGCAATTTAATGAAATTTTTGATGCAAGATTTGTTTTCGCATCAAGATTTATGATTCGTAATCCCCTACTTTATCAAAAATACACAAAACATAATTTTTTTTATTTAACCATTTTTGATGTACTTTTACCCAAAAAAAACTTAAATTCATTACAATATGTGAATATCATAAGATTTATTTAATAGATTCAAGTTAAAAATTGCATTTTCATTTAATGTTTACGAAAGTTTACAATACCAACCAAAAACAACAAAAAATAATTAAACTTTATAGTCTACAAAAAAAAAACCCCAAATT
This sequence comes from Empis livida, assembly GCA_963932195.1. Lineage (NCBI taxonomy): Eukaryota > Metazoa > Arthropoda > Insecta > Diptera > Empididae > Empis > Empis livida. The sequence goes on from OZ010648.1 coordinate 33,792,122, forward strand.
ATTGCTGTGTTCATTGCCAAAAATCTGCAGAGTATAAATATATTGGACTGGTCAGCTGAATAAATCATCAGTATTGTTTCATTCAGCATAGATTCAACAACAAAAAATTAATTTAGAATAAAATGAAATTGTTTATTTGTGTATTAAGTTTGGTAGCTGCTGCATCAGCAGGATATCTTGGCGGTGGGGGAGGTAGTGCTATTGGTTCATATGGAGGCGGACATGGTGGATTAGGCGGTGGATTAGGGGGCGGACATGGTGGATTAGGTGGTGGCCTAGGCGGTGGACATGGAGGTTTAGGTGGCGGATTTGGTGGTGGTCATGGTGGTGGCTTCGGTGGTGGCCATGGAGGATATGGTGGTGGTGGATTTGGTGGCGGATTAGGTGGCGGTCATGCAATTATAAGTTCCGGACATGGATTAGGAGGTGGATTTGGAGGTGGTCATGGTGGTGGAATAATCAGTGGTGGGCATGGAGGATTAGGTGGAGGATATGGCGGTGGTCATGGTGGTGGAATAATCAGTGGTGGACATGGAGGATTAGGTGGTGGATTTGGAGGTGGTCATGGAGGTTTAGGTGGAGGATATGGTGGTGGTCATAGTGGTGGAATTATTAGTGGTGGACATGGAGGATTAGGTGGTGGATTCGGTGGTGGACATGGAGGATTAGGCGGTGGATTCGGTGGTGGACATGGAGGTTTAGGTGGTGGACAAGTTGTCAAAGTTGTTAAAGTTGTATCTGGTGGTCATGGAATTGGTGGTGGATTAGGTGGTGGACATGGTCTTGGTGGCGGATATGGTGGTGGTATTGGTGGAGGATATGGTGGTGGTCATGGTGTTGGTGGTGGAATAGGTGGTGGTCATGGTGGTTTAGGTGGTGGATATGCAAGTGGTTGGTGGTAAATATGTCAAGTAGCTGTGATTGAATAAAAAATTAAATTTATAAATTAAAAATTGTAAATTTAAAAAGAAATTTTTTATAGTTTAAAATAAATTTTTATAAATCAATTTGAAATAAAACAAACTGTTTTTTGTTATTAATTATTGGTGATTTATTATTTTAATTCTTAAAATCCAATCAATAATTCTCTAGATTCAGACAATTTACTTGTTCCAATTGTTTATATTATTAGTGGTCTAGTTAATAATAAATCTGATAGTTATAATTTAGCTTATTGGAAGTTTTATGCTGATGATATTCAATTAAATTGAAGTCCTAATTTGTGAAATAGTTCAATAAGTCGAGCATAATAGTTTTTCAAATTTTTCAGCATTAATTGAAGAATCGGTTAATTGAAGAAACTAATTGTTCATAAAAAGCATGCAAAACATTTTCTTGAGCATAAAAAACGTGTTGTTTATCGAAATTGAAATATTGCAGGAAATAATTGAATTTGAAACACAATTGATTTTGATACGAAAATTAAAATTATTCCAACTTTAAGGGGGAAAAAATATTAAATGGTAACAGGACAAAAATTAGTTAAGTTGAATGTTAGTGAATTATATAGCGAAATAACTTCAGATTGTTAAACTTATTGAAAAAATGAATAAACTCTGGAGTCTGTGTTTTCAGTTAGATGTTCTTTTAAATAATTTGAGATAATAATTATGATAATTCTTTAGTTGATACTCTGGATATTTGATGTTAAACAAATAAAGGATATAAGGATATTGAGGATTTGTATGTTTAGGTTGAACCACAATATGATATTATTAGACTTGTCTATGTCTCTAATAAAAATTATTAAAAGTTTGAATAGGAAATAAAGTTTTTCAGATAATATTAAAAAATGTTCGTCTAAAATTCACAGAAATATACATGTTTTCAGGCTTCTTCTAAAATTATATAATCTTTATACATAAAATTTTCCATTATTAGTATACATATTCGTAAATTTTTACTGATTACCCGGCTATTTCAATTTTTATTTAATACCACAAAATATTGAAAATAATTCAAATAATTCTAAATATGATTTTTGAATATTTTTCAAAATGGAAAGTAATGGTTAATCGAGAAAAACAGAAGCTATCTATTTTACAAAATAAAAAAACACAAAGTTAACTCTAATTTCGCAAACGAATTTATATATTGGTAATGCAGTCATAGTCTGGGCAAATGAGATTAAATATTTAGGTATAAATTTAGATAAAGACTTACTTTAGAGTGCATGTTGTTTTTTAAGTATTTAAAATAAAATGATTATGCTAAAAGTTGGTTTTGATGATGCTAGGTTTTATGATGTGCCAGTTTGGTAAAAGTCCGCACAAACTTAAATTAAAAAACTACAAAATTATCAACAGAAAATTTTCAAAATTATCCTCAATTCACTGTAGTCTTTTTCTTCTAAAGAATTACATAAAATAGCCAATATTGATATTGTTAATACAAAAATTCAGAAAACTCCTTTTTTGAAAAATATATTAATTCAGAAAATGCTTTAATTAGCTGCTTCATTAATGGACTTCCTGTGTTGACGAATTATTATCTTGCTTAGTTTTTTTTCATTAAAATTTATTTTTAAGTTTTAATTTCTGTTTTTGATATTTCCTTAAAAATTTAATTATAAACCAATAATTACTTTAAAATGTTTCTAAATAAATATAATACCAAGATTAATTTATATCTAAAATCAGTAAAATATTATTGTACTGAGCGAAACTATTATTTAGTGTTATGGACAGCTGTTAACATTTAAAAAAAAGAAAACTAAATACATTTTTATTGCACGTAGTTAACTTTATAAAATTGAAAAACGTAGAAATTTAATAAAAATTTTATAAATTATAACCATTAAGTTGAACGAAGGAATGTCTTAAATAAAATTTGTTAGTAACAACGTGTATCCATTTTATTTTTAAAGAAATTACAAGATAATTTTTTTTTTTAAATATTAGTAAAATACATAAAAGTGACTACCAATATCGATTTAAAGATTTATACCACAAAAATATCTATTCCAAAAGTTGACCAAGTTGAGATATCAATTTTCTTAATAATAAAAAAATTTACTCTGAACGCCTCCACAGACTGACAGGCAGACAAACTTCATTGTAAAAACTATTAATTTATATTTCTAAGAGCCTTATAGTGGTTTTCTGTAAAAATTCGAAAAAGTAAAATTTTGGTGAGATAACCAAACGTAGGGAGGAATTATGTACTTTTTATTTTGGTTAAAAGTACATAAAAAATGGTTAAATAAAAAAAATGTTTTATTTTTTTTACCAAATCTTACATACACATATATAGTAAGGGACTATATATGTATAAGTAACAGTCGGTAAAAGCATAATTTTTTTTTATTTAACCATTTTTGATGTACTTTTACCCAAAAAAAAAAAGATTAAATTCATTACAATATGTGAATATCATAAGATTTATTTAATAGATTCAAGTTAAAAATTGCATTTTCATTTAATGTTTACGAAAGTTTACAATACCAACCAAAAACAACAAAAAATAATTAAACTTTATAGTCTACAAAAAAAAAACCCCAAATTATTGCTGTGTTCATTGCCAAAAATCTGCAGAGTATAAATATATTGGACTGGTCAGCTGAATAAATCATCAGTATTGTTTCATTCAGCATAGATTCAACAACAAAAAATTAATTTAGAATAAAATGAAATTGTTTATTTGTGTATTAAGTTTGGTAGCTGCTGCATCAGCAGGATATCTTGGCGGTGGGGGAGGTAGTGCTATTGGTTCATATGGAGGCGGACATGGTGGATTAGGCGGTGGATTAGGGGGCGGACATGGTGGATTAGGTGGTGGCCTAAGCGGTGGACATGGAGGATTAGGTGGTGGATTTGGTGGTGGTCATGGTGGTGGCTTCGGTGGTGGCCATGGAGGATATGGTGGTGGTGGATTTGGTGGCGGTTTAGGTGGTGGTCATGCAATTATAAGTTCCGGACATGGATTAGGAGGTGGATTTGGAGGTGGTCATGGTGGTGGTGGAATAATCAGTGGTGGACATGGAGGATTAGGTGGAGGATATGGCGGTGGACATGGTGGTGGAATAATCAGTGGTGGACATGGAGGATTAGGTGGTGGATTTGGAGGTGGTCATGGAGGTTTAGGTGGAGGATATGGTGGAGGATATAGCGGTGGTGCAATAATCAGTGGTGGACATGGAGGATTAGGTGGTGGATTCGGTGGTGGACATGGAGGATTAGGCGGTGGATTCGGTGGTGGACATGGAGGTTTAGGTGGTGGACAAGTTGTCAAAGTTGTTAAAGTTGTATCTAGTGGTCATGGAATTGGTGGTGGATTAGGTGGTGGACATGGTCTTGGTGGCGGATATGGTGGTGGTATTGGTGGAGGATATGGTGGTGGTCATGGTGTTGGTGGTGGAATTGGTGGTGGTCATGGAGGTTTAGGTGGTGGATATGCAAGTGGTTGGTGGTAATAAATATGTCAATTAACTGTGATTGAATAAAAAATTAAATAAAATGTAAATAAAAATTGTTAATGTAAAAAGAAATATATTATAATTTAAAATACTTTTTTATAAATCAATTTGAAATAAAATAATTCTGTTTTTTTGTTATTAATTTATTGAATTATAATTTTACTCATAAATTTATCCAGAAAAACTAAATATCTAAAATATTCTATCATAAAATTTAACCTAATCTAATTTAAATTCCAATTTCAATTGTCATAAATGTTTTTTATTGATTGGGCTTGATTCTGTACCAAACGATTTACTTTATTGTAACCTCCTCGATATCTAAATCCTCGTCGTTGATCAGTATTACCATGTTTTTCTGCCGAATTGACAAAAATTCCTTCACCATCTTTTCGTATTTTACCTCTGCCTTTTATATCACTACTAAATGGACTTTGTCCTTCTTCATCAATGTTATAATACTTATTATTATTATTATTATTATTATTTGGTCGATAATTACCAAACTGTGTATAATTTTGTATATTACGATTATTTTGATTAAAATCATTATATCCTAAATCGAATCTACCATTATATCCAATTTCTTGTTGCCTAGAATATTGATCATTATTTTCTATACGTCTTCTTTCTTCCTGTTGTTTATCCTGTTGACTATTCTGTAATAAAGACATAAATCTACCAAATTCAGTTTGTATTTGATGATTTTGTAGATCACCATTTAAACCAATTCCATATTGATAACCAAAATTTTGTTGTTCTTGATTATAAATATCACGATTTTTATATTGTTGTCGATTATTTCGTAGTTGATCAGTTAATTTTGGTTCAGAATTTAAAAATTGATTTTCTTGTTTTTGATAAAATCCTGCAGCAATTACAGCTGATATTACAATACTCAGAATAATTAATTTTTGCATATTTAAAATTCGATTATATTATTTGTAACTTGTTAGTGACACTACAATTAATAGAACTAAAAATTTTCCAAATCAAATACTCATTTATATATGTTTAAAGTTTTCTTTTCATTTCCACTTTAATTTCCTCCATATTGTTTTGTATACTGGAAAATTATGTTGGAAATATATATTTTTTTTTAAATGAAATTATTTTTTATATTTAATTATTATAATTTTTGTCACAGATTTCTATTGTTTCGGAAACATGCGAAATGTGTTAATTTGTCTACAAAATAGTACAAATAATTAGTTGGGACAACTTTATTTAATATATCTAAAATATCATAACTTATGTTCATTTCCGTTAATTTTTTACAATTACAAATTTTGCAAAAGATATATAACAGAAAAATATAAAAAGATACAAATTTTTTTTAATATTTATTTTACTAAAAATGAGAACGAATTGTAATTAATTGCTTTAAAGAAAATTATTTTGGAAAAATAAACAAAAATATACTTTCAATTTTAAGATAAATAAATAAGCTGTAATATTTTTAAATGTAGAATGAAATAAAGAAACTTTTAATTGATTGTTACTTTCTGTAATTTGATTGTAAATTTATATATTTCGGTTGCAAAAGATTGTAAAATATTTAATTTTATGTATTTTAAAGTCTCCATGGGTTTAAAATTAAAATTAAAATTTAAAAAAAACAAATTGATAAATTTACGAAAAAAAAATAATAATATTAAATAACCCTGAATACAATTGGTACATAATTATAGATAGTATAAAAAACTTTAATGTAATTTTTAATTAATTTTTTTAATTAAAATCAATTTTTTATTGAAAAACATGATAAGTTAATTGTATATCTTAGTTATTCATTTAAATTTTAATGCTTCTCTTAAGGAACTGTTTTTATTACTAAGATTTTAAAATTACTATAATTCGATTATTTATAATAATGATTGATTCAATTGTGCATATTTTGATTCGATTGATCTTCATAATTTTCATGATTTTAATTTTCATTTATTTGACGTTTATATCGTAGCGATCTATAATCCGGCCAATCACCAGAATTATTAATTGACAAGTTTGGTTTCTCTGTTTCAGTTTTGTTAAATATATTGCCAGCAATATCAGAATTTAAATCATAATTATTATTTGATGTGACTGGAACTGGATTAATAATCGGTTTATTAGAAATTTCTTCTAATTCATCAGGCCGAATACTTGATGTAATCACAGGATTAGTTTCTTCAGAATTTTCAGGTTTTATTTGTTCAGAATTGCCTGCAGTTTCAACATTTAAATCATGATTATTTTTAATTGGTTTATTGTCAGGCTGATTATTTGGTTTAACCGGATTATTACTTTGTTCCGAATTTACTCCACCAACTAAATTGACACCATATAAAGGATATCCATAGCTGACATACATTGGACGATTTTGTGGATTATAAAATACTGGAGGCCATAAACTAGGTACATAATTATAATTTAATGGATGTGGTATTAAGTATGTTTGGCAAATACAATTAACTGGAGAACTTTTAAATTTATGTCGTTCAGGTAAGTTTTGTGCTCGTTGAAATTCTCGAGATAGAACTTGTCCTGTCTTAATATTACCTTCCAAAATTCGAAGAAAATCTGGTGATACTGTAGTTGAGGAAATTATTGATATTTGTATTACTGTGAAATTAATAAAATTTATTATTTGAATAAATGTACTAAATTTGTATTTAAATTGACTAACATGCAGTAACACCGGAAATTAAGAATTTCATTTTTTTCCTGAAGATTCTCGAATATTAGAAAATAATAAAAGCTGAATCGATTATACCTTTTATGTCTATATTCCTACTGGCTAGTACTTTAGAATGAATCTGCCTTTTATACAAAAATTTTTTAATCTAAATTTTGGTTTAATTGGTATTTGAAATCATCTTAAAATATTGTTCCTATTTAATTCTATAAAATGTTATGAAAAATTCAAATAATTATCTGTATAATCAAAATGTTATTTCGATATTATAAACATTAGTTACGCTTGTCAAACATAACTTAACATAAATACTTTTTAATCCTTAATCTCTTATTTTATTTTAAAATATAATAAAAATCATAAAATTTTGATATTTTAATATTTAGTTTTTAATTTGAAGTATATTAATAATTTCGAATTAATTATTTAAAACCATGCATTTAATTATGTCTTCTTTAATTATATCGTTAATATATACTGTGTGCTTCAAAAATCTGTAATCAAATTGAGATTTAGTCGAGAAATAGAAGATTAATTTTATCCTCTCTTCCACTGAACTTGAATTTAACTATTGACTATACTATTAAAAGTGGCCATTCAACTGCTCAAATAATCAACTTATATTATTCAAATTTCCATATAATTATCATTAAAAATTCTTGAAATTTTTAATTTAAAACATTTTTGGGAGATAAATATTTATGTTGATTGCATGTGACTACTATAAGATAACTTAAAAGTATTAAGAACTTTTATAATATTCACAACTATATTAACCGCCAAAGATATAAAATATTTTCAACAATGTTATTTTATGTTCTACGTGATGAAACGTGAGAAAAATAAGCATAAGAGGTAACAAATATTTATTTAAATTTGAATTAAATTACTAAAAAATATGAATGACTAAAATATGCAAAATTTCAATGACTACAAAATTTAGTAGAAAATATGCCACAAGTAATAAAAATTATTAAAAAAAAATAATTAAATATTTAGAAAAAATATAAATATTTACAAATGAATAATTTTATATATAATTATTATTATTATTACTATAGGCTATGACTGTAATGTCTGTATAAATAAATTCAAAATGAAGAATTATATATAAATAAAGATACATTATATACTATTCCATCAACTTGGTCTAAGCTATAAAACTTATTGACTATAAAACTTAAAATGTTAATGCGTTTGCATAAAAGGCCATCAGACACAAATCAATGTTAACATAAAAAAATTCTATATAAATCATCATATTATTGTGTTAATGAAATTGAAAGCAAAAAAAAAAAAATTTTTATCTGATGCTTTTATTCATGATTCAAAATTTAAAAAATTACCGGCAAAGATGTTGTTTTTTGTTGTTATTTTTCCACTTTTTTTTCAAAGTGGATACCCAAAGAGGTCAACGGTAAAGAAAATGAATTCATTACAAAAAAAAACATTAAGAAGGAAGATCAAAATAACATTAAACTGGAATATCTTGTTTGCTTTTAATGTTTTTTAGTTGCATAATAATTGTTTAGTACTCGTATGTTTTATAAATATATATATATGTACATTAATATAATTAACAATATAGTAATTTAAAATTAAATTAATGTAGTTAATTTTAAAGTAGTAGGATTTAATAAAACCCGAAAATACTAATTTCAATAATTCATTATTGAAAAAAAAATCTTTAAAAATAAGTTTCTTCATTGCATAGAAAATAATAAATTTTTATCACTAATTTGTTATAATTTCTTTGATTATGGATACTAAAAAAAAAATTAGGTCATTTTTTACGAAGGGCAAATTATTCACAAATAAAAAGTAAAAGGAATTCTTGATAATTCGAAATTTGATAGTAATAATCACTTAATCTTTTTGTATATGTAAATAATATTGCAGCATAAGGTCAACAATAAAGTGAAGAAAACATTTTTTTTAGAAACAAGTAAATAATTCTAGATATTTGCAAGGACTAATCAAATAAAGACATTACTGTTAAATATTCATTTCCATAAAATTATTGGTTAATTGAAAAGATTTTAAAAATAGAATACCTGCACAATTAATAAATGCAATATGTTATAATATTTACCAACTTTAATTTTAGCTATGCCATATTGGCAGTAAACCAGCGAAAAACTATTTGCTTGGTGTTAACTGTCGGCATATTTCTAAAATAAATAAATATTTCTATTAATATTCAACAGTGGAACCACAAAACGATTTTAAACTTTTAATTTAGAATTGAGCTGATTAAAAACTATAATAATGAAATGTTTATGCAATATTAATATTTATAAAATTATAAATATTATGATAAATATTTTATATTTGTTCTAAATTTTAAATATGTTAAACTAAAGTTAAAAATATATTTTCGATTTTTCCTGAACTACTTTATAGCTATATTGTCTAATAAAGTTTTGCTGGAATTATAATTTAAATTAAATTCTTTACTTTAATTTACGATGAATTCCTCCATTTAGCACGTGACTAAGATAATCTTAATTGCCAAGAAGAATTCGTCTTTTTGCTGATGGTGAAGTATATATAAAAGCTCGAATTCCATTCTATTGTCAGTATTCATTTAAATTCTTATTTACATACTCAGAAACAAGAATATTCTTTACTTTAAAAAAATGAAATTCATTATTTTCTATTTTGCAATTATTATTGCGATAACTGTGGCAACACCAATTCAATATGGAGGCTGGTCATCCAATAGCGGTTGGAATCCAAATGAAAATAATATAGGATGGTCGAATGGCTTGAATGGAGGAAATAGTAAATGGTGGCCGTCTCAAAATAATATTATTGTACGGAAATATGTTCAAGAATCACCTAGTCTGACAGGTTATGGAACAGGAACTGGATGGAATAATGGAGTAGGGAATAATGGTGGTTGGAATAACGGAGCTTGGAATAATGGAGGCTGGAATAATGGGCGTTGGATTAATGGCCACTGGAAGGATAACACAGGATATGGTACTAGTTGGCAATACAATACTGGAAATAATGGTTTCAATACTGGCTGGAAAAATAATTATAATACTTGGTGATGAATTTTTGTGATTCCAGATTTCAATAATTTTATTAATTATTTGTTGATTTTCTAATAAAATTTCAAAAATACTGTCTAAAAGAAAATAATTTAATTTAATTTTTAATTTAAAATGCACAGAATGTTTTTATTTTTTATTCTGGTGATGTTTTTTAAAAATCATTGGTTACAATAATTAAATTATGTGGACAAATATATATTACCCAATTTATCTTAATCTTGTTAGAATTAATCAAAATAGCAAATTCTGGATATAAAAAATGAAATAATTCATTTTCTTTACCAAACAAATAATAAATTTCTTTAATAATTTCAGGTTCGTCGCTTAACATTTTCGTATTCTTATAAAAATGATAAATAATGCGCAAAATATTAAATCATTAAAATTTATATCATAATTTTGTTCCAAATTTTTCAATTCTAACATAATATATTTAATAATTTACAAATAAACAAAATCTATTCAGATATAATATGTGACAAAACACTAATGGTCATTTCCACTTTATTTTCCAAGTTCAAATTAACCACTCCTTGTCTACATTTTGATTACATAATTTTTTTTTTTTATGTTTTTCTCTTTGTAAAACATATAAATAGTAAAGACTGACCACAGATTATAATTACACAATTTTTTTTTTTAACAAACGATTCATGCTTGTTTTCAATTTTATGTGCGTGTCATAAATGATGCAGCAAATATTTCACAATAAAATCAATAAGCGGATTTGTTTGTTTAATTTTATTTATGTCGACGAAAATTCATTCATAAGTTTATATTTTAAATTTATTTTTCTATTAATTTCTAATATCAAATTTCAGCATATGTTTATATTTATGACTTTAAATATTAATTAAATTTGTATTCAATTTATTTGCATTAAAAAATTTCCAAAATGTTATATTGGATTGGTATAAAAAAAAGGGAAAACCCTATATGAAGCATATATACAAAAAAAAAATCAACATTATTCTTATGTATGAGTTTATAAATTACTAGGAAAAAAAAATTTTGGTGCTAAAATCTAAAAATATAAATCAATATTATGGATGATGTATATTTGGAGATGATTAGCAAGTTTAAATTAATTTAAGTTGATATTTTTTACAGGGTTATTTTTTATATACAATGACCTGAAAATATTAATTACCACAAACTAATGGTTATTCATTGCCAAAAAATTATCATAATAATTAGTATGTTATCTAAATAATTAGTAAATTGGCCGGAGGGTTTATTCAGTTTTTAGTGAGTACCAATAACAAGATTTGCAGAAGACGCAGACCAATAGTAAAATTTGCATTAAGGTAAAAAATTTACTGCTGGTACCAAGAAAACATTGATTAAACATTAGTTTTTTTTTCAGTGTATTTATTTTGGGCATGGAACAATATTAACATTGCATACTACATAAACTTTTCATAATTTTATTTTGTAACTTTTTGAAAACAAAGTTTTTTATTTCTTAATGAAACATATTTTGGTATCAAGTGTCAGTCAAATCCTAGACATAAGTAAATTATTATACCGGCAAGATAAAATTTTCTGAAATAGTAATTCTGAAAATAATATTTATAATTTTAAATAGTATTAATTTCAAATTACCTAGTACCTGAATACTCATTATTTAATGGTTATGATTTATTTACTATTACACTTAATAATGTACACTCTTGTATATTGGTTAATTTTTTTTATACTTTAAACTTTAGTGTAAACATAAAAATTATTTACATATGACTTGTTGCTGTTAACAATGATCAATTTTAATATCATTTTTAAATAAATATGAATTTTGTAAGTATAAATATTTTAAAAATTTTTTTTTTTGAATTTTTACATCCTGATTCTTAATTTTAGATAAATAATTGTAAGAAATATGTATATTAATTTTAAAAATTATTATATTCTAAAAATTATGAAAACTTAGATTCTGTTGTTAGATAATATTTTAAAAAATAAAATTTATAAAATAATCACACATTTTACTAAAATTCAATTTATTTACTTTTTTTAAAAAAATAATTCTGAAAAGTGTTTGTTAAATTCTATAAAATTTTCTAACATAAAATGTGATTTGAATTTAAATAGTAAAAAATTTTATATGCAATTTAAAATCATACAAACAACACGTTAAATGGCAAAAGTAAATAGATTTTAAAGTTACTGCGTAAAAATCTTTTTTATTTTGATCATTAATAGTGTATTTTAAGTAAACTTTTCATGGGTAGGTTTTTATGTATTTAATTATTTAAGTAATATGTTTATATAAAATTAAAAACATGATTTCAGTTAAACATATAAATATTTAATTCCAAAAGAGTGTACTGAAGAATTAAGCCTGAAAAAAATATACCCGCCCATAAAATGATTTTATGTATAGTTAAAGAAGATCACGTCTTACACTTTTGATTTTAACATTATAAATATGATTATGGGTTAAAATTTATGTTAAAGTATGAATTTATTAAATAAATAATATATAAGGTTATAATAAAAATTTACAACCGCAATGGACATCTTGATTTTTTATTATTATTATTATTTTTTTTGTCAGATTATAGGAGTCTAGTAAAAATGAGTTTACTAGGGTTCCGTTTCAATTTGTAGGAATTAAAATAAATTGGCGGTAACAGAAATATATAAATGTTTCTATTTTAATTCTATTCATTTAAATTTTGGGGTGTTTCAAGTCAAAGACACAGTACCAGTTAAAATCAAACAATACGAAAAAATTGTAATTTCTTAAAGAAAATTGATGATAATTATGGTACTTTTTTATAAAGCAGATACTATGATTATAAAATAAAACGGAAGCAAATTTATTGCAATGAAAAATTATTAATATAATTACCAACAAAATTAAGAATTTAAGATGAATTTTATAAAAATATAGCTATTTTAATAAACCAAAAAACAATAATTGGTTTATTAAAAGGTAATTTTATTTTGTTATGTTGAAGTCGTCCTTGATTACAACAAAGAGTATATTTTATAAGCTACCTATTCCAAAATATTTTCTATAAAATTTTATCTAATTTTATAATTATTTTGCTTCTCTTCAATTTGACCAATTTTTTATAAACTTTAATATTGTATGCTCAAATTATATAATTTGTTAAATAATTTTATTTTATTACAATTACACTAATTTCTATTTAGAGTCATTGATGAAATTTTCATTGCAAAGATTCTCATTAGATTCGGATAATCTTTAAGAAATAAATTGTTTAATTAATTTTTACTATTTCAATAATGAAAACTCAATGATGGAAAATAATAATTGAAATTGTGGAACCCTACAGGCTATCAAATATCCACAGAAAAAAAATTATATTGAAAGTGTAAGTTAATAATTTATATTTATTTTATATTATAGTTGGTTAGTAATACGAGTGCAGATTTTTAAATATGAAAAAAATACTTCACATGATGCTAATAGAAGTAAATATGAATGCGTATAGTTAAATCTGTTCCTAGGTCACATAGTGTGAAAAACTTTTTTTTATTTGTAATACATTTTTTTTTTTTGGTATTTCACAGAATTATTATTAACATAAATGGAACATCCATAATATTTGTTATTTCTTTCTCCCACTTAAACAAATAGAATAAAGTTAAAAAAAAAAAAGCTCTTTCTATATTTCTATGTTCCAAAGATTATGTCACAGCAAAGATTTGGTAAAAAAAAAAAAAAAAACTAAAATAAATATTAAGCATATTAGTTAGTAATGTTTGATTATTGACATTTTTCGGGGTAACAAACAATATTAACAATTGTTTGGTGTGGCATATAGCAATTCATATAAATTCATGTGATACTCTTGTTATTGATATCAGTTTCGATCCTTACGTCTAAATCATAACATCGCCTAAACGAAGCCCAAAAAAAAAATATTTAAAAAAAAAAAATAGAATTAAATTAAATTAAAAAGATGAAAGTACTAATTTTTTTAATGGCATTTTGTGCCGCTGCTTCTGCAACATTCCTTAAATTAAAAGGTGGACTTATCGGGGGTATTGGTGGTGGAAGTGGTGGATATGGTGGTGGGAGTGGCGGATATGGGGGTGGAGGTTATGGAGGTGGCGGAGGTGGTGGATGGAATCAAGGATATGGTGGCGGTGTGAATCAAGGATACAGTGGCGGTTGGAACCAGGGCGGTGGTGGTTATGGCGGTAGCGGTTACGGCGGTGGCTATAGCGGTGGATATGGTGGTGGACAAGTAAAAGTTATTAAAGTTATTGTTCAACCAGTTGCAACAACAGGAGGCTATGGCGGAGGTTACGGTGGTGGTTATGGTGGAGGAGTAGGATATACTGGCGGGTATACAGGCGGATATACTGGCGGAAATGTTGGATGGACTGGAGGAAATGTTGGATATACTGGCGGATATGGTACAAGTGGATATGGTACAGGTTATGGAACTGGATATGGTGGCAGTTATGCACCGGTTTATACTGGTAGTACTTATGGAACTGGAGGTTACGGAGGCGGCAGCTACGGAACAGGTGGTTATGGAGGTGGCGGCTACGGAACTGGTGGTTATGGAGGTGTTGGCTATGGAACTGGTGGTTATGGAGGTAGTGGCTACGGAAGTGGTGGTTATGGTGGTGGTGGCTACGGAAGTGGTGGTAGTGGCTACGGAAGTGGTGGTGGTGGCGGTGGACTTGGTGGAATTCTTGCTTGGAAAAAGAGTTTACTTCAAGTGTAATCAATTTAGCTTAATATAGGAATTGAAAAAAAAAAATATTATATTTAAATCATGTTGTACCAAAATATTTTAATGATATTTTTACCTGTGGTTTTATAATTTTTGTTATTGTTATAAAAAAAATGAAATTCGAAAAATAAACTTAATAATTTTTTTTATTTATATAAAAAAAATAAAAGAAATTAATAAAACGATAAACGAAAATCTGATAATAAAAACTAAAATTATTTCTAACTTAATTAACATATTTTGATTTATTGAAGAATATTTAATTATACTTATATTAATTGACGAAACGAACTCATCATTTTTGAATTATACTAATTTTTTAAAATAATTATCCAGGAAATGTATTGTCTTAAATTATCATTAATTATCACATTTAATTAAACAATTTATATTGAAAGTGTAAGTTAATAATTTATAGAAAACAAAATAGAAAAATTCAAGGCTTTTAATTATGTTCACTGTATTATGAAATATCCTTAATTATTCATTGTTAATGCTAAAGGAATTAGTCAACATGTTTCTAGGTAATAATTTATCGGTGCTGTCATATAAAGTTTTACACTTCTATGTCTCATCATTTTCCGAGTGCCATCTTATAAAATATAAAAAATAAAACGAAAAGTATTATATAAAAATGAGATTTATAAAGCGATAGAATACTGTTAGCTGATGCAAGGTCTGGGGTTTAATTTAAAACGCTTAATTTGGTTTAAATAAAGTGTACTTATGTTGAAAACATTTAAACTGGTTTTAAAAAAATTATACTATTTCAAAAAAAAATTATAGTTTATATACAAACTTTCTATTTAACTTAAAACGTTTAATTTGCTTGAAAAACGTTCTATATAACCTGAAAACGTTTAATTTGGTTTGAAAAATGTTATATTTAACTTGGAAATGTTTAATTTAGTGTGTATTTCCAAAACAATTACAAACCATTACAACGTTGTAATTGTTTTGAAAAACTTTGTAATGGTCTTGAAAAATGTTTCTAAAACAATTACAACGATTTTAAAACCATTACAACGTTACATTTTTTTTGAAAAACGTTGTAAAAATTTGGAAACCGTTTCCAAAGAAATTACAACGTTTCTCAAACCATTACAATGTTGTAATGGTTTGAAAAACGTTTCCGAGACACTTACAATGTTAATTGTTTTGAAAACCGTTGTAAATTGTTTTGGAAAGATTTTTCAATACTTTTACAACGTTTTTCAAAACAATTACAACGTTGTAAGGGTTTGAAAAACAGTGTAATTATTTTGGGAACGTTTTTCAAAACTTTTACATTATTTTTCAAAACAATTACAAAGTTGTAACGGTTTGAAAAACGTTCTAACTCCTTTGGAAACGTTTTTCAAAACTTTTACAACAATTACAACGTTGTTTTTCAAAACAATTACAACGTTGTAACCGTTTGAAAAACAGTGTACATAATTATTTTGGGAACGTTTTTCAAAACTTATACATTATTTTTCAAAACAATTACAAAGTTGTAACGGTTTGAAAAACGTTGTACTTGTTGTCTTGGAAACATTTTTTGAAAATTTTTAGTACGTAATTTTAAATTTTGAAATTTAGATTTGGATTTATTTAGGTGCCCTTCTGTTTGAGTTAAAAAAACGATATTCAAATTTATTTAATTTTTTCGATTCTCGAAATAACAGCTGATTCTAAAGACGTCAAAAATAATAACAAAAAATAATTGAATAGACAGGATACTAAAAAAATAAACCAGAAATGGAATACTCTCTAAATAAAAAATTTGATGGATTCAAATATGTTTCGCAAGAAAAATTACAAGCAATTTTATGTTCGATACCATTACAAAAAGATATAATCATTGAACCGGCATTAATAAAACCATTGGAACACGTCTGTTCAGCATCTTGGCTTAGGTAATCACTAAAATAAAAATAATTATTTGTACATTTAATATTAAAATATTTTTGTATTTAGATCAAAAGGAATTAAGAAAATTTATAAATTTGATCAGAAAAATGCACCAAAATTTGAAGGATATTCTCGAATATATTTGATTAGTGCTAATATTTTATTATTTAAATTTGTGTTAGATCAAATAAATGCAACTGAAAGCGATTCACCAACAATTAGTCATAGTGGATTGAAAAAATATCATATAATAATTTTCCCTGATGTTTATCCATCTTTACAACTACTACTGGAAGAAGAAGGACTTTATGGTGTATGTGAATTATATCGTTTCAATTGGAATTTTATAAAGTTAGATGATCAATTATTAAGTTTAGAAATACCATCCGTTTTCAATGACATCTTTATCCGTCATGACACATCAATATTAAGTTCAATAGCTCATAGTTTACGGACATTAAATATACTAGTTGGTATGCCAAAAATAATTTTGAGTTGGGGACAAAATTCATTAAAAATAATGGAAATGTTATCGAAATTTGAGAAATCTAAATCATTGCAAAAATCTAATGATATTCCTACAATATTAATTGTTGACCGTTCTGAAGATTATACATCGTGCCTTATGACCCCTGCTACTTATTCTGGTTTACTTAATGAAGTTTTCAAATGTAAAACTGGTGAATTAGAAATTCATCCAAATTCTAATAAAATTTCAAATGAAAAACCAGAAATTTTTAAACTGAATAGCCAACAGCAACAATCAATTAAGTCAACATTACCACAGAAGCTTTCAATTAAAATGAATTCAGAATTAGATACCATATATGGTGAAAATAGATTTTTACATTTTTCTGATGCTAGCCGAATGATACAACAACAAGCTAAAGCTTTTGGTATTGAAGTACAAAATATACAACAAATGAAATTCGATGAAATACAAGATTATGTAACAAAAAAATTACCAAAATTAACGGCAGTGAAAAATAAAATACTCAAACATATGAGTCTTTGTGAAATTATTATTATAGAATTAGCAGCAAATTTTCAAAAACAACAAATTCTTGAAGAAGATATTCTAAACGGTACAAATCGTAAACAAATTTTAACAAAAATTAATGAGATATTAACTATTGATAGTCATAAGTATAATACAATTCGATTATTATGTTTAGTACATCAATCGATAAAATTAAATAATGATGAACTAATAACATTTATTCAAAATTATTGTAATATTTTTGGTTATAAATATTTAATAACATTTTATTCATTGGGCAAAGCAAAATTATTACCAGAAATTGCAAATGATGTGCAAACACCTTTAGTTAAAACTGGTAAAATATTAGGTAATTTACCAATACCAAAATTTCAACAAACTGAATTTCAAGCAAATGCTAATCGTTTGAAACTCTTAACATCTTCGTCAGCAACACAAACAACTTCAACAGATACTACAATACCAAATGAATCCATGAAATTATGCCCAAGTTATGTTTTTAATGGAATTTATATACCACTGGTAGCTCAATTAGCTTCATTACTTATAAAAGCGACAAGTATTGATGATTTAAATACAAAACTAGGTAATACAAATGAAAAACTGCGTTGTTTATTGCCAAATAATGAAACAGATTCAACGACATCAGTTAATTTACGGCAAATTCAGCAGTCTGTGAAAAAAGGTGAATTACAAGATCAATTTCCAATTAAGAGAACATTATTGATATTTGTAGTAGGTGGTGTTAGTTATGCTGAAATATCAGCATGTGATATGATATCCAAAATAACTGGATCACGTATTTTAGTTGCGTCAAATTGTATAATTAGCGGTAGTGATTTAATTTCATCAGCTGGTATATAAGCTATAAAGATCTTCTTACAAACTTAAATTACTAAATTGAAATAAAGAATTTAAAATGCCAATTGGTGGATGATTTGGCTGGTACGTTTTGCCTTGAATACGAAAATTATGACTACGTAAACTTAAGAATAAATTAAACTTGTTGCTACATAATAATAATAATTATATTTTTGTAAGTGTACATAATTTGCTTATGTATGTAATGAATCTCAAATATTTTCTGAATTATTTAAATTATATAACATTATTTTAACAAATTTTTTTATTTGAATATCTTTTCTTATTATAAAAGCAAGATTCAATTGAGGTAAAGAAAAATCTGTTTTTGTTATCTATATATAAAATAAGTAAATTTATTTTTTTAAAATAGTCTTTACAGTGGAGCACAAATATTCATTAATTTAAACGGATTATTTCCACATAAAAATTTCAATTCCTTATCAAAACCAGGTTCAATATTTTGAATCCATTTCCTGTCCAAATAATAATTAATACAATTGCTTATTTCCTTTTCATCATATTTGTCAACACGTATTGGAACAAATGGATCAACATGTTCGAAACCAGTTTTGCCTAATAAATATCGCGGTAAATATGAGTCCATACGATCTTCTGTTAATGCTATTTTATCAACGGCCAAAACACAAATACCATTACACCAATCATAATTTGTTATATCGACAAATGGTTGGGTAATAGTAATTTTATCTGGTGTCATTTTGACTTTATTGTCCGAAACAATTCGAGTTTTTGGATGAAAAAATGCATTATATCCATCAATTGCAACTAATATCTTACAACAATTTGCATTAGCACTTTGTTTTAGTTCACTAATTAATGCCGCAATAGTATCTGATGAAAATTTCACTCTTGCAATCCCATGTTCAATCAATTCAATTAGTTTAGAACCCTTTGGTGTGGTTTCACGTTTACTCCAAACATAATCACGACTTGTTTTTAAATCTAATTTACCTAAGATTGGAGAGTTTTGTGTTTTAAAATGTATTAACCAAGCAGCAGCATCAAACGGCAAGTCAATGGAATCTTCATGTGTTGTTGAATTAGCAATTTCTTTTGGTTTCTTAAACCAATTTGGTACCCATGGTACATGTAACAGTATAAATTCATTTTGTAAACCATAATGAAGTAAATGTGCAATTGTCAAAGATTTACCGACACCATCTTCTCCGTACAAAACATAACGTACTGTTGGATTTTTCATATTAGAACTTTTAATACAATCCATTATTTCGATAGCAGGTTTACGAATCATTAATGCTGTTTCGCTAAATGTTTTAATTTGTTTTTCAAACGATTTAGGCAATCCACCGTGAGTGAAAAGTTGCTTTTTATCTTCAGGTGAAATGCAATAATACCGGCCAATGTGTTTACTTGACTGTTGATTAGTATTGATTTCAGTTGTTCGAAAATCTTCATGTTTTTGAATTGTGAGTGGTTCTGCAATAGAACTAAACCTTACACAATTTTTGTGTATTTTAGGCAGTCGATAACTTAACATTGTTAAAATTAAATTCCTCTAAATGGAATTACAAATAACAAAATGAATTATAAAAATCACAGTTCACGAAATGTCAAATTCAATAATGTGAAAAAAACAGCTGTGTCCCATATAACAATATAATATTTTCTGAGTCGGATATATTATCTTTATGGCTAATTAGTTAAAAATTTGGAATGTGGCAGCACAGAAAACGCGCCAAAGAAAATTTTGAAATTTTTAACAGCTGTTCTGCTATGGTCGGTGCTCTATGGTGACAGTGACACTTCGAAATTTGATTTTTAAACACCACGTGCTACTTCAAGTATTCTTTTCTTCAAATCGAAATAGAAAATTAATTTTGTTATATATTAAATTAGTTTCACATATTCTATTATTAAATTTAAAACTCAGAATGAAAATGACTAAAAAACTATCTGACAGACCGTCAGCCAAGACAATGAAAACTATAAAAAAACCATCTGCTTCGCCAATTGCAAGAAAAAATAAAGCAATGAAGAAATCTGGCACTGGTTCTGAACCGCTAAAAAAGGTGTTCATCCAAAGTAAAACTTCATTAGAACAACAAAACGGCAATAAACTGAAATTTAATCAAAAGGATAAATTAA
The DNA here is from genome assembly GCA_963932195.1 of Empis livida. NCBI lineage: Eukaryota > Metazoa > Arthropoda > Insecta > Diptera > Empididae > Empis > Empis livida. Next base: position 33,812,880 of record OZ010648.1, read on the forward strand.
ATTTAAATCAAAAACATAAATCTTCTGATAATAAGCCATTAGAAAAACCAAATTGGCAAAAATTTAAACAAGACAAAAAAGATTTGAAAATTAAACGAAAAGAGTCAAGAGATAAAGATCTTTTTAAATTAAATATCGAAGCAAAACGTTTATACGAACAATTAAAATGTAAAACAACTAAAGATAAAAGTGATTTAGCTGAAAATTTATATCAACTTTTGAAACGTGCCAACAGTATACAAAAATTTGTTTTAGCACATGATACTTCTAGGATTATTCAATGTCTTCTCAAATATTCATCACCAAAAATTCGTGAAGAATTGTCGAAAGAATTGCTGCCAATTTCGGTTGATATGGTAACGTCCAGATATGCTCATTTTTGTATATTACGAATGTTAAAATATGGTAGTAATACAATTAAATCAGAATTAGTCGATAGTTTTATGGGCTCAATTTTAAAACTTGTTAATCATAATATTTCTAGTAAGATTTTAGATATGATATATTTTAATGTAGCAAGTAAAAAACAAAAAACTTATATGCGGCAAGAATTTTATTCTGACTTGTATACGACAACAAAAGATGATAAAGTAAAACAATTACCAGATATTTATAAAGATTCATTAAATATGAAAAAAGGATTTTTAGCAGGTATTAAATCAAAATTAGAACATATTGCTAATAAAAAAATGGCAGAGAATTCATTGGTTCATGCTGTATTTTTGGAATATCTTCAAGAATATATTAAAGAAAGTGGGGATGAAATTGCTGAAGAATGTATGGAAATTGTTAAATTATATTCATCATTAATTCCACTCTTAGTTACAAGCCGAGATGGTTGTTTAGCAGCTACATGGTGTTTCTGGTTGTCACCCACAAAAGATAGACGTGCGATTTTAAAATCATTAAAAGAACATTTAGAGAAAATTTGTATGCATGAACATGGACATATTTTTATTACTGCCATTATTAATACATTGGATGATACAAAGGCACTTAAAAAAATTATATTTGATCCAATTCATGCCAAATTTACTGAAATGGTTACGAATCAATGGGGGCGCAAAATAATTGAATGGTTTGTATCGCCAGGTGATAAAAAATGTTTTCATCCTGCGTTAATAAAATTTTTTGATAGTGGCTTAAAGTATAGCAAGAAAGATAAACCGCTTAGGGAGAAAGAAATATTTGAACAAATTGAAAAACCGATCTGTGATTCAATTTGCGAAAATCCTAATTTTTGGGTATCAAACGGTCATATTGGATTATTAACAGCAACAATTGTTAAACGGATTACCAGCGAAAATATTGAAAAAGTTTTCGAAAATTTAGCAGAAGCAATTTGTCAATCAGATTGGAAAATAGAATCAAATTTACCAAATAGTTCAGAAATTGCTGGTATTGAAGATTCTGGTATGCATATTGTATTAAAAAAAATACTAAAAAGTGATGAAGAAAGAAATCTTAAAAATGAGATGAGTTTTGGTAAATGTTTAGTGAATAACTTAACTAATGAAATATTGGAAATGTGGATAAAGTATAATCGAGGTTGCTTTATATTATTGGTAATATATGAGAACAGTTTAGAAGAAACTCAAAGTCGTCTGAAAAATTTACTGAAACAATTTGGTAAAAACTTAAAAAATGAAGCAAGTTTTGGTGCTAAACTGTTGGCCAAAAAACTGGAATTATAATATTTTAAAATTGTGTATTAAATTTTACTGAATTAATAAAAGATAATTTTTTAAATAGTTTGTTCTTTTTACATGATATATTGTTTCATATAGGAATTCATTAAAATTTAATTAACATACCTGTGCAAAAAAACCGTGTTTTCAACATCAAACAGTTTCACAAAGATGCACTGCTTTTTCTTTACACAACACTGTTTGGATAAATGAAGGACATAGAAGACTTATGCCCTCCATCTAATTTTTATTTGTTGAATGAAACACAAAATTGTTAGGTCTGTACCGCGAATTCGATTCCCAGACGATACAGTATTGTTTTCAGTGTTTCATATTTATTACGATTTTATAGTCTAAAAATTACTAAAGTTAAATTAGATACAAAATGAATATTTTGGGAAATGACACCTAAAATTAAAAAATTATTTTCCCACAGATGGCAGTTCTGAAGAATTCACAATCACATCAAAAAAATCTTGCATTTTTGATTGCTCATAGATTTCCATTAATTTGTTGCATAAAATTGAAAGAACAAAATGTATTTGTAAAATACTGCAATTTATTTAGATTAAAGAAAAAATAATCAAATGTTAATATATATAAAAATCAGGTCCACTTTTGTAAAATTTAAACAATACGAAGATTTACATACTGAATTAAAATAAAAAAATATATATTTATTTATATTATAATAATTTGAAAATCAATACTGAATTTCACTCTTGATCAGAATTAATATATTCCATATGCCTTATAATATTTCTCTTAAATATTTTTTGTTTGGAATAGTCAGCTGTAATACTGGTAATAAATATAATTTTATTTGAGTTTTATTATATTTTTTTGTAGTCAACTTACTTTCTGCGAACATTTTCAGGTTGAGTTACTTTCTTATTTTTTTGCTCGGAAATATTTCTTCGTTCTTCTGTTAAGGACATATTATTTGGCATATTACCACTTACACTGAAAAATAGTATAAATATAATTCCATAAAATAATAAATTTTAGAATTTGAATTAAAAATTACATGCTCTTTTTTTGTCGATTTTTTGATCGATTGGAATTGCCTGATATATTTCGAGATTTATTTTGATTTCTAATAATTTTTTTTAAAAATAGCATTTTATTTTATTTTTTCATTTTTGTTCTACGTTATACTTACTTTCGATTACCCTGCATTTGCATTGCGAAATTAGAGGGATTTATTGAACTAGATTTAATTTTTGTATCATTCAGATTCAATTTTAGATCTGGTATATTGGTACTAGTTTCTTTAATACTACTGTAAAAAATATATATTTAATTAAACATAATTTTTATAAATCTCTTTTGTACCTATTTAATAATAATTTTCTATGTTTTTCTTTTGGTATATGATATTTATCATCAATGGCCTTTAATCTTTTAGATCCAATTCTTGGGGAATTAGATTTTACACCATCGTCAGCAATAAGTGTTGATTCTGGTTTGAAATTATTATATTCATTTTCTAATAAAGATTTAGATAATTCTGAATTTTCACAATTCAATCTTGGAAGCCCATGGTTATTATGTATATTTTTATTTACATTCTGTTTATTAGCTATACAATAATCCCCAGCATTATCATTATCAACAAATTCATCAAATAATTCTTTTATAATATTTTTGGCAACTAGTTTGGGACATGGTTTTATAAATTCATTTGATGCATATGTATTCGATAAATTTTTAGATTTTAGAAACTGTGATTTCACTGCACTTGGGGAAATATTGTCACTTTGATTATCATTAATTAAATCCAGAATAAGTTCTGGTTTCTTTGTTTCATTTAAAGATGAAACTTGTTTAGTATTGCGATTGTTCTCTATTAATGGAATTTCTATACCAGCATTTTGTTTATTTTCTACTGATTCAATTTTCCCATCAGTTTTTGTTGTTGTAGTCTCACTTAAATTGTCATGATTTTTTTCTTCTTTTTCGGGACACAGAGCTAAACTGGCTTCTCTCAGAAATTTTGGTATTCCAGAAAATTCTGGATATATTTCACGTAAATATTTCGGTTGGAAAAATGCAATTAAAGAAAATAATTCAAATTGTGTTATATGCGGTGAGTAATGTATTTGATATAAGCCCATATGTTCAAAGTTTTGTGATAATACTTCTTTATCGTATTCTACTATTCGTATGGTAATATAATGTTTCTTTGTAAAGCGTCTAATAAACGAATTAGAATATGAAGTTTTTAATTTAAAAAGTTAAAATCTTAAAACATTTGTATTAGAATTTTGCTAAAACAATATTAAGTATAAAAAGATTTATTTATTCTTGAAAAATTCGAAGTTAATATATATATATTAATATTATGTTAAGTTAATATAAACTTAGTATAACAATCTAAAAATTTTGATATCTACGTAATATCATATTTGCAACATTAAGTTAGATGTAAGAATTGTCAAAGTATAGCTGATGGTTGGTCCTGTGAGACCAGTTTTAGTTTTATTAAATAAACGACATGTTATACAAAAAAAAAAAAAAAGTTAATATTATGTAAATCGTAAAACTGCTCTAATCTCGAGAATTTTGGGTTTTGCATATTGTCTAGTTAAATTATCTTATTTAGTAATCAAAATTAATAATACCATTTATAGATATCAGATTATTATATAAATACTTAGCATAAATAAAATTATTAAATATTATTTATGAGAAATTCAGAGCATAGCTACGTTCTAGGGTGGGTTCGTAATTTCAAAATATTTTTATATAATTATATAATAATAATACTTACTCTTTAATACAATCCATATCAACAACATCCTTACGGATAATTAATTGTGCTTCAGTGAAACTGTTTACCAAATAATTATCAAATTTTAAATGTGTTAAAATATCTTTCTGATGTATTCCGATAAAAATTTTCATTTGATGTTTTAATAAAAGATTCACTAATAAATCCTCGTAACCATAATTCGGTAGACTAATAATTATTTTGTAATTTGGATGAATTCTAAAAAAAAAAAACGTTTATGAAAATGATGTTCATATATGAAATATTTTTCTTAAGACAAAATATCTTAACTCTTACTTCATAATATGTTTTAATTTTACTCCAATCTCACTCACAGACGAAAGATACTCAGCATTAGCTCGTGTATTATCTAAATAAAGATAGTCAATTCCTATTTTACTTAAATCAAAACATGATTGATTTTTAAATAATCCGTAAATATTCCGAAAATGTCCACAATAAAATAAAGTAGTTTTACAATCTGAAAAAAAAAAAATAAAAATAATAATTTTTTAATTTAAAAAAGAAACTGAAAAATATACTTTCAAAATGGAAGCAAATATTATTGGTATACTGGTCACCTTCAAACAGAGTCACATTTATATTTTGCCCATTGGACAATTGAATTTTAGTAGTGTGATTTGATTGCAAAATATTAAAAACATTTATGGGAATTTTCTGAAAAAAAGAACGAAATACTTGTAAATTTAAATTTGAATTGTGGTTAAAAAAATCTTCTTACTTTATGTCTATACAAAATTCTTGCTATATTTTTCGAAGTATAAATTTTTGAAGTAAATCCTGTTTCAGTGAAGAATCTATTTTCACAGTGTGTCAAAAAATGACTGTATTTACTCTAAAACAAAAATAAAACAAAAACATCAATAATTTTTATTTTTATGATAAATTATAAATATACTTCATTGATAATTTCATCGATCACTATTAAATCGCTAATTTCAGATAAAAACATAATTATTTAATATTTCTAAATTAATAATTTTTTGTTCGTTTAATGACTTTAAATTTAAATTTTGAATAAAAATACAAAATTTAAAAATAAATTAACATTTCGCAATGTATGACGGAAATTTATTATTGTGTCGACTGATAAAAAAGTAATTATTTTGACAATATAATGGAAAACTGGACAGTAAATATTTTTCTAAGTTGACAGTTTGTTATCGAAATAAAAAATGTTTACTATTTGATTTGAATACAAAATGAAAAATTATAGTAAAATTATATTTTTATAATAAATTTATTTCAAAATATAATAACTAACTAATAAATAATCTAATTAAAGTATTGGAAACATGTTTAAAATTAAATAAATTTAGCGTATTCTTTTAGATGCATCGCAATTAAAATAGTAATATGTCATCGGAAAATATGCAATTTTAAATAATAGTAAAAGCGAATATTTTAAATCTGAATTCAGATTTAAAATAAATAAATAATTTATAAAGGCCGTATCTCAATCGGTCAAAAAGTTTTTTTTAAAAAAATTTCCGATTATTTATTCTGATTTTCCTTTGACTTCCCATCAGTTTTTTTTTTGTTGTTGTCTTACTAAAATTGTCACGATTTTTTTAGGACGCGTTTTTATAGTAACTTAGAAAAGGAAAAAAAATATTTTTTAATAAAATAAACATGATTATGGTTTTATAACATAATAAATATTTAAAACTTACAAAAAAAGTAATGCTTTCTCAAGAGCTGAAATTATACTAGTTCATAATTTTGGCGATGTTTTTTATCTACCGTTTCTTTTTGTCTCTCACTCTCTATTCAAGTTAGTGTGAAACAATTTCGAAGTCCGAAAGATTTTATAATACAGCTATAGAGTAAATTTAATTTCAGAGAACTATTGTCTTACTGGGTTTACAGATGTCACAAAATGTTTCGTATGCCAAAGAGTCAATTTAATATGTCAAAATAAATTTGAAAAAATTTTGTGTTGGCTTTTTTTCTTGTCGTTTCCTATCGTGGTCATAATTCTGATAGTGTTTTTAATTAAACAGTTCTTTTATCAATTTAGTAATTTGTAATGTTTACGTGAAAATTATATATATTTTGTCTGAATTCTCAAATATTATTCCTCCAAAAACAATTGCTGATCCTTGAAAAAATATTTAGTAACCATGGGAGAATGGGACATTTATGATGACATGAATCTGTAAATGAATAGAAATGAAATTTCTTTTTCACAAATTTTCATAATAATTTCCAATATTTTATTAGCTATGTATCGTCCGAGAATTTCATTATTGAACCAATTGGAAAATCTGAAGTTTTAATTATAGATCGACATTTTGGTGAGGTGAAAGTTCAAGGTAAACAATATTTAACCTGTTTCCACAATATTTCCTAATATATTTTATTGCAATTAACAACAAAATCTTATGACATCATCAAACATTGTATTGCTTCCTTTGGATTTGGTTCGGCAGTTAGTACACAGCAGATAGAAAATCAAATTCCTACACGTCGAATATGTGGTATTTTAGGTACAATCAAATTAATAGGTGGTTCATATTTTATAGTGGCAACGCATAGAATATTTGTTGGTAATATAAATGGTCAAGTTATATGGCGTTTAGCTGGTTATGATATTATTCCATACATTCCATCAACAATGCACTTAACGACAATTCAACGTGAACAAAATGATATTTATTTATCGATGATTAGAAAAACATTGGATACACCATTTTTCTATTTCTCATATTCATATGATTTAACACACACTCTACAGCGATTACATTCATGTCCACCAGATTTTTTAAAAGTATATTATAAATTTTGTAACTCAGAAAATTCTATTTTTGATTTAAATTTGATATTTTTAGAATGGCTTGTTTGAACGTGCTGATCCTAGATTTGTATGGAATGGTTTTATTTTACGTAATTTTCAATGTTATGATATGAATAAATTTACTTTGCCTCTAGTACAAGGTTGTAAGTAATCAATAAATTAGTTTTGAAGATAAATTATGTACCAATTTGATTAGTTTAAAATTGCAGTTATAATAATTATTTTTCAGTTATTTCAATTAATAACGCATATGTAAATGGGCGTCCATTTTCTTGGATTATTATATCACGACGTTCAATTCAAATGGCTGGCACACGTTTATTTTGCCGTGGCCTTAATGATTTTGGTCATTGTGCAAATTATATAGAAACTGAACAAATTGTGGAATATAATTTTCAAAAGGTTTCATATGTGCAAGTAAGTTTAAATTAAAATAATTAATATTGGTTTTTTTTTCTTTTATTGTATTTTTTCCCCTCCATAATTTTAGATACGTGGCAGTATACCACTATTTTGGCGACAAACACCAAATTTGAAATATAAACCTGTCCCAGAAATAATATCTGGTAAAGATCATTTAAGTGCGTGTACTAGGCATTTTGATGCACAACTTATACATTACGGTCGACAAATTATAATTAATTTGGTACATTAGTAAACACGTTTTTATTGTAAACTAAAGCATTTAAACTTGACATTTTATTTTTAGATTAATCAAAAATATCCTGAAGGTGTCCTAGAATTAGCCTATAAAGATTTAATTGCAACAATTGGAAATCCATCTATACGTTATGAATCATTTGATTTCCATAAGGAATGTAAAAAAATGCGTTGGGATCGTTTAAATATATTAATTAATCGATTAGCACATGAACAAGATGAATTTGCATTTTTTCATTTACGTGAAGATGGTATATTATTATCATCGCAAGATGGTATTTTTCGTACAAATTGTATTGATAATTTAGATCGTACAAATGTCGTTCAGAGTATGTTAGCAAGACGTTCATTAAATCAAGTACTAACTAAATTGGAAATATTACAAAATGGTCAAAAATTTGAAACAACATCACCATCATTTGAAATGTTATTTAAGGCGGTGAGTATTTCTATTTATCCTAGGTGATCTTTAAAATTATAATTTCTAACTAATAAATATTTGTAATATACTTTTTGTTTATAAATAATTATATACAGGTTTGGGCTGATAATGCTGATATGATATCTATTCAATATTCTGGTACTGGGGCTTTAAAAACAGATTTTACTAGAACAGGTAAAAGAACAACAACGGGTTTACTTAAAGATGGTATGAATTCATTGACACGTTATTTTCTGAATAATTTTAAAGATGGTTTTAGACAAGTATAAATAATAAATTATTCTATATATATGATGAAAGTTATTAAATTTTATATTTATTAAGGATGGCATTGATTTATTTCTTGGAAATTATATAGTTAAAGAAAATGAAGGAAGTATTACAAGATCACCATTAGCTACAGCACCCAAAGGATGGAAATATGGAACAGTAAAACAATTAATATTACATTTTGTACTTATCAATAACAAAATTATATTTTATTTTTTTATTTTTCAGTTTCCATCAGTACTTATGTTTGCCCTATCAATGTTTCTTGCTTCAGTTATATTTCCTCATGAATATCAAACCGAAAATTTGTTATTTTTATTATTTTGGGGTGCAATGGTTGGTGTTGTTACGTATGGAATATTTAAATTTGGCACGGAATTTGTTGACTGGCCAAAATTAATGCCACCTATTAAAATGATAGAACCTTAATTAGTGTATATTTGGTTGTTTTTTTTTGGTTTCTTATACAGAAATTTCATTAATTTATGTGGTGAGAAATTTTCTGCTAACAAATAATTTGCTAGAAAGATTTTTCGCACATATTTTATGATGTAAATTATGTTAAATAATTTTTATGCTAAGAAGAATAATTTTTTCTAGAAAAGTAAAGAATTTTTTATTTCTATGTTATAATTTCTTCATTTAAATTAGTAACAAAATAGCTCAGTATAGGTAATAATTGATAATCAATCATGTGTATTTTAGGGAATTACAGCAAGTGTATTAGTCAAAAAAAATTTAAATTGTTTACAATAATTTTATAAATTTAACTAAATAATTATAAATTAAAAATAAAAATAAAATTTAAATAGAAGTAAAATTGGCTTTTTTTGTTTAAATCTAATCCAATTCTTTAATACTCGTCAAGAAATAGATATATTTTAGAGGATAAATTTTCATTAACATGAGGGTGAAATGACATATTGTGGAGGTATGATATTATATACGGTAATAAAGTTTCCGAAATTCGTCGGTTACACCCTGACTTCTTAGAATTGATTGTCTGATTGTCATATGTAATTGGAATGCTTGGAATCACTGCAGCCATTCCAATTATTATCGCAAGCCGTAATAACTTAATTATATACCAAAGTGAAGAGGTGTTCTATACTAAAGTCTTGATTGCCTAGTTTCACTCAAAATTTTAAAGGCTAGTATGATAGAGGGTTAAGATTTTTTTTTTTTTTCATACATTCGGTCTACACATATTTAAATATTTTCAGTCGCAATTTTTTACATAAATTAAGAAAACTTCAAAAATAACTTTAAAAATGAAAAATAAGAAGAAAATACTTTATTCAGCAAAGTATATAATAATTAAAAAAAGAAATTATATAATTTTTTTTTTTGTACACATTAAAATTTACATACAAAACACATTTAAAAAAAATTTTAAATATCGAAAAAAAAAAACTTAGCCGAAATATTTTATTTATATATTAAATTTTTTATAAAATATGACAAGAAAAAAAAAATGAACAAATTTTTTATTTAAATAAAATATAAAAAAAAACAATTTAATTTAATATATAATTAAAAAATCATCATTTCACTTTAATTAGAAATTTCTAAAAAAAAAAATTAAGGAAAATAATGTCCAACGATTTGTAGAAAAATGACGATATAATATAAAAAATTTTATTAGAAAATTTCATTATTATTCATTTTCTTTTGAATATGTAGTAGTTTTATTTTTCATTAATTTTGACTCATAAATAAAAATGGCTGTCTATAAGTACTTAGGCTAATCAGGGAATTGCATATTCTTGAACTTTTTTTTTTGCACTTAACATTTCTATTTTATTTTTTTACTTTTTTTTTATTTTTTATATAATTATAATAATTATTTGGATTTTTCAAGGATACTTTTTTTTATTATTTTTAAATAATTCTTATGTTTTTTAAATTAAAAATTTTTCTTATTATTTTTCTTTATTTTTTTTGTTTTTATTTTGTTGTTGTTATATTATTATGTGTATTTATAAATCACGTACACCTGTTCCATAATTAGCACCACCAGCACGATTTAATGCATCACGGAAAACTTCAATATCCAATTCAGCATCAGTACCAGCTTGTAGTTCTACAGCGAAATTCTAAAAAAAAAATTTATTCATTAATATATTTAATAAAAATAAAATTTAATTTCTGGAAGAGAGAGAAAGAAATAGAGAGAGGGAGATAGGGGGATAAAAATTTTGTTAAAAAATCTCTTACATTAAGGACATCCTTAATAATTGCTTTATCAGTAGACATTTTAGCTCTTTGAATAACACCAACTTCTGGTCCAATCCATGTTAAAAATAAGAATTTTTTCCTTTTTGACATTTCATCACCCATTTGTACACTAATATAACCAAAGGCTCGTTCATTATCTTTAAAATGTTTTTTAAATTTATCAAAACCATGTCCTCTAGCCGCACAAATTATTCGTGAACCATCAAATTTAAATACAGACCTATACAAAATATTATATAAGGTAATTTAAAAAAATTTAATTTCTTAAAATTTTCAAAATATTATTTTATACCATTCTGTTTCGGTACCATCAGATCTAACATCTTCGTATGCTTCCCGAATTGAGTCCTTATCAAGTGATGTAGCCATAGGTAACTATAAAATATAAAATAATATTCATGAAAATTAATATAATACAAAAGAAAAAACATTTTAAATTATTTGCTTAAATGAATTCTATTTGGTATTACATTTTTATGATAAAACATTTTCAACAATTTCTTTTTCAGGGAAAATTCGTAACAGAAATTAAATATTAAATTAACAGATCACTTCACTCTATATCCTATTATGTAATTGCTTGACCAATAATCGATTTTAAATAAACACAAAAAATAAATTAGTATAAAAATATTGCTAATAAATACAATTAATTCACATTCTTAAATTAACCTACTTGGAAAAAGGCCAATTTTTTTAATGTCCTTATTAAAATTTATATGAAGTTCTTTTTTTAAAAAAAAATATATAACTATTCACAACTCGGTATAATTTATAAGTTATTTCAAATAGTTTTAGGAGACTAAACTGCTATAAGAAAATTAATTGATTTGAAAATATATTTTACCAATATTAATTATACAAATTTATTTTATTTCCTTTTTTTTTCCTAATCTTAGTACTTACATAAGTTGAGATAGGCACAAACTATAACTTATTATTTTATCTAAAAGCATATATTCGTTTCTATAGAATTAAATATTGCATGTAATTTCGAGTACATTTCCTATTATAAATTATATTAAATATAGATATTCCATAGAATTTATTAATATATGTACTATGTACATAATTATATTATAAAAATATATTGTTTTTAACTTAACAAATATGAACAGCTTTTTGTTTTTACCTGCTTTGAAGGTTATCGGCAAAAATTGCAAAATGAATTTATTTATACACTTTAGATAAAATAATGTTTTAAAGTGTAAACTTATATATGTAAACTAAAATATGTAATTTAATTAAAATTTCGGTAAAAATTATTTTATTGGATTCTTAAGTCCAATAAATTGAAAATATGAATTTGTAGTACAAAATAATCAAACGTTTTACCTGCACAAATAATTTTCTGCCACGATAAACTTTTTTTTTATAAAATTCAGATTAGATATTTCGTTTATAATAAGCTTTTACTGATAAAATATATTTTCTTGGATACTGATAAAATTATATAAAAGATAAAATGCATTTATTTATTTATTTCTTTTTGATTTACAATTGTGGTATAGATATTTCAAAGTAAGTGTTACAATAAATTTTGGCTGATTATTATATATTTGCCACCAATTCAGTCCATGTGTAATAAAAGTTTTCAAAATTTTGAAAAACTATGATAACATTCCTTAATCGGCGAAAAATTTCCCAACGAAATTTCAAAGAAATGTTGAATATCACATGAAAGATAAAACATTTCAGTAGGAAAAAGAAGTGCCAGTGGATTTGTCACACAATCAGGAAGAACGAATGATTCATTGTAAACCACATAATACAAAATAAAATGGAATTGACTAGCCCAAATAAAAAGAAGTGTGGATCGTGCAAAATAAGCTTGGCAAAGATCAGTGACGAAGAAACAATTTGGAAAATTTAAGAGTGAGTCTGAAATCTACAAAGATGGCGTATAGAAATGATAGATGTGCTATTTTCCACAAAGGTTTAAACTTTAAAGCTGAATAAGTAAGTAAGTAAAATTATGATTTTGAACAAATTTGTTGTTTATACACTGTAAATGATTTCTCGAATGTAATTTATTAATCAATTTAAAACTTGATATTTTATTTAGGTTATAATAAGCCGTAAAACTGACTACTGGTTTATAGTCATCAATATTCATCAATTGCTAATTATATGTTTATGGTACAGAGATATTTTTAACATGTAAATTTTTATAAGGTTATTAAAGGATGTAGAACTTAATTATAATTATTAAATAAATCTAAATATAGCCATTTAGTTATTAAAAATAAAAGCTAATTAAAAAATAATTGTACTTAAAATATTTTTTTAACTAAAATCTTTTCTATTTATAATAAATTAAATATAAATAATTTCCTCTCAATTTTTCTTAAAAATATTTTCCACTTGAACGTTGACATTATGATGATATATGATCAAAAATACTCATTCATCACTAATAAGTAATTTCTTTACCCGCCCCAACTTTCAGATCGGAAATTGACGTTCACAAAAAAAAGCAAAAAACAGACATAAAAAATACCAAAATCTTAGAATATCTTTTTATGTTCAATGAACTTAAATATCTTTTTTAAAAAAAAAAAACTTTTATTAATATAAATATATATAGAATTTATTTTTGGAGATCCCCACTTTAAAATAGGAAATTAAATATAGAATTTTAACTAATTTTAATAATTTACGAATTAATTTAAATATTTCCCCCATTTTTTTTTTTGGTTCTAAAAATTTTTCAATCTCAAGAGTAAAAGTCAATTTATTTTATAAAATAATTTCCATAAATTTAAAAAAATTTTCTAAATTGATTATAAAATAAAATGGAAAAAAAATATAAAATACTCTTTCCAAAAATGTTAAATAAAAAATTGGATTGCATTTAAAAGGCAAATAAATTGAAAACAGCTGACCAAACATTATTAATTTCAATAGTACAAACTGATGGAATAAATTTAATTAACACATTAAAGTTTGATGTAGTGTTTTTTTTTTTATGAAATTCAACAAAAACCAGGTATAAGTTTCTTAATATAGTAATTTTATGTTTTCTATAAAAACAATTTTTGAGAGCGAACAAAAAAAAGAAGATATAAATTATTCAAAATTGGAGATGAAAGTAGTAATTTCCATAATATAATATAATAAAATAAAATAGGGGAGACTTGGTTATTATTGTTCTTAGTTAATTTAATCAGAAATACAGAGATCTGAAAATTAAATAATTTCATAGATTACATGAGTTAGTTTACTAATTTATGATTTCAAAATGTTGAATATTATGTTGTTTCCACTGAAGACCACTTAGTTTAAATTTATGGCTTAAGTTTTTTATCAAGAAAATTCCGGAAAGTGATTTGTTAATGTTGCTAGATCTACTTTAGATTATTTTATTAATTATTAGTTATATTTCTTATTTTAGATCTTTATTAAAATATATTTTAGTTTCAATAACAATTCGAATGACAGTTGAGGCCCTGAAATGTTATGATTTTTTACTTATGGTTATAGCAACGTTTAGGGACAGTGAAATATGTTTTACAAAGTAAATTTAATTCTCTGCTACATAAATTCTATGGAAACTTGAGAAAAAAAAATGAATGCTTTCTATCCGAAATTTTACTAAAAAAAAATAAATAATCCGACTCTACCCTACATTAAAATCAAATCTTGTCTGTTGATGAACATTATGACCATAAATTTTATATTTTTGTTTTAAACATATTTGTTACTTTAAATTTCTTTTTATTTATCACATTTTTAATGCTTTTCAATTATTTCACTGTTTTCACAGTTTCTACAAGAACACACAAAATATTTTTGTGGTGTTTTTTTTTTTTATTTTAACAATTTAATTTAAACTAATTAAATAATTTGTGAACATCACGAGAATGATCCACCAAATCTCACTTATGGCTAATAACAATTTGTTATTCATCACAATATATTTTATTTAATTTTTTTTTTTTTTTGGTAAAGTGTAGATCATTAAAGTATAATGAACCCTCTAAATTGGATCAAATGACACAATGAAAATGGACAGAGTACAACAGAAACATAAAAAACATTTTTATTTTTGTGAGTAGGTTGAAAGTTAAGTAAAAATATGCGAACAAATAAATTTAAATATTTTATGAACAGACGAATTTAACCGGAAATTAATGTTAAATGTAACGTCAGCAAAAATTTTTTTTTCAAATTAGTTAGATTTGTTTAGTTTAAATATGTAATTTTCTGTTAAATCTAATAAAAAAAAAAAAGTAAAATTTATGATATATAATTTTTTTTTGGTAAACGAATTAGCAAATTTAATAAATGTCCATTTCTGGCGAAATTCATAACAAGTTATGGTTAAGGTTTTTATATATTCTTTTGCGGTTCATTATAAAGTAGTTTTTTTTTTAACTAATAACTTGTATATATTTTACAATCTCTAAGGTTTCATTTAATTAAAAAAAAATATTTCTAGAATATTAATTTCTTAGAAATGTTTTTAAAGTTAATTTGAAAGTTGAAATATATTTTTTACAATTTATAAATAATATTTATGGTAAAGAAATTTATTTAATATAGGATTGGTAAAATATGTAATATACCCTCCGTTCTTGATATGTAACTACAAGTAAAAAGGACTCTTAATAAAAGAAAATCCTATTACCATGATTAATTTACGTTTCATGGTTGGAATTCTGACAAGTCATGCTGGTAAATAGTAAATGAGACTGATTGGTTCTCATCACAGTGAATAATTCAGATATACGAGCCAACTACATTGTTGTTGTCATAATAAAATAATGATTTAGATTTGAATAACCAATAGCAATCTGAATTAAGTACTGAACTCTATTAATGAAAGTTTATACCGGATTTAAACTGAACACTTTCATTTCGATCTCTATTCGCTTCTTTTTGAGAATTGTGTAATCTCAAAAATCATAGTCACAATGAACTTTGTAGTTTATTGAGTATAATTTTAGTCAAATTTATTGTAATCTACTTGATTTTACTTCTAAAGGTTTCACAAAAAAACACGGCATATAGAACATTATCTGACACATCAAATCGTTTGTAAAGGGGACAAAATTAAAATTTCATAATTTTTTTCATACTTTCGAAGCTACTGTTTTAATTGTAATTAGCTTATATTTCAATTTTATTTTGACAGTTCCTGCATATGGAGATCGAAAAGAAAGCGTTCATTTGTAAATCCAGTATTCAATTTTCAATAGGAGTGCCCAAAATACACAATGTGAATACTGCAAATTTAATCAATTTCCAAATCTGACAATTATTCACATGAAATTAGGTTTAAATCATTTAAATGATTCTTTGTAATTTGAAATTAAATAACAGGGCTAATCTATTAAATAAATATAAAAAATATAAAGAACCGGACGTTGGTTATGCCAGGGGAAAGACGCATACTGACTTATGGGTGTATTTAAGTATTCAATCATAGTTTTTTTTTTATTATTAACAAGCAAATTAATAACTCTATTAAAATATTAACTTTTACTTAAAAAAATAATCGTTTATCATGATTTACCTTATATTATCTATCATAATTATTTCTAAATTTAAAAACTTAAAACCCCCAAAAAAAAACAAAAAACTACAATAAACTTTTTGTTATCTTTATTATTTTGATTATTTTTCCTATAATAAAAGCTTACGAAATAATTCTTAAATACCCAATATCCTCGTATATACATAATTAAAGAAATTTTTGAACCTAACCCTATTTGTAAACTTTATTTTCACTTTTTTATCGTAAAAAACAATAAAACTGCTGCGTAAAAAAAAAAACAATCTGATATAATAAATAAAAAAAAAGGAACTTACTCAACCCCCTTTAACCTAAATTTTACTCCAAAATAGCAAAAATATATTTTCTATTATTTTGACCTTCAGGTAAAAAAATTATTTTAATAAATTTGTGGTAAAGCGCAAAATATAGTTTTCCATTTTTTTTTTTTGTCTATTGGGACAAGGAAAACTTTAACTAATTTACTAATTCATTTTCATTAATAAAATATGTAATACATACAATATACCTTTAAGTATCTAAGTTGAAGGATTGCCTGAAAAATAATTAGGATGTCCGAATAGTTAGAGTATTGTGGCAGTAAAAAAAAAAAAAAATACTACTACGTATTTCTAATTTTTAAGGAGAGGCCAGCTGACAGCACATTTGGAAATTTTTTTTAAGATTTCTTTTTTATTTTTATGGTATTACGTGTTTGTTGGATCGATTTAGTCGTAGTTACTAATATACATACATATTAGATATTTCATTTTATTCGAAATAGAAATTATATTTTAATTTATGCGTAATTTTCTTAAATTAAATTTTAAATTAATTTTTAGATAAAATTTTTATGAATGTACAGAAAATATCAAAAATTTATTGAAATATTAAATAAAAATGATAAAATCTTAAAGTTATTTAATGAATTTAGTCAAAATTTTACACTCACTGTAAAGAAAATTAAATATAAAAATCAATAATTTTTTTTTTTTTATGTATGTACATATTTACATTTCTTATTTACGCTGAAAATCAAAAATGAAAAAAAAATTCCATAAACCACAAAAGTCATAAAAATATTTTTTTTCACATTACATAAGCTACATAAATATTCAAAAAATATATGTAGTATGTATACAAGAAAATAATATTAATTACAAAAACGTATGCGTAATATACAACGAAAAAAAAAAGGAAGAAATTTCATATTTATACGATTTTTTTTTGAAAAAATAAAACATGAGAAAATAAAATCATATATCCTTGAAAATTTATGAGGAGATATTTCCCAACAACAGCAAACCAAAAAAAAACAACAAGCAACATTTTGTGTTTTTATATAAGAATTAAGAGGGTGCAGACACTTCACTATGTCAATTTGTCTGAAAGCTAAAATCATAATATAAAAGAAATTCATTTGTCACACCCCGCCTTTGGCTCACTGCACTAACCCTTTATAATGTCCAATTTGAATTTTTTTTTTTTTTAGGGAAAACTTTCCAATACACAAAAATATTCAGTTCAGGGATGGCGAAAAAAAAAAAAAATGGAACAATAAAACTTTCACATTTTTGGTTTAAAATTAGGTAAATTTAGGATAAACAATTACTGTAGTTTACTGTCGATATTTCAATTCATTTTCTGCCCGTTAACAGAATTGTATGTCGCATATACTATGTTACTCATCAATTTAATTGCTTAAAAATTAATTGATTTTTTTTTTTAAAAGAAAATCATATTTATTGGCTATGTTTTAACTTGAGACTGATACGTGCTTTTGCAATTTCTAAATTAAAAAGAAATAAATAAAAAAAACAAGTAAAACTGCACCTTTTCTACGGTAAAATATAGAAAATGTTGTGTCTGCTTTATCGTCTTATCATAAAAATAAATTTTCTTTTTGTTTAATTTATATGAGCCTAGCATTTAACTATGAAATTGAATTTATCATAAAATCAGCATAAATAATTTTATAATAAATTACAAAGAAAAAATAAAAATAAAAAATGGAATATTGGAAATTATTTTAATTAGTTTCTATCACAAATTCTCTCAAACGTAATAAAAAATATCATTTGGAAAACTTTGTTAATAAATTTGCAATAATTATTAGCAACTTTGAAACAATAAATATTAAAAAAAGTTCAATAATTCAGGTAATTTTATTAAACTATATTTGAAATACTAAAAAATACTAAATTATTTGAGATGCAGTTGTATAGCTAAGTTATTCTGTAATCGTTTAATCAAATTGATGTTTTGAAGCATAGAAGCAATCTGGGATAATTAAATAGAATACAGTGAAAATTTTAATTAACTAATTCAATTTAAAATAATATCCTAGAAACTAGAAAGAAATGTAATGTTATGAGCTATTTGAAAATTTTTCTTCTACAAAAATATATTCAGGACAGTCAGAACTTTGTGTCATTGATTGTATTCGGAAGCTTTTTATTCGCATCTAGTTATTTGAAGAAATTTGTTTTTAATTATTGTCACTTTAAGTTTAAGGTTTAAAATTAAATCAAGACTTTCATTAAAAGCTTGTATTCTAAATTTGAGTCTAGTGTGCTCAATTAGACCACTGCGCATTCCTAATTGTCCTATATTGTTTCGGTAGAAATATGGCAAATTGCCAACACATTAAATTTTTAGTGGTTCGACTAAACCGACGCAGCACGAACGGAATACCATAACAGTAGGTAATTTGAAAGATTTTCCAACTATGCTGTCAGCTAGCGTCTCGTTAAAAATAGAAATATTATTTTTTTTTACTGCCGCAATACTCTAAATATTCGGAATTATTTTGCAGGCAATTCTTCAACTTTTTACATAGTAATATACATATTTTATTTATGAAAATAATTTACTAAATTGTATCATTGAAATCTGTTTTTATTTCGCTTTCCGCGGACAAACTTCTCATTTCTTTCAATAATTAAATTTATTACAAAATATATTTCGAAGCAAAAATACCAGAAAATTGAAAAGTGGTACGTTTTAGGCAAATTTCCCCTATACATATTTCTTCTACTAAATACTACATCAATTCTACTTTAAAATTTTAGGTCCATATTTGTCTAATTTAATTAACAATTTCCATCGTTTACAATCCAATACGCATTCGATATAGCAGCAAAAAATATCTACAGTAGCTAAAAAAAATTCTAAAAATAACAATCCTTTAAATTGTGAATGAAAAATTGTTGTCAATCGGTTTGACTAAGTTACATTAATTCCATTATAAAATTATTATCAATTTATTACCTAAAATTAATTATAAATTTACTTTCAATTAATACCAATTTATTAATAAACATTTTTTTTTATTTATAATTGCAATCTAATTTTTTTAATTTAATTTTTTATTAAAAAACAATTTTAATTCTTAATAATAATAATTATTATTATTTTTCATAAAGCTATAAAGATTAGATTCTGTTTCGATAAATTAATTATTATAAAGTACTTAAAAACGATACTTTCTAGCATTACTAATTAAAATGGCTTTATGAAAAATTATTAAATGTAAAAAAATTTATTTTTTTTATTACGTAAAGCAACTAAATCGATATAAAAATTCATATTTAATTTTTTTAGGTAAAAAAACACTAATCTAATCTACAAAAATTTCCACAACAAAAAAAAAACAGCATAAATATCTCGTATTCAGCAAATTTTCGATTTTTTCATATCTTTTAATAAATATTTGCACATTAAAGGAAATTTTTTTTGGTGCACATTAAATAATAAAATTTTTTTTTTTATGAAAATTTGTTTGTTTAATTAAACCAAGTAAAGTGTTTTTTTTTTTTTTGTTCATTGTAACCGTGAAAAAAATTTATGTTGAATTAGAAATGTACAAACACCAAAACTTCCCAACATAAATTTTAATATTTTCATAAAAAAAAAATATTAATAATAATTATTTTTCAATATTATTCACGTGGTGCCGTGTGGCTTAATGATTTTTTTTTTTAATATTTTTAATTTTAGTATTTATTATACACGCTTTTTACAAAAAAAAAAAAAAACTAAATTTTTAACACGTTGCTGAAAATTTTGAATGCTACACCTACCAACCTGAAACATAAAATTACTTGATATGAATTCAAAAATAATATATATTTTTAATATTATTATCGTAGTTACTAAGTAAATGGAAATTATTTTAAAATTGCATATTTTATTTATAAGTACAGTGTTTTTTTGGTGAAAAGAAAAATTTCACTTTCGTTTTATTTAAAACGTTTTAAATTTTATTGGTTAACACGTAAAAATGATTATTATTAATTTTTAGTAATAAAATTTACTATAAGATTATTATTTTACAAATAAATCGTCATTTTACCATGAAATTTTTTATATCATATACTTTCAAAGTTTTCTCATTTTGATTATTCATTGTTCCTAACCGATAACCAAATCTTCGGTAACTTATTTTAAAAACATAGTTTTAATAATAGATTTTATAGAATTAGATCTTCCGTATTTACTCTATGATTTTAAAATTTTGCAGAAATCTATTTTTTTCTAAACAACCCTGAAAAACACGGCATGACCCTATGATACGGTTTAGGGTTTGAAGGAGGATGATCATTCAATAGAATACAAGCTTGTTAATCAGGAAATTGGAATTAATAAGCTTTTAAAAATGTTGCAAATTGTAGTCAAGAAGTAGGTAATGTTATAAAATAGGTTTGTTAAGTTTCATTGTGGTGTGCGATAAAGTTCAGCTTGGCAATGGTCATTATTAAAAATCAAAAAAAAAATTAACTAAAGTCACAACTTCAAGACATAGACGTATACATTCGGAATGTGATCATTTTGGCATGGTTATTAAACCACACGAAATGAAAATGTACAAAAGTTTACCGAAATTACATAATGCTTTTCGATATTGCTAGTAAAAATTGTTATCAAGTTTCATTGGACGGACGACAATTCGTCCAAATGAAATTACTGTAAAAACTATTTATAATGAAGTTATAATAGAAAACATGTGAAAGATTAGATGGGTGTGGTTCAATTTCCTGCTAATTTATTCATCCATTACTTGTTAGGTTTTCATGTTAGATATTTTTTCAACTTTATCAACAGATGGTACTCTAGAAATTAAAGTAACATCATCAGAATTAGTACAAGGAAATGAACGTGTTGTTGAAATTCAATAAACAGGACCAGCGAATATAAAAGAAAAATTTAGCAGATAAAGAAAATGTTTTTTCTGTTGCTTGAAAAAAATGATTTTCTTTAATTATCTATTGTATTTATTAAACATAAAAATGTATTTTTGATAATTTTTTTTTTGTATAAATTTTGTGTGTTGAAAATCAAATAAAAATTGATCTTAATGAACATGAGCGACTGAAAGATTATTTTTTGTATTTGTTGGCAAGTAATTCTTAGATAGCGTAATTTCTTTGACAGTGTAATCACTCTTTGATTATCAATTCTTTGTTAGGCGCTTGCTGGTACTCTATATGTGCAGGAAGTAAAAGATCAGTTTTGATACGAATTTTCGAAGATAAAGTAAGTAAATGAAGGTTTATAACTTTTTATTTATAATAAAGCAACCATTACCAATCGAAGATTTATGAGACCTACAAAAATGATTATGCAATGTAAATTTTATAGTTTTAATGATACAGATATTAAAATAATAGGCTCAGACATGTTCCACTGCAATCTAAAGCAGTTTCTAAAAGAAAAGGTGTTCCATACCCAAGAGATATACTGGAATTCAAGTGAGGAGTTACGCCAGTCTTCTTCATAGAACAATCCAAAAGAGTGCAACAAAACTCCAAAAAACCAAGAATAATAGTGGGGTTTTTTACAGGACACTACAAACTCAAAAAACGCCTATATAGTGACAAACTTGTATGTACATTTTGTAAAGACAACAGCGACACATACTTTATAACTATGAGGCAAAAACTTAGTTACCTCGACGGTTACATAAAGACTGCCTCGGACTTGAGACAGATATCATTGAAGCCGATATATAACTTCATTGGAAGTACTGGCCTAACTCCAAACAAAAAGGAAATGGCTCCAACGATTAGGTCTAATCAAATATCAATGAGACTATTGGGATGGTATTATTTTACTTGGAAATGGCTCTGAATTGGATATTTTTCGTTTACTAATAAAAATCTACTTATAAATGTATAACAAATTTTATTAATAATTTGGAACGTAACCGAACAAAATTAACTAATTAATTTTGTAATTTTATTATAAAATAAATTCCAATATCTGTTCCTTTTACCTTAAATTTTAATGATTTTTTTGTTTTTTATTATTTTATGCATCCGTGCCAAAATATTACATAAAATTTTAATTTTTTTCATTTGCTCATTTTTATTTTTTATCTTTTATATGTGATTACATATATTTCTGTATATATATATATGTATTATTATTACAATTTAAAAATTGTAATCTCCTTTTCTGAACATAATCTGCATATATGTTTGCCCTTTTTCCATATATACATATATTTTTTTTTTTTCATGTTTGTTTGTTAAAACTGAGAATATGATAATTCTTTAAACTCTTTAAATTATGGGTTTTTTTTTTCCTTCTGCTTGTATATATCTCAACTAGTTGCTATATTTAGATACATTATTTCCTATGCTGCCCAAAAAAATAAAACCATCATATCTATAAGATATTTTTACATATATTTAGTTTTTTTTTTTTTTGTTATACTGTATTTTTGGTTAGTAGATAAATAATTGAGGGACACATTTGAAAACATTTAAAAAAAAAAAAAAAAAACGAGTGTGTTGACTGTACAAGAGTACAACATAAAAAGAATAAAAAAAAAAAAAAAAATTAAGAAGGATATACAAAGAAATTGGTTATTTTTATAAGATCATTTTTTTTTTTTTCCTGTTTGTTATTTTCTTATGTGTCTGTATTTTTCTGTGCTTTTCTGCACATTATTTTGATAATATGACGTATCACATTTTTATATATCAGGGTTTTTTTTTTTTTTTTTTGCTTTCCTAAAATATTGTCGTCTTTTTTTTCAGTTCTTTTTTTATGGATTTTTGAAAGTTTTTTTCACTTGAATCTTAAATGACTCAGAGAATTTCTTAGCATTATTTGTTTTAATGAACTTTGTATAAGAAATATATTTATACTAGAACACAACGTATGTGTATAAGAATATTACGGATAAGGATGAGTCATTGTCCTAATTTTAGAAATATTATGTAGTAAATGATAAAATAATAAATTTAGAAATTTTATTATGTAAAAAGAAAATTTTACAATAATTTCTAATAAAATCCTTTTATAAAAATTTTTTACAAAGCATAAATTTTCACTTAATGAAAATGAAAAAAATTTCACTTTTTATGTTACAAAGTACATAAATATATTAATAAAGATATATTATTAAAACTTGAAAATTATTATGTACACCCACAGACCATGACCATTCACTAGATAAAAAAAAAAAAAAATTTCAATTTTTTTTTTTTTTTTTTTGCCCACATATAACATGAATCCCAAAAATACATTCATTAAATGCATTAATAATAATAATTTTTAATCTTGAATTTGTTGGTGTTTTTTTTATTTATTTATTTTATTTATATGTTTGTTAATGAAATTCCTATAAATAATAATTTTTCTCATTCAATTTATATTCATTTTTAAATTTAAAAATATACGCATAAATGTTGATAATCCATAAACCCACGACCCACGTTCCAAAAAAAAAAAACAGAAAAAAAAAAGATCTGAAGGAAAAATATTTATTAGTACTGACTGTGAGTAATTTAAGTTATATTTTGTGGAAAAAATCATGATGTGTAATAATTTTTTAATATAAATTTTGAATTTAATAAGTTTTTTTTTTTTCTTATTTTGTTTGTTTTATTATTGAATCTAAAAATAAAATCCTTAAATTTAAGAGATTTTATAAGGTGTGGCCTGGAAATATTGAATAAATAATTTGTTTGTGTGCTTTTGATTAGTATACTGTTTTATTATTAAATGTGGGGTTATAATATTGTGGAAATTTTCCAAAATATAATAATTATCTCTAACACTTAACATTTTCTGATTTCAATTTTTAATTTAAAGCAAAGTATTATGTTTTTCAAATTTGAAGATTAGAGGTTTAGTAATCGAAATCAGAAATTATCTAAAAGTATCAAAAAAATATTTATCATATTTTTGGCAAATTTCCACAGAATACACTTGTAATTGTAAAGTATGCTGCAGTTATTGTTTAGGATTCCATTTGAAGCATTGATATTGGCCTAAATTTAGTCAGCTTTAAATGAGTACCAAAAGTAACATCACAATATAATTTGAAAACTGGGCAAACACGATACCGGTCGATGCCATATGCTAGCAAAAAATGCCTTCAAATCCATAGCTTATTGGTATTCAAATTTCTTCACTATAAAGAAAGTTATTCTGAAGTACGTATTTCAAATAGTACTAAAATGTTAAGTACCAATTTCCGAAGCCAATTGCTCCAAAGAGAGATCATTCTTTGGATTCGTCTCTGGCTAGGAGTAAACTTTATTAAAACTAAAAAAAAACCTTTGAATAAACTTTATTAAAACTAAAAAAAAATCAAATATTCTTAACTCAGATGTACGGTAGAAACATACGTCAAAGTACCAAGAACCAAATATCCAATAAGCAATTAATTAAAAATAATAACGCCATCTATCATTGAACTTGTAAATACATATTTTAATTTGTAGTCAGTAGCAAACAAAATAAATTAGTCACCAGATTCAACATAGAAATATTTAATCAATTTAATGATAACTTTTTTTTTTATCAATATCTTTATTCAATATTTTAAACATTCCAAAACATTTGTTATTCAATAAATTATTAAATAATTTTATAAATAAAATCAAAATTTCCTAGAATATAAAAAAAAGTCAAACTTATCTTGTTTTTTCCACTTGTAAATTATTTATTTTTTTGTTAATAAATTATTAAAAATAAACTATAAATATTTTTGCTTATTAAAAATGTTTAATTTTTTGTAATATGTTTGCTAAAATGATAAAATTATTCAGGAATGATAAAAATTATCTTATAACAAACTTTGACTGTAAATAAATGGCCAAGTCCAACTGATATGTAATTTATTTAAATTTATTTAATTTTTTTTTTTTTGTCATTTTATTAATTTATTCTAAAAAGTTTTAATAATTTCAAAAATGAAAATAAAAATAAAAGAAATTAATCATTAGAATTATCTTAATTAATTTTTCAGGTTCAAGATACTTAATTCTTAAGATAAAATGTTGAATCATTAAGAATATGATTAATAATCGAAATTAATAATTTTACGTATTAGAAGTTTTTCTAAAATTAGGATTCAGCGCATCTCAATAGAAAGAGATTTATGTTATTTAATTTGTCACTAAAAAATCACTGAAAATTAGTTAGTCAGATACTAAAACATATAATTTAATCATATAAAAATCCTTAAATTTTCTTATCCACTATTTCCTTAATCTACCTTAAGAAAAAAATATTAAAGCTAATATAAAAAAAAAAATATATATTACTCACTTTTCTGATGGGTTTGGAATTATTGGTTTCCACAATCATTTGTTGTTGTTCAATTTCAATTCCGTCTGACATATTTATATGTAGATATATTTATGTTAATATGTACAAATAATTTTTTTTTTTTATATTATATATAAAAATAGATATAATTTTTTTTATATATTTTATTTTATGTTAATCCTGATGGGGATTTAATGTTAAAGAATTGTTCACAATTGGATTTTTTTGCTTGGTATATAAGGTTTAATATTATATGCTCTTAATCAGCTAAGCACAATCAGATTATCTGTAAATTTTTTTTTAATTTAAATTTTTTTTAGATTTTTTTTTAGAATTACAGAATAATGAACTCGTAATTACACTTTTAAATATTATATGTATTTATACAATTTATCTGTATGTAATTTTAACGGCAATAAAAAAAACTTTTAAATTTTTAATTAATTTTATCGATTAAAATAAAATTTTTATGATTTTACCAACAAAAAAAAAAAATACCAAATGAAAACCAAACCAACCAAACTAAAAAAGTGAATTAGTTACAAAAATTATATACTTTTTTATGTTGGTTTTTTTTTTTTGTAATTAATTTTTCTATTAAAATTTAAATTTAAATAATTTAAATTTTCGTTTTTATGTTTAATGTTTTATGCTCTTTTTTTTTTTTGGTGTATTTGTTTGTCTGGAAAATACCGGCACGACAACGTTTTTTAAACTGAACTGAATGCTATTTTCGAACAGAATGACTAGCTATGCAATTTTCTTGTTGTTTGAAAAAAAAAAAAGAAATTTTTTATTTTGGGGAGCAGCAGCAACTGCTCTTAAATATGATTATATTGGATTATAATATAGTCGCTATATATTTTTTGTAGTTACTTCATATAAGCTACAAGTTCATAAGCTTCCATAAAAAAAAAAAAACATAATTTTCATTTCGGAGAGAACTACAAATGTTTTTTACTTTTTTTTAATTTTTTTTTGGTATCTTTACATTTTGAATTTTGTACAAACATTAAAGATATATATGTATCCATGATAGAGTCAAGTTGGGTGGAACGAGTTTGACAAGTTGAAAGTGGTCTTGAAAATGAAAATTTCTATGTTGTTTTTTTTGCGTTTTTTTTTTTTTGTATGATGAACAGCAACGAAAAATGAGAGCAAAATATAATTAAGGAGAGCCATAATAATTGTATCTATAAATAACATAAAATATCTGTATTTTAAAGATTTATATAAGAATGGGTTTTCGAAATTTTTATTTTTTTTTATAAGGATTTTCTTTTGTACAAAGATTCTTCTTTTTATGCACTTGCTGAATTTTTTTTTTTTTCAATCTTGAGAAGAATTAATTCTTTATTTTTTTTTTTATTATTTTATACACGACGTAATACAATTATAACCGGCTTTAGCATAATTTTATTTGTATTTGTGTATAAAAAAAAAAAAGTATCTTTTAAATATTTATATCTATACACATATATAATTATTATGTATCATGATATAAATTCACATTTATTTTTTTGTAAATGAGAAAAAATGTCATAGACTTTACATTTGAAATAATTTAGTTTAATGTGCGAGGAAATTTTATTTTTAATGTTAAAATCTTAAAAAATTGACTGAAATTTAAAAAAAAAAATTATAGGATTTGTTTTTGTATTGTTTTTTTATGTTAAATAATTTGTAATTTTCGAAAATTTTTGTCAAAGAAGGAGGAAGGGTAAGAAAAGATTATGTAAGAGTTCAATGTATAGACCATAAATATGTAATTTTATTTTTAGGGACAAATTTGAAATTATTTTATAGAATGTATAAGATAGAAGTGGTTTTTTGATTTATTATGACAGTAATATAATTATAATTAGAATATAGTCAGAATGAGTTCAATAGAAGATTGATAATATTTTAAACAGAATATGGTATTTTAGGAATTAATGCCATTTAGTGTTGAAAAGATAATCGTAGAAATATTACAGTGTTTAAATTACATGAAAAAGAATTATAACATTCTTTTTGTTGGAAAATCCCCAGTGAATTTGATGAAGAATAAGTTTTCTGGAAAAATAATTATGGTGGGAATTGAAATAAGGTTTTTGTTTTACGGATAAGTGGAAAACACTTTATCATAGTTATGATATCGCCAATATTTTATTAGACGAATTTATCGCCAATATCTTATTAGACAATCACTTAATCTAAAAATGTTGCTTTATGTAATTATACGAAAAGTGTTTGTTGTTTCATAAATTAGCAAATTTTTCTCAAATTGTAATGTTTTGTTAAATTTAGGATTACAAACTAAATAGAACATAGTTAAATTATATTTATGTTAGGTTGTACAATTTAAAAATTTAATTTAAATTTTTAATTATTTTGGAAAGAAATCTTTCATTAAATTAGAAGTTTAGATAATTCTTTAAATTTGTATTAATTGTTATCCACGAATTATTAAACGTTTTCTAAATACTAATAACTCATTATCAGAAATATGTATTAATTGGATTCCTTGCACACAATTACTATCCTGATTTTCCAGAACTACAAGTATATGGTCCTTCTAAAACCGAGAAAGAGAACATCGACTCCACAATAATACTATGAAATACAAATTTCTTCAATTTGCAACCTAATAATTCATTCCATTAAATACGTTTTCTTGTAATTCAAAGCCTCTGAAACAATTCCGTCAATTCTATCTTCAATTTTATATTCATAACGTAGTTAAATATGTTTTCCATTTTTTGTTGTAATTATGCAAGTTAAAGATTACAAAATAATTAGTTAATATGATTAAAATCATTCGTCTGTGTAAATTAATCTACTTAAAAACATTTTTTTTTATATACATATGTATATAAAAATTAAATGCCATTCAGGAAATCGTTCATTTCCCTTTCGGCTTCAAAATTATATATTTTCTAAATTAAAAAGATTTTTCCATTATGCCAGGAATTAAATTTCTATCTAGTTCTATGCAATCAATCTTATAATAATTTATGTTAAACATTATAGTAATTCTTCATGTATTAAAGTAATTTTATTTTAATCTACTTTAATGATATATTTTGCACCTGGAAGTTACGTTGAAATTGAAAGTGCATTCAAGTTTTTAGATTATATCTATATATATAATTTGATTTGATTTTTTTTTTTCAATTTTATGCTTCTATCTTTTACATATTTTACTACGGTAATATATAGTAGAGAGCATAAAAATTCTATATCTCAGATACAAAATATAAAAAAACAATAAAAACATAAATATTTTTTGGTCTCACTCTCTTTCTCTCTCTCTCTCTCTGTGAGCATGATTTGAAATTATTTTTTATTTGGTGTTGTGTGGTCGTCACGTCATTTTTTTTTTGCATTTTCACTTTTTCCATGTATTTTTCTATATATTCTACTTTTCTATTATGTATGATATTTTATAATGAAAGCTTTAAAAGACTTTTTTTGAAAACTTTAATTGCAGACTAAACCCAGACAGAACTTATGTATACAAATCTATATATTTTGGTAGTACATATTATGTTTACAATAACTTTGTTTTTTTTTTTTTATGTATATTATATAGATTTTTTTTATATGTGAACCTGTCTGGGCAATTAATACATCAACATCAAAGATATTTGTTAATAGGATGGAGTGAAATTGGTTAAAAAATTGATTTTCTGTGGTAATGGTTTAAAAAATTTTGGGTTTTTATGATTGTGACAGTTCAAATTTTATGTTTAAGTCAAAAAAAATGTTAAGTAATTAATTTAGGAATATGATATCAAACAGTGACATTTAAATGGTTAAATTTAGTAATTTTTTATACCTTCATTAATTAGTAATTCAATATTTAATCTTCATTAGAATCAAACGCAAGCTCTACATTTGCATATTCAGGAAATGTGGACTCAGAAGTTAGGATCAGCAAAGCCAAGCATATAAGATATTGTTGGTGTGTTGTTACAAGGAGGATTAAAATTGAATTTGCATTTTCATAAAATTTGAAAATTAAATAAATTAACACGAAAAAAATACTATACTACATTCCAGAATATGAAACCAACTTTCACGAAAAGACAAAGATAAATCTGTGGAAATTTGACAAAACATGATAATTACATTGAAAGTTATATTTTTATTTGAAAATAAAATGATTTATCAATCGAAATCAGAATTTATCTTTTAAAAAATAATCATATTTGGCAAATTTTTGGCAAATTTCACAGAAATATAAAATGGTATTGGCCTGTTCTCTATGATTATAATATATTTTTTACAAGATAACATTACCAATTTACAGAACAAACAGTTTGTCAAATATAATTTTTAACAACTTCAAAAAAATATTAATCACTAAATAAATAAATAAAAAAATTAAGCTTTTTTTTTTTTTGACACGATGAATTTTTATAACAAATAAAAACCAGCGCCGAAAAATATGCTTCACTTATTTCGAATATAAATTTTCTTTATTCAAATAAGTTTTTTTTTCGGTTGGTTTGATAAATTTTTTGCTAAATTTAAATTATAAATATAAAATCATATTAAAATACATAATAAATATTTAATTATAAATTTTTATTTAATTATCTGTCATCTGTAAAGTATTACATAATTTATGACCAATAATTTTATATCTGCAGGTTGATAATTTTATATATACTACAATTAAATACTAAATTTTACAAATTTAAATAGCCAAAAACTATCTATTAAACTAATTAGTTTTTTTTTTTAAAAAAAAAATAGGCAACTAACTAGCAGATAGATAAAAAAATTAACAGTCAATAAGAAACCGGAATGAATACATAACTGATTCAAAATTTCGAATTCCAAAAAAATTTATATAAAAAAAAGATTAAATTAAAAGATTTTATTAAAAAAAAAATTGTTGTTCAGATGAAAAAGAAAGTAGAAATTCGATTAAAAAAAGATTTTTTTTTAAATGAAGGTTTAAATCTTTTTATTTATGTTTTGTTGATATTAAAAATTTTGGCTGTTCATATTTTTTTTTTTTTTTGTGTGCAGAGTAATGAATTAGTGTGAAAAATTTGAATTTGATGATTTTTTCACATATTTATGTTTTTTTTTTTTGAAGATGTCCATCAACAGAGAGATTATTAGTAATTTGTAAATGATACTAAATTAATATTAGTTTACCATTTATGAATTTTGTTGTTAACCATATTCGTTTTTAATATCCGATTAATTTTTTTATTGATTTTTGAAAGTATAATTTTTTTTATGTTAAATTTATTAGTATGTACTATATTAATATTAAATTTTATCCAAAGTCTTAATTTTTAATCTTAAATTACGCAATGTAATTTTTTTGTGAGGGAAAATATGTATTAAACTAAAATAGATACCAGAATTTTAGGAAAAATAATTAAAGAAATTTATGTAAATTATTTTAATAGCAGTTTTATGAAAATATTTAAATGATCAAATATAATAAATACATAGCGTCTAAAGAAAACAATTTTTGTATTAAGCCAGAATAAAATTTTATATCAAACTTAGCCTAATAAAAAATAAATAAATGAACGTGAAATCTAATTAAAATTAAAAATTATTACTGTGCGACTTGCAATTAATCTCAAAATCTGAGACCAAAATTTAAATTTATTTAGCCGATATTTAATTGGTTAGTTCTCTTAATATGTAATTATATTAAATTCGTTACAAAATGAAGTAGATACAGTACAGCCAATCGTAACACATTCTTTATTTTATAAAATCTCAGAATTGTTAACATAAACCAAGAAATTTTATGCAGCTGTGCAGTAGTTGGAGTTTCCTATGAGCACACAATTAAAAAAATATTGTCCTATGAACTTGTAAAATGTAAATTAAAAGTCAAAGCAAACAATGGTAGAAACAAATATTGCACAAATTTTAATTTTTTTCTACTCTTCAATAGATTTGCAACAACTTACATTATTTTTTTTATCTTAAATGACATTTTCCATTGCTATAAACTTTTTGATTTGAACTCTAGTAACAGAATCTGGAGTTATACTAAGTTTTCATACCCAACTGCACTATATTTATTTAGATCTATTCTGTATTATATTTTTACGGAAAGCACTAACACCAGATTTGAATACCATTTATCATCTTCAATAACATTTTTAACATTATTATATATGGTGCAAGCAGCATCAGCATCCTTATTTGCAAACTTTTAAGTTTGGAAAAATCATTATTTTGTTTTAATATTAATTAACTCTCTAATGTGGTTTCTACAATCAATTTTCGGGAAGATCTGTTGTGTAAAAATGCAAATTTTTAGTAACTCAGCATAAAATGTGTTCGCAGAAAAGCATAAAACAGAATTACATAAAAAACGTTCTGGACTGTTCTAAAAGTTCAAAAGAGAATGACAAGTTATCTACTTAAAGTGCTTGTATTTACAATATATTTGAGTTATAAATATTTCAGTCAAATTTAAAGAAAATTTATATTTTTATCAATAAAATCTCGATACTTGTACAGGGACAGCATAAAGTAAATAATATTAAAATATGATTGTCTCTTTAACGTTTAAATAAAAAAAATTGTCTGGGAATTTAATATCTACTAACTGTGTAAATTGTTTAAATGAAATTTTAAAATTAAAAAAAAAAACTTTCTTGTCTAAATTTTAAATTAGAAAATATCTTAAAATTATTATTAAATTAATGAATACCAATAATTAAAATTTTGATATAATTTTAAATATTCTTTTCAACAAGTTTCTTTAAACTGCTACCAAACAATTATGTATTTAACAAAAAAAAATGGTTGTTAATAAACTTATTAATTATGTATATTGAGAAATTTTTTTAAAATAGATACTTAATTGACTTAGTTTTATAACCGAATATTCGATCTTAATTAGATATTAGAAATTTTGATTTAAAGAATTTTCTCTTATTGGCTATATAAAAGTAAATTATTAAATTTTCAAAGTTATTATTGAACATCAAGTGATCTAAGACGGATTATTTTACATACAACATACAACAAAATGATCGTAAGTTTACATGTGAGAAATATCTTTTTCTTTAAATTTTCATATTAGTATTTTTATAAATTTCAGAAACCTTCTATGTCATTTATTTTGATGATAATTTATTTAAATTATTGTTCAGCAGGATTTCCATTTAGACGAATTCCAGAACAACAACCACATTATAATGAAGTTTTTTATATACCAGCAATAACAGATGATCCTGACATATCACCAAATGGTATATTTTTAAGAATATATGAAGATCATTTTGGTTCAAGATATCAAATTACCAATAAATATGGTACATCACGTACAATGCCATTACAACAAGTTCCATCAGGTTATATTGATGAAAATATTATACCGCATAGTGGAATTAAAAATTTACCATTTAATCGAAATTTACGAAAACCAAATTCAGTACATAGATTCCGTCCGAAAAGAGGACGAAGAGTTTTAAAAATTATACATGATAATTCACTAAGTGATTTGGGTGATCTTATTATTAATAATGAAATATTACGATATTTCTCGTTAGCAAATTTTGGTTTACTCGAAGATTAAATCTTTTACATTTAAACGAGTTTAGAAAATACGAAGAAGATTTTCATTTTATTGAATGTTTTCACAAATATTGTAAACCAATATTTGGTACTTTTATGTTTTAATCAAGTAATTAATATTTAAATAAAAAATAAATTATGTATAAAAAAATTAAAATTGTTTTATTTAAATAACATATAATAACATATATTTCTCATCACAACTTTATCTGATAATACAGTTTTCATTTAATACAATAACTTAAAATTAATATTGGCAATAAATTAATTTATCAACTATAAACTAATTAGAAATAAATTTATTATTTACCCCATGTTGGTGGACCAGAAGAAGCTTGAAATCCGCCTTCTGATGAATTTAATTCACTGCTAGCAGGTAAATATTGTCCAGCTGAATTATAATTTCCCAAATTACCTGACGAATTTTCATGAATTAGTTGGAATGTTTTTATATCTTCGTGACCACCATTATGAGATGATCCTTGGTAACCAATATTATTTTGTGTAGGTTCATGTATTACTTGAATAGTTTTTTCTGGCAATCCAGAGGAATAACTTGGATTTGAGTTGCCACCATCATTAAGAATTTGTAAAGTTTTAATATCTTCATTGCCTAAACCTCCATTTCCAGAATATCTGTTATCTAAATTTGATCCTGAATATCCATTATTGGACCCGGAATATCCATTATTATTTCCTTCATGAACAATTTGCAAAGTTTTTACTTGTCCACCGAGGGATCCGCTTGAATAACCATTTGATGAATAACCGCCTGATGATCCGCCATCATGTAAAATCTGAAGAGTCTTTACACTTTCACCAGCTCCACCGCCAAGTTGATTTCCAGAATATCCTCCCCCTAATTGACTGTTATAACCACCGGCAGCATTACCATTTTCATGTAAGATTTGTAAAGTTTTAACTGAGGAGTGACCACCCGAATTATCACCAAATTGATTATTTTCTCGAACTATATGTACAGTTTTAATTGGTTGGCTGATATGAGTATGTGCTGCACCACCACCAAATCCACTATTTTGCAAATTATAACTACCACCATTATTATTTACACCCTGGTAATTGTTATATCCTCCACCCGAATATCCACTACCATCACGAATTATTTTGATTGTTTTAACATTATTACCAATACTACCACCATAATCACCCGAAAATCTTCCACCAGAATTAACACCTTCATGTATTATTTTTAAAGTTTTTACATTACTATCAAATCCTCCGCCATTTATACTATTAATATGTGGTCCACCATATCCTCCATAAGAAGGACCTCCTTTACGATATACTTGAAATTGTTTTGAAGGACCATTTGGTCCTCCTGGAAATATATTAGGACCATTATGTATAATAGGACCTCCATGTCCAATTGGACCATTTCTAAAACCACCAGGACCAAATGGTCCATTTCCAGGTCCACCAATAAAACCACCTGGTCCTCCATGACCAATATTTTGTTGTGGTCCTCCGCCGCCACCACCAGCAAAGTTAGTTAAAAAACTTAATAGTCCGCCGTGTGCCATTGTGACATAAGCCAAAAAATATAAAATAATTCCCTAAAAATAAAAATAATTGTAATCCTTAAAGTTTCTTAAATTTATAATCCAATTGGCGTCTGTTTAGCGATAAATTTACCTTCATTTTTATTAATTTGAAAATTGTTAATTAATTTTAGATGATTCGGTTTTCTATGAACTGTTGGTACTGTGATGATTTCTGAATTGTGAAATGCTTTTATACTAAGATTGGTTACATCGATTTTTTTTATTGGTATTTTCTGTTGTTTTTTTTTTTGCCAACGAAAGTTTGTTTAATTTAGTTTTTTTTTGTTGTTTTTGGTTACCAATATTTAGGTTGTTATGAAATGTAAATCATAATTTTGTTGCTGTTGTTGTTTTTTTTATTTGATAATTTTTTCCTATGATAATATTATGCAAAGTAAGACAAAAAAAAAAAAAAAAGACAATTCTTCTCCCCAAAACTATGCGGAATATGTGACAGGCATTATGAATAGAAATACCATATTTGAAATTGATTTTAAATGGTCATTTAAATTAGATTTTTATGCTTTTCGAAGTTAATCAAACAGCATAAATTGCAATTTTAAACATCTGGAAACAAATTTTTTTTTGAAAAAAAAAAAAGACAAATTAAAGCCCGGATATATTGTTAATTATTTTTTATTCAAATTAACTATGCTTGTATACTAAAATTTTAATATTAAATTATAGATGAACCAATCATTTGAAAATTTTTGTAGTTGGTTTTAATTATTGGTTGATAGTTTTATAATTTAATTTACATAATGTTTGCTTTCTCGTGTTTTTATGTCGCGATTTTAGTTGAATTTACTGTCGCGGAGGAATATCAAAGAATAAAATAATTTTCCTGAATTGTCAAATTTTCGCCGCACTTAATATGGTTCTATTGGAGAATTTACTCATTTTAGATCTCGAGAAGACATTAGTATAAGAGTTAGTAAATCGACAATTAATTAGTAAATCAATCAGTAATTTGAGTAATTTCATTTCAATAATAATTAAGATAGCCTAAGTAGTTAAGTGAAGCTAGAATTATTTAGAACCGAAATAGGAGGGTTAAAAGGTTAAACTAAAGGGGGTTCCTCCAACAACATTAAATTTTAAGAAAATAGTCTCCCAGGTTCAAATATCCGTAGAGAATACCAGTAATTGTTCTATACTTATAGGATTTTTTACAATTTCTGTTTATAATTAATATTAATTAATTTTTTTAAGCCTAGTACCAATACATTTTTTAATCACATAAGTTTACTGAATGAATATACAAAATTGAAATATCTTTTCATTTATGTATTTTATATTTTTTTTAAAGAATTTATTAAAATATTTTAAATATTCAACAGAAAATTATCATTACAATAAATAAAATTAATAATAGAAATTAAAAAATTTAATTTAATTTAATTGTTTGAAATTTTTTGTAATATTAACTCATCATTATCATCACAATATTGTTGTAAAGCATAATAAAGTATCTTATTTTTACGGATTTAAATTTCATGTTCATTAATAAATCGATTAGATTAAAAATGATTGTGTAAGAAAAAATTTCTATTTATTAGATATTTTTTTAAATTAATTAATGTTATGCATTTTCTTTTTTTTTTTTTATTAATATTTCGAATAATCTGTAATAAATAAATTAATTATAAATGAGATGAACAGAAAAAAATATTTATAAAATATTTTCATATTTTATCAAAGCAAATATTTACACTGTAAAAAAAAAATTAATGATTATTTAACACAGTAAATAAATGTTGTAAAAGAATGATAGAATAATTGGTTCAGAAATTATAATAATTGGTACACCAATTGTTCAGAATAGAATAATTATTTTCTATAATTTTTATATTTTTGAAAAATATTTTTGCGAATGTACGCCGCTACTTCGAAATGTCCTACACTATTTTTGTGTCTTGTAAACATATTTAAACCTCATTTGCGTCTGAAAATATTAGAAAGAGTTCTGTGACATAGAACGGATAAAATTAATTAAAATCTGAATCATTATTAAATTTTTAATCTTAGCCAGTTGATAAAAAACTACTGACATTACGTTTTTCTGTAAACTATTCACAATCTTTCGGCACCAATTTTTTGTATTAATTTTACAATTTGTGACCTCGGGTAAACTTGTTAAACTGTTTGCTATTTTCCGAATATGATACTATGTAGTCTCTCACCAAGTGTCAATAGGCTATGTACATTATCTTCAAGTACTAATTCCAGCAATCGGTATTTTTCATAAATAATTTTTTTTTTCGGTGTATCGTCTATATAAAAATATTTAAAGTATGTATTTGAAATGCCCTCTGATCCGGTTTTCAAGCATAATTAATTTAAATGGAAATGGTTTATTTTTATTTGATTGATATGTGCAAGTTCAGAAAAAACTTAATACGTAATTCTGTAAATTGATGTGCTTTATACTATTTTGATTAAAAAAAAACAGTATTACTTTCCGCTGTAATTGAAGACGTTATTTTTGCTGGCAAAAATAATATTTATTTAACAAATAAGAAATGAAAACTAAATTTAATATTCAACCGATCTATTTTATTGAAATTAATTTTAATTTAAATATAATTTAAAAAAATGTTTGATTACAATAAAATTTGATAATTTCTTCCTTGATTATTTCCAAATTTATGATTATGCTGATGATTGTATGTTCCTGTCGGTGTAGGTAATTCCAAATTTGTTGGTAGTTCATCTATACTTTCTATAAGCCTAATCAAATCATGATCATTTATTGGATAGCTACCAAAATTATTATTTAACTTTCTATAAGGATTTAAATTTGATGAAATTTGTCCACTCTGGTGATAAGGAATATGATCGGAAAAAACTTGAAACATTTGAATTTGACCTGATGGTGGTGGTTTTTGAAAATGTGAATTTTCATTCGGAAATTTAAATATTTGATATTGTTGTGGATATTGTTCAGCAATGTGTGATATTTTAATTGGATTTCTCACAACTGTACCACTAGATTGCCCAAGTTGTTGATAATTTCGTAAATTCATAAAATCTGGATTAATTTTAGGATTCTTATTTAAAATTTTTAATTGATATTCAGCAGGAATACGTGATGGTACTGTTGGTAAATTTGTATTAAAAGTTTTAACATGATATTTTGGATAATGTTGTGCTGATGGTGCAGTTAATTTAGCATTATTTTGTTGAAAAAGAATATCAATATTTTCCAAGTGCCTGTTGATAGAAGATCGTAAATTTAAGGGTACGTTCATAAATCTACCATTATCTCTGATAGTGGGTGTCCCAAATGGTAATGCTGGATTATTTCTAATAGTTTCAATAATTTTCTTTGTATTTGGTTTAGGTGGTACAGTAATCGGCTGAATTGAAAATGTTGTATTTTCTTCCAAATTAGAAGTTACATGTATCGGAGATTTTACTAAAATATCATGTTCTACATCTGATGGTGAAATTTTTTTTAGTATTGTTCGTTTACTTTCACCTATTATTGTTCCTGCTGTAAAATTCTTTAAATTTCCATCAGAAATTTTTATTAATTTTGTTATTTTTGATGAATTTTCAAAATTATCGCCTAAATTCTTTTTATCTTTATTGATATTATCAGTTAATGTAAATCCAGAACAAGAAACTAGTATTACCAGAATTATGACGATAACCTGAAGTTGTTAAGAAATTCTTTAATTATTAATTATTTATATTAAATTTCGAAATAAATTTTCTTATATCTGTTTTACTTTCATGGTTCATCGACCAACTTATAACGTAAATTTTAAAATTAACTGATGAGAGCTTTTACTATGCCGAATGTTTTTATACGAAAAAAGACTTTTATTTTTTATTCGTTATCTGTACAAAACGGAAAACGAAAGTGATGGAATTTTTTTAATATTCATTTATATTAAAATCATTAATTTAATATAAAAAGAGAAATGTTGAACTGTTCAGAGATAAGATTTCTGTAAATCACACCTAAAGATTTAAAAGTTTTAGATTATATATTAGTTTTTGATAATTTAGTTTGTATTTTAATCCAAACATCATAAAAAAAAACAATATTTTTTAAATAAAAATATTTTTGGAACAGGTTGTCCATTACTTCATTCAAATCTTTTAAATACTTTGTAAAAAAAACCACTGAACATTTTTATTAACTAGATTAGATCGCTAAATATCTTATTAAGCAATACATTTTCATGACTTTATAGCAAATATTATCATTCAATATATAAAAGTTACTTATTTTTAAATTTGAGTGAATACTTTTTGGTGTTTTGTATGTTTAATATGGTTCGCCGGATGAATACATCATTTTTTATTTATATTTAATTTTTTTTTTTGGTTTGATGCAAACTTAAACATAATTTGTCTCTTCAATGTGAAAGTAAATTTTAACTTTAGAGTTAATAACATTTTTTTGATTATATAAATCGTATAAATATATATTTGTTAAAATAAGATAAATTTATAGATTTTCAATTTTTTGCGACAAATTCTGATGTTTTGTATTGAATCTCATTAAATTTTCATATTTTATCGATTTCTGGGGCAATTTTGAATATTTTTCGAAAAGTCTTCGGAAACGAGCTGGAAATTAAATTCTCTGCACGGAGATACCAAATATGTGTGGATTGCTTCAGTTTTAAGATTTTTCAATTTTTTGCGAGAAATTCTGATGTTTTGTATTGAATCTCATTAAATTTCCACATATTCCTGATTTTTCCGGCAATTTTGAATATTTTTCGAAAAGGTCTACGGAAATGTGCTAGAAATTAAATTACCTACGCGGAGATACCAAATATGTGGGAATAGCTTCAATTTTAAGGTTTTTAAATTTTTTGCGACAAATTGTGATGTTTTGTATTGAATCTAATTAAATTTCCATATTTTCCCAATTTCTCGGGCAATTTTGAATATTTTTCGATTTAATTTTATTAAATATCTTAAGAAAAGATGAGTAATCTTGGACTAATACCGGTGTCAAGGACGTGAATTGAACAAAGAAAAGATGAAATCTTGGACTAATACCGGTGTCAAGGACGTGAATTGAACAAAGTATCACAGCTTAATACACTACCATTACTATTACCATACACATATACTAACTACTATACACTAGCAAAACCAGCTACCGACAATATCTATTAACTAATTTAATAACAATGCTAAATATGTTAAATATTAAATTAAACACTATATTCAAGGATGTCAAAGTTGATCAATATAATATTCTATGTTGAACTATCTCATAAATATGCCATTAACGAATTGCGTAATTGTACTATGCTCTTGAATTGTAATACTATTTACATGCTCTGGTAACAGAATCGTAAATTTTACTAACTAGTATTTAGTTCTACGAATTATTATCTTTTTAACGAAGGCTCTAAATCGGTTTCGAACACAATATATCATGATCATGAACACAATATATCATGTTATATAAATTTTATTTAAAGGAAAGTGCTATTTCTCTTTGATATCCTTCCAACGTGATGATGATTATCAATTTTGGAGAATATGTGCTATGTTAATTTGCCACTTTATATTTAAAAACATGTTTTGGTAAAACGTGAATTAAGTCGCCTTAAAATAATGTATACGTTCGCCTGATATAAAATTCTTTCAATTATACAATGTGATGTCTCGCAATATTTTGTGTGCACGTTTACTATGGTCTATCATAAGTTGAAAAATTTACACACGAATGGACGGAGAGCTAAGAGCTAATATAAGAAATTTTTTCGAACAAATTACTAAGAAAAAATAGTCAAATAATTGTAGCATAAATAAATTAAGTACTATAATTCCATAATTTCAAAAATAAAAAGGAGCAAACTATCAAAACCGTAACTGATATTAAAACTTTCATGAGATTAACGATGCCTTTTAAAGAACTTTGACTTTGACGGAGCATTTTTTTGGTGTAAATTTTGAATTACAATACTAACATTGGGAATATTCTAAATAACTAAAAGAATAGACGTACAAGAATAATAATAAAGAAATACAGGAATAAAGGAAAACCTCAAATATTTACCACATTATTCCCCATTTAAACTTAATGCAGAAACCTTTCTAATAATTAAATAAAGTCAAAAACAATTTAATTATGTTTTTATGTATTTATAAAAAAATCTTATAAACAAAACAACAATTTTGTAAAACAAATTACAGCATCACGGAACTTTGGTAAAACTTATTCTATTATGATTCTTAATATTTATTTTATATTTAATGTTCATTAATAATCCTAATCAATTTGGTATGTCCTTCATTTGAACCTGAATGATGATTTCCTTCTTGGATAATTCGTAAAGTTTTTAGTGCACCTTGATGACCATTATTATGAGCCTGTTGATGTGATGAATGTCCTTCTTGAATAATTCTTAAAGTTTTAATTTCTTGTGGTTGGTGATGTTCTTGTTCATGATGCTGAGGACCAGCTTGTATAATTCGTATAGTTTTAATATGTGGCTGTTGGTCATGAACATGTGATTGAACAGGTTCGTTTATGATTCGTAAAGTTTGGACTTCTCCTTGTGAATGATGTGAAGTTGGAGCATGACTCTCAACGTGTTCATTAATAATTCTCAATGTTTTAACATCTCTTCCAGCATTATGTGGCGGTAGATAATCAGAGTTTGGTTGCTGAACATGTTGTACATGGTTTTGATGAGCCGAAATGATTCCATTAGAATGTGAGCCAGCAAGAGGTGGCAAATAATCTATGTTGGGCTGTTGAACATGTTGAGCGATACCTTGATTTGAATGACCAATTCCATGTGATCCAACTAGATTTTGTGGTGGTAAATAATCCGCATTTGGTTGTTGAACATGTTGAGCGAAACCTTGATTTGAATGACCGATTCCATTTGTTCCAGCTAGATTTTGCGGTGGTAAATAATCTGCATTGGGTTGTTGAATATGTTGAGCGAAACCTTGATTTGAATGAGCAATTCCATTTAATCCAACTAGATTTTGTGGTGGTAAATAATCTGCATTTGGTTGTTGAACATGTTGAGCGAAACCTTGATTTGAATGACCGATTCCATTTGATCCAACTAGATTTTGCGGTGCTAAATAATCTGCATTGGGTAGTTGAACATGTTGAGCGAAACCTTGATTTGAATGACCGATTCCATTTGATCCAGCTAGATTTTGTGGTGGTAAATAATCTGCATTGGGTTGTTGAACATGTTGAGCGAAACCTTGATTTG
The DNA here is from genome assembly GCA_963932195.1 of Empis livida. Taxonomy (NCBI): domain Eukaryota; kingdom Metazoa; phylum Arthropoda; class Insecta; order Diptera; family Empididae; genus Empis; species Empis livida. The sequence goes on from OZ010648.1 coordinate 33,855,166, forward strand.
AATGACCGATTCCATTTGATCCAACTAGATTTAGATTTTGCGGTGGTAAATAATCTGCATTGGGTTGTTGAACATGTTGAGTGAAACCTTGATTTGAACCTTGACCGATTCCATTTGATCCAACTACGAAACCTTGATTTGAATGACCGATTCCATTTGATCCAGCTAGATTTTGTGGTGGTAAATAATCTGCATTGGGTTGTTGAACATGTTGAGCGAAACCTTGATTTGAATGACCGATTCCATTTGATCCAACTAGATTTAGATTTTGCGGTGGTAAATAATCTACATTTGGCTGTTGAACATGTTGAGTAAAACCTTGATTTGAATGACCGATTCCATTTGTTCCAACTAGATTTTGCGGTGCTAAATAATCTGCATTGGGTTGTTGAACATGTTGAGCGAAGCCTTGATTTGAATGACCGATTCCATTTGATCCAACTAGATTTTGCGGTGGTAAATAATCGCCGTTTGGTTGTTGCACTTGTTGAGCGGAACCTTGATTTGAGTGGCCAATACCTTGGTTTCCAATTAGATTTTGTGGTGGTAAATAATCAGCATTTGGTTGCTGAACATTTTGACCTGATTCTTGAATAATCCGCAGTGTTTGTACATGATCTTGTGATCCATGGTGATTTCCAGGCGCTAAAGAATCCAAGTTAGGTTGCTGAACATGTTGCACAGAATTTCGATGAAATGGTGCGACTCCGGAACCGCTTTCTTGAATAATACGAAGTGTTTGCACTTGTTCATGTGAGCCAACGTGTGTTTGATGTGACTGCCCATGAAAATGTGAACCAATATTATTTTGTGGTGGCAAATAATCTAAATTAGGTTGCTGTACATGTGTTCCATGAACGTGATTTTGTTCTGCAAAAGACTGGCCAAGTTGTTCTGGTTGATTATAAGATTGGGGTAATGGTGGTGGAATATAATCTTGTGATGGTTGTGAAAAACCATTATTAACTTGATGGTGTTGATGCGATGGCCCATTTTCATGAATTATTTGTAAAGTCTGTACGTCTTGGTGATGTCCTGCATGTGATTGGTGTGGTGATATTTCTTGAATAATTCGCAATGTTTTAATCTCATTATGAGATACAGTATCTAATGGCGGTGGAATATAATCCCGTGAAGGCTGTTGACTAAAAGCTTTTGTTTGACTAAATCTATGATTTGAAGCTGGTGATGTTTCTTGAATAATTCTTAAAGTTTGAATATTACTACCAACACCATTACCATTTATATCTTGATGGCCATGATCACCTCCTAATAGCCCAGCTGTTACTGTTCCAATTACTGCCAAAACACATATAATTAACTAAAATTTATACAAAATAAAAAAAAAATACATAATAATGAAATAATCCAAATTATTGTAATCCAATTAAGTAATTTATCCAAAAACATTTTGTAATCCACATATTTTTTTCTTAATCTGCTTATCTTACCTTCATATTTAATTTTGTTAATTTTAAAAAAGATTTCATTTAACTGACACTAAAAATCAAACTGAATGTTGTTTTCCAAAATACACTTTCTTTTATATCATAAATTTTGCACAAAATATTGTTTAATAAAAATATGCTAATATCTTCTATTCATGTATTTTTTTTGTTGTATATGCATTAATGACATAACTTGAAATTTTTGTTTATAAACATTTTTAAATTGAAAAATTTAACAGAAAACCCTACAAAACGAAAAAAAACGAAATATTAAATTGATTTTATAATTAGTCTGTGAAAATTTTAATAATATATAATAATGTGGTGAAAATTATAAATTCAATTTTAAAATCGGAGCATAATACTAAGAAACCAAAAAAAAAAAATGTATAAATACATCATTTTGTCAGAAATTATGTAAATTTATAGCGCCCCTTCCTTTATGTTAATAATACATAATGTTTAAAATTTATTACAAAATTTAATTGATCAGATTAGATATGCTTAAAAGTTCAAATATTTTTTTGTTGAAAAGTTCATTATTGTTAAATGATTGTTGCACATTTAATATCTTTTAAGTTTATCAAATATTGAACATATTTAGTTGATTGCAATGCCATGCAAGGTCAAAATCAAATTTTATATTTTAAAGTATTTTATTATGCAGATATTTTGAATTGCAATAATTTATATGTTTGAAAATATATAATTAATGGATGTAAATAAATAAAAAGTATTGGTAGTGTAGTGGTAATGCACTATGCTGTAATGCATTGGGAAGTGCGCCAGTGTAATCAGTCTACATATGCGTTTGATCAGTTGTGAATGAATGCTACTAATAAAATTTACGGTAATGTGGTTGTACGGATTGGAAAAACTATTAACTGTTGAGGTCATATACAAACAACAAATTTCTTAGTATATTTAGTAATTTGTAGCAGAATATAAAATCAATAAAATTATTTTCTTTAGTATAAAAAATTGCAGGAATTGAAAGAAGCCACATAAAAACAATGGGTTCAAGCACAGAGATGACAATTCTAAAATTCAGCAAAGAGGCACATTTATCAAAATGATAATTTAACAATTGAAGAGAACACCTATCGACTCATATTAAAATATATGTGGGAGATTTCCAAAGTATTCCAAGTTAAAATTTATTGGTAACAAGAATTATTTTCATTTAGTTAATGATTATGTAACATCTTGCTTCTTTTATAAAAGTTTTTAATTTTCCAGATCCAAATGACTGCTTCTCTTATTCCAAGTTAAAATTTATTGGTAACAAGAATTATTTTCAAGTTTGTATTGTTGAAATTTAAAGCTATTTATAGATATTTCGACAAATTCCACAATTTAAGAATATTTTTATTTTATATTTTAGTGTGCTTTGGAAATTCAACTAATTTTTCTTTGGTTCTAGATCCATTTAATTTTGACGAAGTGGCTATATAAAACACCAAATATTCAAATTATGTTATATTGTGTTCAAATTTGTATAAGTCAAGATAATTTTCCACCCAAATATTCAGACAAGCATAATACATTTTATGAAATTCAAATTATCTGAATTTAAAATTTTCAAAACACTGGAATAATCGAAGATATTAAATATTTGGGAAATACAGCGACAACGAGAGCGACGGGCGACAACATCGCACTCGCATAATATGAAATACAAAATTCTGATATTTTTGTGAATTTTGACAGCGACAGATGACAGGCGACAACAACATATTCTACGTCGGCCTTTAAATTTACTTCAAATAGTTCATTAATCAGTTGATTTTTATAGACTTTATTTATTGCCTATAAAAATCAAATGATTAATGAGCCATTAGAAGTAAATTTAAAATGGAAATTCAAATATATTGTCAAAAACTTTTACTTGAAAATACTTTGTATACTTTTCAGCCAATTACTTCTGTTGCGTTGCGGAAAAAATATCTAAGAAATTTCCGCAGTTTAGAATATTATTGAGCCAATCTACGAACATGTCTGGACGGGAATGCTACAGGAATAGACATTTTTGATAAATTGCGGAAACTTTGGTCTCATGATTACCGTAACTTTACTCTATGTGTGACCTTACAAATGTTTCATATTATTAAGTGAATCTATGCGATGCCACAATAGTTTTCACTTATATATATTGCCTTAGAGCTTATAGACTGACAATAATTTCTCATATGCCACAATTATTTAACTTTATTATCCCTTTTTAAGCCACCATTTACTTTTAATAGTAAAAAATTAGAAAATATATGAACAAAAGTTATCAACATTTTCTAAACCAATTTAAATATTGATTTACTTTTGAATAGAAATTGTTCTGAATTTAAATAACTATCAAAACACCTCCCCGAAATATTCAAAGTCATATCAATTTGTAAAACACTTATAAGATCTTGTAAAAATTTTTAAAATTTCATAATATTTAAATGAATTTGTGTAATCTTCTTTAGGCCCTTAATTAATACTATGATTAACTAAGAAACAAATCTCACACAAACACTTTCAGCTTGAAGTTGTGAAAGCTCTTACTCTGACAAATAATCATAAAAATATTTTAATATAAAAATTTTTGACGTATTTTATAATATTTATCATAAAATTTGAAGAAAGTCAACTTCATATTTCACGGAATAAGATTTAATTTGTTAGTTGATTTCTAAGTTATTTTTTATAGAAAAAAAATTATGTATTCGATTACTTTTTCGCAGTATTCTGATGATTTTTCAGAATCTATATTACATATTTCAGAATAATTTTCCAGTTTGTGGTGTTGTGTTGTGACATTTAATGGATCATAAGAATTAGAAGATAAAAATTGTAAAATTTACCATTTTGATTTCCAAAATTTCTTGAACAAATCACCCTTCAAAGTTGCACGTAAAATTTCTATAAACTAAATAATAAATATTAAAGGATTTCTGTCCAAAATTCCTTTCATTTTTTATAACAAAACTTTAATTTATTAACACCTAATATAAAATTTAATTGTCCTAAATTAAAAATTCATTATTAACCGCCTCGACTGTAAGAATAACCATGATCTCCACCACTTTGATAAGATTGTGCTGAATGGGAACCAGGCAGTAATGAAGCTATTGGTGAACTAATTAAAGGGGCACTATGAGCTGGTCCTAATGAACCTTGTCCTAATGGAATATGTCCAACTGGAGCTGATGATCCTAATAATCCTAATGGTTGATTACTTTGATGAACTGGTCCCAAATTATTTTGTACATGTCCAAGTGAATTTATTACACCAGGAGAAGGCACATTTATATGCTCATGAAGTACTCTAAGTACTCCATTCTGATTTAATTGTCTAGATGATTGTAAACCTTCATGTATTACTCTAATAATAGTTACCGGTCCTACACTATTCAATCCTTGTCCACTACTCAAACCTATAAGGCCATTATTTAATAAGTCTGAATTTCCATTATTTATTAATCCTAAATGTCCATTATTTCCTAGACCAACTTGTCCATTATGAGATAAACCTAAATGTTGATGATTATTTAATTGTCCTAAATGTCCATTATTGGCTAAACCAGATATTCCATTATTTAAATGATTTCCGTGGCCAAGATTAAGTGCATGTCGTGGTTGTTCAGAAATAATTTTGACTAAATGACGTTGAGGTGGTGGTCGATGTGGTACTTCACGATGTTTTTCTTCACCTAGTAATCCCCCAAGAAAAAATCCTGAACAGCATGTTATAAGAACAAAAATAGACAAGAATATCTATAAAATTAAAAATATTATTAATTACCAACATAAAATTAAATAATTTAATAATTTAATTTTAATAAACTCACTTTCATCATCATGACGTCTTGCTGGATATCAGTGTAATACCAAATTTTTTACAAATGTAAACCTTTTTATAGGCCCTTTTTTTTATTACGCCTAAAACTTAAACTTCAAATATAATTTTTATCATGATAATAATTATAAATTCCTAATTTTTTGATTATATAACTTATAACTTGCATATATCCAATTGTTATTAAATGCATTTTCTATTTTATATGCATTTTTTTTTTCTGTGATATTAAAATATTTTTAAATAACAAATAAATAAATAAAAAATGAAGCCGACTAATTTTCAAATTTCAGATAAATGTATCTATATGTTAATTTTTTTTGTTCATTTTTATATTAAATTTCTATTTTTTAATTTTGTTTCTTTAAAAAAAAAAAAAAAAAAACTGCCTAAAAAATGGTCATAAAAATAAACTTGTTTTGATTGTGTAATATTTGAATTACCAAGTCCATTTGCTATCCACAAAATCCACAAAACTCCAAAAACTTTCGGCACTGTGGGAATAAGTAACAAAAAAAAAAAAAAAATTTTGTCAAAAAAAAAAACTAATCAATTGCGAATATATTAATAATTGGAATTTCATTAAAGTTATTCAATAAAATAATCATAATTATTTGAAAAGAAATCGAAAGTGAAAAGATCAATTAGAGCTTTTTTAAAAGTTTAACAAAAAATTCATTTGAAATATTTTTTAAAATTGTATTTATCTATTAATGATGTCAGCAAGAAATCTTTATAAAATATTTTCTTATCCAGAATGCTTAAAAATCAATTTAATTACCTTGATAAATGTTAATTACTATGGCAAATGTCAATTATTTTGGCAAAACTTAAGTAAAACTAAATTATCTTGGCAAATGTCTCATAAATAGGAGTTAACACTTTCGCTTGAATTGCGAAAATTCCAGTCATGACAGTAGCTTATCAAAATTTTATGACGAAAATTCCCGCTCATTTTAAATTCAAATTTTTTAACCGACAAAATCTGAAATGATAGCAATTTCCAACATAAATTTATTTATGAAAAATTAATTTTTGGTAGGTTCGTGAAAATTTAATTTAAAGTGAACGTATTAAATGAAATTCTTACAAATTCTAAACTCCATTTAGTCTCACCCCACACTCAAAGATTGAATGTACTTTTTTATGTTCTTATCCACCAGAAACTTTCCTGTGAATAATCTGTACTATTTAAAATCGAAACCAAAAATATTCTTTTCATTTCTTGATATTCAAACCAAAACTGTCTTCATCCAAGAGCTACTAAAAGGTTACTAAAAGGTTCAACAAAACTTTACAAACAAACAAAAAAGTAATTTTTCCCTTAACATCTGATCTATATTTGACTAACAAAAAAAATGTTTAACTTGATTATTTCTCATAATTAAAATAAAATTGATCTATATCGTGAAAGACCCCACGCCATTAACAATAATAACTATTAATCTAATAGCTCATTTTATATATTATAAGAAAAATAACTCATCCATAAATCTGACATAGTCGTAGCAGCAGAAGCAGCAGCAGCAGCAGGAAAAGTAAAAGTATATAAAAAATATAATATGAATAATTTAAAATATTATCAATTCAATTTAAAAAAACCGAAAAAAAATCTCAGTCACAACTCAAATGGCCAAATTAGATCATAAATAAAACTGAATATTTAGTATGATTATCTTTGTTGTTACATATCTATATGCTTCATTATAAAATTAAATATATACATATATATAAATTACATAAATATTTAAATTAGTTTCCGTTGATATAATTTCTTTTCACTTTGGAGGGAAAAAAAATTAATAATCATTGTTTAAAAAAACCTTAAATTAATTTAGTCCCGGTATCATTTTTGAGATTTTTTAAAAATGATTTATCGATTTCTATTAAACTAGAAATTATGTTACCGGTGAATCAAAAACAATTATACAATAAAAATATAATTAATATATTATTTAAATGAAAAAAATTTAATGATAAAAATACATAAATATAGTGTAATTCGTTTAAACTTCATCATTCGTTTATTATAGTTATTATAGAATGGGACCTACAATCTACCTAGCTATAGATAGATAGATTGCAGGGCTGGTTAAAGTTGATAACTAAAAATCTTTGAGATTACACTAGCCATATTGTGATATCCTTATTTTTCATAATGTCCACAAAGAAACTTAGATTTTCAATTAATTCCAGAACTTTGGGGAGCAATATAATTAGGTTTAACGAACGTTTCTTCTAGAAACCAATATCTGACGCCAACAAGTCTGCTGCATTCAAATATGTTGGGCTCAGCGGTCTAGTCTTCATCCCTAAAAATTCTACAGTTCGCAGTAATAGATCTGTCGAATTTGTTTATATTATATTTAGAGCTGCAAGGGCATCTAAGAAGTAGAATTAATCTATAGTCATAATTCTGCCGAAATTTGCCAAAATACGATATCTTCATAATTACAAAGTTTCAACAGAGCAAATTTAAACGGTCATAACTTCTCATGGTAATAAATTGTCAGTGAAATGCTCAACTATTGAGATTAGAATGTTTATTTATTTCTTTATTGGTTTTTGATTTGTGGAGTAAATTCAGTTGTCATTTTTTGGCTAACTGATTCACCACAAAAATAAAACCTCTGGATAAAATGTTTAGCAAGCGGAATTAGAAGTTATGTCTAAAAATGTCAAAAAATGTATAGATAACGTGTTTTGGCGAATTTTCACAGAACTGAACTACGTTCAACGTTTAATAATCGAAAAATATACTTAAAAAAATTAAATTTCTATTTCCTGCCAAATATATAATGAATTATCTAATCATTAAATTATCTCGTAGATTGTTTTTAAATACCAAATTAAAGTTCTTTCTTTATTTATAAAGTATTTTTTTTTAAATTGTTTGTGAAGCTAGATATTTTGGATATTGTGGAATTTAGCCATCAAGATTTTCTAAAATAGCTCTTCTGAAAGGATATTTTTTGTGAAAGCTTTTGTAAAAGTCTCATTACAATTTAATGCGCAGGATAAATAATATCTTCAGTAGAGAACTTAAATTTTTTATTCCAAAAACTGAAGATGGTTTAGATAGATTTGTAGATCTAAAAACAGTAGTTAGTATATTACACTATATTTAAGATATATTTTTGTTTAATTTACCAAGAGTGAAAAGTAATAATTTGAAAATTTATACTAAGCGTCGAGTTAAAAACGTTTTCCAATAACTTGAAATTTAAAAGAGCATATCACTAACCACTTATAATATTCAGTATAATCACTTAATATTCAATGTATCTCTGCAGATAAGTTAAAAATCTAGGAATTCTTTAATCAAAACAATTACATAAATTTTAAAAATATCTTTTTTTAAAAATTCTTTATTTTTAATTTTTTTTTTTTATTTAAGCTATAAATTCTATTTTCATAATTACATAATTTTTTGTGTTTTTGTATATTTATATAAATAATAAATTATTACCTAAGAAAAAAAAAACAACTATAAAACATAATATTTTCCATTTTTGTAATATGTAATAAATTTTAATATAATTTTCTGTACAAAAATTTTCATTATCTAAAATATTTTTTTTATTTCAGAGCAACATAAAAAGCTCATCATTTTACAAAAAAAAAAATTAAAGGATTTTTTTTCAAAATTTAATTATTTGAAACAAAAAAAAAATGAAAAGAAACAATCCTTTACTAACAAAGAATATTAATTCCAAAACAAAAAGGAAAAGAGCCAAAAATTACCAATCAAATTTCAGCTCCAACCAATACTAAAATCACAGACAATCCAAAATATTGTCATAACATTGTCTGTGGCTTTTTTTTTAAAAAAAAAACTATAACTTATTTCAATTTAGAAACTTTCAGTTGTGCTCTAATTAAAAAAAAAAATAACAATTAATAAAATCATTAAAAAATGTTCTTAAAGTTTTCCAATTTTTCACCTTAATTTTACATAAAATTGTTTGTAAAAAAAATTTTATTAAATGAATACTGACTAAATAAATAAAATATATAAAAGTGAATCGAACAAAAGTGAAAAGAAAAATTAAGAAAATGAAGAAAATTTAATTTTCTATGTTATTCAAGTGTTGCATTTGGATTTGTATAAGAGAAACCTTGAAATTGTGCCTGATCCATTGATTGTAAAATATCTTTATCAATTGGTGTTAAACGTACACGTTCACGTGTAAATGTCTTATCAAAATATTGTGTATCTAAAGGATGTTTCTAAAAGAAAAATTTAAATTTAATTTTTAAAATTTTTAATTGAAATTATATTAATTACCACTTGTGGTTTAAATGGTGGTTCAATTTGTCGTTTTTCTAAACGATCCCATTCAATTTGATTGAAAAATGGATGTGAATATATATCACCAGCTGGACTATACTGAGATCCTATACGTTTATTTGAATCTTTTTCCAACAACTAAAAAATATAATTTGTCATTAAAGTGTTTTTTATTATTTAAAAATAAGTTCTTACAGCTTTTAATAAACTCGTTGATTCTTGTGATAACATTAATGGATATAATGGCATTTCATTACAAATAGACCAAAATAAATATTCTTCATCACAACCGCTAAATGGTGATTGACCAATTAACATTTCATATAATAATACACCAAATGACCACCAATCAACACTTTGATTATAATTATCGCCCTGCAAAAAAAAAAAAATTATCACTCAGAAATTCATATTTGACTAATTAATTATTAATTTCAACTTACTTTAATTATTTCAGGCGCCATATAATCTGGTGTACCACAAAAACTATCAGCTGTTTTATCTAAATATATTTGTAATTTACACATACCAAAATCAGCTATTCTAACATGTCCATCAAAATCAAGAAGAACATTATCTAATTTCAAATCCCTAAATTAAAAAAACATTTTTTTTTTGTAAATCCATTCGTTCAAAGATTAATGTAATTTTACCTATAAATAATGCCTTTTTTATGTAAAAATTTTAATCCTGATATTATTTCAGCTGCATAAAATCTTGCTCTTGGTTCTGGAAATCTTCCACTTTGTTGTATATGAAACATTAGATCACCACCATTCAGGTACTCCATTACAAAGAATAAATGACTCTGTTTAAAAATATTTTTTAAAACAAAAAAAAAATGTTTTAATTAGCCCTACAGCAACATTGTTTCTTAATTAGTCAATTATGCAAAAAAAAAAAAAAAGGAAAAAAGTATACTAATTTAATTTTTTCCTTGTTTCTTAAATTTTATGTGTTCTACATTTTCTTTGAAAAATTATTTAGTATTTTTTTTTTTGGCAAAAACAATACGATGCCAACATAAATTGTACGACGAAAATTACGATGAAAAAAATATCAGGTTGTATACCCTGAACTAGAAATACTTTAAATTTAGATAAAAATTCAAAATCGATTTAGACAGGTGTAACATAAATTGCCATAACATCTATTTTTTTTAAATGCCTCTTTAAATTAAATATACAACAAAATTGAAAAAAATATATATTTTATTGATGAATATTCGACAACTGTGTCTACTATTTAAATTGACGTTACCAAATGGTATGATTATTTTGGCTAAAATACAAAAAAAAAAAAAAATGAACCCAAATCATGACATCATGATTGTAATCGTAATTAATTTCAAAAGTTTATAAAATTTTTGAATAAAATAATCAAAAATTAAGTCAATCTTTTAGTTAATCGAATTTAAAAAATTTTATTTAAAAAATTTTCCTGGTTATTGCATTTTCAAGTTTTCATAAAAATACTGCATTTTCTAGGTTTTTTTTTTATAGTGTGTAGGCTGAATTTAGTTTAAGGTCAGTTTACAGATTTAATTTATGCTGTAAGTATAATGAACATTTTTATGGTAATATGCTTGAAAAAATATAATTTATTGTCGAAAATATTAAAATAAAAGATATTGCGGATATAAATTATTATGTGCATCATACTGTACTGTCCTTATGGCGTACAAACAACCAAAAAAACAACATTATGAAAAAAAAATTATCTAAGAATTTAATTATTTTCAAAATTATTCAATAAAGTTAAAAGTACGTGTACCAACTAAAAATTTATGACTGATAAATTTCTTAAAATCATACCATAGCTAATTTGGCAGACATATACGGACATGGTTTACATTTCATCTACAAAAAAAAAAAAAATTAGGCTAATTGTTACTAAAAACAATTCTTTTAGTCAATACATATTAAAATCATAATTTTTTTTTAAGTGAATATATTGTCTTTTAAATCATCATTTCAGGAAATTATAATATTGACATTTTTAATTAAAGCTCCTGTCAAATTTTAGAAAAATTACTTATGTTGGGTTCAACGATAAATACATAAATTTTACACTCTGATTAATTGTCTATAGGAAAATTTTTATTAATTATTTATAATTATTCAAATGAAAATTTAAATTTTCCATAATTTTTTTTTCCTAGATATTTTTCAAATTTAAGGTAACCAACCTTAAATGAATTTAATTAATCTTTTAGATAAATTTTAATGTAAATTTTTTTTTTTTTTATTTATTTACCTCAGTTTGAAATGTACAAAATAAATGACATAAATATGGATGTTTAGTTCCCAATGCTAAAACTTTTCTTTCAATTAATGTACATTCAACATCATCATCCTCAAGGACAACATCTTTTTTTAAACATTTCACAGCATAATAATAATCAGTATTTCGTAATTCTGCTAAAAGAACCTACAAAAAAAAAAAAATAACAAATTTTAATTTTAAACATAAAATATTTTTAATATTAATTACCTTGCCAAAGCTTCCTTTACCAAGAACTGTAAGGAAATGAAAGTCTTCTACTGAATATTTCTTAAATCTAGGAATATTTGTAGCTGGCGCTGTTATTCGTCCAGATTTTTGGAATTGTGCATATGTATATGATGTTTCTAAATATTTTGATAGAGAAAATTGTTAGAAAATGATTTTAAAAATAATATTCAATTAAGATCAAAAACAGAAGCAATTGAAAAGCAATTAAATTGTTTAATTAAATGGAGAAAAAAAAAACCATTTAAAATAAACATTAAAAAAATTTTAAATTTTTTTATCTAAACTGTTGAAAAGTTAGAAAGTTTTTGATGTTTTTAGTTAAATACAAATATTTATTTAATTAAGTGATTTGTAAATATTAAATTGAAAATAAAAATAATTTAAAAATACAATTTTTGTCAGTTGGTGGTCCATAAATTCTATAAGAAATTAAAGAAATGTTTACTTGTGTATGGTGAATTTTAATTACGAATTGACATTAAAACAAGTATTTTTATGGTTTTTATAATTATTTAATGGCAAAAAACCATTAGTTAAATTTCTAATTATGTGATAATTTACATTAATTTGCCACATTTTTCATTAATTAAGTAGTCATTAAATTTTAGTTTTTTTCGACTAATTTTCAAGATGCTTGAATTACATCGTTGTTTAGTTCTTCAATAGTGTTAGATAATTCAAAACAACATAATAAAAATTATTAGAGATACAAAAGTCTTTTTTAAGCTTTATTAAGGTAATTTTTTTTGTAATATTAAGAACGTCTTAAGACTTAAGCTTAAATATGATATATCAAATATCATTATTAAGTGTATACACTCCATTCGGCAGCATTGTACTTCTGTTATCTCTTTTTAAAGTTTCTTAACATTTTTCATGGCCATTTGGAGACTAATGGATTCCGAACCATGTTTCTTTATAGTGAAGAAACTTCTTAATTGCAACAAGTTAATGGCTTTTGTTCGTGAGTCATTGTTGTTCGCATTTTTCAATCTTAAAACTAGATTTTACTGTAACATCAACACTGGTACTCTTATCTAACGCTAAATATACTTAGACCGACATTTATGTCCGAATCAAGTATATACGGCAATACAGCTTAGTACAATCTACAATACCAAAAAAAGCCACTAAGTCCTAAAAATGGTTGCTACCACAAATTGCTTTAGGAAAACAATTTGAAAAACATTGAATTTATTTTGGAAACATTGAAATTAATCTGAGTATGTTACATAATTTCAAATAATTAAAAATTAATTATTAGATTAACTTCAATCTGCACAATTTTGAAAATTCTGCAAAAAATTCTTGTACATGCAGAATTTGGATAACTGGCATATATTGAAAAATCTATAATGTAATAAAATCAATCTTTCTAATCTATGCACTGTTCTTATTGTGTCAATTTTCAACGGTTTTTTTGACGACGTAACTCAAACATGCAAAGACATATTTCAAAACATCTCAGTAATTTATAAAAAAAAAATGTCTAGGACGAAAAGAAACGCTGTAAGTCAAGGATCGCCTTACAAAATATAATAAAAATCTCTTTTCTAATTTTAATAATATTAAATAATTTTAATAAATTAAAATATTAAATGTAATTTTCTGTAATAAATATACCATCAGGTTCATCATTATTTGATTCTATTTTATATGCTGGGTTATAACTTGGCGGTGTACTTGGTGAATCACGAGCATCAGCACCTATAAAAATAAAAACAATAACATTTCGAGGATATTTTTTTTTTAACGAAACTAGTTGTTGCCCTTAATTATTACAAACAATTCTGTAGAATTTTTTTTTACCTAATTATCACACATTTTGTAAAATTGTTACATGGTTAATCAAATCAAATTAAAAATTATTTCAAAATTTTTTTTTTTTTTTGTAAATTTTCTAGTTTGAAAAATTTTCTAGTTTATTTTTAAAATTATTTTGTTGGCACAAAAGCTTATCAATCATTAAAATGAAATGGATTTTTCTTAGTCGATGGTGAAAATCATTTTAATTACGACAAGGGAGACGGCGAGCATAAATTTTTTTTTCGGTTAAAGTCTAAGAACGCCTACGGAAATTTTAAAACAAATTTGTGATTTTGTCTAATTTATGTATATAAAAAAAAAACATACTTTAGTTAAATGCGATGTTTTAAAAACAAAATAATCTAAGATTTTTAATGTTTATTTGTTCTTGATCTTGCTTCGTGCAAAAAAATATTTAAATAATCTTTAATTTTTTTTTTATAGATTAAGTTTACGTAAAAAAAAAATAATTTAAAAACATTGTTTTACTAAACATAAGAAAACATAAGAACATAAGAAAAAAAAAACCGAAAAATTATTTTAAATTTGTTTCATTTTGCAAATTAAATTTATTTTAAAAAGATAAATTTTCAAAGTTCGCAATTTTTAAATTAATTTATTCACAAAATTTCAAGTTTAAATTTAGATGAAGCTATAAATTATGTTTGTTGTATATATTTGAACTTGAAATAAGGATTAAATTTGATAAAATTATTAATATTTTTTTATTTTAAATTAATTAATTATTATAAAAATATAAAAAATATTAGAAATAGATTTTTGAAAATTAAAATATAGGTTTATTTGCTAATATAAATTATAAATAAAATATCAAATTTAAAACTAAATAGTGGATTTAGAGGAATAATAAAGTTGTATAAGTAATTATGCAATGAAATTATGTAATTAAATTATGTAACATAAAATAAGAATGGACATTTACTGCAACATTAAGCTTATTTACAATTGAAAGATTTATTTTCATTTCTTTTTAATGTTAAAATCTAGAAATAATTTTAAATAGAAAATTAGACTTATGGTAAGAATTTTTTTTTGGTAAGATAAATCTTCTAAATAATTAATAAAATTACTTAAATTTAATTTACTGAAAATATTAAAGAATCTAGAGAAAATCTATTAAAATTTTTCAGACCTGGATCATCAGGAAAAAAATTTAAATTACATTCTTGAAATTAATTAAATGAATTTAACAAATTTTAAAAAAACATATGGCTTTTTATTTTTAAATTGATTAAATAACTGAGTAAATTTTAGTATGACACTAAGATTTCGATCAGAAATTGAATCTAAAAGATTTTGTGATCAATTTTGTCTAATAATGTAAATTTTTTTTTGTGGAAATTAAGAATTAATTAAATATGATATTTTAAAACAAACAATTAATCAAAAATTAATTATTAACTATTAAAATTTATGCAATTAAATGTAATTAAAATTAAATTTTTCAAAAAAAACAATAAATTTTTAATTATACATAAAAACTCAAATTTTAATGAAAATATAAATAAACAGCTTTGTTTAAACTGCACCTTCAATCTAAAAATTCAAATTGAAAATTATCTTAATTTTCTATTTATATTTCTAATAAAAATTTTCAAGTATTTAAGTCGAAATTTATAGAATATCTAAAGTGATCATTAAAAATATTGAATATTTTTATTAAAATTTTCTTCTTTTTTTTTTTTGAAAATTAAAGTTTCTTTTTCAAATTACAAAAAAAAAATAAAGAAAATTAAGAAAATTAATTTTCACTAAGTTAAAATTTAAATAAATAATAGATAATTTGTTTATAAAACATTTACAAAATTAAAAGTAAATATTAAAATTTATTAATATAAACAGACAATTATTTGTTTACATTGAAATTATTTAATTTCCTTTTAATAAAAATGACATATAATTAAATTTATTCTAGCAGCTGTGGAAATTGGTCAAAATTATCATTTTGAGAAAGTATTTAAATAGAAAATGGTCACAGGACACTTGTGCGAATAAATTTTTCTGAACAAATTTCATGAATTTAGGATGAAATTTGAAAAATTATCACCTGCAGAGCAATTACGTATGACCTGAAAGATGAATCTCAGTAAAAAATTAAACCTTTCACTACGAATAGAAAGGAAAAACTGAAATGATTCAAAAAAAATAAATGGTACTCGAAAAAATTTTAATCTGTATATCTGTAATTTCTTACTAATATCCACCACGACATATATTTTCCTTGACTTTAAAAATACATAGTACTTCCGTCATTTATCAAAATCTTCGTGATTAAAAAATACAATTTAACTAATAAGTTGTTCAAAAATATATTTTAGATTATATTGATAAATTCTTGACATCCTTGAAAAAATTAATAAAAATACTTTTTGTCTACCAACAAAAACACGACGAACTTAGAAATCTAAATGTCTCATACAAATTTATGATAACAATTTCACTGTGTAATAATTAAACGTGTTTATAATTTATATAAATTCTACAAAATTTATTTTTATTTAATTCGAAAAATTATTTAATTTTCAAATTTTCTTATTTTCATTTAATTTAGCCATACCTCTTCGTACTGATAATAAAGCTTCAACAATTAATTTCTGATTTACACCACAAAGATTTGCCGTCAGTTTTTCACATTTTTTATGGCAATTTACGTCACAGTCTAAAACAGAAAATGATCACCGAAGAAAAAAAACCACCACCACCACAAAAAAAATAAGAAAATTATAAAAATAATAACAATAAATATAAATTTAAAATGAAAGAAAATACAAGAAAATTTACGCAATCCAACATCCTAGAAATTTTCATTAATTTTTCTTTTTATAACCAAAACAAAAAATTTATTTTCACAATTTTACAATTAAAAAAAAAAAAATGTTCAATGAAATAAAATTCGACAAGAAAACTTTTACCAATTTTCTTTTTTTTTTTTGTTAGAGAAAAATCTAATTTAAATTATTTTATTTTTCTAAAGAAAATTAATTTATTAGAGTTTTTCTTTTATTTTTCATTTATTGACGTAAAAACGTTTTTTTTTTTTTTTGCAAACATTTTGTATTTTGTTTTTGTCCGAAAGTTTTACGTTTTTACGTCAATATTGTGTCTCTGTAATATTTCGGTACTAAGAAAATTTTATGAGTCTGAGAAAATTTTTTCACCCTATTTATGAAAATTATTATAAGATATATTTTTTAATACCTGGAAATTTTCAAAAATTTATGATATTTTTAAATAAATTTTACTTCCTGGTAGTCTGGAAAATTATTCGTCGTTTGAAGAGAAAATGTCAACGAATCATTTTTATTAAAAATTTATAGAAAATTCTTTATTTTATGGTAAAAAAAAATTATGTTTATTTATTATTATTTTTAAAAGAATGAAAATAAAATTGCATATTTTTAAGAAATGAAAATATATTAAACAGATGTTTTTTCTTTGAATAAATTGGGAAAATTTATTACCGAAAATTTGTATAATTTTTCACCGAGAAGTATAAAAGAGTATATTCTGAGAAAAGAATTCGTTTTTTTTTAAATTAAAATGTCATATTTCAATTAATATTTTTAAAAAAAATCATTAACTGAATCATTGAAATGCAAATATAAAATTACAATTTGAGATTTTCTTTATTTACAATTCTTGGTAAATCAATTTTAAATTTACATTTCCAAAAATGTGGTTCAATGATTTTCTTATAGTTTTAATAGCAGACTACTTTTACACTTACTACATATTTTTTCCCAGTTTATACATAATTGAGAAGTATTACATTTCAATTTAAGACTTCTTTTCTTAAATAGCATAACTGGCCAAATCGAGACTACGCCTCCCACACTAAGCGTTTCTAAACTTTCTATTGCAATTCTGATCTACTAATTTGTATTCCAAACCATAAATTTCTTTATAGTGAAGAAACTTTAATTGCAACAAGTTAATGGTTTTATTAACCAGACATTTGTAGTTAGTAAATGGCTTCACTTTTCCGAGTCTTAAGTTAGAATTTTATCTAGCCTTAAATTACATTTTTTTAGTGATACTAATTTAAAGCTAAAATTAGCACTCATTTAATGGTGAGTAAACTCTGTACTTAAAGCACCACAGCTTTACACACTACAACTAAACCTTAACCGATGTTAAATTTAAAACTAAATATCTAAATTTTTAATAATTTATATCCTGGTTACCGATGAAAATTCGCAAAAAAAATTGTCTACATTTAGGATAAGTAATTTTTGCCACAAAAATTTATTTATGGAAATTTTCTTTTTGGTACAAAAACCAGCTGCATATCAAGATAATTAATATCTTATTTCCTATAATTAGCAAATTAGAGTTTACTGATCTGCTGTTAAAATTTTCTTTTAGCAAATCTTTACAAAAAAAAAAAACTGAACTTATTTTTGTTAGTTAAACTTAATTTCTCAACATTTTCGACATCCATAGTACAATAAATATTTCAGCACTTAGTTCACAAATTTTGTACAAATTATTTTGCAATTTATAATAAATTTTATAATTTACATTTTCATATGTTTCGTAAATTAATTTTCATTCTGAAAATTCATAAAAAAAAAATAAGAAAATATTATAATAAAATTTTTGTGGTGATTGTGGGTGGAAATAGAAAATTTCATGTGATATATTTTTTAACAATTTTCTTCATTTTTTTTTTTTAAAATTTTTTAAATTTTTTATCAACGAATTGCGTTCTTTTGTTTTTCAAAGTTCATTAACGAAAATTCAAATAAAAATTATTTATAAGATTAATAAAAAAACATAATTCTTACTAATAATTCTTAATTATATAAAAAAAAAATTTAAATTTCCAATTTAAAAAGGGAAATCAGTGAAAAATGTTGTTTTTAAAAGAAAATGTCTTTGCTTTCTCATTAAAAGATATTTTTATTACAAAATTAAAATTCCAAAATTTATTATGTAAAATTTTTTTATGTAATAAGTTTTTTTTTCAAATATTTTGACTACCATAATAAAATTATATGCTCTTTCATGTTTGTGATTCTGTTTAATTTTTCGTTTTCGAAAACTATTTTCTTTACATAAATTTCAAAACTAAAATATTTATTAGGAAATTCTTAAAAAGATTTTATTTAGTAAAAAAGGAAAAATATTTTATTTGCAATAAATTTAAATTATATTTATATTTTAGTTCGAGTTGTAATATAAATTATTTCGGAAAAACATGAAAAATTAAGTCATAAATTTTTGTAGCATTTTTTTTTTTTAAAAAAAGGAAAGATTTATTAAAATATGTTCAATTAAAAGAATTTTCATTTCTTTTTAATGTTAAATTCTAGAAATATTTTTAAATAGAAAATTAGAATTATGGTATGAATTTTTGTTTGGTAAGAAAAATCTTCTAAATAATTAATAAAATTACTTAAATTTAATTTACTGAAAATATTAAAGAATCTAGAGAAAATCTATTAAAGTTTTTCAGACCTGGATCATAAGGAAAAAAATTTAAATTACATTCTTGAAATTAATTAAATAAATTTAACAAAATTAAAAAAACATATGGCTTTTTATTTTTAGAATTGATTAAATAACTGAGTAAATTTTAGTACGACACTAAGATTTCGATCAGAAATTGAATCTATAAGATTTTGTGATCAATTCTGTCTAATAATGTAAGCTTTTTTTTTTGTAAAAATTAAGAATTAATTAAATATCATATTTTGAAACAAATCATCAATCAAAAATTAATTATTTACTATTAAAATTTATGCAATTAAATGAAATTAAAAATTAATTTAAAACAATAAATATTTAATTTTTCATATTTTGTAAATAAACATAAAAAATTATAAATAAAAATGAACTAAAATATATTAAACAAAATTTTCATTCATGATTGGAAAATTATGTAAATAAAAATTTAAAAAAAATATTTTTATGATTTTTTTCCAATTTATATAAATTTTTAATAAATAAATATTTTCAAAATTCAATAAATTTTCAATTACATAATGAAAAAAAAAAAATATTCAATAATATTTTTCAATTTTCCTTTTTAAAATCATAAAATTTATTTTCAAAAAAAAAATAAATAACTGAATAAATAAATAAAAATTGTGGGTAGTAGAAAAAAAATATTATGTTCCACAAAATGAAAAAAAGTGAAAATCTAACAACAACAACTGTGGATTTCCATTAAATATTATATTTAAGTTCTTAGGATTATAATATTATTTTAATAAATTCACCAATAATATTAATAAAATCTTCATTTAGTCACATGAAAATAATTTAATTGCAATTGAAAATTTATTTTTAAAAAAATTTATGATATTAAATTTTGGGTAGCGAAGTGAATTAAACATTTTTTTAAATATAATTTAATTTCAAGTATAAATTAATTTTAATACAAATTAATAAAATAAATAATTTATTCTGTCTAATAATTATTATAAAATATTAAATTATTATTTAAATCTATTAATATTTTTCAGATTTGAAATATTTTCCTGTCCTGAGTAATTTAAATTTTATTAAATATTTATTTATTTTGATGAGTGCAAGTGGTTTTTATTAAATTGCGATAATTTAAATTATTATGTATAGTTTCATTTGTTATAACATTTGAAATATTTCACTAAATAATTAGTTTTGAACATAAATATAATAATTTTTAATTGGATTTTGTACTTGAAAACAACAATATTAATAATGAAGATAAATTTACTAAACAAATATAATTATATTTCCTTAATTATAAATTTTCTAATATACGTTTTTCTTACTAAATAGTTTGCTAAAAGAAAATATTAAATTTCTATTACTGACTTATGAAAGGAATGTGTCCATTTTTGAAATTTATTAAACTCATATTTAAACTTATATAATAATTTTTAAATTCACCTAATTTAGAATTTAGATTTACACGAAAAATTGAGTTAATAATTGGGAAAATTACAGTCTTTTACTAGTAGACATATTTTTCCATCATCATTTGAATACCATTTCGACGGATTTCCGTCCTAAACGGAAACTTTTGTAGTTGAAGTCAAAGAATCGCTTACTTTCAGAGTTAAAATGAAAGAATCCGAAGTTTTCTCACGGTGCAATTTGGGCCCTCTTCAAGTTTTGTCAAGAAAGGACTATTCAGGTGCTTTAGAAAGAGAATTTGTATAGAATCCAGTGATTCTTGTAGCTGGCTAAATTACAAATATGGTCAAAATGGTTTATATTGAACCAATCATATTGCTTAAAATATTGCATTGAGCATAAGATGTTAGTTTATCAGTAAACTCATAATAAACGAAGAAATATAAAGTATTAGTTTGGTACTCGGTATAGATTAATAGAATTATTCAGTCTTAATTTGAATATAAATTCGTAATAATTGCACTAATTTTTCTATCTGAATTTTGCTACTATATTTCAAAGAAATTTATAATACATATTTCAAAGAAAACAATGATGCAATAAATTTAAATTAATTAAAATTCAATTTAAATTTAATTTAAATTTAGATTTTGGATATAAAAATTTCATAGAAATCTTATGTTTTTAACTTTCAACTCAAATAACAAAATTACTAATTTAAGAGTAAACAAATTAAAATTACCTAGAAAAAAAAAATTTAAATCATGCCAATTTAAATTAAATTAACATTTAATTTGACTTCCTTTTCAATTTAAATATTTAACTAATTTACATTTTTACCTTGACATTTTCAACTAAAACATTTATTTTAGTAAAGAATTTACAAGTTTTTAGTTAGTAGTTTCTTTTTTTTTGTTAATGTCCGCATTACAATTAAATAAACGGAAATAAT
Source organism: Empis livida (assembly GCA_963932195.1). Classification (NCBI taxonomy): domain Eukaryota; kingdom Metazoa; phylum Arthropoda; class Insecta; order Diptera; family Empididae; genus Empis; species Empis livida. Next base: position 33,876,882 of record OZ010648.1, read on the forward strand.
GTTAATTAGAATAATCTTCTTGATAAAACCAAACATCAAAACATAAACATTAAATTGTAATTAACTAATAATAAATAAAATTGTATCTACTTTAAAAAAAAAAAATCATTCCAATAGCTACTTTTTATATAATTTTCATGAGAAAAATTTAAATTTTCTTTCCAAATTTTTTTTTTTTTTGTCTATATTAAAGGAAAAATAAACAATTAATGGAAATCAAAATAAATTCTAATAGGATTAAAAGATTTTCAAGCAAAACCAAAATAATATAATAATAATAAAAATAAATAAAAAAAAAATCTTATGTTTAAGTTTGCCAAAAAATTTAAAATATTTATACGGCGCGAAAAAAAAAATATAAAGTACATTTTACACTCACACTAATAATACTTTTAAAAAAACGTTCACCATTAAATTTTCATTATTTTCATGAAAATAGAAAATGATAATAAAAAAAGTAGAATTATTTCCTAATCAAAAAGATATTTTAAAAAAAAAAAACAATTCAATGTCAATGGCGTCGTTTAAAATAATTTTACTAACATTAACATTTATATACCACACAGTCAGGCAAAGACATATGTCAAGGACATAACTACAAATTTTTTTTCTTCACTTAAATATGATTTTATTTTTCACCAAGAAAAAGATCATTTCTATAAATGACACTAAAATAAATATAAATTAAATGAAGATACAAAAATTTTTTTTTTGTATACCACAAAAATAATCATCAATTAATCAACATAAGAACATGAATTATAAAATATTAGTTTAAATTTTATGAAATATTTAGAAGACAAATAAACATTTCTTTAATTTTTTTTTTGGACCACAGAATCTGACAAATGATTTTGACATATTTCAAAAGTTAATGTTTTAACTTTGAAATTTTTCAAAAAAAAACAAAATTGTATTCCTAATTTGTATTTTTCAGTAAAAAAAAGTGTTATTAGCAGCTATAAAAATTAGATTTTAAAATAACAAATTAAATTACCATCACTTCAATTTTACTTACCAAGCATTTTTTTAGGACTAGATGGTGCTGTACCACCTTCAAATCCTGAATCATTACTACATGTACTCATCCGTATAATATTACTTTTATTTGGATTTAATTCATCATCAAATTCATCATCTGATGATTCATCAGATGTTGAACTATCATCATTATCACTACCATTTTTCTTATTATTATTATTATCACTACCATTATTATTATCACCATCATTATCACTATTATCATCTGTATCACTACTATCATCTGTATCTGATTCTGGTATTATAAATTTTTCTGGTTTCCATAATGGACGTGGTGTTGCTATTAATGGATATGGTGGTGCTTCATCTTTAACATAACATTTTTTTGTATGATCTAATTTAATTTTATTACGATTAAATTGTTTCTCTTCTTTTGGTTTTTTATGTTTATTTTTTTTATCTTTACGTTTCATATTTTCACTATTATTTTTATTATTATTATTATTATCACTTGAATAACTATTATATGAACTATCTTCTTCTTCGTTTTCACTATCTATATCTGATTTAATATCTTCAATATCCGCATCAACGTCTAATAAGCACTGATTCAAATTACTAACTGTAGCAAATTTCATTAAAACATTTTTACAAGAGAGCTGATGTTCTAAATTAATTTTATTTTCTTCTTGTTGAATTTTATTTTCTTCAATTTTTTCATCTATCATCAATTTTTTTTTATTTTCTTGTTGTTGTTGCTGTTGTTGGTGTTGTTGCTGATTTTCATTTTCATTTAATTCTTTATTTTCTTGATGATGATGATGATGATCATCATCATCAACATCATTTTCTATATATTTTTCTTCAATTTTGTTACTCGTAGTAATTTTCTCTATAATTTTTTTATCAATTGAATTTGCGTCACAGATTTTTTTATCAGGAATTTTGCCAATTTTTTCTAATTCCGTTTTAATTGGTTTTTTAATTTTATTATCAATTTTTGATGTTATAACAGGAGCAGAAATTTGTGTTGTTGATAATTTATCAAGTACTGATGATGATGATTGTGATAATTTTAATGTTGCCGGAGGAGAAATTTTCTTTTCCTTTTTATTATTGTTATCAATAATAATGGCAGCTGGTGATAATGATAATTTTTCTTTAGATTCATTTTCCTCATTTAATAATGATAATAATGAATCAGAATCATTTTTAGATAATTGATTAACAATTTTATCATTATTATTATTAATAAATGATTCAGTAATCAATTTCGGTGAAATTTTGTCATTTGATTTTTGTAAATTTTCAGTAATTTTTATATCATTTCTTTTATCAATTTTATTTTTGGATTCACTTGATGGTAAATTATTTGTTGCTGCTGTTGTTGTTGTTGTTGATTTTGTAGCAACATCAATATTAATTGTAGACACAGACGTCGCTACTTCTGGTGCGGATTTTTGTGGGTCTAATTTATTTTTATTTAAGTCAATTTCTTTACTTTTTATTTCAGGTGACTTGGCTTTTAGCCCAATTTCTATTTTTGTAATATTCGATGTTGTTGTTTTATCTTGTTGTTTTTCATCTGATGATTTTATTGTATTTGTATTTAAAGTATCTGTAGGTGTTGGCAATTGTAATGGTTGGTTGACTTTTTTTAACGTTTCATTAATATCAGGAATTTTATTCGGAATTTCTTTTGAAATTTTATTTTGATTATTTGTTTTAAATAAAATTTCATTTGATTTTTCCAAATTACTATTTTCAGAAATTTTATCTTTATTATTATGATCTGTATCCTGGTGTTCTCCTTTTTTCTTAGTACATAAAGCTGATTCATTTGAATGTGCTCGTCTACCTAATTCACCGGTAGGATTTTGTTCATCAGCTTGTTTTAATGCTTCATTTTTTTGATCATGTACTTTTAATTTAATTTCATCTAAATTTTTAATTTCATCAATACTTTGATTATCTAAAAGTGTTTCACGTTTATCCCATTGTGATTCAAGTACATTTCTTTTACGATTACTCATATATAATGTTTCTCGACTACCAATTTGATTCCAAAAATCTTCACCACTATCAGATTTTTGTATTTTACTAATAATTGGTTTTGGTCTTGCTACTAAAGCTGATGATTCATCTTTATTATGTTCTATAGCTAGTGGTGATATTGGAAGTTTAGCTGATTTTAAAGCTAATATTGTTGGACTTTGGGTTTCAGTTTTTTTAATTGATTCATCGTCAAATTTAAAATGTTCTGGTGTTATTTGTGAGCTAATATCAGATTTACTCTTAGTTAAAGGTGATGACGTTTTTATTGGTGATTTTGTTGTTAATGCTGGAGATTTTGTTTTGATTTCTTCATTTTTTTTCGATTTTAAAATTTCCAAAGGTTTTGGAGTGATAGGTTTCTTTTTCATTACAGGAGTTTTAGGAGTGTCAGGCTTTGAAAATGACTGTTCTTCAGTTATATCATATGTTTTTGAATTATTTTCTTCTAATTTAGTTTCTGCAATTTTTTCTTTAGGTTTAATAGATTTTAATTCTGTGACTATTTCAGAAATTTCATTTTCAATCTGTTCAGTAGTTTTTGCTTGATTTGTTTTTTCTTCAAGTTTCATTATATTTTCTTCTTTAACCACTTTTTCAATCTCAACGTTAGTTTTCTTCGGTGAACTTTTCACACCTTTAATTGGGTCAACTTTTTTGGTAACTTTCATTCTCTTTGGTGAATTTTTAATACCTTTCTTCAATTCAATTTTCTCTAAATTTTTCGTAATTGGTTTTTTCACTTTTTCTTCATTTTCTTCTTCAATTTTTGGTGATTTTTCATTAGATTTTTTCTTTGGTAATTTAAAGACTTGATGAATTGTATGATTCTCTTCAATTTCATCAACATTAAATGTAAATTTTGGTTTAATTTTTTTTATCTCAACTACAACTGGGACATCTTCCTCTAAACTTTCTTGTAAAATTGGAGTTAATGTGGAATTTTGTATATCAACTGTTGCTGTAATTTTATGACGAACTTTTTTTGGTTTTTTTGTTAATGATTTACGTTTCGTTGATTTACGATTACCATTTAAATCTGAACCACTTTCATTTCGTTCCAAATGAATTAATTGAAATGATCCGGATGCAGATTTCTGTAATTGATTTAATAATTCAATTTCTTGTTCTTGTATAATTGAAGCACGTCTTCTTAATTCACCAGCATTTAAATCATCATCAATTTTATCTGATGATATATCTTCACAAAAATCCTGAAAATCTGGACATTTTGGTATACTTAAACGACGAATTGCTGATTGCATTAATGGGTCTAATTCAATAATAATTTCTGTATTTACATCATCAATTTTTTCAATTTCTTTTTTTGCTGGTAACTCAATTGAATTTACGAAAACTTCATCTTTATATTTGGATGGTATAATATGTCTTTCCAATAATAGTTCACCTGGTGATTTTTTAATAACTCCAAAAGGTTTTGGTACTAAATCATCGCCAAATTTGTCACGCCAAGATGTCGATGTATCTACATTATTCACAACTGGTTCATTTAATTTCTCTGATTTTTTTGATTGGGATGTATCAATTTTTGGTCTCTTCCGAACATTATTTTTCGTTTCATCTTTTTCATTTTCTTTTTTTTCTGCGGATCTTGGAATAGATCGATCACGAATACTTTTTGATCGTACAGTTGATAAACGTACTACTGCACGATTTCTTTTAATTGTTGATCTATTTAAATCTTTAGCTGGATCAGTACCATCAGCTCTTGGCATATACGGTGAGGTAATAGTTGGTGATGTTGCTATTGGTGGAGATTCGTTAACTTGAGTCGATGATAATGATGATTGTTGTGTTTGTTGCGGTATTGGTGGAGATTCGTTAACTTGAGTCGTTGGTGATTTCGGTACTGATTTCGGTGATGATTTTAAATCACGTGTTCGATATCGTGATGCTGATACATCAATATCAGCTGTATTAATATTAATCGGACGAGGTGGTATATATTTTGATGTATGATGATGATAACCTGATGGTGTTGTAATTATTTTTGGTGAATTCAAACGAGTTAATGGTATTAGACCTCGTGATCCTAATGGTGTTTCATTAATAGTTGATAATTTTGGTTGATACCGTGAAGATGTTGATGACGAATAACTACTTAACGATGGAATAGCATATGGACGGCCATAACTACTTCCAACATACGTACTAGGTGTTGTATAATATGGTGCAGAATATGGATTTGAATAAAGTCCACTTCCTCCTGTACTATAAAAATAACCACCGTCACTGTAAAGTGGCATTTTTAATAATTTATTGTTTAATAATTTTTATATTAATTTTATTTTTATTTTTTCTATTTTTCTAAATTTTTGAATTTTCCAAAAATTTCGTAATTTATTTCTTTTCTTGCTAGTTTTTTTTTTCTTCGCTTGTTTTTTAGGCACACGTCACAATCACATAATTACACAAGTTGAGTTAAAAAAAAAAACTTTTTTTCACCTTATGTAATCATTGAGAATACATAAAAAATTAATGCGAATAAAATTTTTCATAAATTTTCTTTTTTTTTTAATTTCAATATTCTATTAATTTACAAACAAAAAGAAAAGAATTTATTCTTTTTTTTTATTTTTGGAAATATATTTTATGTAACTTTGAAGAAAATTAAAAAAATTAATGTGTTTATTTTTGAATTTTCTTTTTAAAAATCTAATTATTTTTCTCAAAAAAAAATTTTTTATAATAATAATTTCACGCGTATTTGAATATTTTATAATTAAAATTTGTCAAAGCAAGGAAATTATAAATCCTTTTTAAAAAAAAAATTATCAAAAATATAAAAAAAAACCAATTAAAACCGCAAAATTTTGAATTCCTTCAAGACTTTTCTTTAATTTTTTATTTTTCTTTAAAAACGACTTTTACCTTTCACCGATTTTCTGAAACTAAATTTCAAAATTAAAATTTTCATTTAGCTTAAGCTCTTTTCACTATTTAGGAGAAAAAAAAAATTAATTTTTCAATTTTTCTTTTTAATTTTTTTGCTGGTTTTTTTTTGTCATATTCAAGGAAAGAGGAAATACAAAACAAAATTTTCATATCTGCACAAGGCAAAGTGAAAAACCCAAAAAAAAAAGAAAAACCATTTTCTCTGTTTCGATACACATTTTCATCGTACAAACTATACAAATACAAACAATGAAATTGTGAAAATTCTAAGAAAATTCTCTTAAATTTTTCAATAAAAATGATAATTTTCTGCAAATCTTTTTTTTTTTAGGCATAAAAATTTTTCTCTTAAAATTTTCTTTGAATAATTTTTTTTTTTGCCAATTCACGTTTAAAGAAAATTTTTTTTTTTTTGAAAAAATATTAAATTTGTGTAATTTATTTGAAAAATAAAAATGGTTCTCTTTTTGTGTAGGAAAATATTTTGAAAATTTTAATCTGTAAAAATTTGAAAATGTGGTGTTTTTTTTTTTATAAATGAAAAGAAAAAGTTTATTTTTGAATATTTTGAAGTATTTTTGGCACTCGAATGATTTGTGTGATGAAAAATTTTTAGACATTTTTGTTGTGCACAATATTAAAAATATTAATGAAACAATAATTTTTGACAAAAATAAAAAATATAAATATTTTTATTTAGTTTCAATTTGTGGAAGAGTAAAGAAGTAAATACGTTAAGCAAGATTATTTGGTTGTGTTAAAGTTATATGGAATGAGTGAACTAATTAGGCAACTCATTGACACAAATTTGATGTTAAAATTTCGGTCAGCTGAATAATGAAATTAAGAAATCAATAATTTTGAGCATAGGTAATTTTACTAGGGATTAAAATCGCTTAATAGAAATTTTTATGATGAAGAATAATATTTTAATTGTTTGCACTTTGTTAAAAATCAAAGATTCATTCAAATCTCAGAAGCAGTGTAGTTAATTGGCCTGTTCTTGGCCCTTTCTACATAATTGACGACAAATGAATAACTTAATTTATCAACTCTCATCAAATTTTGCTGATTACAATAAAATAAATCGTCCATAACCAATAAAAATCAAAAGAATCTTTAATTAGGAGCCTAACCTATAAACTAATCCTTAAATTAATCCAATTTTTTTCATCAACTATTGAAAAATTATCTAAATTATCAATTAAATTTAATAATTAAATTTAAAATAACCTAATAAATTATTTTTTTCACCTCTGAAAATACAATAAATTTAATGTTATTTTTAAAATAAAATATTTAAAATAATAATTTTCACTTAAAATTAAATTTTATGAATTTTATAAATATTATATTAAAACATTCTGAAAATAATTATTCCACTGCAAAAAATAAAGAACCACTTGCACATTAAAACCAAATAAATATTTTTTTTTTTTTGTACCTCAGCACTCAGACTTTATGTCAGTTCTTAATTTTGTGGTTTATTTTTGGGACATTATTGTAATAAGACTAAATATTTCAACACTAAAACACTATAGACTCTCTTAAGTAAAATGTAAAAAATTCTTTTGATGTAAAATTTTATGTGATCGGAAAAATAGTGCCTGTTACTTATAACTACTAAAAAGAACACTTAAATTTTTGTACATTTTGTGCGAAATTTTATGATGAAAAATTTATAATTATTATTTTTATTAGCATAAAATTTATTTATTTATTTTTTTGTGCAGAGAACAAAAAACAATTTTCCAGGCCAATGAACTTTGCATAAAATATTTAAATGTTACTGAAAGATTTCCTTAGTTTTTTTTTTTTTGTTCTTCGTATAATAAAATTATTGTCATTTTATGTGTGATTCTATAAGATATTTGGTATAATTTTGGTATTTTTTTGTAAAATAGGTCAAATTTTAATAAAGAAATACGTAAAAAAAAACATATGAAAAATATGCTTGTGCTCTTTTGATCAAGAACGGAAATAATAGTCATAAAATTTAAAACGATTTGAAAATTAATTTATTGGTGGAGAAAGATCTAAGTTTTCAATATAATATTTATGTTATTAATGAGCTAATTAAAATAGCAACTGGATCAGAAATAGAGTAATTTAAAATCGAACTGGCAGTGTACTAGACTGTGGTGCAGTAGGTATTGAGTTAGACTGTCATCCTTGGTTTAATTTTACTCAACTTTAACTAAGTACCAGTAATACAATTACAATAAAATGTTACTTAAAACGGCAATAACGCTAACAGTCGAGGTCATTTACTAACAACTTGTTCCGATTAAAGTTTCACCATAAATTTATGGTTCGCAATTCATATACAAATTAGTAAGTCCAAATTGCAATAGAATGTTTAGAAGTGAAACCTGAAGGAAAACTGAATTGGGAAACCTGAAGGAAAACTGATCTTCAGATATAATAAATCTGATGAAAAATCATTTAAAAATTTTTGTATCAAATTTGACACAAATCGTAGCATAAGGTTAACAGTGAAGATCAGTAAAAAACCCAGATTTTTAATAAAATCTTAAACGAATTAGTATTTCAATTATAAATACAAGCATTTTGTCTGCTTTGCTGATCGTTTACTAGAATTTTAGACTGAATGTTTTTATTAGACTGAAAGTTTTATTAGAATTTTGTGCTCAACTACACATGCCTTACTCAGAAATCTCTCAATCCTCCAGCAGATAAAACTAAATTAATATAATTTTCATTCTCTCAATTTAAATATTTCCCAAAAAGCCCAAATCCAAAAAATAAGAAATATTCAAATTAAAATATTTTCTGAAAAATAAAAGGCACCAAAAAAAATTTTCACAACTAAAAATTTTCAATTTTCTTTAATAATATTATTTTTGTTTTAATGAAATACCGAAATAAAAACAACAAACGTAATAAATAAATAAAATATTGAAATCTAAAAATAGTCGAAAAAAAAACTGAAGATCAAATAATTAAAAAAAAAACATTTTTGACATGAAATTGTCTTCTCCTTTTTTTTTTGGTTACTGTTGAAATGCTTAAAAGACAGATTTAGATCACTAAATCAAGCACTGATTAAATATTATTTATTATTTAAATTCTATTTACATATTTACATTATTATAGCAAAAAAAAAAAGAAAATTAAAAGAAAATTGTAAATTTTCATTTATACAAAAATTAAAAATTCATAGCCAAAATATATAAGTTTTCCTCACATATTTTTCTGCCCCATTACAAGGACATTTAAATTTTTCATATAATAATTTCTTCCTTAAACAAAAAATAAAACTATTAACAATTTTGTAAAGACGATTAAAATATTTTAAGTTGATATTTTTCTGTTTTGGTTTAAAACATATATTTAATAATTTATGTTTATTTACATAATGACGTTAAACAATTTCAAAGAAATTTGCGTCATATTATAAATTATTGCCAAAATAAATATTCAAAAAGACAGACTAAACTTTACTAAACATCGTTTTTTTTTTAAATCAAAATTTATAGCTTAAATTATTCTAAATTTAAAACTATCAGTGTTTTTTTTAAATTAATTATTAAAATTTTGTAATTTAGGTTAATTACAGAAGAAAGTATTAAATTTTTATAAGAAAATTGTAATAATTTTTATTATTTATAGAATCTATCTAATAAAATTATTAATTTTTCTATGAAATTAAAGTCCAAAATAGCAGCAAAAATTTTAAGAATAGTTTATTTCGGTTCAAATTTTGTATAACTTATATAATTAATGAAAATAAATTTTTTAAATTGCACCACTTTAAGCTAACTAAAATAATTATTTGATATTCAATTTCAAAATAATGAATTTAAAAAAATAATTAAATTTAAATTAAAAAAGTTTGGAAATTTTCCCGGAATTGACGTTAGATATCTCGTTGTTTCTTTTACGTCTATCCTGTAAGGCCTACAACAATTTTTTATCAATAATACAGTCAGTTTGCTTGCAATTTAAATTTTTGTGATCTTCAAAAATCAATTCATATCATTGGGTCCATAACAAGCTCAAGGGACTGTATGGGTTAAAAATATTTACAGGAAATTTTTAAACAGATGGCGCTTGAGCAATCTTATTGAAGACATAAACCGGCCGTTGTCACGGATTGAGCTAAAAAAGTGGTAGTTGTCACCGATTGAGCACACAAATTTTTAAGTTTTTTTAATTTTTAAATTAATTTTCTTTTTTTTCTTTTTAACTTTTTTAATAATTTTTATCACAAATTTATTTTTATAAAATTGTTTAGAGAACGACTTTTCAGATTTCCATCATCTTTTCATCTTACTTAAATGGTGAAGATTTTTAAATGTGAGGAAAGGAAATCAAAAGCAGGAGCTCATATTCAATTTACACTTTAGAAAAACTTTCAAATTTTATATTATAGTATAAAAATTGAGGTAAGACTATTAAAGGGTTCAAATTAAAAGGCCCAATCCATAAATTTTAATTGTTTTAAATTAATATTTAAAATTTAATTTGAAATTAGTTATTTTAGCTTAAAGTTGTCAAAATTTGTCTGATTAGTTTAAAAATAAAACAAATCATAAAGAAATGATATTCATAAAAATATCACTAAATTTATAAAAACAGACCACAAAGTTCAAAATTTCTAAAAAAATGTATTTCTAAGCACAAATATTTATCAAAATTTAAATTATTTGTCGAAAGTTTTCATTGAACATTTTCTATTATTAACTTTTAATTAAATATAATTTATGTAATCTATTTTATTGTTTCATAACTTACCTTCACATTTAACACCTTGTTTAAAAAATCCATATAACATTGATCCACAATGATCACAAAATGTTGGTGACATAAATGTATATGATTTAAATCTATGTGGAACGTCTATTTTGAATCTTTCTCTCAGATACTACATAAATGTAAATAAAAGTTTTAGTTATTTTAAGTAAAACCATAAAGTTAACAAGTTTTTTCCTACTTACTATTGTACTTGCAGAATTAAAACTTGAACCAGAACATTTTCCCAATAATTTGTCATGACATTTTTTATGTACAGCAATTTGACATGCTAAGTTGATTTTTTTTTGTAATTTAAATAGAAAAAAAATATTAAATATTTATGTTTAATAATAATACGTCATCTGGGAAACATTAGATAGTCAATTTTGATAACTTTTCAGTAGAGTTTATATGGATTTATATGGAACTTTTAGAATATAGATACAGTGAGCAAAAAAGTATTGGGACACTTGTAATATTTTCAATAACAAGCGACCCAATAGTTTTTTTGTAATTTTTAATCTGCATTTTCATACAAATTTAGCAATAAGTGAAAAATTTCGCTTACGTTTTCACTTTGTGGTATGCAGTAAAATAATATCCTGTGCAAAGGTAAGTTAAAAACTTTACACTAGTGAAAGAATGTTCAAAGCATTATTTCTCGGCAGAATTATGACATTTGATCATTTTGTTTGATTAGTTTGGTTGTTTGGTTTTAAAAAGTTCATCAATATGTTTTTTATACTTTTTCAATATACTACTTAGTATTTTTTCGTACTTTTTCACGACCTCTTCACAATTTTTGTGGAAAATTTCATTTTATGGCGGACTGCATACTAAGTTTAAGATAAAATAGAATATTTGTTCGTTACATAATTTAAAATTCCTATGCCAGTGGTGCTAATGGGAAAAAATTAAGAATTTTTGTAAAACTACATCAAGAAAAGAAATTTATAAAATTTCAAATCAAAGAAAAATGAAATTTAATACATTTAAAATTGAGGCAAAATCAACTACCCAAAATATAATTAAAAAACTTAAAATCGTGAGTTACGCTCCAATACTTTTTTGGCTCACTGTACTGTAGAAGTGTAGATAATACAAGAAATATTAGATAAAATTTACTTATTCTCCTGGATATTATTTCCCAGACGACGTTTATAAGTATAAATCAATTTTATTCTTAGAATTAACAATTATTTAATTTTTCATTTACTTTCAAATAAATTTTAATAATCTAATCTATTTTTTTAAAAAAACTTACTTACATATACATTGATATCCTTGTTTACCAAAACCCCATAAAAATAAATTACAAAATGCACAAAAAGTTGGTTGACGAAAAAATTTTGCTACAAATCTATGTCCATTAATTTCATGTATTCTACAATAAAAAAATTGAATCAGATTCATTTAAAAGAAACATAAAAAATATCATATATTTACTTTTGATGTTTAATTGCATCTCTTCGACTTGTTATATTTCTTGGTCGTGTCCTTTTTATATGATATTCAGGCATTGTATTTATATAATTATTATTACCATGTCTATAAATTAAATAATCATTTAAATGTCCTGAATTTTGTTGTCTACTATTTGGTAAAAGTTGATGTCTTGACTGAAATAAATTACAAAATTCATTTTTAATATAATAAAATATAAAATTATTTCTTATTATATTTACATCATGTCCATGATTTCTATAATGTTTATTAGATCTTTGTGATTGTGATCCTGATTGTCCATTTCCGGCCCATTTGCGACCGTGCGCACCAGTAAACATCATTTTCACAATAATTATTAAAATATGATTTTAATTTTATGAAAATACTATGAGTTTTTCAAAAAAAATCATAATTTTTACTATCAAATTTTTAATTGAATATTCCATTTTTGTTAAAAATCAATTTTATAAAATCTGTAAAATTTATAAGAATAGAAAATTGCAAAATTATTTATAATTTAATAATCAAAATAAATATTAAAAATATTATGTTAATTAAAAAAAAAAAAAACTGGAACAAAAATATATTTTGTTTTTGTAAGAAACTTTTTGCGGCGCATATATTGAGAAAATTCAATGTAAAAATGCAATTTATTATAAATTTTCACTAAAAAAAAAAAAAACTTGTAAAATTAGGATACAAGTGATCCAAAGAAAAATTATATTTTCATATAAAATTAGGTTGAATAGATAAATTCAATGAAAAGCATTCAAAATATTTCAATAAATTTTATCTATAAAACGATTAAAACGATTAAGATTAAAAAAATTTAATTGAAATGAATTGTGACCTATTTTGACAGTATTAATGGATTTACAGAGATTTACAATATTTTTAACGGAGAATCATAAATTTGTTGAATTTAAATGATTTTTAATATTATTTTTCAATTTTAATGACTCATAAATTGTTAATATCCGTTAAATAAATGGATATTCTGTAAACGTCTAAACATTTTGTAAAATTGGTATCGGATTCTTAATTTATGATAGAATATATCAATTCAGAGTGTTGAATTTTGAGAAGATATAATAAATGAGTTGTACAAATTATATGCTGTAGCCTATAGTGATAAAAACAAAGAATTCACTAAAGAACATCTGGGTTTCGCATGCGAAACCATGGCCCCATAGAGGTAGTAATGTAGAATACAGAATACTTTGGTCATAATATTAGAAATCTTCTCAGAACTCCTTGTTCATATAAAAGGGAACATATTTGACGAACACGAGAACTTCTCTATTTGGTGGGCATAATATTTGGTGAAGCAAATAATGAACCCATCGAAATTTCTGGTGTTGTGAAATAACCATCTGTTCCTATAAACATAGCCTAACCTAACCTATAAATTATATTCACAATATTATATACCATAGTTATTAATATCGATAATCTTGACGTATTTCAGAATAGCTTCAACGAAAACATTTCAGCAAACGGAGGCCTTCTAAACTAGCATGTAACATCAGGGTATTTACTTTGTATCATATATTTCTATCTCAAAACAAGAGACTTTTAGGTCAGCTCTGCAAACTCCGCAGACGGAAAAGTTGGAGTATCTCATTGAACCTTCAATATCACAATACTATCCAGGTATATTTTGAATCGGTTATCACTATAAAGTAGCCTTAACTTGAAGATACCAATAGACAATTACCAAAAACAGTGCATTCAAAATCCGCATTGTATTTATGACCGCAAAGACTAATAAGATCGCTTAGAAATTTCGTCGCTATCAAAATTATATAAAAGCAAAAGGTGGATCGATTTAAGTGTTTCTTAATTTTTTAAGAATAACCCATTTTTCTGATAATTTTTATTAAAGAATCACTAAAAATTAAATTTATTTTTTTTTTTTTGTTTAATTGAAGAGCACGCGATTTTTCATCTAAAAATAAAATATAAACAATTAATATTCATTTCCGAGATTTTCATTTAATTTTCTGTGAAGAGAAAGGAAACACGAAATAATTTTATTTTTTTTTTTTTCATTTTATGTTATTTGTAAAAATCGAAATAAATAAATTGTCATAGTAAATAGAATTTAAAAGAATTTCGGCAATGATTCGCGACTCGACCTTACAAAAAAAGTAAAATTTTAAAGTAAAGAATTTATTATGAGTCAATATTATTTTCAATTTATAAACATATCATTTTGGTGGATCTTCTTATTTTAAAAATAGAAATATTTATACAATTTTATTAATTTATTTATGATTGTTTTTCATAAATCATAACAAAAGTAATTTTAATTTTAGAAATATATATTTTTCAATAAATTGTCAACCAAAGTAAATATTTCTTGCGGAAAACCGTTTCTTTTTTAAGAACGGTAATTCAATTAAAAAATGGACTTGTTTAAATATATACTTGATTTTTTTTAGAAATAATTATTAAGATAAGATTACCTAAGCAAAGAAACTTAATTGATATCTTTGCTAATTGAAAATTTTGAGATAAATAAATATTCCTTAAAACCAAGAACTATTGACTGGAACAAACAATGAACTATTGGCCGAAAAAACTAATGACCTTATTCCAAACAATTTCCATTATCCTCACTACATATTCAGCAGCGTCCTTTGCATTATTTAAGCGATTAAAAGATTTTAAGTTGAAGCTTGATTTTTTATCTAATAATCTCTGACTCATAATAAAATCTCGAAAACAATTTTTATCACAAATATTCTAAAAACTTCTTCAAAATTCTAGAAAATAGCCGGAGTAGAAAAACTATTAAGAAATCTTTAAGTGTAAAAGTCGAATAATTGAAATCTAAAATCCAAATTCGTATACAAATTAAATACAATAACTTTTTCTCAAAATTATTTATAAACTATTGATTTATATTGATTCAAAATTAAAATCTATAAGTTTTTAATTGAGTATACTGAACTTTATAAATTACTTCTGAGAGCTAACTAAAAAAAAAAAAAAATACTTAAGTTTCAATATAACATATCAACGCCTTGTTAATGGATACTAAAAAAAATTGTTAACACCTTTCATCAGTTAAATTAGTTATCGAAAAAGTAAAATAAATTTAGATTTAGATTTAGAATTAAAAAAAAAATTTATGTATAAACAAAATATAATTCATAAAAGTAACAAAAATAAAAATATTTATCTGTCTGTTCTGGTATAACAATAAATTTTATTTAATACAAATATAAAAATGTTGAAATTTTGCAATAAATCTACACAATCTCATCAGTAAAAAAAATTACAAATATATTCAAAAAAAAAATAAACTTTCAATCAAAATACAAAAAATTTTCTTTTATTTTTCATTTTGTTAAATAATCTAAAAATAAAAGGAAAACAGAACGGAACATCCTCAATTATTAATGTGGTCCAATGAAGAGTATGATTCAAAATTAAGTAATACGGAGTTACATAAGAAATACATGTATGAAAATTGCTTTATTTAATTATCAGAGATTATTAAAGTAAAGTTAAATTGATTTAGATACCTTTTGGATATCAATGATTTGTCGATATCAATGAATTTTAACTAATTACTCATAAATGTTGCTGTACTATGATTTATGAAATCGTTAAGTTTAATAGACGAAAAATGAATATCGATGAAATTTTTTGTTAAATTTTGTTCGACAGTTTGGAAACTACGGCTACAAAATTATCATACTCATACGTACAGCTACAAAATGTAACATTAGGCTAATTTTTTAATTCAACTTTTTTTTAGATTAAATTTTTTTCCAATATTTGTATGTAACAGAAATTAACAATCTCCGAAAAGAAGAGGATAATTGTCTGATATATATATTTCAGCAGTGTTTAATATATAATTCGATATTTTACTCATTTGGAAAATTCCAATTTTTAATTCGAATTTCCAAATAGCAGTACTGATATCTAGAAATTTTTTTCCAATTAATTTATTTCTATAATTTTTCAATAAAAACAATTAAAATTTATATAAATTTTGTAGCATTTTTCTAACCGAATTTCAATCTCGATAGAAAAAATCCAATTCTCACTCATTACTCCATCGATTTTATCAACTTTTATTACGATTTTATCAACTTTTATACAAAATTTACCAAGAATTGAAATCTGTGAACACATTAATTATAAATTTATTTGCATTGGAAACCAAAAAATCAAATTATAAAAATTTTATAATAAAAGTACATAAAACAGATTTTATTTCAAGAATTTTATGTATTTATGTTCAATATTTTACCTTCCACCAACATAAAAAAGAAAATTAATTTACACTTACATATTCAAATAAATTTATATCCAAAATCTGGAAAATTAAAATTTTTGAAAATTGACCGCCAAAAAAAAAAAAAAAAAATAAAACCCCAGAAAATTCAAAAATTTCACTTTTTATTGTGTCAAAAACTGGCGCGTTTCATAAACTGTCAAAATTCACAAACAATTATGAACAAAAGAACATGTGAAAATGTTTTTCTTTACAAATTTTCTTTCAAAAAAGAAAATGCTTTTTCTTATATTTTTTTTTTTTTTTTTTTTTAAAATTAATATTTTTTTTAACTTTTTTTTTAATAACTTTTTTGTGCAAAATAATACGAACTTTCTATATTTAATATTTTCTATGTATTTGTTTTAGAATTTTCATTTTTCAAAAATAAATTAA
Source organism: Empis livida (assembly GCA_963932195.1). NCBI lineage: Eukaryota > Metazoa > Arthropoda > Insecta > Diptera > Empididae > Empis > Empis livida. The sequence continues at coordinate 33,893,725 of OZ010648.1, forward strand.
TAATGGTAATTTTCAAAAAAAAATATATAAATAAATAATATTATTTTTTTTTTTTATATATTTTCATATTTTTTTAATAATATTTTTCATAATTTTTTTTTTTATCATAATTTTTTTTTATTTTGTACACAAATACAAATGGAAAATATTTTAGTTTGTACTTTGAAAATTTTGAAAAATCAAATCAAAAAAAAAAAAAAAATACACTCACAAATACAAATTTCAAATATGTAATCAAAAAGAAGAAGATTTTCCAAATAAAAAAAAAAAATAATTTACACTTTTCGTACACACACACCAGCACCGAAACAAACATAAAATACTTTCAAAAAAAAAATAAATGAAAATCTTATAATTTATTATGCATTAATACAAATAAACAAAGAAAAACACTTTTAATTTTGTATGTTTGCGTGTTTTGAGGGAAAAAATATTATTATTCTTAATAAAGGAAATCATTTTTTCCAAATTTTTATTCAATTTTTCTTAGATAAATTTTCCGAATTTTTTTTTTTTAATTATTTTCCGACAAAATTAATATTTTTTTTTTTTTGTAACACTTTAATTCATTAAATTTTCCCAACAAAACAAAAAAAAAAAAAAACAATTTTCAATTTAATGTGAATTTTTTTAATTATAATAAAATTGAAAAAAAATTCTATGATAAATTCAATTTATTAATAGAGAAAAATTTGAATTTTCATCAAGAAAAAAAAAAGTTTTTTTTTGTTTTAATTCAATTTTCTTGATTAAGAAAATTTTTTTTGTAATTTAAATTGAAACCGAAATGTGAAAAAGAAAATTAAAATATATATTTTTAATTTTATATATTATTTTTTTTAGTAGTTTTCAGAGTAAAATAATACAACGAACTGAAATTGAAAATTCGAAAATAAATTTTTTTATTAAATTTTCTTGAAAAATTTTCTTTTTTATTATTTTATTTTTATTTTGAGTTTTCAATGAAAGAAAATTATCTCAATTTTAGAGGCAAAAAAAAAAAACAAACATTTAAATTTAGTGGGGAAATTTTGAAAATTATTTGTGAGTTTATAATAAAAATACAAATTTATTTAAGTTCATTAATTATTATTATTTATTTTTTTGGTTTTATTAAAAATGTTTGTCTTGTTTGACAGTCTGGTTAAGATTGACAAAATTTAATTTAAACATTCTGAGGTACACTAAATTATAAAAAAATAAAATTTTATTACAAAAATACTTGCCAGGAAAATATGTTAACAATGGGAATGATGGCACCATGGAATACAACCTATTTTACTAAGCATTCCTTAGACAGGATTAAAAATTATAATATGCATATACTTATTGACTTCGATCGTAGACAAAACCTGCAAAATGGAATTTGATTCATTACTGTATTGCAATGGATTAAAACACTACAAGGACAGAAATTAGCCAACAGAAAATTTCAAGGATCTTTTCAATCCTTAGCGCCGAAATATCTGGAAGCCAGCTCTACAAGTCTAAACGTCATCAAACCCTTACTCACTTACTTAAACGGCGCAACATCCCTAATTTCTCTGGCTGATAAAATAAAGTTTCTCCAAACGAATCTGCAGTTCTCCAGTTTTCACGACTGGTTAAACATTCTTCCGTCAGCTTAATGTTTTTCTACGAGGGATTTGGTCTTCGGCCTTTGTCTCTCTAATCAGGTTTGGAGACAATGCTATACCTTTCATATCCTCATAAAATTTAACTAATTAGCTTGGAAATTGAGACAAACTCCTCAAAAACTAATCTCATCTTTTACTTAAATAATTTTCTGCGCACAGACTTGTGGTATACGCACATTACGTACGATTTAAATTTTACAAATATCGTCGGAGAGAAGAAAATCTTGTTAAAAAAAAAAACGAAAATCTTTTCGAATATAAATAAATTGCGCAAAAGCAAAACAATTTTTCGAAAATATCAAAAAGGAAAAAAATAAAAGAAAATAATTATTTTATTTCCCAAAATATTTTCATTTATCATGAGAAAATTCCTGGAGTAAATTTATGAAATTGGAATTTTAATTTCAAGGTAAATTTTTTAATTTTAATATTTTTTTTTTTCATATGAACTTTTTAATGGCTGATTGATTTTTTTGTGGATCAATTTAAAATTTTCTAAAAATTTGTATATTTTTGTGTTAGTTAATTTGGAAAAAAAAAAAATTATTATTTACTCTGTAAATTATTCGTATAGCTTTGGTGATTAAGTAAATAAACTTGTAAATTTATTAGATATATATTAAATTTTTAATATTAAAATTTATTTTTAATTTGCATTATAGAATTTTTAATAAAAATAAATAAATGATATTTTAAAAAAAAAATTGTTGCTAATATGAATCTGTAAACAGATTGGAATGCCACCCATTTTATTGAAAATACGTAAACCAAAAAATTAAAATTATTTTCTTTTGTTTATATTAAAAAAAAGTTGTAAAATTAGTCTAGAAATCATAAGATACATAAATTCAACATTTTACAGATTACTCAGTAAGTTTAAAAACTGATGATGCACAAAATTATTTTTATTAAGTTGTAGGCAGGATTTTTATATTTTAATCATATAAAATTTTCACTAATTTCTTTTTGTCATGTGAATTTCCTAGAATTTGAAAAAAAAAAGTCACTCGGTGCTGTCATTCATTTGTGTACCTAAAACTGATGATTATTTAGAAAAGTATGTATGAATTAAAAATATAAATAAAATAATATTTCTAGTGAGTCAAAAAAATTAATATTTTGATAAAACAAAAGTACTTAACGTAAGAACATAATGTAAGTACTTGCATGTACAAACTGCTTTTCTTATGTATACCAAAAAAATATATAAATAAATAATATTATCATTAATTATAAACCAAATTATCATTACCAAATTATCATTAACCCTAGTTGGTCCAATGTCAACGATTTTATTTTAACGAATGGTTTGTACTGCGTATCATACCAGTGTTTCTTTCGTGTATTGGAAATTGGAATACATCGGCGTGAATTTAAAAAAATGTACATTTATTACTAAAAAGTTTTTTTTTTTGTAGTAATTCTGGGGCTTTTAGAAACAACAAGATAAAATTGAATCACATTCATTTAAAAGAAACATAAAAAATATCATATATTTACTTTTGATGTTTAATTGCATCTCTTCGACTTGTTATATTTCTTGGTCGTGTCCTTTTTATATGATATTCAGGCATTGTATTTATATAATTATTATTACCATGTCTATAAATTAAATAATCATTTAAATGTCCTGAATTTTGTTGTCTACTATTTGGTAAAAGTTGATGTCTTGACTGAAATAAATTACAAAATTCATTTTTAATATAATAAAATATAAAATTATTTCTTATTATATTTACATCATGTCCATGATTTCTATAATGTTTATTAGATCTTTGTGATTGTGATCCTGATTGTCCATTTCCGGCCCATTTGCGACCATGCGCACCAGTAAACATCATTTTCACAATAATTATTAAAATATGATTTTAATTTTATGAAAATACTATGAGTTTTTCAAAAAAAATCATAATTTTTACTATCAAATTTTTAATTGAATATTCCATTTTTGTTAAAAATCAATTTTATAAAATCTGTAAAATTTATAAGAATAGAAAATTGCAAAATTATTTATAATTTAATAATCAAAATAAATATTAAAAATATTATGTTAGTTAAAAAAAAAAAAACTGGAACAAAAATATATTTTGTTTTTGTAAGAAACTTTTTGCGGCGCATATATTGAGAAAATTCAATGTAAAAATGCAATTTATTATAAATTTTCACTAAAAAAAAAAAAACTTGTAAAATTAGGATACAAGTGATCCAAAGAAAAATTATATTTTCATATAAAATTAGGTTGAATAGATAAATTCAATGAAAAGCATTCAAAATATTTCAATAAATTTTATCTATAAAACGATTAAAACGATTAAGATTAAAAAAATTTAATTGAAATGAATTGTGACCTATTTTGACAGTATTAATGGATTTACAAAGATTTACAATATTTTTAACGGAGAATCATAAATTTGTTGAATTTAAATGATTTTTAATATTATTTTTCAATTTTAATGACTCATAAATTGTTAATATCCGTTAAATAAATGGATATTCTGTAAACGTCTAAACATTTTGTAAAATTGGTATCGGATTCTTAATTTATGATAGAATATATCAATTCAGAGTGTTGAAAAGATAATAAATAAGTTGTACAAATTATTTGCTGTAGCCTATAGTGATAAAAATAAAGAATTAACTAAAGAACATCTGGGTTTCGCATGCGAAACCATGGCACCATAGAGGTAGTAATGCAGAATACAGAATACTTTGGTCATAATATTAGAAATCTTCTCAGAACTCCTTGTTCATATAAAAGGGAACATATTTGACGAACACGAGAACTTCTCTATTTGGTGGGCATAATATTTGGTGAAGCAAATAATGAACCCATCAAAATTTCTGGTGTTGTGGAATAACCATCTGTTCCTATAAACATAGCCTAACCTAACCTATAAATTATATTCACAATATTATATACCATAGTTATTAATATCGATAATCTTGACGTATTTCAGAATAGCTTCAACGAAAACATTTCAGTTATAGCAAACGGAGGCCTTCTAAACTAGCATGTAACATCAGGAAGTTTAATTTGAATCTTATTTTTCTAAAATGTACATTTATTACTAAAAAGTTTTTTTTTTTGTAGTAATTCTGGGGCTTTTAGAAACAACAAGATAAAATCAGGGAAACTGTCTACTTCTAATATAATATGAACAACTTTAATCTTCCATTTCTTGTTTTTACTATTCTGAATGAAAGACAAAAGATTGTTTAGTCTGTCGCACAGAAATATAGCTGTCAGCATAAAACAAACAATTTTTTTTGCGAATTATGAAAAACAAAGCTGGTTTTGGTCCAGGAGTCTGATTCAAGAGATTGCATACCATGAAAAATTTTAAATTGTGGGGAATAAAAAAGCTATTTTTATATTTTCCACATTTTCTTCGATTTCAGCGCTGCCGAAGTACACTATCAAAAAAATTGTTGATCACAAAGGTTTTAAATTACTCAATATTGAATGGATTTTAGAATAATTCAATTATATCTTATGCTACGCTTCTTTGTGGCATTTTAGTTTCCATTACCATCTAAACTAAGCAAGCTAAACTGTGGATTAATCATTTCCTATGATGGCAGTGAATATTTTAAATCCACATTCAAAGTTATTGGTCAATAATTCATAGACTCTTTAGATATTACTCAATGGTCTAAGAAATCTTCGAAGTTCTCAATAACTTAAGCTAAAATTCTCAAAGTATACAAGTTAACTCATTTAAGATTTCTACTTCTTGGTACTAAAAATCGAAATATATTTTAAATTAGTACTAAAAAAAGGAAAGACTAGAAGTGTACCACAAATAATCACAATTAGAACTTTAAACTTTGTTTTTTGATATTTTTTTGTATAAATTAGTTAAAATTGAAGAAAAAATTTCTATATTTTTGAAGATTTCACAAATTGTAATCAAACAAATAGAATATTTTATTAAATAATGTCAAGTAATTAGTAATTGGAATATGATAACCGTAATTCGTTCACTAGGAATTGGTTAGCTTACGAGATGAAACATATACCACGAGAGAAACTTATACTTCGCGACATATTTTTATTAAAATTGATGTTTTGAACAAACATTATACATGTTACTGTCCTCCAAAAATTGCAACTCTAACAATTTACTGACATAGCTTCACAAGAATCAAATTAAATAAAACATAATGAAATTTGTTAGGCAGAAAAAACCTGTGTAGAACTACTAATTTAGTTCATTAATGTTGTGGCGATAAATTAAAATATTACACAAATAAGAATTTAGTTTTCAAGTATATTTTAATTTTTATCTTGATTAAACTATAATTTTCTTGAAAAGACTATTGGAATTGATATCTGTTGTCAATTCTCATCACAGAAACAACTACCAATCCTGCTCAATGACCAGAATTTGTAGTTGTTTCATAGAATATGTAGATATTACATAATGACGCTCAAGAAGCAGGATTGGCAGTTCTTTATTTGTACATATTTTATTACAAAAAAAAGATAATTGCAAAATTAAAATATATATTTTTAGGTACGAAATTATTGAAATTAAAATTTTTTTACGTAAATCAACAAACACTTTTTTTTTTACTATAAATGAATTTAAAGAAAATATTATTATAAAAATAAAAATTTATTTTTCTAAATTATTTTTATAAATCTATATTAAATATTATTACATATATATATATTTTTTTTTAGTATCTTGTATCTTCCATATAAATAAAATCTATTTTAAAAATATATTTTTTTTGTACATATTTGTTGTTTTAAAATTTTATGATATATTTTTATGATAGATTTTTTGTTTTATAATAAAAATAATTAAAATTTATAAAAATGTGTCACTATTTTTATATTTAGTTCCTGTGTTCTTTTTTTTAAATGAGGAATCACCTCGAAAAAAAAAATTAAGTTATAATATTGTGACGAAAAAGAGTTTATTCTAAAAAAAAAAATATTTAGTTTATGGTTTATGACATCAATTGTAGATAAAAAACAAATAAATAAATCAAATAATTAAAATTTAAATACTTTTTGTAAATAAAAAAAATATTATACTATAATATTTTATTTTAAAAATATTAAAATAATTTATTACGTTTCAGTTTTCAACATTTATTTATCAGATTTTAGTAAATTTAGAAAAATAAAGTTTAAATATTTTGTAAATTAGAGAAAATATGTCTTGAAAATTAAATATTTATTTAAGAAACAATTTTTATAAATTTATTTAAAATTCTCTTATTTTATTGGCTCAAAATAATGATAATTTTATCTTATTGCATATTTTTAGGCGTTCGAAAAAAATATTATTTTTATTTCATTTAATGGTTACAGGCTAATTTTTCTCGAACAATTCTTCTCGTCCTAATTTCACTAATAAAAATAATACTCTCATGAAAGTCTTTTGAATAAAGTTTACTGGTGTCTAAAAATTATTCTCACACAATCCTTCTGAAAGGAGGATTTAAACCGATTATTCAATACAGCAAACTAAGATGAGACTAAATGTGTGATAATAATCAACCGATTATTCAATACAGCAAACTAAGATGAAACTAATGTTGCCAACTTAGTTTCATCTTAGTTTGCTGTATTGAAATTCTTTCAGATCTACACTAAAATTAATTCGAACTAAATTTTGAAAATTTATCTGAAAACAATGATTAACCAAATACTATTACTAAAATAATAGTTTGTTTTATATTAGAACATTCACTTTTATTTCAAGACTGTTAAATTGTTCTCACATTTCACATTACCTTGACTGATTCGTGGTCATTCGAAGCGAAAGTCCCAAATTTACAAATTTTTTAAAGATAATCTTCTTTTTAATGCATATATTTAGGCGTACAGTATTTAATTATAAATTATATTTTCCATAATTAAATAGGTTTCTTTTAATACAATTTGTCCCATTAATAGTTATAAAATTAATTACTAATAAAAATGTATTTTATCTAAAGTTTATTTTCGGCTACTGTTGCTTTATATCAAATTATCTATCAACACCATTTAAGTGCAACTTTTCGAATCAAATATTTACTATAAAAATTTTTATTAGATAAATTGCACAATAAACAATTAGAAAAGTGCATTTAGTTAATTAATTAAAATGACAAAGGGAAAAATATTTTTCCATTAAAAATAGTCAACAAAAAAAAAACTAGAGAAAAAGTACTCCAATTAAACATAATAAAGAACATTATATTTATTTTATAATCATAAATATATATAAAATTGATAATATATTATGATAAAGATTTAATAAATATATATTCGTTTTAACGCTAAAACTTTATCTTATCAATTTTATCTAAAATGAAAATTACTTTATCAGGATTTTAACAAAAAAACAAGAGAATTAATGAACAATTTAATTTATAATTTGGCAGTTTTAATTAAATCGTTCATAAAGTCAGACAAGTTTTATTCTTAATACATATTTTATATCTAAACAAAAATTTATACAAAATTTGATTACAAATTTAAAAAAAAAAACAATCATTTTAAAAACATAGATTATGTAGATTATGTTTAAAAAAGTTACAAATTAAAAACACTTTTTATTAATTTAATAAACTTTTTTAAAAAGAAATTTATAAATATTTGTAAATTATACTAAATTAGCGAAAAATGGTTGGAATAATACCACGTTTTGGAAATTGGTTATGTGAAGTTGGTCCCAGATTAGTTGGTAAATATTAGATAATAATATAACCTTTTAGATAAAAAAAATTACAATATTATTTTATAGGCATTTATTTCTAAATTATAATCTAAACTAAACTAGATTTTTTACTTGGTATAATAATTATTAAGTTAAAAGTAAAAGTTATTATATTATTAAATTATGTCAATAAATTCTATTTATAAAAAACATAATTTTCCCAGGTAAATTAAAAAATCTTTTATTCAATAATAGAAAATTAATATGTATAAAAATTTATGAAATAATTTATAATTGTTTTATTAAAACATTATTTTTAGATTGATTAGTAATTTTTTATCAATTCCGTCTTTTATTCAAACAAACATTTTTTTTTAAAAGTTACCAAGTGATTAAAATTATTTCAGATATAAATTCTTTTCAAACTTATCACATTTTTTTTCAAAAAAATAATTATGATTAAAAATTAATTATTTTATGATCAATAATGATCAGTGAATTTAAATTTAGATAAGAACTGAACTAAAAAATCTTTTGCAATTGTTTCGAAGTGTTTAATTAATAATTATTTAACAACTCTAATTAATTTATGCTTTAAAAAACAAAACAAAAAAATTTGTGAATCATTATTTGAAAAATTAATTTTACCATAATTTTCTCAATTAATTCAGATAATATGAAATTTCATTAAATTAAAATAGATTTAAATTTTTTTTTAAATAAATTTAATTTGTTTTGTTTTTAGCTGGTCTATCATTTTTACCATGCGGTCTTTTAATGGGATATACACTATCATCTTTTACTATAAAAAAAACTACTATTCTTGATTATGGACCATTAATTTTAGGAATATTTTCAGCATTTATTACAGCAACAATTTTATGTACTTTAAAATTTATTAAAAATAAAATAAAATTTTGGCATTTAGATATGTTACTGACAGCAACTATAATTAATTTTATTGGAAGTATATTCTTTTTTATTGATGATTTAGGTAAAGTATTTACTAATAATTTTTTATATCTAAATTAATTATTGTTTTTTTTTTTGTTGTAGATTATATTGGAGCTTATATATCATATATTGGATATGGTATAACATTTATATCAGCAACAAGTTATTTAAATGTTATTTCAGCTAAATGTACTCGTTCAATATTTTTATCATCATGTTTTGTTTGGTATTTAGTTGGTTTATCAGGTGCAGTATCATTAATTGGTCATACATTTCAAAATAATATGAAATCAATGAAATTAGATATATTAAATAATGAATCATTTAATAATAATAATAATAATAATACAAAAATACCAAAATTATCATTTCTTGATAGTGGAAAATTTATATATTTTAAAGAAAATCTACCAGAAAATTTAAATGGTATTTATATAAATTTTGCTGGTTTATATTTAGGTATTATAATAATATTAATAATATTTTTAATATTAATAAAAATATTTCATTTTCTTGGTAATTTAAATTATAAAGAAAGTTGTGATAGTCATTTACATGTTGCTAATTCAAATGGTACAATATTTGATAAACGTGATGAAATCATAAAAAAAATACAATTTTTTTATGTTACAAAAAGTAAACAATGGTTAATATCATTTATATTATTATTCTGTGATGCTATACATTTTTCATTATTTATATATTTTTTAAGTTGGTGTACTTTAAATGATTCAATACGTTTAACAAAAGATACTAGTTTTGATTTATTATTATGGATTGTATTTCTTGGTTCAATAACAATATTAATAATATTAATATTTTTTAGTATTAAAATAATATTTATAATAACAACAATATTACAAATATTATTTGTATTTCTTGGTATGATTATATATATACCAAATGATTCAATACGTTTAATACCATTATGGTTAGTATTCTTTTTATATGGTATAAATTTTTCAAATATTAAAGTATCAATATTAGAAACTGGAAATTTTAAATTTTCTGAATTAATTGTATTTATATCATGTGCAACAAAATTAATATCAATTGGTATTATAAATGAAAGTTTTATATCAGAAATAAAATTATCAATATTTTATCGTGATGGTCAGGGTACATTAATAGCACATGGTTTAGCATTTATAACAATTAGTGCATTAATAACAATTATAATTAGTATACAAGTACCAAAAACATATAAAATATCATTATTTGATATACAATATAGTTTAATGGGTATGATATTTAAAGAACATCAAATTGAACAATTAAATGAAAGATGGTTAAAAGATGGTACAATACCAACAGTTACTCGAACTGTTGAAGAAGCATCATAATATAATTTTTTTTTAGTTCAGTTTTATATATAAATATGTGGATAAAAAAAAATATAAGTATAATTATGTTAAGTTCATTGTAAGCAAAATTTTAATCAATTTATTTTTGTAAATTTAAATAAATATTTATTAATAAAAAATAAAATATAAAGATTTACTAATTTATATAAATATATAATGGCGGACATCGTGATTTAACAGGACAGCACTTTTTTTTAAACTGTTCCAATTATTTTTGTGCTTCTAAGTCTTGTTGGAGTATATCAACTGAAATATCGATTTTTGTACGTTTGAATTGTATTTTTAACAAAAATCATATATTTATCTTATTAATTTTGAAATTTGTTTAAATACATTTTCGCTGTGGACAATGTTTTTTATTTTAATAATGCTTCAAAGAATTTTATTCTCTAATATTTCATAAACTATTACTAATTTTCGAAAATAGTACACTCTAGTTGTATGAAGGTATTCTTCTTGATCAAAATAATATTCTCAAACTTATTTGCATCAGGCAAAAAAAGTCTAATTATCTAATCTTTTTTTAATGTGACTAATTGTGAAGAGTTATCTGATTCCCTACGTCAATACATCTTATATTTTTTAAATTTTTTATTTATTTTATTGGAATATAATTAAGAAATGAATTACATTTTATTAACTTATGAAATAGAGATTAGCTTTAAACATTTTAAACTTATTTATTAAATTATTTTCAACATAAAATCTTGATTAAGCTTGGTATTATTACTTATACTTCTACTTAAATAACCAAACTGCAGTATAATTGTTAGAATTAAATTGAAATTTTTGTGTATACTTTAGAATTTTGCGTGTAATCGTAATTGGTATTTAAATGTAATTTCTTGGTGGAAAAGATGTGACATAGCGTGCGACCTAGCGCAATTTTGACAGACAGTTGAACCATAAAAACATTAAGTTCTGGAAAACAATTTTAATTTATTTTCTATAGATAAGTACGGAAATGGATTTTTTTTTGTAATAATGGCGTCAATATGTGACTTATGCTTTAGCTTCGAAAGAAAATATAACGAAATGGTTTTCCAGAGCTTAATTTTCTTGCACCAAAATTTGAATATTTATCAAAACTTGTACTGTTTATTAATTAATATTTTTATATAACAAAATAATTTCTCATTTTCCATTATTATAAATTTAATATCTATGATTTTCATTTCTATTATTATTTCCATGTTGATGTCTTCTTAATACCAAATTATTATACCAAATTTTTGTTGTTGGTGTAAAATTTGTACGTCTTAAACCAATTAATAAATTTCGTATTTCAATTAAACTTTTTGATTTTGGTAAATATAATTGTATTAAAATAATACATATTAATGATATTATTACAAATATAATAATTATAATTAATATTAAATACCAAATATCATCATTTGTTATTAATGGTTTTTTAAATTCATATTTTAATATTTCAATAAAAAATATTTCACAACAATAACTAAATGAAAATATTATTTCAGTATATTTAAATGGTGATATTTCTAATAAACCTTGTAATGTTATACTAGATAATATACCTAATGTTATATAATATATCCAAAAAAATATTGCCATATTTTCTAATTTATCTAAATTAAATGTACCAATAATACCAATTAATGATGATATTTTTATTAAACCAATACATAAATATATTAATTTTGAATGAAACCATAATAATAATAATGTACCAATTAATGTACCACAACTAAGTAATATTAAATTTAAATTTAAATCAATTATATTTTTTTTAATTGTAGCTTTTTCTGATAAATATAATAATATAAAACTAAATATCATTATTCTACCAAATATTGTTAAAAATATACCAATTACACTTGATTTTAATTTACTTTTACCAATTAAACATTGTCCTAAATTATTATCACGTTGATAATATTGTAAAAATTTTTTTTGATTTAAAAATAATATTTCTAATATATTATTATCATTCCATTCATTATCACGACTCTTTTTATAATTATAACCATTTGTTAATTGCATTAATTCATTAATTATAATACCAATTGCTAAAAATATTGTTATACCAATTAATGTTAAACTAGAATTAATAGTATCTTTTATATATCCAGCTTTCAAATCATTATAAATAATATGATATCCAATTGTAATACCAATAAAATACATTGAATTTGCTAAAGCAATTCGTGCTGGTCGATATCCATTTTCCGAGCTTCGTATACTAATATATGTATAGCATGGTGTTACAATAATTCCACTACCAGCAAATCCAAAATAAAATGAATTATCTACAAAATAAAAATTAAATTAAATTAAATTAAATAATTGGTCATTATTATTAAACTGTCATCAATATTTTATGAATGAAAATATGTAATTAATTACTTTTTTATAGGACCTTCGTAATAATTTCAAATTTTTTTTCATAAACATAAAAATAGAGTTTGTATTTATAAAAAAAATATTTACTTACGAAAATCATTTTGCCATAAAAATAGTCCACTAACAAATAAACATACTAAACCATGTAACATAATATAAAAATGATCAAATCGATATAATTTATCTTTAGACTTTTTTATCGTCATAAAAATTGCAAAAAACATTGAACATAATATTCCAGTTAATGCATACCAATGATACCATAATGTACTTGGAAAATATAATAATATTTTTAAATAAAATCCATAAATAAGACCACATGGCAATAGAAATATCATTGCTGTATTATTTTACCAAGAAATAAAATTAAATTAATGATTAATAAATATATAAAAAATCTTATTCTATTAGATATAATTTACCTAAAATATCTGGAAAATATTGCATTTTAAAATTTCGTTAAACTACAAAACAAAATTTTTTTGAACAATCTTACTTGTAATACACTAACTCAAAACTAATACTGGTTACGTTCAATTAATTTGTAATTTAAATTTTCATATTTTTCGTGTGTACATTATCGATAAGATTAGATAAAAATTCATTATACTATTATCATTTTATTAAAAATTTTAAATTAAATTAAATTTGCCAGTAAAAAAAATATTAATATTTCAATACTGGCGATAAATATACAGAATCAGTTTTTTTTTTAAATTAAAAGCCATTGAAACAAATGGAATATATGAAGCTAATTATTACTTATATTGATGATTAACTTTATTTTCGGATGCATTTATGTTTACTTAAGGCTGGTAACACGAAGGATGCAATTGGACTAATACTGTTCCTCTAGAAAAATTATACAATATAGACCAATGTTACAAATTGATACAATGTGGACCTGTTCTTCTAAAGAAAACTGACATAATGTTAAATTTTGTGATAGTGGCATAAGTCAGATTGTATTTCTAGTCACTTGAATCTAGAGTAAACAAAATTCTGAGACAAACCTTTTAACCCTATTTGGCCCAAACCCTATTTTAGCGAAAAATCTCTGAGCCAGCCAGCCGGAAATTCTTTTTGGAATTGTGGTTTGACTGTGTAACCATTGGTCTTATAATAGTCTTAATTTACTATTTCCTACGCATGAAATTTGCAAGGTGTACTAATTTAGAAGGTGTCGTAAATTCTGCTAGTAATTTTCAGATAGTAATGTATACACCATTTCGTCTACAGACAGCAGAACAAATCACAAAACTAAACAAATTTCAAATGCTAAGCATTGGAAACCGAGTGAAAATCAAACCTAACTCACCGTTTTGGTTAAATTTTAATGACCATATCAAAAATAATTCTCTACTTATACTACAATAATGAGAAAATTTTCATTTATACAATTATGTGCTGCCATCTATTAAATTTTACTTTTCTAGATATTATTATATAAAAGTGAAAAATCTATTAAAAGAAAATTTATTTCTGCGCACGTACAAACAAATCGGTATTGTGTTGTTGTATTCCATGTGGTTAAATTAGTGGAAAAAGGATAACAAAGGATATTTTACAAAAAAAAAAAACATAATAAAATTATATTTTCATTCTTTCACTCCTTAACCACAATAACAAAATATTGTGACATATAATTATATGATACAAAAATTTTCCTATAACATATCAATTAAATTTTCTTCATTGAGTTTTTATGCTACTTGTACCATAATTATTTGTTTGTTTGGTTTTATTTTTTTCACATAAATTCAAATTAAAATATCTTTTTATTATATAAAATATTTATTATAAATATTATGTTAAATTTTATAAATTTTTTTTTAAAAATATTTTTAATGAAATAAAACCAATAAAGTGTTGTGAAATTAATAATTTTTATGTTTTGGTGTTTTGGTTTTTAATCTTAAATATATTTTAAAAAAATAAACCATAAAAAAAATATGTTTATAAATTGTTATACAAATTTAAGTAATCGTACAATTTTAATTATATTTTTAATTTGTGTATCTTTATTATATTTTTCGTATACATTTCATACTTGTCTAATAACAAATATAAATAAAAAATTTATAAAGGTAAATAAATGTATATTTAATAAATTTCTTAATTTACATAATTGATTTTTGTTTATGTTTCACGATATTTTACAAAAATAAACATATATAACATATAGATTGTTTTTTTTAAATATAGAACACAATTATTCGTAATATTACATCACCAAATGTAACCACCGAATCATCATCATCATCAATAATACGTATTGTACCATTTATATATAATTATAATGAATCAGATGGTTCACCAAAATATAGATTTTTACGACAACAAGGTTTACATTTATCACGTCATTTACCTGGTGCATTAATAATTGGTGTTAAAAAAAGTGGAACTAGAGCATTATTAGAATTTATACGATTACATCCTGATGTTAGGGCATCTGGTTGTGAAGTACATTTTTTTGATAAACATTATTCAAAAGGTTTACATTGGTATCGTCATCATATGCCATATACAATTGAAGGTCAAATAACAATGGAAAAATCACCAAGTTATTTTGTTACCAAAGATGTACCAAAAAGAATACAACAAATGAATTTAAATATAAAGTATATAATATACTAATTATAATTTAGTCAAATAATTATTTACATTAAATTAAATTAAATTTTTTCCTTGTATAGACTTTTAGTTGTGGTCCGTGATCCTGTAACAAGAGCAATATCTGATTATACACAAGCAGCAAGTAAAAAATTTGATATGAAAAAATTTGAAGAATTGGCATTTGTGAATGGTTCATATGAAGTTGTTGATACATCATGGGGACCAATTAAAATTGGTGCTTATGCACGTCATTTAGAAAAATGGTTAGAATATTTTCCATTATCACAATTATTATTTATTAGTGGTGAACGTTTAATTGTTGATCCAGCATTTGAATTAGGTCGTGTTCAGGTACAAAAAAAAATGTTGTTTTTGAATTAAATTAATATAGTAATTTATTTTTCTATATTTCATTGATTATAACTATATAGGATTTTCTTGGACTTAAACGTATTGTTACAGAAAAACATTTTTATTTTAATTCAACTAAAGGTTTTCCATGTCTTTTTAAATCTGAGGCACGTTCAACACCACATTGTCTTGGTAAAACTAAAGGACGTAATCATCCATATATTGATCCTTCTGCAATACAAAGACTTCGAGAATTTTATAGACCATTTAATAATAAATTTTATCAAATAACTGGTATTAATTTTGGATGGCCATAAAATATTCTATTTTTTTTTTTTAAATTTTAATTTAATTTAAGTAAAATATTTTGTAGTATAAAAATTTATTTATTTTATATATACAATTTTATTTTCAAATATTTATATATTATACAAAGTATTAGTAAAATCAGTATTATTATACGATCTGAAAATACATAATTTACATATAATATTTATTAATTATAGAAAATTTTAAATCTTAAAAAAAAAAACATATACAAAATAATGATTTATTTATTTTGTAAAATTAAGTTCCTTTTTTTGCACTGATAGATATTAAAAAAAATAATTATTATGAATCCAATTTTGCGCTGTCAACCACCTTAAAATTATGATTAAAAAAAATAATAATATAATTAATAAAATGATAATTATTATTTTTAAAATCATTAATTTAGTAAATATAAATCATAATTAAAAGAGAAAAAAATAGCTTTAAATTTATTATTATAATTAATTAATTAAATCAATTAATTAGCATATTTATTTGTTATACTTGTAGTATGTATTAATAATAAATAAAATTTAAAAAAAAAAATTTCAATATTTGAAAAATGTAAATAAATATTAAATGATCTCCAGTATAGATCTTCAAAAGATTATCATGAATTTTAGATTTTTAATAAAATTTAATTCAATAAATAATATATTTAAAAGACTTTATAAGTCATATCTATATACATTAGTAATTTTAATAGCAATCATTTAAATATCAATTATATATTATAATAAATTAAAATATTGATAAAAAAAAAACAAAGTACAGGCAAATAAAATTACTTTAAATAAATTAAATTTTAAAATATAATTATTTTCTAGATTTTTAAAATTAGATTAAATTAGATCTGTATTTGTCTTGTTATTTTTTATTCTGTATAATTTTTATCATCTTATGCAATATTATAATTAGAAGAAAAAAAATAATAGAATGTTAAAAATAGTGAATTATAAAAATTAAATATACAATTTTTGTAGTAATTTAAAATTGAAAATTATAAAACCTAAACTATACATATAAGAAAATATTAGATACAAGGATTAAAAAATTAGAAATTAGTTGATTATAGTGAAACTTTTTTTAACGAATCTTAAATATACTTTAAGGCTGTTCAATGAACTTATGCCTGAATTTTAATCACTTGCTTATATTAAATGCTTTAATAATATATAATAATAATAGAAATAAATATTATAATAAAAAAAGTATTCACTAAGAAAATTGTTAAAATAAAAAATATTAAATAGAAAAAATGTTGATTAAATATAGTATAAAATAATTAATACATATATAGAAAATCTAGCTTACTAATTTAAAAATAATCTATCCTACAGTAACTGAAGAAAATATGAATCAATACATTAGGTTTATAATATTAGACAGGTTTTACTGTCAAAAAACTTTACTTTAAACCGTGTCTAAAATGGTGAAAAAAAAATTTTTATTTAAATGAGGTGAAAGAAATTATTTGAACGTGGTAAATTTTTTTTACCAATATTTTATAATAAATATGCATGAAATATAATAATTATATACTTTTTATAAATATTTCTATCAAACCGTCAATCATACAATTAATTTATAATAAACTTACTACAAATACTAATATTTTTTATGTTTATGATTTTTAATTGAAATAATTTCATTTTAATCCATTTTGACATATACAAAAATATATGAATAAATTAGTAATATATAAATATTAATAAATAAAATATGAATTTTCTAGATTAATAATCTATAAGGTTTTTTTCTTTGTAAAACTAAGAAATCCGGATCTACTAATTTTAAATGTAAATTTATATCTCGTACTCATTTTAAAGTTGAGTAAACTTAAACCAACATCGTTGTTTCGGCCGACCCAGTACCTACTGCACTGCACCTCAGATTAATTACATAATTAATTATAAATATATATACATTTTTAAAATCATGTTTATTTACTTATTGTAGTTACATTTAATGCTTATAATTAATATCTTTTGACACAAAACTGTAATAAAATTTTTGCTAAATTATTACATTATAAATGAATTTGAGGTATTTTGGATTTTACCTCTTTAGTATAAACAAAATAGAAAAGATTAAAAAGATCCTTAATTTATTTTTTAAATAAATAATTTATTTGGTCCACGATACTTTTGGAATATCAAAGTGTTCAGTGAGACTGTCCAAATGTTCATTAAATTTTTCAACACGTTGTTTATGGGTCATTGCTGCTTTATCTAGAATTCGTTTTTTTTGCTAAAAATAGAATAGCATTTCATTAAAAGATGAAATATCTATGTCCTATACTAAGTTGTTACAAGTAATAAGCTTACCATTTTTTCTTTCATTTGTTTGAACGATAATTCTGCTTTAGTTAATTGCCGAACCGGATTGTTAGAATATGTAGCAGATTCTTCTTCTCTTATAGCTGAATTTTCTTCTTCTTCTTGGATTGCCTGTCTAATTTTTTCCTTTTCTTTTGATTTATTCTTTTTCTTCTTTTTTGATATATCAGAATCATTTTTTAATTTTAATTTTCCTTTAGCAACTGCAGCATATTCATCCGCCATTTTAATTTTTTTTTAAAATTATAAATTTATAGGATTTCTTAACTTGGATATTGATAAATTTAATTTGTGACAATTTTATAATTTACCAAATTATTTATTTATTTTTCCAAAATATATAATTTTCTCTGACTGTCAAAAAAGTCAATATAATTTTCAGGCTGACCGTGGAGCTGCAATACAAAGTTAGCGTGTTATCAATAAAAAGTTGGAGTGAATATTGGAGTAAATATTAATCCATATCGATATTTGGTACCACCAAATTAATCTTATTTATTTTTTATTTTCTCCATTATTAAATAATTTTTTTCATACCATAAATAGAGAATTCGTAAACTTTAAATGAATTATATAACAAAATTCGCGAAAATCCAACAGAAAGTTTATACGTATTTTGGAGTCCGACCGAACTTGTCCTAAAAAAAAGTTTACCTAATATCTCAATTGAAAATGTACCATTAAAAATCGACTCAATAGAGCTTGACAGCCAGTATTTTGTAATGATGTTTTGTATATATATATATATATATATATATATATATATATTATATATATATATATTTATATAGTTTTATTTAGAGGAAACGTCAAGAAAAGCGTGTTTATAAAAAAATATATTTTAATTAACATATTTAATTAATAAAAGTCCATAATTTTTCAATGATATTAATTACTTCATATATAAATTTCATAAAATTGTTAAAATATTTCATATAATATTGAATTCGAATATATATAAAAAAAACTTTTAAAGTATGGCTTGGAGACTTGGGAAAAGATTGGGTTTTCGTCAAAGAGGTAAACATTTTTTTCTTTTTTGGTTTTTATAATTCTCTCAATTATGGTAAAAATATTAAATAAAGATATAATAACTTTTATAAATTAAATTTATAAAATGAAATTTTAATTATATTTTGAATAAAAAAACCTTCATTTAATGCAGAAAAATCTTTAATTTGGTTTATATATATGTACATAATATATATATAATGAATGGTATATATATACATATATAAAATATATGTTCGTATATTTATTTTCTAATATTTATGATGCCGTCGAACGTCGAATGTCATTAATTACGCTTACTCGTATATAATATATGAAGAAAAGTATAGTTTCTATTATTAGTCAAATTTTACGTAAATAATATATTATTTGTTTAGATTTTATGTTATTCAATATTGTGTAAATTAACAAAACAATTTTTGGATTAACAAAGAATTTATGTACATATATAATAATAAAAAAAAAACTCTTTTATGTAAGCGTCTATTTACGGTTTAGACATATTGCAAAATATATAAACATTGTTTTTAAAAAATAAGTTACTTACCAAATAGGATTTTTAGTTAGTATTATACATATTTCACTTTTTAAAAAATAAATAATTTAAATTTTAAATTTTCATAATGTTGATTATGAAAATTGTATAGAATTCGGTTTCTTTTTATATAATTACTTTTACTTATAGTTTTTAAGCAGTCTCATAAATTTGAAACTTACTTAACTAAATAAATTATAAAAGATAAAATTAAAAATATTATATTTTTTTTTAATATGTAAAAATTTGTTTTTATTTTGTTTTATTTTGGCAGATGTGACTGCACCTGAAGATTATTACCGTTTAGATTTAAAAAAATCACCAGTTGAAAATGCATATGAAATATTTGTATTACTTTGTTCACGAGATATTACCGATAATAAAAAATTACATTTATTAAATGGTTTTGCAACACTTTTCCAACAAAATAATAATTCTAATCTTGGTTTTACAACAGAAGAATTTTTATATTGGTAAATTTTTATATTCTTTATGTTTTTTTTTCATATTTTTGTCTAATTTTAATTTTAGTATAAGTACATCTTTAATTCATCCATTTACACAAATTAGAGCAGCAGCATTACGTGCAATTAGATATTTATTAGAAAAACCAAAAGATATACAAATATTTAATGGGTTACAATTACAAAATTTAGTTTGTCGAAGTATTGATGTTTTATTAAAAAATGATGATGAACGCGTACAAGCACTTAAATTGGTAAAAATTATTTTTAATTTTAAAAGTAAATTTTTATAAATAAAATTAATGTATAATTGAATTTCAGGTTCGTAAAATGTTATCAATATCACCAGAAAATATTAGTCCTGTATTGGTACGTTGTTTAGTATCATTAGGTGATAGTGGTATTGAAGAAAAGGATCGTATGTTACGTGCTTGTTTAGCAACATTATGTGAATTTGGTGTATTAAATCCAACGTTATTAATTATTTGCGGTGGTGTTGGTTCAATAACACATAATGTATTAGAATGTCATAGTCCACGTATAGCTGAAAGTTTATGTGGTGTATTATTACATTTATTAGAATGGCCACATACACGTAATATAGCTGGTGTACGTTTAGATTGTTTGGCAGCACCTTATTGTGATTTTACATACCGTTTAGGAATTATGGATAAAAATAAGTAATAACATAAAAATATCTAATAATAATTTTTATAGAATTCAACAAATTGATTTATTTTAATTACAGAGATGCTAGAGAATTAAGATATACAAGCAGTCGTTTAGCTCTATTATCAGTTTTAAGAAGTTGGGCTGGTACTATTGAATTTTGTGATCCAAATAAACCATCTGGTTTAAAAGCAATAGTTGATGTTTTATATTTGAATCAATTGGAAGTTAGAGTAAGTTTTATTATAATTACAATATAGTATACATATATATATATATATATATTTTATTACTGTTAGAAAGCTATACTTGATTTATTTTATGAATTACTTGGACTTCCACAACCAATTTGGACAGATGAATATTCTGTTGCTTTGGCAGCTGTTGATCCATCTGATTTTCAAGTAAATGAACAAAATAGTATCTGAATTTTGAATAATAAATTTTATTCGTTTAGGATGCATGGTTATTAACAAATGGTTTTGTAGCTATGGAAGGACGAAGTATATTGCCTAGTTTGGCTAATCGTGTGCCAAATATATGTGAACAACATCTAGCACTATTACTTTACTGTTTTCTAGAAACTGGTTTATTAAATGCACTCATCGAAGTTATTGTTACTAGTGATACATTTATATCTGTTAGAGCAACTATTTTAGTTGGTAAATTTTACAACTTGACGTATAAAATTTAATATTTAAAATTTATATTTAATTTTTAAGGCAAATTATTACATCTAATGCATACTCATTTACCTGCTGATATATGTAGTACAAGCCCAGCACTACCAACTTTAATATCACATGCGACACTGGGTAATAATCAAGCACATGCTGCAATATCAGCACTTCAAAACTATCATCAAATGTTAAAAAATCGACCGGCTTCATGTAGTTTATTTTTGGATAATATCATTCAAAGTGGAAGTATGTCTAATATACATTTTTTTTTTATAAATATATTTTTACAAAATATACTAATTGTGTTCCTTTTTAATTTTCCAGCGCTTATTAATACACGTTTATTTAAACGAGAAATTAATATAAATATTGTGGATAATCCGAATATTATTGTATCACCAACAACTTTACAATCTACATTAGATAGATCACGATTAGATTCAGTATCATCGAGTATTAGTGGTGGAGGTGGTGGTGGAAATGATGATATAACCTCATTACCATCTAATAATCAACAGTATCCATCATCCTCATTATCAACCACATTAAAACATCGCTCTAGCTTTCGTATTAAACGGAAAAAGATTACGCAATTTTTTGAAAATTTACGAGAAAATGATCGATTATTAAAAGATTCGAATGTTTTAATACATGCAGATGGCAATGCATGGGATTGGGAAATAGTAATAACTATTTTAAGGGTAAATTTATTTATACTTTTAAAAAAAGTGTGTTAAAATTAATAAGATTGAATTTTATATTTTGTAGTCTGATGCTATTGGGAAATTAGACGATACTAAGTGTAAATTTCTTCGATTATTGGTACATTATTTTAAACCAAGTAGTAATCGATTTTCACATCAAGATTTATCACATGGTCGTAGTATTCCATCATATGTAACAGCGGCTTTAGATTTAATTGATTGGCTATTACAAAGTCCAGAAGTATAATACAAAATTTAAATTATTTGTTTAATTAAATTTCATTCCTAACTCTCTTTTTATTTTAGTTGGAATGTATGCGTATGCTGACTGATTTATTTTCAGACATTAATAAACAATTATTAGCTATTAGTACATCAAGTCGTGCCCATGATTGTTTATTTAGTCCACAACATATGAGCAGTACAATGTGTCAACAGTATTTTTTATTTATTGGTCGTATGTGTCGGTATGAGAAAGGTTTAAAAATTTTAACAAATACCGCAGTATTTGAACAGTAAGCTCGAAAATATTTTTTTACACCTTCATCTATAATTGTATTCCAATTCTTTCTTTTTTTTTTAAAGATTAATCAGTCTTGTTTCGAAAACTGATCATGTTTGTTATGTTAAACTTATTGTGTCTGGATTAGACTATAGTTTAGAATCAGATGCAAGAAAAACTTTAGGTAACTACATAAAATATTTTCATTTTCATTGAATTAATATAATTTTATTATACAGAAAAAGCCTTAACATCAGCTAAAACTCGAAATGGACGATTATATGCAACACAATTTATGCTTGTTTTATTACGTGCTAAAATACCAAATTTTGAGTTATGGGGTATTCGAATGCTTGTTAATCAAACTAGAGATCCAGAAAGATGTGTTGCATTAGCAGCTTTGGAAATTCTTGACGAGGCATGCCACGAAAAGGTGACCATTGTATTATATAAATTAATTGAAATTTCGTAATTTAAATAATTTTTTAACTTTTAGACTTATCTTGAAGAGTTAGTTAGTATTTGGCCAGATCTGAAACGATTAGGTGATGTTGGAAAATTATTAATGTCACGATACTATTCAATTTTACGAGGCTTAAATCATATAAATGCTAGAATAAAAGAAGAAATTGAAATCTGGAATAATGGCTACAATAAAACGTATTTTTATTTATTTATTTATTAAACATTTTTGGGAAATTATAATTTAAATTTTTGTTACTAGGTATGTTTTATTACTAGAAGCTGATACTCATGCTAGTCTAACATTGCATATAAAAAATGAAGATGGTTTGTATAGTCGTCGAAATTGTTCTTCTCGGCCAAATATAATACCATCAAATGTTCAACCACATTTATATGGTCAATTAATACAAACTGAAAAAGGTTTCGAAGAATTAAAACAATATGCAGATATCGCAAAGTATATTGATATATTAACTAAAGCAAAATGTTCGGACGAAAATGAAAGTATAGAACTAAAATCAGCTTTATGGGTCTTAGGACACCTATCCACCAATGCAGATGGTATTGAATATTTAAATGATTTATTTAATAGGTAATTCTAAATTAATTTGAATTATCTAAACAAAATTTTTACATTAAATGGTTAAATTTCTTTTTTAGAGTATACGAGAAAATAATTTATTTAGCAAAATTTTGCCCAGTTTATTCTATACGTTCAACCTCATTTCATGTACTGGGATTAATTGGCAGCACTGTAGCTGGAGCAAATGTGTTATTTAAATTAGGTAAATCGCACAATTTAAACTAATTTTACTACAATAACACATTTACATTCTTGTTTTTTTTTTTAGATTGGTTTTGTGTTCGGCATGATCGTAATACTCTTTGGCCGGTTTATCAACCTGAAGAATGGACAACAAATAATTTAACACCTGTACGACATCAATACGAAGCAGTACCACCATATAATTATACCGGTATTGATGAACAAATTATTGGTTTTAATACAAGCAGTGATTCAAATTCATTTTTTATTGATGAAAATGCCGAAAATAAATTAACAGCAATTAGTGATGAGGTTATAAGAGAAAACAATTTTGTTTTTCAAAAACAAAAGCTTTTTTAAGCAACATTTTAATTTTTAATTTAAAAAATTATAATTTTTAGTGCGATGGTCAACCTATGACTAGTACAACATCAAATACAGCTAAATCTAAAACATTACCAGAAGGTTCATCACGTCTGATTAAGCATACTAGATCATTATCTGAATCAAAAACAACTGATGTTCTGAGTATAATTAGTGGTGGTGGTGTTCCTATTGCTGGATGTCGTATTCGTTTTAATTCTGGTACTGATTCAAATACATCTGGTGTTAGTAGCTGTGATTCTGTCTATAATCGTAATATAATTGGGTAAGTAAAAAAAATTATGAATTTTTAAAATAATTATACTAAAGTACAAATTTCTTACTGGTGTAGTGAATTAACACAAATGCCGCTAAGTCCAATACCAAGTACATCAGATTTAGAAATACCATCTGGACGGCATAATTTTCGTCGTGTTTCATTAGTTGGTACATCATTACGTGAAGCATCAATTAGTCCATTAGATATTGATGGATATAATAAATTTCGTTTTTTACGGCGACATTGTCGTCCAGTACTATCAGAATCTGCTGCTGATGAATTAGCAGATATTATTGATCATTATGATAATATTGTACCCATAACTCGACCACGAAAACTTTCAATTGGTAGTAATATGGAAACACAACGCAAAATAAAAGTTAGAAGTTTAGATCGTCGTTCAACAACACAGTTATTAATTCCGTAATTATATATATCTTAAAAATTATATTAAAAAAACAATAAACTTTAAATTTACCTTTCTAGAAGATTAAATTCGGAAGAATTTCAAGTTCCTTTGCCAACGCTTACAACTCCAAAGTTCCTCTTACATAATGAATCCAAAGGCCCATGCTATTCTGGTAAGAAATATATTAGAATACTATTAACTGAAAAATTAAATAAATGAATTGAATTTTTATCTCTTTTTAGGTATTTGTCTTCCTAAAAATATATTAGATTTATTTCCACCACGGAATCTCTCACGTACATATATCTCACAAGATATTCAAGATACAGATTTAATGGATATTAACTTACTTACTGCTAAGCAACAATATTTAAATGATTCTCTAAATGAAACTGATAACATAAATTATAATAACGTCGGTGGTGGTGGTGGTGCTGAAAGCTCTGTAAGTAGTTTATCAGATGTATCATCTGTTAGTAAACGCACAACAACTACAAAATGGATGAGTAAACATAATCGTGCAAATTGTTTACATTGTTCTCGATATAGACCAAATCGTTATTTAAATCGTCGTAATGTTGATGATAGCAGTAATAATAGTGATATGAATTTATTTAAACGTAAATCAAATCAAAGTTCATCAATACAATTATCAGATATATCATTTAATTCACCAGAAAGTATATTAAGTGAAGAAAATATGCCAGATCGTTTAACTATTAATATACTACAAAATGTACAACGTATGTCAAATCCAGTTAGTAGTAAACAAGCAAAATCAGCATTATTAGAATTAAAACAAAAACATCCAGTATCATTTCAAGATATTTGTTTATATTCAGAAGTTTGTAAAGCATTAGGGCGTACAACATACCGTATGAATGCAAGACGTTTTCTGCAAGAATTATTTCTTGATTTAAATTTTGAAAGTTTTTATAATGAACCAAATGAAATAATAATACGAAAAGATAAAGAAACAAATAGCAGTGTTTGTAGTAGTCGTGCTGATGATGATGATTTAGTATATCGTGAATTAGATGTTAATTTTGGCAATCATCAATTAGGTGGCAGTGGTGATGGACCAATATCAACATCAACAAATTTAAATAATCAACCACAATTACAAATACATCAACAGTTTACAGTAGGTACTTCATTACCAGCAAATCAAATACAACAACAATCATCATTATCATCCTCATCCACCTCACAAACTGCTAGTAATTATTCTGCATATAAATCACATCATTTAAAATCTCAACCATTAGAAAGTGTTTATGAATCAAGTTATGAAAATTTAAGTGAACACTTATTAAAATCAACAAATAATCGTACACCATTATTCGATAAATTAAAAAAGTCATCAGGAATTGCAAAATATAATCAATACCTTCTTAATAATAATAATAATGATAATAGTATTAATAATAAAAGTAGTAATAATATAAATGCTAGTAATAATAGTGGTATTCAAATTCGTAATAGACATTATGTAAATAATTTAAATCAGTTTGATTTTATTGATGGTAATATTAAATGGCGTAAATCATTAGAACATAATCAGCATGAAAATGAAAATAAAAAATATACACGCGGACGTTTTAATACACTCGAATTAGATTTAAGTTGTACAAAAAATAAATTTCCAATTACAGATCGTACTATAAAAAAAGATTATCAATCACCAACATCACCATTAATGCCACAACATCATCAACTAACACCAACAATAATTGAAACAGAATTATTTAAAAATTCTAAATTAACGACATCAACAACTGCTATTATAACTACAACAATATCAACACCAACAACAACAACATCTTCATTTTATATTTATCAACCAATATTATTTGGTAAAAGTTTATCATCATCAGTAACTAAACCAATTGGTAGTTTATATTGTGAAAAACGTTTACAATCTTCAAAATCAGAGGCTGTACTCTCAAAATCGAAACAAAATTAATAAAAAAGAAAACATGCTATTTTAAATATTTAGTTTTTTTTTGTGAGTTTTTTTTATAATATAATTTATTTTTGAATTAATTTCCTTTTTTTTAAGATTTTTATTAGATTGTATATAAAAATAAGTAACAAAAAAAGATATTAATTGAAATTGCTTTTTTAAAAAAAAACTTAAACTTTCTTAATTATTTTTGTTATATTAATTGTACATTATAAAAATAATCAAAAAATAAAAGTTAATCTGTATACTTTACAAAAATATTATCAAAAGAAATAATAATTTTAAAATATATTATATACTTTCAATTTTTAAAAAGAAACAAATTATTTTAAAAGAGAAACTATTATTTATCATATAATAATTTTTAATAATTATATTATTTTAAGCAGATAATTTAAATTTAATATAAAAAAAAAAACCAATTTATTTTTTAAATTATATATATTTATATAAACAATGTGTATTATGAATTTGGAGTTTTCCTAACCTCATAAATAATATTTAATTTAAATACAAAGTAATAAAATATATATAATATATAAAATCTTTTTTCACAAACATATTTTGTTTTTATTACTTGTTAGTTGTGTTCCAAATTTTTAAGTTATATGGTATGAAGTATCTCTTGTTAAACCATTAAATCTTAACGGATGAATATAAAAATGGAAACTTAAAGAGGATTGCGCTGATTATGAATATAAACTATACAGTATACCTTAACTAGGTAATGGTACAATAATATAATAGAAAACAAACTAATTAATTGATAAATACTTTCATGGTTTATTTATTTTTTTAAAAATACATTTTTATTAAGTACATAATTATTACAAGATAATGTTTTTTGACATAGTCTTAATATTATCCATATACATAATTTAAATTAATTTTATTTTATGTTTAACATACAACACAACCATAACAAAACTAATAAATAAATTATAACAAATTAGAGAAGAGAAATAAAATATTTTTACTTCACATTTGAGGAAAAATTAAAATTGGTATGTTACGTGTTATTTTATTTGGCACTTGGATAACATTAAAAAAAAAAAACAATCAAAAATATTATATATAACTATAAAATTCATAATATAAAATCGATTAATTTTAATCGAATTAAATTTTCGGAATGGTTGAGACTATATCATTATTATAGAGAAATGGTTCACTACCACACATATTAAAACGTGTAAATTTCTTTATAAATTTCAAAATAGTGCCGCGTAATTATTACTAAAACACAAAATTTTACAAAAAGAAAATTATATTAAATTGCAATTTAAAATTATATTAAAAATATAACGCTTTAAAGTTTTAAAATTAATTTGTAATTTTTATCTATTATTACCTAACTAATGCTTTTGAAAAAGGCACATCGTTTTAATTGCTTAGCTTGAAATAATTTTTTCCAAATTCTAAACTTAGAAACATTGTAATTTAATTGCATATTATAATTTAAAGAGATTTTAATTTTCCTTTTTAGAATTTCAAAAAAAATTTATTTCATTTGGATTTTAGTTAATAAATTAAAGTTATATTCAATAATTTCTATATTGAAATAAAATATTTTACTTTTGTATTTTTTATTAAAATTAATTTTTGCTTAAATCAATTTAAATAAAAATGCTAATATATAATTTAGAATATAATTACGATTAAATATTTTATAAATACATATCTGTATTTATAATGTTTATTTTAATATATTTTTTACTTTGGTTTCAATTCGTGGTATATTTTAAAAATTGTGATTATTATTATTTAAATATTTAACTTACTTCATTTAAATTTGGTAAATAAAATTGAATGTATTTTGCGTACTAGAGGGAATGCTTCACTACCATTATGGTTTCTTAATTTATTTTTATTTTTCAATGAATTCTTATTTGACTTACAATATAAACCAAAAT
This sequence comes from Empis livida, assembly GCA_963932195.1. NCBI lineage: Eukaryota > Metazoa > Arthropoda > Insecta > Diptera > Empididae > Empis > Empis livida. Next base: position 33,923,051 of record OZ010648.1, read on the forward strand.
CATCTGCATTTAATGAAAATACCATTGCACCACCAAATTCATTATCCATAATATATTTCGTTTTACATTCTAAACTTTCTTCATTATCATAACTAATCCATTCTAAGCCAGTATACAAATATGGTGAACATGTGGTTTTATCGAAATGTGTTGTTACATAAATATTATTTTTTATAAACCAACAAATTTCTGAATATGAGGCAAAACCTAATTCACCTACATTACCAATATCTTGGGCTGGACTGCCAATACCATTATTAAATGGATTAACTAATCTATAATAAATATTATTATATTCTATTAGTCAAAATATTGTATTAATGAAACCATATAAGAAATATTACCGGAATGTATGACCGTATGTTGGTAAACCAATTATAATTTTACTTTTATCTAAACCATTGAAATACCAATAATATGCTGTATAATTAATATTTAAAGTTTTGAGTATAGATTCCTCCGAATATCGAGGATATAATGGTGCATTTATTCCTGAAATAATTAAAGAATTTAATTTATTTAATAAAAAATATTGAATTGAAATATGTACCCGTAAATGGTGTACTACTGGTATAAAAATGAAAATCATAAGTCATAATATTAACATAATCGCAATAATTTTGTATTTCTCTAATATTATATGCAAAATATGAAATGCCTTCTGGTGCTGCAACAGCAACACTTAATAGATATGGTCGATGTTCACGTTCATATTCACGTCGTATTTCGTGTAATAGTTGTGAAAAATGTTGTTTTTCTTTATTATAAGCACTTGGAAATTCCCAATCCAAATCGATACCATCTAATAAATATGTTTCTAAAACAGCTTTTAATGATTGTATAAAAATTTTACGATTTGCATGATTTATAACCATTTCTGTAAATCCACCGGCATTAGCACCACCAGCACTAATTAAAATTTTTAAATTTCGATTTTTTTCTCGTAATATTTTCATATCCATAAATGTATTTTTTAAATTTTCAGTTATATATAAACTGTTATCAATTATATTAACCATACCAATGTTTATATGTGTACATAAAAATGGATCAATATTTTTGAATTCTAAATATGTAAAATTATTATATGTTTTATTGCCATGTACAATATAGTAGCAAATTAATTTTTTTCTATTAATATCCATTTTTGTATGAGATATATAATTATTATTGCTACCATACTTCATAGTATTTAGTTCTTCATTTGATAATTTATTTATATTATTTATAGTGGAATTATAAAGTTTTTCAGGATTATTATTATAATATCTTGTATATTCTGCATAAATATCAGCTCGTTGATACCACCATATAGGAACGTCTAAAAAATAAAATATTAAAGCGTAATTTTTATTGCTTTAAGTATAAATTATAAAAATAATGTACCGATTAATTTTGGTGGTATATTTATGGTTTGACGATAAATCGCGTTCCATGTCGTAAATACTAATAATGTTGAAGCTGTACACAATGAAATCAATATACATATTCGACACCATGTAAAGTGATTGCTAGAAATTAATTATTGATAACAAGAAAATAAAATTTTAAACGATAACAATTATTATGCTTTGTTTTAATTGCAGCAGAAATATAATTTTAATACGTAAAAAAAAAAACAGATTTACAAATTACCTAATAAAAGTATTATGATCTTCTTCAAGAAGTTCGTATTTTGGTGGATGGTTCGTCATTTTATTTTCAATAAAAACATTTATTGTAATATTACTAAATTATTTTACACCAAATCAATATTTAATTATATTTTAGACGCAATCAATTTTAATTTTAATTTAGTTAAATTTCACGATCTCTTTCAGAATGATTTGTGTTGTGTTGTGTTCTGTTCCTGTGGTATTCAACACACCACAAATAATGTCAAAATAAAAATATTTGACAGAACAGGTTGGTTTTTTTTCTTTTATTATTTAACACACTGGGGGTGAATAATGTATATCGAAATTTCATTCTTAGTATTTAACATACTGAGGGTGAATTTTGTATATCGAAATTAATAATAAATCTCCTATAATTCTGCATAGAAAATTAGGAATGACCAGGATAAATTTTCGAGTTACATTTCAAGATTTTTGTCAAATTTTACTTTATTGTTGCATATCGTCCAAAGGGTTTTAATTTTTTTCCCCGCCTTAGATGATATTTCCCTGCGGAGGATTTTTTACTATTTCGTAACATTTTTAAGTTTTATTTTGTCCCTCGTATTTGCCTAATTATTGAAAACTTCTGTGTTTTTATTCAATTAAAAACAGTTTTTCTTTTATTGGAAAACAAGAAATTAAACAATAAATTACTAATTATTATTGTTAATTAAAATTATAACTGATTAAACAAAAATTTCATATATGAATACGAACAAAATAAAATTGACAAAAAAAAAATAAAAACACTAATAATTATTAATAGTATTTTCTTATATATTTTCCAAGAATTATTGTGTTTTTTATATTTTTTATGTATATATATTATAATAGCCTAAACTAATTATTATTTCGCGCAATGCAATTTGTTGCTAAAATTTTTTTTTCGTTTTTTTTTTCTTTTTTTTTGATCATTTAACAAATATAATTATTATTCAAAATATTTTTTAAAATTAATAATTTTAATTAAAATATATAGATTTAATTGAAAACTTTTCTTTTGTAAATAAATCACGTTTTAAAAATTCATTATTATTACTATTATAATTTTTTTTTTGCATTTTTTTTTTTTATATAATTAATAATTTCTCTTCTTAGGTTTATGTTAATTGATAAATTAAAGAACGAAAATATAATAATTAAAATATAAAGCAAATCAACAAAACAATCTATTACAATTTATGAGAAAATTAACTTTTGGTTTTCTGTGAATTCGTTTTTTTTTAGTATGATCATCTATAATTATTTAAATATATATTTAGTTCATTGATTTAATTATACTTTTATCTTTTGTTTTTGTGTATGTGTGTGTGTGTGTTTATAATATATGATTGTGAATATCATTTTTTTTTTGTTCAATATTTTCCTTTTAGCTGATTTTTTTTTATAAGCCATAAATGAAGAAAATTGGTCATCGTCAATTTAATGAAGGTATCCGTGAATCTAGCCAATTAACTTCAATACTAGGCCATTTCGTTTGTAAACATGTTAACATTGGATTTGACATACTACACATTAATTTCAAATCACTTTCTAGTAAAATAGCTGAACCCTTATAGTATTTTACCTGTAAAAATAGAAAAGTATAACAAATAATATTGAAATGAATGTTACATTTAAATTAAATGCATTTTAAAATATGTCAACGGATATAAAGTAATTTTTTTTGTAAATTTTTGAACTTTAAAGAGTATAATGTTGAAATATATTTTTTGACATGAAAAGGTTAAAATTGAAGAGAACCAACCTTATTTCCTATATTTGAACCAGGTATTCCATTATAATGCCACAAATCAAATGTATCTGGCATTGAACGCTGATCTTCCGGAAAAAACTCATCCATAAATGCATTAAGTAATATAATACCAAGATTTTCAGCATCTAATTTCTTTTGCATAATATCAACACTAAAATAATTTAGATATTTATAATTTAAACAGAAAAACATAAATATTATTTTTACTAACTATTCTGGTTCACTGACAAGACCCAAAGCACATAATACATCTTGTAAAACTGGTGTTGCTATAAAATTATTACAATCTGGATCATATGATTTAAATACTCTACGTGCTATTTCACTTGGTGTTTCAGGAGATACAAGTCGTTTTTCATTACTAAATAAAACTAATAGTAAAACGAAAAAAAAATTATAAATGAATAAAATTTAAAATCATCATATAATTTTACCACTTAAATGTGTTTCAGATCCCATTACCCATACAGGATTTTTAGGATTTTTAAAAAATGACCCGACCGTACAGTAACGCATTTGTTCCATTAATGTAATAAAACCAATGTCAGCTTGTTGATTAATTCCACGCAATTCTATAACAGAAAACATTAAAATTTTACAATATATATTCTATAAAAATACAAAAATTTATTTTATACTTACTTAAGCCACCAACATCTTGATCATTATCCCAAACATGTGCTACGGCTTGACCAGTTAACATTAAGTTAATTAAACCCTGTGATCCATATCCATATGTATTATGAATTAATGGTTCTGATGTATCTGATAATTCTGCATTCACATTTTCTATACCCTAAATATTAAATTTATATTTACTTTTTTTTTACATAAAAATTTCAATATTTATATTAATTTTTTCACCTTTGTTAGTATAATTGAATACATAAATAAAAGTACACCATAATTTCCTGTTAACATAGTAAATTGTTCTTGAAAATATTTTTCTACATTTTCAATAGTTTCTAAATTAACTACAGATAAACGATCATGAAATTCTTCTGGTGACCATTCCGGTTGTTCCGATATTGAATTATGCTACAAAATTATTATTAAAATATTTGTTAGACAAAAAATTAAAAATATACTCACAATATTATCAGGTTCATTTATTATTCCTTTAATTTCATTTAGATGATCTAAATTACCTTCACTATCTTCTTTTGTTGATAATGTTTCTTTGGCTTCTGTACAAATTTCTGGTAATACAACAATTCGATATTTTGTTCCTTTACATTTCATTAGCATATTACAAAGTGCTTGTATTAATAATCTATTACATTTATCGGATGTTAACTAGATATGTATAAATTTTAGATTGTATAATTAAAATATATATTAAATTTTTTATTATAATTATAAATTTAAGAAATTACGTCAGTTAAATTATGACCAGGTGTTTCCATTAAAAGAATTTTTAATAAAAATGCTTGTACCGGTGCTATCACAGCGCATGGACCACCTTGTTTTTGTACTAAGGCAGATGGTTCAACATCAGAAAATTCAAAACCTAAAAATATAATATATATTAAAATTAAGTAAAATGATTAAATATATTTCTAAAACAAAAAAAGAAAGTAATAAATTTATTTATTTATAAAATTATTTATTATTAGTATACAATTATTATAAAAATGGGGTGTAGTCATCGTAATTTATTAGGTCATCGTTATTGACTCTTTGTATATAATTTCATAATCCATTTAAATAATCTATAATGAACATAGAATTTACTTAAAATATTTTTAAATATTATCTTGGCATTAACATTATATTTTTTAATAATATTATGTTTAGTTTAATTATCTTTCTTTTTATAAAACAATAACAAATAAAAAAGTAATTTGAAAACTGATGCAAATATTGAAAATTATTGTACAATTTGTTTGTAAACAAATAAATGTCAATTTTTATATATTCCAATTATAGAAATTCATTCTAATAAGAAAAAAATAATCATAGGAAAATTTAAATGATTTAACATTAAATAAATATGATTAACAATAAAATCATTAATGTTGGAAAACAAAAAAAAAAAAAACAACAGTAAAATTCAAAATAAAAGAAATTTTTTTTTTGAAAGAAAATTATAAATGAACATACCCTGTGACCATCTTCGGAACACATCCAATTTAATATTTTGGCCCCACAATAAATTTCTAATTTCTTTTAATTCATGTTCATCATTTGATCTTGAATGTTCACCCATTTTTTTTAAAATTTAATTTGTATTTTTTTTTAATTATTTTATAAAAGTTTTGGTTATATTTTTTTTAATTCTTTTTTTTTTTTTTTTATAGCATCCAAACAAAAATTAATGACAGCACTATATATGTCGAAAATTTTTGACATTGCAAAGTGACAGCATTATCAATAAGATCGAGTCAATTCACTTACCAAATAAAATGACAATTCAATTATCTGTCACATGATATACACTTACACTCTGGCTATTTTAAGAAGTCACTCATTTAAAAAAAAAAGAAAATTAAAAGGGGCTCAACGTTTTTCTTTAGGAAAACTTTGGGTCAGAGAACTTAGAGCACCAAAAAAAAAATTAAATATTTTGGAAGGGAACTTAGACTCAAAGATTCAATTTTTAAAATCAATTATAATTTATTTGAGTTAAATATATTTAATTTTATAATTGAACCGTGCAAATGAAAAAAATGAGTGGAAAATTTAAATTATTTTTAATGATGTTGTCAATTATTGCTCAAAACAAAGATAACTTTTCCATAATTAGTATTTTTTAATTGAAATAAAAATTCTAATATTAATATATTTTATGTGGAAAATGCTGTATTCAATTAACATAATTACGGATTGGTATTATATTTATATATTTAAAAGAAGGTTAATTTTTAAATATATGTACTCTACTATTTGTAAAACATAATTGTATGTACTTTTATTTTCCTTAAATTCTTAACAAAATATAAATCAAAAATTTTATTACTTACAAGATATATATATTAATGTTAATTTCTGTAAATATTAATTTCTGTAAAAAACCGCTACACTAATTGCAATCATAATAAAAATATTATTATTATTTTCGATTTCGACAACAGAAATCGGCTAATTAGTAAAATAACTATTATTATATTGCTTATTTATTTAAAATATGATTAATTATTATATGTATTCAATCCAATTCAGTAAACCAATACATAATAATAATAATAATAATAAAATGAAAATATTCAATGTGCGATATGTTTGATGTTGTAAACATTGATAGACAACACTATATAGTTTTATTACTGTGTAAAATTCTACTGTTTATTATATTGCATACTGGTATTTAATGATTTATAGAACACACTTTCATTTCATTATAAAAATAAATATAAACCAGAAGTTAATTATAGTTTTTTTTTTTTTTTTAAGAGAACTCAACACTAACACAATTAAAAAATCACCTGTCTCTTGATTTTTATCTGGAATGCAGAAACCAGCATTGCCAGATAATAAAATAAAATGAGTTATTAAAAAAAAAAAAAATTTTATTCATAAATAATTACAAGTATGTAATTTTATCTAGAAATTTTATAATTGAAAAATTATTATCTCTTGTATGGTTTTGTATCATAAAAATGCCAGAAAATGTATTTTAAGAAAGATTACAACATTCTTAACACATTAGTTGGTGGAATTTTATGAAAAGATTATACTGATGTAGTTGGTGAAATGATTTTGGTTTAACAAAAAGTACGTTTCTTAAGAATGTTTACATTTAGGTCTATTTACTTTTTATACATTTTAATATTTACAATTTTTGACATTTGTTACGTGTATTACGTGGCTTGCTCGTGTTATAAATCATTGTTTTAGTTCAATTAGAGAAGGATTTGCAGTTGATAATGTCACTTTAATAACATTCTAAGATACTCCAATAATACCACTTTTATTATTTTTATATCAAACAGACAATTTCGGGATTACGATTACCTTAATTAAAAACTAATTCCCTATATAATCTTAAATTAATATAAAGAATGATAATAGTGAAAATTCATAAACCACATATTACACCAACTATACTTTTCTGGCAATGCTTTTCTGCATTGAAATGTATCTCTCAAAAAAAAAAAAAGTGAAAAAAAAAGATACAAGATTTTATATAAAAATTCAACAAGTGGTTTTATAATTGTATTAGTAAATTTTCAGATGCAAAAAAAAAAACAACAATATTTTAACTACGTTAAGAGAACCTAGAGAAAAAATATATTTTTTTTTTTTTGGTTCAATTAAAATAGTATCAGACTGACATTAGTGTTAAATAAAAATTCGAACTGTTCAGTTGTTTTCTGTCTAAAGCTTCGTGGTAGGTGAAAAAAAGAGGAAAAAAAAAATTATATTTCATTTTATTTATTTTTTTTTCCATTAAAAAATTTCAATCTTTTTTATACGAAAATAACAAATTTTTTTTTTTGAAAATTTACGTGATTTTATGTTTAATTTGTTTTTGATTTTTTGTTCAGAAACGTGTGAAGGTTTTAATTAAAAAAAATATCAACATAACAAAATTGATTTTACTTGTGATTTCCGAATTTGATTAAAATTTATTGCATTCAAAAGATATTTTTACAGATTTTCAACAAAAAAAAAAACATATTTTTTTTAAAAACATTTTTTAATTTTTGTGATTTAGATTTATTTACGTAGATAATTTCTACAGAAAAAAAGCACATAAAAAACTTGTTTTAATGTTTTTTTTTTTTTTTAAATATAGATAATTTTTATAAATTATGTTAATTTTTTTAATTTTTTTTTCTTGAAAATAATTTTAATATAAATATCTTATCATAAATAAAATAATAATAATAATAATTGATAAAATATTAACGTGCAAATTTGTGGATTATTAAAAAACAACAAATAATTGTAAAATTAATAATAATTTGAAATTTTTTTAATTTCTGTCTTATTTTGTATATTTTAATATAATTACTTTTGTAATTTTGAGTGTGTTTTGAGTGTTTTCGAAAATATCAATTTATATAATAATAATTAAAAATAATTTTAAAGTAATTAGTAAAAAAAACTAATTAAATAAATAAAAACTTGTTTTATGTTTTACAACAAAATTACATTTTATTCTATCTATTCGCAAAATAATAAGTGTAGACCAGAAAATCAGTTAATAATATAAACAAATTTTATGATTCATCTAAAAAAAAATTCAAACAATCTAAAAATTAAAAAATTCTTTAATGACAGAAATTAAAAATAAATTATTAATTTAAACAAACAATCTAAAAATTTAAAAAATTCTTTAATGACAGAAATTAAAAATAAATTATTAATTTAAATAAATAATTAAATAAACAAAAATATTTAAAATATTAATTAAAATAAATAATTAAATAAACAAAGTAAAATTTATTAAAATAAAATTCAACTTTATCGTGGTTAAACCAACATAAATTCCAAAATTTATAAATTTTTAGTATATGTATTTGAACTAACTTTATGGTGACAAAAAATTTAATTTTAGTGAAATTTTTAACTAACTTTTGCCCGTAAAAAACATTAAAATTTCTTGATAATTTCCAAAATATTTCACAAGGAATTATAATTTTAACATAATTTATATAAGTATTTTTTTAAAATTCGATTTTTTTAAATTTTGAATCAATTAAATCTAAATAAATAGTTTAGAGAATGAAGGTGTTAACTGACATTTCCATTTGAGTAATACATGTTTCACAGTTCATTACAAATTTAATAAGTTTGCTACAATTTCTTAGTACCATTATTTAAAAATATTTATTTTTTAAAACAGAAAAAAACCATTACTAAAAACATAAATATATTAATATCCTTCAGATTTGCACTGATATCTAATTTTACTAAAAAATATTACTTAATACCGTCAACTAACCGCTCTAAATTTTGCACTATGCACTTTGCGCAAATTTTGAAAATATTATTTTTCCATAATATGTTACTTTTGTAAAGAGATTACCATTAATAAATCTAAACCAATTAAACCAGCAACAGATTATTTATATTTTAGATTAATTTTTTGGAAATTACTTATTTATGCTTTGACTTTTATATTAATTAATTATATTATATAGTCTTATTTCTTATAATATATCCTTTTTTTAAAAAATATAATTACATACTTTTAATCAATGGAAAATAAAAAATTATTTAAAAATAAATTTAATTGTCCAAACTAAATAAATTATATTAGAATACTAATAATAATTAATTTTGCAAATCACAATCAGTACTAATAAATATTATTAATATTTCATTAAATAAATAAGAAATTTCATTACTTAAAAAAGTCCTTTTAGATAAAATAATATGTAATATCTTATTTGATTACTAATCAATAATATTAGGAGAAAAAAAAATAGTATATATTTATTTTCTTTTGCTTTCCGTGACCCAAAAATATTATAATTTTAAATTTAGTTATAATTGATTTTTTTTTTTTTATTTTTTTTTTGGAGAAAGGAGTTAAAACATTAACCTAGTAAAAAAAAAATATAAACTAAAATATAAAAATTCCTTCGTTAAGGAAAAAATCCTGCGCATTTCTAACAAAAAAAATTTTTTTTTATTGGCTTTTAAAACATTATTTTCACCTATAAGATAAATAATGTTGCGATTTCTCTTTTTTTTTTAAAAGTCAATTAATTAAAACTAAAATAAATAAAATTAAATTACTTAGTTTTAAAATAATTAAAAATGCGTAATAAATTAATTCTAAATAATAATTATTAAAATCTTTTTATATTTTAGTAATTTTTATGTAATTAATTATTTCAAAGTAAATAAAAAAAATTTAATTTTGTAATCTTTATTTAAAGTTTAAATCAAGTTGTTTGTTAAAACATATTTCATATATTTTAATTAATTTTAGATAAAAAAAAGAATTATAAGATATTTAATCGATTAATGTGAATTACTCAATAAAGAATTTGTTAAGAATTTTAATTATTTTCATTCTATGTAATCTTATCTTCATTTAATAATGTTTACCAATTTTATGATTAATATTATTATTTGCCGCTTTACACCAAAAAAAAATAAATAAATATTGAAATTAATCTGAATTTTTTTTTTTTTCCAAATTTGGATTAAATTTGTACTAAAACGACACTAAATCATAAAAAAAAAAATAAAAATCTACTTAAAATTTTAGTTAAAAGTAAATATAATTTGTTAACAGCAGGAAAAGCACTTGGATTACTTAACTGATAAAACATTTAAAAAAAAAAAAAACAAAACATTTGTGATAATGAAGTCATTTACAACATTAATTAGTGCATCATGTGTCTTCATTTTTTTAATAATAAATGTAGTCAATTGCCAAGAAATTGGTCCAAAATATTTATATAACAAAAGACATGGTTTAGATTCACCACATGAAGTTGATTTTCCAGTAGATCATCCGAATGACGTTGAAGAACCACAAAATGAGGTGAGTAAACTTGAATTATGATAAAAAAAAAAGATAATTTAAATATAACTAATTTAAATTTTTATGAAATACGAAATATTGTGTAAAGATGAATTTAAATATTGTCCCAATTATAGACGACATTAAAATATAGTTTTCTGTTTTTTATGAAGTATTTTTGTTAGGATTATATTTTTTTTTAATAAGGTATGTTTTGTTATCAATAATCACCAAAAATTTATTATGACCGATAATAATGTTTTGTATAGCGAAAAATGTAAAATACGGTGGAATTTTATCGGAAGTATGATTGACGAGGCCAGAGATCCTGTAAAATGTTTCAATAGTTTAAAGTGGTTCATGAAAATTTTTATAGCGAAAAATTAAGTTTAATTTAAGCAAATTATTCTAAAAAACGTACTGTTTTATAAAATGGTTACCGATCAGTCTAGTACTGAACTCTTCAATTAATTTTGAACTATAATACTGAACTTGTAGATTGTTATTGATATTCATCTAATTGAAGCAAAATTGTAAACGACTTAAATATATGAGAAAGATCTTTCGTAGTGTAATTCCATGTTAGTTTCATTATATTCTTGGCAAATTGAAAGGTGATGTAATTCTGTCATAAAGTGCTATTAATATTTACTCAATAGAACAATCTAATTCAGATTTATTTAATAAATTTGATTTCTTTTTATACTGTAATTGCGAAGCTTTTAATTTTATATTGCAAAATATTAAATAATCAACCATTTCGGAAGAAATGACAGTTCTGTAATCTATTGTATCTATACACAAATATTGTAATCTGGAAATAAATGTAGTAATTATTTTATGATACAAAAAAAAAATAGTTCAAGGTGTAAAAAACTAATTTAAGTTTCAAAAATAAACTTGCATTCTACATTTTATTCCAATAATAAAAGGTTTTTTAACATTACATAATTAAACATTGAAATTAAAATTTTTAAAGTATTATTTCGAAATAGGAATCTAAAAAAAAATTAAAACTAAATAAATAAAATTAAGTTTAATTTTATAATAAATTTATTTAAACAAATTACCAAATTTAACTTTACACCCTTTAACTTTACTTTACAAGGTGTTAGTTGACATTGTATCTTATCATAATTTTCTATTATCAAATCAACAAATTTTCTCAAGATGATATTAAGTGTTTTTTTTTTATGATTCATGCAATATTTGTTCATTTTTTTCTTAAAATACAGTACACACAAAGTATAAAAGTAAATTTTATAATATTTAAAGTCAACGTCATTTATTATGATAATTTGTTGACATTTCACTACATAATTTAGATTTAAATTTAAGTGAAAATTTAAAAAAAAAAAAAAAAAAGTATTGTGTCTTGTACAACATACATGAAACATATTTTTCATAATAAAAAAAAAAAATACTGATATATGTTTAAACAAAATAACAAAAACAGTACAAAAAATTATTACATAAATATTATTAAACTGGAAACTTTGAATTTAATTTTTATTATGTTAAGCATATTTTCGCCAATAAATTACTAATATAGATATTGAAAACATATGTCAGAAAAAAAAACTTGAAAAGCTGTCTTGGTTTTGACATAAAAAATGTACATAACTTTTTTTAACCTTCCTGTAATTTCCAGATTTTTTTTTATTTACAGACAAAAAATCTTATAGATTATTAAAATGAAAAATCTATATTTTAGTTATATTTTTAAGTAAATCACGTTTAAAGGTGTCAGTACTCTGCTAGTACGTGAAGTTTTCTACAAGAATCTAAAATTTTTATTTCAAAATAATTCTTTTATTACTGTAGGTAAAAATATGCGTGTTCGTATGAATTTAAAACGTTTATATTGGGAATATAGTAAATTTAAGTAATATCACTTAACACCTTTATCCTTGCATGACATATTTCACGTACTCAAACCTTTATTTCCCATCCTTAAATTATATTTCCGATATTATAATTAGTTCCAATTAATTCTAAATAAAAAAAATAAAAATAGGAAGTTGGTTTAAAATTATAATCCTTAATAAATATTCTATTCGATTGGTTTTTTTTTTTTTGTGAAAATGGACTATTTTATTCGGCTTTTTTGAAAAAGATCCTTTTTATTTAAAAAGGTTCTTTATCAAACAAGCCGATTAAATAACCTTTTACCACCTGATTTATATACAATTGTAATAAGTGTGAAAAGTTTGATCCTTTTTTTTCCCATATCAATAAAAAAATTTTCTAATTTCAGGAAGAATTTTCGGATTAAAAATTTCTTTTCGAAATTTAAAAAAAAATATTAATGAAATTAAATTTTGAAATTAATTAAAATTTATTATAATCACTAAGTCGACAAATTAAACACATTTTTTTTTATTATTAATAAAGTTGACAAAAAAATTTGTAAAAAATTGTATTTTTCAAAAAAAATATTGAAAATACAATTTTTTTTTTGTGTAAACAGGAAATATGTATTTAATTTTATTTTTATGAATATAGATAAAAGATAAAATAATTAAAAGATTCAGAAATAATATTTACTTATTACCTTTATGTTTTGTTTTGTGGTAAATTTTGTATTTGTTTAGACAATTAAAACAAATATAAAAAACTTGTATAAAAAATATTTATTAAAAAAAAATATACGAATTACTGAAAAGTTCTAATTAGTAGGAGTAGCGATAAGATAGAATTAAAAAAAAAATTTTATAATTTATTTTGAAAGCAACAACATTGTTGTTATTAAACTTTATTAGAAATCCAACAAGAAATTATTTTCTTATGAATCATTATTACCTGAAAATAGACTTTAACTTTTTCTTCAATTAGCAGAATTTTTATTTACGAAAACTTAATAGATACAAATTTTTTTTATTGCGATTTAAAATTACATATATTTATGTATTGAAAAATTTTAATCTTTATAGATTATTGAATGAAATTGGGGAAAATCTTATTTTGAATTTCATTTTCGCTGACAAATAGTTATTTTGAAAATATGAACAATTTTGAAATTTAATTAAATTGTGCCCAAAATATAGAATGAGTAGTATGTAAGCGCCCTAAAGGTAATAAAATTATCCAACTTTCTTTTTATAATTGCGTCTTAAATTAACTCCCAAAGAAAATATCAAAATACGCAGATGACAGTTGAAATTTTAAAGTTTTAATTTTAAAATTATATTAAAAATTATGTTCTGTCCTGTAATTTTGTTGGAAACTTTCAAATGACCACTTTAAATAACTTTTATGTAATAATTTGAAAATATTTATGTTTTGCATTTTAAATATATTTTTTCAATACTCTCCTGGATCAATTTCAATGCACTGCTCGCTATTATTATTAATTTTTTCTTAGAACTTCGTTTTTTTAGAGGCAAATTTTGAATTGGAATAACAGTTTGAATTGAAATAATACATTAAAAATAAGATATAAAAATGGTTACTACCCCTTTTCAGTTTTTTTTCACTTTACTTACATATTAATTTTACTTGTAACTGGAAAATTTACAGAACCAATGGAAGCGTATGTACTATTATATCTCAAATTGGCCTGTGGTGTGGGTCTAAAACACAACCGGATAACATTTTCCTTGGAAAAACGTACGGTAGTAATAAGTTTGGGATTTCAATTCAGATAACGTTATAAAACATAAAAGTATATACATTTTTCCAGCGCCCCAAAGACTGCTTATGTGTAGATTAGTAAGTATAGTACTAAGATTATCAGAAATGAGTTACATGGAAGAAGAGAGATTGCCTCTTAAATTTCCTAGTCACCATAATTACTTTTTAGAAAAAGTCGTACAATTGAGGAAAAGTGAAAATATTGAATTTAAAAATGTTGATTAAAGTCTATGATCAAAGTGATCATTTGGCTCTGATAGGTTTAGTGTTAACTAAAATCTGTGCGGTATTTCCTTTTATTTCACTTCTTTGCTTCAGTGACTACTGAAGCTAAATAAAAGTTATAACGATTCCAAAAGAGCACTTGGTATAATAATCTATTTTGCTTTTAGGAAACATGTTAGTTTTTATATTCGCTTTTAAGGATATTTGATTGAGATATAACAGATTTATGTAAATTTTCTTCTTTCTATTAACTTTTACAGCTAATGAGAATTTACTCATATAGCAAATTACACTTTCCACAATCTAATCTCCGATAATATTATTAATTAATTGATCTGAACTTTTACATATTCAAATAGTTATAAATCATAAGTTTATAGTAGGAAACACTACTGACTAATAATTACAGTGACTAGGAAAATTTTCCTAGTCACTGTAATTATTTTTTTTTTGTCAACTTTCATTTAATTGTGTAAAATTGATTTTTTAAACTTGATTAAATTATGTAATTTTCTGATTTAAATCTACAAATTATTTATCAGAAACATAAGCTTTTATTACACAAATGTTTTTTGAATTTTTGTTTTTATATATTAAATTACACTAAAAGAAACTGATAAATAAATTTAAATGAATTAATTCTCTCTTCTATACATATTTTATTCAAGTTCATGTTCATTCAAAAATGCATTTAATATCTTTTTTTTGTTTATAAAGTTGATAAAAAAAAAATTTTCCTATAATAAAACGTCATTTATCAACGTCATTTAACAGGTTCAAGTTGACCTATTTTTTTGTTATTATGTAAAAAAATCCAATTTAAAGAATATTTGATATTTATATAGAAAATGTATTTATAAGAATACAATTTATATTAATATCTTTAAGTCTCAGTCTAAAAAAACAACGTTTAAGTAATTGTAAAAAATTTATTTTGATATTTTGTTCTAAAATTAAGTAAAAAAACACTGTGTACTTTTATTTTAAATCTCATTTAAGAGAATTAGATATTAAATTAACATTAATTAAATACTTATATATAGTTTAAATCATAAGCATATAAAATCAAGTTTTCAAACTACAAATTTTAAAACAAATAACTTAATAAGTATTGAAATAAAAAGAGATCAACTAATAAAAACCTGTTGTTAAATCTCGATATTTATTGTAAATCTCTTAAACAGACCCTGACAATGACAGAATACTCTTTAGCACTAAAGAAACTTTAAAAAATTTGCAATATAATGAAAGTTTTCAAGGACTTCGAACTATTGCTATTATCACATCTTCATTTATTTGTATGGAATTATGCAAAAGTTTCTTCGAAACTGAATCCTGATTAAATTAATAACCGGCTAACTATTCCCTTCCAATAAATAGCATATTCAGGAGAAAACTTATATTATTATAATTTCAAATTCAAAATTATCTAGCATATTCTCCAGACCTTGCGCCCTCCGATTAAAATATAATCACTTCTATCTTGTATGTTGTTTGATAGATTTCTAAGAAGGTAGATCTTAAAGTTCAGAGTCATAATTCTAAAACAAGAAAGATCACTACTGCAAAGATTCGCCAAAAGTAACATTGACTTTATTGAATGTTGATAAACAGAGAAAATTTTATACAGAGCTTAAAATTGAAAGAACTGAAAAATTTTCCAACATTTAGCATATTGTCTATACCTTGCACCCTCCGATTATCATTTGTTCCGGTCCCTGCTGAACTTTTTAGACCGGAAAAAATCAACAATAAAATTAAAAATGCCTTTAAAGAATATTTTAATGCCAACGGAGGGAGTTTTACAAAAAATAATTGAAAAATTACCAGAAAAGTGGGAAAAGGTTAAATAAAATTAATCACGCACGAACGATTATTCACGCAATTCCACTACAACTAATAAATTATTTTTGATATCGAAATTCTTTAATCTATAAAATTGTTCGGCTAATAATGGTTTGAATAAAAATTATTTAAAATCGTAAAATTTTCAATTTCATTCACAATTAAATAGAAAAATTACTACGTTAATTTTCTTATCGACAAAATTCAAATAAATATTATTAATAATTCAACCGACTGACGTATATACACACTTCGCAATTAAGTATATTTGTTTCGAAATTACATTTAATCTAAAAAAGTTTATGAACTCTGTACCTTAGTTCTGGTTAAGAGGCTCGTCTCCTGTTAATTAAATACAAGATAAAAATTATGTTCAAATTCGTCAGAAGCAAAGAATAATAAATTATTGGACTACAAGGTAAAAAGTCAATGTCCTGTCTCGTACTGATAAAACTTGTGCTAAATCTTTGCTAATATAACTTAATTTTTATTACTTTCACTTTTAAATTTATAATTTACTGATTAAAATTTTAAAAATTTTTTTTTTTTGAGAATGAAATTCTGAAATACTAATCTGTAGGGTTAACTCAGCTGCCATCGGGATATTAAGCCATATTTGTAATTTTTTATATATTAGAACATAAAAATTATGATATGAGAAAATTATATAACATCACAGGTAGAAGATTGTTTCATAAATATCTACTGTAAAATTTTCAAATTTCTTTTAAACCTTAGGTTCTGTACAGCTAACTTAGTGATAAAGAAAGTCTTATTCCGTTGTAGCGAAAAATTTGAATCATATTACATATAATCTTTTTGAATTGATTAACAAGAGATATATTTGCAGCTGATAAGCAAGTATTTTTCTAGCACTAAAGCAACTGATCTTTTCAACTTCACAAAAATTTATTAAATTACAACTACAATTATAATGCATTTCTGATCCAAATTACTATGAAGAAGTCACAGCAACAAGTATCTTTGTTAGGGGAATAGTTAGGGAATATCACTTCTGGGTTCCTTTTTCATTGACTTTTAATTCATGGATATAACTGTAGAGTTCTTTTTTCATTGACTGTCACGGAATAACCCGTGTCACGGAGTTAGCTGTGTTTACCCCATATATAATCATAAATTGTTAAAAAGCAAATCATCATTTTTAATTCAAAAAGATTGTAATTAAAGGTATAATCACAAATTTTTATATTAGGTCAGTCTAAAATTAAAATACACGAGCACATATGTCTAGACAAACTCAATAAAGTAATAGGTGCCAATAATATTGCAAAATTTTATTAAACTTTTTATACTTTTTTAATAAATTCTATATTTTGCACGGAGTTCAATGGCCTAAATTAAAAATTGTAAAAATGAACAAAATAATGAAAAATTAAAATTAAAATTTCTAAATTAAATATTTTGAAAGCCTAACAACAATAATGAAAGTGAAAAATTATGCTATTTCTTTCTAGATATTTTTTTTTTCATAGATCCATATATAAAAATTTTAGCAACGACCTCCATTAAACATTTAACGCATAACATTAACAAAAAAAAATATATGTTTTATATAGAAAACTTGTCTTGTAAACAGACATTGTGGTATGCAAGTGAATCATTTTCAAATCTTGTTACTAAGAAGAAGGTTTAAACAATTTTCGTTTCTTGACGGAAAAGAATGTGCAAAAAAAAAATTCGTGAATGAATAAGAAAAATAAAATTTATATAAAAATATATATATTTTTTTTTGTATATATATAGGTAAAATGCAATTATGGCGCCAATAAATTATCATTGAAATTCCATGTTGTCATTAATTTTACAAATGAAAATGTTAATAAAGCTTTTCATCTTTTAGATAGAAATTTAACTGAATTTTTTGTATATTTTTTATATATTTAATACTAGAATGAGTCAGTAAATTGTAAATTTATATCGTTTAACGTTACTGCGAAATTACTATTAGCTATAATATTAAATTTTATAAAAATTAATTTTGATGTGTACTTGAAAGTTATTAACCCCAGTATATTATGATATTATGTATAAACATAATATCATAAATATATCTTACAGATATATTTATGATATTTTCATTTTTTTAAAGTAAATTTGAATGTTTTGAAGCTAAATAATAATTTTTCCTTATTCCTAATTATATGTTTAAAAAAAACTGAGAATAATTTAAAGTTTAAATATATTTTAAATCAATATAAATCATTTAGCATAAATTAAAATTTGACTTTTTTACGTAGTCTGTATTTTTGCAGGATAAAAAAATGTACAAGATACATTTTAAGTATAATATAATTTTTAAATAATTAATGTATAATTTCTATTTAATAAAAATATTTATATTTATTTAAATATTTATATTTATTTAAAAAATTAAAATGAAAATCGTAAACGAATATTTATTGAAGTTCGAAATTATTTTAAAAATTTCCATTACCAATATTCGGTAATTTTAAAAATCTGACAAATAATGTAAATAAATGAAGAAAATTTCTAGAACTGTCAACCAAATAAATATTCTAATTCTATAAGTTTAAACTTACATATTAAAATTATTTTTAGATTAATTGATTTACCAAATATTAAATTTACAAGTTTGACTTAGAAAATTTAAAATTAAATATCTTTTTAAAGAGTTTCATTTTGGAAATACAGAAAATTTATGTAATTTAATAAATTACTTACTTTAATTTATTATTACATACTATATTCATATTTTAATTTAGATTTTTTTTAAAGTTTTTAGCTTATGTCTTTTGTATTTTTTTTTTTATAAGTACAATTCTTTAAATTATCACTATTCTTCAATACATCATAATTCTTGAAATTAAATTCATTTTTAGATATAAAATAAATTGAATTTATGCGCGTGTATATATTTTTAAAATATTATGATAATATTATGATTATTGTTTCTTTGTATCTTTGCGACATAGTATTTTATATTCTATGCTTCTAACTAACAATTGAATCTAAAATTTATTTTTGCTTATTTTATTTAGATATACATATATATATATTTTTTATTCCAGATACCAATAGAAATTGTAGAAGCACTACAAAATAGTAATTCTGATGAATTTCAAAAGAAATATGTTAGTGAAAATTTACACCAAGAATCAGATGAACTAAGCAGTAAGTATTTGTTATCCATCAAATAAATTATTATTTACATATATTTTTATTGGAAAGGAAATGAATAACAAAAAAAAAACTTATGTATAAACATAATTAAAAATGAATGAAAGATTCAATTTTTCAGTCTTGTTATTACTAGATATAAATATTTTTTGTATACCTTAATGCTAGAAAATTTGGTACCTCAAACTAATTGTGTATACTTCATAAATTTAATAAAATTAATTGCGTACTTGACATAAAATTAAATAAAATTTGATATTATTTTCTAGGTGATTTGTTTAATAATTTTCTGTAAATTACTACATTAGACTGTTGCGGAGAATTTACCCTAAAATCTCATATATTTTTACTTATAAAAAATATGTTTACTAAGAATGATTTTCAAAATATTATTATAAACAAAAAATTATAATGTTGTAATATTAATTAAATTAATTAAATAAAAAAATTTTGCTCAGACTTGAAAATTTATAAACCCAAAACTTTGTTTTTTACTGATAAGTATCTTTCATATAGTAAGCAAGTTTTTTATATCGAAAAATATTCGAAATTATCAATAATTTTTTTTTTATTTAAAGATCCTTTTTATATCCTAAAAATATTATCTTAAGATTTCGTAATTATTATATTCTGATACTTTTATGATGACATTCTACAACTTTATGTAAATATACATATATTTGATATTAATTTCGATAAATTTAATTTAATGTAAATTGTTATTTTTAATATTCCATTTTGTTTCGCACATGCTTTAAAAGTTTTTAAGCATACAAATAAGCATATAAGCCAAAATATTATTACTTAATAAAATTCAAAATTGAGAAACCAAAGAGTATCATGTTTGCATAAAAGATAGATATGGATGACCAAATTCCAAAGTCCATCTTAAAAATAATTTAATGTATTTATGTTTTAGTCATTCATTTCCAAAATATATGTTTTGCAACATACAATTTGTAAATGAATAGCAACTAAAACATAAATAAATTAAAAATGATATGTTTTGATTTTCTTGTTGATATTTCATT
Source organism: Empis livida (assembly GCA_963932195.1). NCBI lineage: Eukaryota > Metazoa > Arthropoda > Insecta > Diptera > Empididae > Empis > Empis livida. The sequence goes on from OZ010648.1 coordinate 33,943,784, forward strand.
GAAAGAAAATTTATTTTTCATTTTTTTCAATTTGAAATTTTATGTTAATTTTACTATTTTAGTTTATTTTCAAAAAAAAAAAAAAAAAAATGATGCCATGTGAAAAACGTGAAATCAATTTTTAAAATTTTATTTAATTAAAAAATAATTGTAAAGATCTTTTTTTTTTATAAACATTATAATAATAAAATTTAACATAAATTGAAAAATTATATAAATAGTATTGTTTAATTTGGTTTTAAAAAATCGTCAAACCGTAAAGAAAAAACCGAATTGTTATCAATGAAAATTTTTAAATAAAAAATCATGCTAAAAGATAGAAGAGGAATATGGTAGTTTTTATTTTCAAATTATATGTTCTAATTTTAATTTATATGTTTGTTCTTTTTTAAAGTATAAATGAGGTCACAACATAAATACTTTGACATAAGAATTGAAAATCTATAATAATATAATAAAAATCGAAAAAAGGGATTGTCGTATAAAATGTATAAACCAATTTACTTATCACATTTTATATGCTTTCGTTTCTTAAGCAACTAAAATTAAAGTGAGAAATAAAAGAAATATTAATAAAATTTAAAAGCTTAAAAAAAATACCTTAAATAACATATTAATTAAATTAGTTATAATTTAATTAAACAATTAAATATTAACTTCCAGTTCAAAGGATCATCAGTAATTAAAGTATATAAATAATACTTCTAATTATTTAATTGAACCAAATTTTCAAAATTACTAAAATCAAAGTATATATTAAAGATTTTCCACTCTTTAAGATTTTCCAGTCGTTAATTTAAGTGTTTGTTAGAAATTGTTGTTGAACATGCAAAGTTTACGAGTCCAAAATATGGAAAAGTCAAGGTTAATATTTTGTATAGAATACCTATAACGTAAATAAACCATACATTGACCATTTATACCAGATACTTATTAAACCAATCAAAACTAGTTGAAGATTGTCGCAAACTGCTCAATCAATTGATTTAAAGATACCAACTCAGAATCTGCTTGCTGACACTCCAGTTTGTCAGTAGAATACGCAAAAAGAACGACATCTGGTGTGCGAATGCAACCAACTTGCGTGATTTAGGTACAAATATCCGGGTTTTCAGCTTCATAAATTTCATAGGAACAATGACCTATCAGCTTCATAAAAAAAAATTCATAAATAAAAATGGAATTTTTAGTCATTAACATTAATTGTTTTACGAATTTCAGTATATTTCTAAATTGAAAGTACAGATCTACTTTTTATGGAAATTAAAATATTGGTGAATAAATTCCAAATGATTATGGTACATTTGATTTGAAATGCTTAGTTTTAGTCTAGACTAGACATATGACACAGCCCCAAATCTTATGACAATTTTCATTTCGAATAAACATATTTGTATAACATTTAAAATTATTTTTATATATTTTTTAGTTAAATAATTGATAACAGGTCAGAATTGTGTACGTTTACATTATATAGGCTTGGCAACATATACTTTAATGTAAAATAATTTTATAAATTGTTATTTAATAACATTTTGTTTTTTACCAAACTAAATTATCTAAATGTAAATATAGTTAACATTTAACCCAATAATATTTTTTTAGTCAAATAAATTTTTTTTGAAAAATATGTTTTAATTAATAAATTTGAATATCCTGTAAAGATAGTTTTATATTTTTGATAAATTATTAATAAAACAATTTAGTAAATTTATAATAATAAATATTATAAAATGCGGCAGTAATAATAATAAATATTTTCATAAATTTTACATTAATATGCAAAAGTTGTATTGTTGTATAAAAACTGGTGTATTATACTATTATAGCTGACTAAGAGAAAACGTTACTAGAATTTATATTTCTATATAAGTACTTCCCCATTAAATAATAATTCAATATTACCTTTACCTTAACCTGAATTTATTGCCATATTTTACTATAATTAATTATATTGTGTAATTAAAAATTGCAATGATTGTAAATTTGGTTTTTTTTTTTGGAATCTTTCAGATGATTTTCATGGTGTTGACGTAGCAAGACGTAAGAATTTTAATTAACTTTTTAATTTGTTTTCCTTTAAATAGTTTTCTTTTCTGAATTTTTGTATATTAGGTGCTAGTATAATACCAAAACAAGCGGTATGCAAACCCATTGAAATGCCAATAGAACTTGCACCAAATAATGCGACAAATTTTATATATCATCCGACATGTACAAGTATTACAAGATGTGGTGGATGTTGTGCATCAACAGTATTTGAATGTCAACCAACTGAATCACAAATGTTAAATTTTGAGGTAAAATATATAAATTAAATCGGATCTAAAAAAAATTAAATTTTGACTATTAAAAATTAAAATTATATTCAGTATCGTTGTTATCTTGTCTACTTTACTGGTATAAAATTAGATTAATTTCAAAATTAAGTAAATCTTTAAAGCCATGTTAATTAATATCTATATCTGCATCTTGTTTGGTAAATAAACCTTACCGGGAATTTACTCTAGAAATAATTTCTTGAAAATTATTTTCAAGTTCTTTGAAAACATTCTTCACATTGATGGACTATACTGGTATTTATGCATTAGAAATTGGTTACATAAAAAAGTATATTAATTTATTAATATATGATGCAGAAATTTTAAAATCGAACTATTGATTTAAATCCAGAATTAACTAGAGAAAAAGTTGTAGCTACAAGCTTTTAAAATTCACACAAGTCTATTATTGTAGACAACTGAACTGAATAATGTTTGACAAATTACTAAAATGCATATTATTTTTTTTTTGTATAATTCCGGCTTTCAATTTATAATTTCCCAGAAATCATTAATAGTATATCAGAATATTAAGACTGACTAAATTTCTACTATGTAAACTATAAATAAAATTTAATTCCGTATTTAATCCGTCACAATAAATAGCTTTCATTAGTCATTATTTCAATTACATAAATCATTTATGATATATATTTAGATAATTTAATTATTATTTTTATCATTTTCAGATAATTAAATATTCAGATTTTCGGAATGGTCAATTTCATAAAATGACTAAAGAAATTGTTACTAGAGAACAACATAATAAATGTGCATGCCAATGTCGTATTAAACCAGAGGTAATTTTTAAATAATTAAATATTTATTAAAACAGAAAATTAAATTTTTAATCTAATAAATTGGATAAATAAACCAAAAATTAATATGTAATTATTTTTAAGCACTGTAACAAATATCAAGAATATGATCCAAAAAATTGTCAATGCAATTGTGTTAATTATGATGCACAAAGAAAATGCAATTCGGTAAATATGTTTTTTCACATAATTACAAAAATTAATTTAATTAAATAAAAATTTTCATAGGAATCACATAAAATATGGATACCACAAAATTGTACGTGCAGTTGTAGAAAATTTGAGGATTGTACTACAGGTTTATATTTTAATCCAAATGAATGTCGATGTATGAAGGTAAAACATTTAATGGTATTAATTTCATAATTTTTTTTGATCAAACTTAAATTCTATGGCAAGAAAAAAAAACTTCTATTATAATTCTAGTTTTACATGTAGGAAAAATATTTTAATGTGGTAATTCATTTAATAATTAATTTAATTGAAAAATTTAGTATTACATTTATATTTTTTTTTTAGCAATTTTTTATTTCAATATAATTTTATATTCTTAAAAATATAATTAAGAAAATTAAATTTATTATATAAAGTGAAAATTGCATGCTAAATTATTCTAAATTTATAAAAATTATATAATCTTAAGTACATATATTTGAAATAAAATTTCATTATGTTGATTATATATTTTTCGGTCGAATCAGTTCCTTTTTAAATTTATTTTCCTTTTAAATATTTATAAATTTTATTAAATGACGTGATGAAATTATTTATACCTGTAAATTACGAAAGCAGAATATGTAGGTCAACACGTCCAAATTTAATTGTTGATAATAAGGGTGTAGTAAATGTTTACAAATTTTAACAGAAAATTCTTTTTAAATACATAATTAAAGAGCTTTGTGGATAAAAATGTTAAGTAAAATTTATAAAATACTGTTGGACGTTTTAAATGCATACTAAAATTAAAATAGTTCTTAGTTACGTTGTTTTCTACTTTAGAAAATATTTATGTTTAAATAAAGATATTGAGAACTTTTCACAAATGTTTAGTAATTTATTCAAAATGAAAACGTCATTTAATAATTTTATCCACTAAGCTCTTCAAATTATCTATGACATGTTTGTAAAGCTACGACATCCTGCAATTTTTATTTAACAAAGTATGTTTTGTAATATAGAATCCAATTTATTTACAATAAAATTTCGATAACCGGCTGATTTTCTAAATAGAATTGTACGAGACATAATTTAACCGTCACAATTCTATTAGGAACAATAATCGATATTATTATAATTTAACTTGAACAATTTTAACTTATAATTCCACTTGGAAAAGAAACTATTTCAAACATTCCTTGCAAAAATTTAAATTGTGTCAGTTAAATTATTTGTTGAATTGTGTATAGAGTGAAATTGTGTTCGACCGAATCCTGTTATACAACTTAACTTCTACTCAGTGAAAAATTTATATTACAATACTTTGAAGATAAAATATTCAAGTTTAATTCTTAATTTCTAATTAATTTACGAATTTACCAAAACTTTCATCATTTAATAACATAATTTTCATAATTTTATTTTTTTTTAATACAAAATATTTTGTATTTTTTTTTTTTTGTAGATAGACAACTTCTTCTAAAAAAAAACTAAATAGACTTTTAAATTACATCTTTATTTATATAAACACAAAAACTTCAATATATTTAAATACTAAAAAAATATATACACAAAAAACTATGATGCAATTTTTTTTTTTACATATTACATAAATTATTATTATTTTTTAATTATTTATTTTTGAATTAAATGGGAAAATATTTAATTTTTTTTTAACAAAAAAAAAAAGGCCATGTGTGAGTATAATTTTAATTTGTTGCAAAAAAATAATAATAATGTTAAATAAAAACTATACTAATCTAAATAATTAATAAATTATTTTGCATGCCATTTTTGGTTTATTCAAAAATTAAAATTTCATTTATTAAATTTAATTTAATATTTTTTAATAAAAACATGGCCTTTGGTATTTTATTTTCACTCATTCCTTTTTATTACCATTTTCAAAATTTCATAACATTAAAATTTTATGTGTAATATTAAAATATACTTTTTAGCTTAATAATAATTATACTATATATAAATAATTTTTATTTCAAGATTACTACAACACAATTAACACCAATTGTATCAGATGTTGTTAATAGGCGACAATTTATTGTAAGACCAATTTTAATAGATCCTGATAGCAATACCAATTATAATACGCAAGAAGGACAATAAAATATGCTTTTAAGACTATATATTTTTATTTATGAGTTTTCGTTATACATTATACAAAAATAAATATTATTATATTTTTTTTTTTTTTTTTTTTCAAAAGTACCATATTTCCTATTTTGTTAAATTTCAAAATAAAAATGTTAGAACTAAAATAGAAAAATAAACTTTATTTAAAGGTAAACATAAAATTATTTTACAAGTAAAATAAAAAATAAATAAAATAAATTTGAAAAATTATATATTAAAAAAAAATATCGTTATGATTTTTAAATATAAGTTTACCAAAAAATTATAATTTAAAAGGTAAAAAAAAAACATCACGGTTTAAATAAAAATATAATATGAAATTTCGCAATTAAAAAATATGTATTTTAATTATTTAAGGATTATATCAGAGACGGATTTAAGAATAACAACAATCTTTATTAAAATGATAGTACCGGTTCTTTAGTTGCTGTCTAAAATATTATAAAGTTTAATTATCTTCTCTGCTTAGAAATGATCGACTCACAATAATTTTTTTTTTAATTTTTATTCCAATATTCTTGATATTTTTTGGCCTATTATGTATTTCGTTGATAAATGATACCAAATCTATCTTTCAACATTGCAATATTTAAAATAAACTTTTAAATACTTTATGTTCGACCACCATCATACTAATTTCCATATAACATATATTCTATTTTGTTCTTGTCTGAAAGTATTAAAATTTGGTATAATTCATAATGCATAATTTTTTTTGTAAAAATATAAATTATTACTTACCAACAAGAACAAAACTTCCAAAATTAAAGCAAACTTTTATTTCAGTAACATATGTATATCAAAAAAAAAAAATTAATTAATAATAATAAAATTTAAATTTGTTTTGGTGATAAAATTCTAAATTAAAAAATTATCAAATTTTTAGTAGAAACTTTTAGTAGAAAATTTCTCAAATATATCAAATGATCGTACATAGGATTTCTTATTTTAGAATTACATCTTTCAATTCTCCAGTTGACCTGGCCATTTAATAAGAAAACTCAATATTAGGTAATTTTTTTTTTGTTTAAAACTTACTTTAATTTTTATTTTATAACTTGGCTTACGTACAAAAATATATTTTAGTTATGTTATTTTTATATTTACAAAATATTTGTAAAAAAAAAAAATTTATACAATTTCTCCTCATCGAAAACAAAAATATAACAAAAAAAAATATTAAATTCAAATTATTTAATTCTGTTAGCTTATTAAAAACAAATCTGTTAAAATAATCTTAGTAACCGTTTTAATGGTTTTTTACGTTTCAATTCCGACGAAATATTATGTTCTTTTGAAATTTTTGATAAAGTCTCTTTTTTACTATTGAAATTTAATTCATTTTTATTGTTGTTTGTAGTTTCCTCAAATTCTGATAAAAGATTACGTTTTGTAGTTGGTTTTCGTGTTATATGCTCATATATAATTAATGCAAATTGAATTTGTTTATCTAATAATCTTATACGATATGAAATTTTTAATTTTGTATCTCTATCCCAATATGATGACAAATTTGTTGTTAGTAATTCATTGGAACTATTTAAATCTGTATAATTTGTTGCTGTACAATTTAAATTATTTGATGTTGTTGGTGTATGTTGTACTCCCCGATGTTTACTTCTATTTAACATTCGTAATGTTCCCTTTACTTCTAAATACATTAAAGGACTGTATTTTATTTGAATACTTTCATTATTTGCTGGAATTAATTTAGGATTATTTATATTTTTGTTATCCACTACGTCAGTTTTTGGTATATCTAAAGAATCTTCAATATTAGGTAATTTGTAGTCAATAAAAGTGGAATGTTTTGTTTTTTTAATTGGTGGCTCTTCAATATTTAATTGTACTGGTGGTGGTGTTACAGTATCACGTAATGTAGATAAACCAAGGTCAGTTAGTTCCTCTTCATCTGTATCATCAATAAATTTTAAACCACGATTTATTTTTGGTAATTTTGGTGATACATTAGTAAATTGTATTGGTGTAATATTTGTAATAAGTTTTTTCGATGTGATTGCTTCATGTGAAATGTCATCCTCAACAATTACTTTTCTGTAAGATTAAAGTTAACCCATTTTTATATAGTACATTAAAATTATTATTTTACGTTTCGAAATGTGGTGTTCTGCTTTCAATTGGTTCACAAGACTGGGCATCATAAAAACTATGTTGATATTGTTGACACAAGTCATATCTATAAAAATAGTATAAAAAAAAATCAATTTTATTTAAATTAATTTTAAAAATATAATTAACCTAAAATAAGGGTAAATTTTATGTCGGCCACGAATCGTTCGGCCGAACCACTCTAAAATTGCATTGTTTGCTAAATAATATTGGAATAATCCTGATCGGCTATTACACATATCAATATATTGTTTAAGGACTTCATTTGGCTCCATTATTTTATAATTCGAAAATATTAAAAAAAATCAAATATTCAAATTTCTCTTATTTAGCCAAAACAAATTAAATAAAAAAAAAACTAATAAGGAAAATTATATTAACTACATTAAGGCAATTGCCTCGTAAATTAATATCTTAAAATATATAATATTATAAATTAGTAAATAAAAATGAAGTTAAAAGATCTGATTTTAGATTATGTATTTTATATATTGTTTTCCTACTTATTTACACTAAAATGGCGTATTGCTTTTTTTGACATTTCTCCCCCTGAAAACTTTAAAACGATGTATATCAACAAAAGTGGTAACTTTATATGCGTACCGCTGCTTTATTGTCGTACAATCGACCCCTGCCCATACACATTACAGCTTGGTTGTCGACATGGCGAAATTGTATAGTTAGTGGGTCAGTTGTCAACGAATTGTCAAATCTTTTGGGAAATATTAAATAAAAAATATTTATTGCAAATCTTTTGGTAAAATTTAAAAATATTTTCTGGGCGTGGTGTTACAATGTTACACTATGAATGCTGATGTTTACAACACCTGTTGACAACCTAAATGACTTTTTATATGAAAAATATATGCCTAAGCAAATTTTATAAAAAGAAACAATTAAATAGTTGATGGTTGGAAATTGGTTCACAAGTAAGTTGTGATGTACCTGGTGAAATTTTATAACTTACTACGCGACTACGCCGACGTGTTGTGTTTGGACAGATTTAGACTTCGCCAAGGTTTGGAAAACCACATACGGATAGTAAACGAATCGGCTGATAAGTATTTTACAATGTAAAACGGCACGCATAAGTGAGCGGCTCAAACAATCCGTTTGCGCTGTACATTTAATTTACCTGCAAATTCAAATTTAAAAACAAACAACCTAAATTTATGGAAATATGTTTACATTTGTTTGGAAATTTCTCTTTAATTATATTAAAAATATGTAAATTATATTATAATACTAAAAGGTAAATCCAATTTTCTGTATATTCTTCTGCCCATGCCATCCTCCATCGTTCATCGTTCTTGACAATTAAGTTGTAATGAAATTTTCCAGCATCGTTCAATAATGTTGTTGACAACTGTAATGTATAGGGTTAGAGTAAAAGGAAATATGGAAAAATAGGCTTAAAAATAAAGCTTAAACATATTATATAAAAAAAACTACCTCATTGTTGATGAAGTATTCCGGTTGCATCAGTTACTGGGTTTTTAAAGTTAAGGGCAGTATGCTACTCGCGATTAGGGAAGATTACCATACAAAATTTAGCTTAGCTAAATATAAGATTACGATTTATGTCAAAATTCCGCTGAAGTAGTACGCTACTCAAGATTACTAAAAGCAAGAAAAATCGGCGCCTTGTCAAAAGTCTCCACTAAATATTTCACGCGAAATAATGTTCTGAACATTATTTCGCGCGAAATTTTGACGTTTCAAGAAAAAAAAATCTAATTTTGAATATTCAAATTTGCAAAATTTAAAATATAAGAAATGAGTGAAGAAATGTATTTTGATTGGGAGTATATCGATTCTGAAACGCCTGGAACCTCTCAAATTTCTAAAAAAAAATTATTATTTGTTATAATAATTTTATTATTATTTATTTAGAAAATTATTTGAAATGAAATATTTGAAATAAATAATAATATTATCTATGATTATTATTTAGAAAAATGTTTGAAATTAATTTGACAATTGACATAGACGTCAAAATTTATCTCTACACAATATTTTTTCACAATATTTTATCTCTACACAATATTGAGAGTTTGGAGATCGCGTTAAAATTTAGCTAATCTTCAGTAGCATACTATACGTTAAACAAAAAAATGCTTCTAATGCTTACTGAACGGGTTCATTATTTATTTCTACTGGAATTAAGTTGTCATTCTGCTTTTTTAATATCTTGCAGTTGGCTGCCTGTGAAGTTTGTTTTAATTTTGATTTTGAAATTAGCGTGTATTATAATTTATAATTTTGTTTTATTTATATTTTTTTGTTATATGTTATTAGTAAAGAGAACTGCCATTGTGTTTTAATATTTTTATTTATAAACAATTCTAATATATATTTTTTTATAATACAAGAAATCGAAGATAAAACCTTTTTGTTATAATGGCTGATATTGATACAGTTAGGGTGGCTGTTCGCATTCGCCCGTTGGTAAAAAATGAACTGGAAAGAGGATGCCAAAATATTGTTAACAAAATAAACGGAACTCAACAAATTGTTGTAAAAAATACAGATGCATATACATTTAATTATGTATTTGATACAGATGAACCCCAAGAATTGCTATATAATTTAGCAGTAAAGGAAATGTTACCAAAATTAATGAAAGGTAAAAAATTTATTATATTAACACCGTTTAATATAATATAGTATAATTCCTTTAGGCTATAATGTAACTATTCTGGCATATGGGCAAACTGGTTCTGGAAAAACCCATACAATGGACACAACATTTAACGGAATAAAAAATTCTGGTATGGGTGTTATACCAAGAGCTATGTATGATATATTTGACACAATTAATGTAATGTCGGTTGATCATCAATTTAATGTGACCTGTTCTTTCATGGAATTATATCAAGAACAGCTTTATGATTTATTAACTACAAATACACGAGAGCAGTCAATTGTTGACATACGCGAAGATGGTAATAAAGGGATTATTATACCTGGTTTAACTGAAACTAGTGTCAAAACTGCTGAAGAAACTGTTCAATGCTTAATAAAAGGTTCCTCAGGTAGAGCGGTTGGTGCAACTGCAATGAATCAACAATCAAGCAGATCACATGCTATATTTACCGTCAATATTCAAATGATGAAAAATAATGATCCGTAAAATATAATTTAAAATTAGAATCTTCCTTATTTAGAATATTTCCATTTTTTGTATAGTAAAACTTCAACAACATCAAAATTTCATTTGGTCGATTTGGCGGGGTCCGAGCGATCAAAAAAAACCAAAGCAACCGGTGATCGATTCAAAGAAGGCGTTAAAATTAATCAAGGCTTATTAGCTTTAGGAAATGTTATTTCAGCACTTGGAAGTAAGTTTTATTTTGTAGTCTTTGCAATTTTTATTGTTATTAATGCAAATTTCCAAATCAAACTTTTATAATCCGTTTTATGAAAATATGTTTTCTATTAACTTATAGCTGGTCAGGGTAATGGATACGTTGGATATCGTGATTCCAAATTAACACGTCTTTTACAAGATTCTCTTGGTGGTAATTCAGTTACTTTAATGATTGCATGTGTCAGTCCAGCAGATTATAATATGGATGAAACTATAAGTACATTAAGATATGCTGATCGGGCACGTAAAATTAAAAATAAACCAATAGTTAATCAAGATCCCAATACTGCTGAAATTAATCGTTTAAATGCAATTATACAAAAATTACGTATGGACTTACTTAGTGCTGGTAGTAATGGTTCTAATATGACTACTAACGGTGTTCAATTATCAATTACAAATCATGATATGGAAAATATGCGTAAACAATTAAATTTATTATGTGAAAAAAATCACAATTTGCAGCAACAACTACAATGTACTTTACAAGATGTGGCTGAACTTGAAATGAGAATTGTTGTTTCTGAAAATGCGCATGATAAATTACAATCTAAATTTGAAGAATTTCGTAAATTATATATTAATTTAAATGATAATTTTAATGAAAAAAATTGTTCACCAGAATCCATTGAACATGCTAAAAAGATTGATAATATTCGTAATATTGTTGATGAAATTGATGGTATAATACGTACAAATAAAGTAGAATTATTAAAACAAAAATTATCTGAATCAACAAATAATAGTATTCATGAAAGTGATTCATTACATTCAGTAGCTGAAGATGTACAACAAAAACTAGATGCTTTTACAACAAAACAAATTGATTTTAATAATGAATTGAGACGAATAAATCGTGAATTGAATTTAAAAGAAGAACATCACCAAAAAGTTGCTGGCAATTTATCAAAATTTTGTATTTATGAAGGTGAGAATAGTGAAGCAAATATAAAAGAATGTGAAACAAAGATACAAATATTACAAAATGAAAAAACTGAATTATTAGAAAAATTGAAATATGTAAAAGATAATGCATCAGCAAAATTAGCTGAAGAAAGACGTAAACGTTTACAACAACTTGAAATTGAATTAAATGAATTGCAACGGAAAAACTTGCAACAATCAAAATTATTAAAAGTAAGGGAAAAGGAATCCCAAAAAATAATATACTTAAATTCAGAAATTCAAACAATGAAATCTGCAAAAGTTAAACTTATACGTCAAATGAAATCTGAAAGTGAAAGCTTTAGACAATGGAAGTTGAATCGGGAAAAACAATTAACACAATTAAAGGAAAAAGATCGTAAACGACAAAATGAAATGATTCGTATGGAAAGTTTACATACTAAACAGAAAAATGTTTTAAAACGTAAAGTTGAAGCAGCCATGTCTATTAATAAAAGGTAATTATTTAATTAGAAATTTTATTAAAAAGAATTTAAATAACACTTTCTTTTGATATGTAGACTTAAGGATGCTTTAGAAAAACAAAAAGTAGCACAAGGTATGAGAAAACTAAATGGTCAGTCTGGTAAAGTTGATCATGTTTTAACCTCTATTGATCATGAACTTGAAATTATTATGTCTGTAATAGACGCACAATATTCTTTAGATCAATTAATGGAAGATCGTGCTACTATTAACAATCGTTTAAAAACTGTAAAAAAATTAGATCCTGACAACCTAGAAGAAATAAATACTATAACTGAAGATTTAGAAATGCGTAATGCACAAATTGATGATCTACAACAAAAAATTTATTCAACTGATATTGAGTTAAAAATGAAAACAGTTTCTGAAGGTATTCAAAGTATGCCAGAAGCAAAAGCAGCATTAAAGCATTTATTTAATGCTATCACTGAATTACGACGCGAATATACTGCTAAAGACAATAAAATTGATGAATTTAAATCTGCATGTGAAATAGCTGATGAAAAGGTACAAATGTTACAAAAAAAATATGAGATTTGTGAAATGAAATATCGTGAAGAGATTTCAAATGTTGAACAAAATTATGAAGATAAAATATCGGTACTTTTAAGAGAATTAAATAGTGGCCCACAACATATTCATAATGGTAATGAAATGACACCTGAAATATCTGAACGGATTAAAATTCAACAAGAGGCTTTTGATAAATTAGATTTGATGCGTGAAGAATTAGCTGAATATAAAAAAAAATGTGCTGAAATTGAAAAAGTTGCAAAGAATAAAAAAGATCAATTTAAAATTATGAATCCAAAATTGCAAACGCTAATGGTAAAGTATATCTTAAGATGTCTTCGATTGATTATTTGAATAATGCATGTTATATAATTATATATTTATTTTATTTATTGCAATAAATGTTACCTTATTTTTTATACAAATGATAATTAAAAAAATTCTTAATTATTAAATAGTTATCATTACGAAATATTCAGTAACATTAAAAGTTTAAAAAAATATTTATATTATTCACAAATCCCAGTTATTCCAATCGTATTATAAAAAAAACAAATACATTAAATGATCGCACTATAAGTTTGTTAAATCATAAAAAATATAAATTCATAAAATTATTTCAATCGTAAATTCTTAACGAACTTTCTTTTGTTTTTCAAATAATTTGATTATTTTAATTTAATGAATCTCACTACAACAGGCTGAACAATTTGGAACCGATAGTGATATAAGTTCTATTGAAGAAGATGATAAAGACAAAGATCCTGATTGGAAAATAACAACTTCCAAAAATTCTAGACGCAAAACTGATGAAAATTCAATGGTAAAGTTCGAGAAAAAATTATTAAACAAAATGACTGAAATATTTTGATTTGTATTTTAGACGTCGTCAATTGAAGGAAGAAAATCTGTTCGTACTACTTTTTCAATTAGTGATGGAGATCTAAAAACAAGTGGTGTTAAACGCAATTCTGATGGAACAACTCGTTGTAATTGTAAAATGCTATGTAATACAAAAAGATGTAAATGTCGTGCGAACAATATGCTTTGTTCAGAGAAATGTGGTTGTACTAAAAATTGTATTAATAAGGATAAATATATAAACAATTCACATGACACAGAAGAAGATAATAAGGAAAATAGTAGTAGTATTGATAACAATGGAATGTATGAACAATATTTAACACAAACCATTGATCGTACACAGAGTACACCAATTAAAAAATTCAAGTATATAAATATATATAATTTTATTTAAGGAAAAAGAATTCTATTAATTATTTTTAAGGTCATCGATTGGAGAAGAAGAAGATAAAACCGTTGACGTAACAACACCATCCTATCCGTATTATTTGAAGAAAAAACAATCATATTATGATTAGATTTTTATTAAATCGTTTTTTAAATAAAAATAAAATACATAATTTTCAATTATTTTCAAGGATTAGATAGTTTTGGAGGAACTTTTCATATTTTTATGTTCGAATTAATAATCTATTTTCTCATTTTTATTATATATTTTAAGAATTTAAGTAACATTATTTAATATAAATGTCATAAAATAATTATTTAGTATTTTTTTCGGAAAACAAGTTTTTATTATAAAATAATTCAATTTGATTTAAGTGAGTATTTGTTATTAAAAGTGGTAAAGAATGAAAAAAATACGAAGAATTTGTACTTAGAAGACTATAGGTGATTAAACCGAAATATTTCCAATCGATAATCCCTTTTTTTTATATCAAACAAAATATTTCTTTAATAATTCTTAAAAATAAAACAAACTTCTGTTTAAAATTTATATTTATTTATAAATCAGAATTGATTTGTTTACAAAAAAAAATTAAAACGTAAATATAGTAATTTTACATAAATATAATATCATTTTTTATTAATTTTTCCTTATAAATATTTTCATTTCTATGTCCCGTTCAAATATTTTTAGAAAAATAATTTTTGTCTTGAATTTACTTTTACATATATATAATATAAAAACATTATATATGTAACATTAAATATACTTAAAATATTTAATAAACTTTAATGGAAACTAGAAGCCCCTACTGCGGGCTAATCGCACTAACTAGGGCTTTGTTCAATAAATGTAACCTATCGAGTGGCTTTGTTTGCCAGGTAAATAAGAACAATTCAGTCACGGACTCTATTATGAAAATTTTGAGTTCTCTTTCTCTATGGGGATTGTATTTTGGTCGACAGTGTAGTTGACCAAAAAATTGTTGAAAAAGAGAACAGAGAACTCAAAATGTTAATAACTCAGTCTGTCACTGAATTTTTTTATTTACTTTGGCAAACGAAACTACTCGATGGTTGCTTCATTCGAATGGGCTTGTATAATATAATATAGATTATAAATTGTTATATAAATTTAAAATATTTCAACTTTTTAGTACCTTTAAACGAGATAGTCAGAAGGCACAAAACTTCTTTTAATATTAACATCAAATCGTTCACGCCAAATATTAACCTAAAATGTACAAAAAAAAACAAATTGTTTTTCACATGTTTTACACATAAAATTTAACAAAATTACTTGATTTTCATCAACATTATCACAGAAACTCAAGTCAAATAACTTCAATTTTTTGCATTTAACCAAAATTCTTTAAAATAAAGGAAATATTTTATAAACCTTGTACATTAATTAAAAAAATATATTTTGTAAGTTATTTAAAGTTTTGTTACTTACTCTAAACAACCTTCAGTTGATATACTTAGAACTCCCATTAAATCTAATTGCTCCAAATTTGGACATAAATTTGCTATATTTTCAATATCACGGTCTTTAATGCCGCGTATAGCGGCTAAAAATAATTTTTTTAAATTGGGACAATTTTTTAATAATGATTTTAAACTTTCTCCAGGTGAAGCTTCTTCGCGTAAGCTAATTAAAAATTTATATTTAGTTATATTTATAACAACGAAAAATTTATTATTTCTATAAAAATTTACCACCATCCAAAATCAACTTCTTCTAAATCATGACAAACTGATAAAGCATTTAAACCAACTGATGATAATGATGGTGATTTCCACATATCAATTGACACTAGTTTTTTATTATATTTTGAGATTTGAATTGCTATTTCGTCCATATTAACACCGATACCACAAAATGCTAGTTTAAATAAATTTATTAATTTATATAATTTTTATTGTTTTCTTATAACGTGGGATAATTTACCTAAATTTAAATGTTTTAACTTCTGATTACTCTCTAACATTGTCAATAACAAATCTGTTTCAATAAATGTACGAAATAAGTCCAGCCTCTCTAAATTTTTTAAATTTCCTAAACAGGAAAAATTTAATATAGGTGGTTCAGTTGAATAATTTCTTAAAGAAAGTTCTGTAAAGATTTTAAAGTTGATAGTATTGAATAAAATATCAATATCTACTATTTTTTATTTACCTTTAAGATTATCACAGACAATTCCAACAGTTTCCATGCAACTAGCATTTAAAAATTTGCAAGAATTTAATCTTAGATGTGTTAAATTATCTCCTCTTTGTTGAATAAATCTAAATTTAAAATTAGTATGTGTACAACAATTATTATAAAAAATGCAAAATATTACTTTTTAAATTCAATTGGTAATATCGATCCAAATAATCCACACCAAGATAAATCTAATTTTTTCATAAATGTAGATCGTTTTGCTAATGTGCACAAAAGTTCTGATGTTGTTAAATGCCAATATGGTTTTAAATTAATTTCGCTATATAGTAATTTATGTGTTGCTACTGTGTACATTAATTTTGATACTTTACCAACACGAAATAATGAAATCAAATCCAAATATGAAAATATTTTTAATAAAATTTCAAACTAAAAAATTATAATAAATATTAAAATATAATATGAACATTATTAAAATTTAATATTTACCGGCATGTCTTTTAAATTTAATTGAGTATTATTGTCTTTTTCGGTGGGTATACAATTATCATCAGTAGGAAGATCTTGGATAAATTTTTCTAAATCATTTCCTAAAAATTCCATTAAATTATCTTGAGTGCATTCTTTTATACAAGGACGAAATTTGATGCTTTCTAATTTCCTTAAAATCGGTCCTAAACATATACATGAATAATTCTTTAATATTTTTAACCTTAATTACATTTATTTTTTTTAACCTTTTCTTAGTCTTTTTTTGCATTTATTTAAATATTCTGACGGATTATAAAAATTACATTTTCTGCCAATTAATGTTATACCATCTATTTCAGTAAAATAATCCAAATATGTATGATTAAATTCCAGTCTTATAGTGCTGAAATGGAGTAAAAACTTTAATAATTTTGTAAAATTTTAATAATTATCTTTTACTTTGTAGGAAATTTGATTTTTTTCAATGTTGGTGAAAAAATTCGGGATACATTAATACTATATTGTTGTGGTTGTCCTTCCCATAAACAAAACCATTTATCAGTTATACTATATGACCAAATTCGAACTAAAGCACCAGGATTATATGTTTCAAAGATTTTTATTTTTTCTGGTATAACAAATTGTTCAAAACGCACAACAATAAAATCATTTGCTAAAAGTTTTAATTGATTTTGAGGTTTAATTTCATCTAATTTAGATGGTGCCTGTTCCCACCAATCACCATATGTTCGCTAAAAAATTATAACAAAATTAACTTTAAAATTATATATGAAAAAAAAATATATTTACCATAGCAAATGTTTCTGGAAAATCACCATAATCTGGAAATTTTGATGGTCTACCAGTAATATTTAATGCTGTATATGAAATACTATAATGACTACCATATTGTGAACTGAAATCAATTACATCTTGGGCAAATTGTTCTATAATAATATCTGTACAAATAGATTCTTCAATTTCTAGAGCATCTAATACATCCGGAAGGTCAGTAGAACTAGTTGTAAATTCATCAGATGATGTTGTTGACAATGACCAAAGTGGATCACTGTTCTGGTTCATATTTTAATATTTGAGTTAACCAAATATAGTATTTTATATTAAAGGAATTTTTCATAAGATTAACCAAATTTACAATATTTAGGATTTTTTTTATGTTTGATTCTTTGTTTTTGAAACACTTTGTGTTTTTTTCATATGTTTATTTTTCACTGTAATTAATTAGATTAAATGGTAAAATTTTGACATACCAATACTATAATTATTTTTTTGTAAATATATATGCTGTCAAGAATAATTTCCCATTTTGTTATTTTGCTACGTATATGTCGGAACCAGGCTAACTGTAATTGCGGTATAAACGTGTCATTTTAAAACCGCAGCAGACAATTTGACAGATAATACGTTTGAAAACTTTAAACAAGTGCTGGAACTGTTTTATGTCGTAATTATTATTTTTTAGTCCAAGTAGAATAAAAAACAAAAGAACTTATATATTTTTCTCAACATGAAATAAAAATACATATTTAACAGTTAAGTATCTGCTATGCCATTTATACTAAATTCAAATCTTACCATAAATCGACGTCTTCATGCGGCTGAAGATGTCGATATAGCGTAAAATGCACGACTCCAAAAATGTGCGGACGTTGTTGCCTCTCTATCCCACAACTCATAAAACTGAATTTTCATATCGTTCTGGACGACGGCTTCACACTTCATCCCAAAAAAAAACATGCTTAAACCTAGAATTAAAGAAATTTATAAATATTTGGCTAAATATATCTACGGAATCATAACGTTTGTTATGGTGAAGAAATTTATCATTATAAAAAGCTAATGGCATATTGAAACATTTGCATTTGTTATTAGTACATTAGTATTATTGGAATTAAAAGGCAGTTCAAAGTTACACATACGCCACCCCCGGTGTAATAATTTTATATAAAATAGTATTTATGGATTTATTTTATAGTATTAATAATTTTGTATAATAAATATAAACTACTGAATATCCTGTAGAAATTTATTGTGAAACCCAGCTGATGGAAAAATTGCTGAAATCCGTTTGTGCTTTTATATTATATTGCGTATAGTGGGTCAATAATCGGTTTTTTGATGGGACAGTTGTAAATCGTTAGAATTGGCGCCTAGCACTGTCACATTGAGTTCAGTGATGGTAGATTTAAAACATTTCTCTTTCAGAGGAATTGTCAATAATTTCAAAATTTCTGAAATATATTCAAATAAATATATTTTTCCTTTGACTGTAAGAAGGATTTTCCATAATTTTATACAGTCAAAATTGTTGACACGTTAGTTGTTTAAAGTCATTAATTTAAAATTGTTGCCACATTAAAAAACAATAATTCAACAATTAATCCGAGAAACAAAATTTCCCTCTTTCAATTATAAAAAAAAAGTGAATTTTATAGGATTTTTATAATTCATTTATGGTGATACCACTTGGTTGCTGATGAAATGTTGAAGTTAAAATATGATTTTTTTATTCAAAGAAAATAAGAACGAGTGTGTAGAAAATAGTTGGCTGTCGTAATATTTTTTTAATTATTGTAATAAATTGAACTTAAAAATTATAACAGTTTATATAAAAAAAATCCTAAAGGAATATTATAATAAAAATTAATATAATAGTGATTAAAAATGAAGTAAATAGTACAATTTTTTGTGTATATATATAAAATTTTCAGAATTGTCTACCTGTCGCATTTGGTTACCTTTACATATTATTTTAATATAAGTCAAAATTATAAAAAAATATAAATTTTTAAGAAATTTAAGAAATTTATTAAAAATTAGAAATAATTTTGATCTTTCTCTGCATTAAAATGTAATCAAAAATTTAATTTTCACTGTGGAAAATTTGAAATAAATGTTAAAAAAAATTTTTTTTTCTTCTGGTTCATTCTTCGCAACGAATATCTTTTTTTTTCATGTGATAATAACCTGTTTTGATGATGGTCAAAAAAATATAAAATTTGTGTTCTAAATTGTGGTATCAAAATATCGCTAAAAAACTATTTAAATTTATAAAAAAAATGTGTTTTTAAATGATAATTAAAATTATTCTTCAAGAAAATGCACAAAATTGCAAAATATTAGATTACACATGGAAACCTCACAAATTTTTATATTCTACAAAATATAATTTTTTTTTATTTCATTTAATGCTGTCATCCTGACATTTTTATGAAAAAATCGAAAATATTTTAAAAATCATTTTTTTTTTAACGAAAATATAATTTATATTATTTTTTTTTTCTTTTCTTTTAGAACAACAAAATAAAATAATTAAAACAGTGTAATTTTTAGAAAATATTTGAAGGAAAAAATGCTACTCTATCTTAAATGTAATTTCTATTAAAAATAATTGACAATCTAAAATTAAAAAAAAGTGGAAAAAAAATTAAGGAAAAAAAGTGAACCAACTAATTTTTTGTGCGTTTGTGTTAGTTGGTTAATGCCAAAGTGTCACTGTGACAAAAACAATATTAGCAGCAACACAGCACCTGTTGTTGTTTTTTTGTTTGTTTCTCGTGTGCTGGGTGCACTTTAATATCCATTTAAAGAAATATAAAATTAAATTATTTATATATTAAAAAAAAATTGATTAAAAAAATTTGCAATGGATTCGTCAGATAATGATGGAGGAGGCGAAGAATTATGGTCATCAACCAAAACAACAACAACACATATTGAATCTGGATTATTAGTAGCTAGACGAATTATGGGTAAGGGTAAAAAAGAAGCTAGCTCATATATAAATGCAGAATGTTGTCAAGGTGGACCAACACCAGAATTAGATCAACTTATGGATTATTTATTTGAACCAGATCTACCAATAGATAATACAGTTAGTATTGAATGGATAAGATGGTTAATAGCTGGTGGTAGGACACCAGAGGATTTTCAAACAATTGGTAATGTTTTTTTTTAACATGTTTGATTTTAACTGTAAGAAAAATATTCATATTCTTTTTTTATAATATGTATTTCATTTTCTAATACTGTATTCGTAAATTAGAAAGACCACAGTAATAATTATGAATTTTCTTACGAAAATATTATTTTATACTCCGTTCTTTTTTTAATTAGAATGAATTCACTTTTAGCTCGGTTTCGTTTTAATTAAGATGAAATTCAGTTTTATTAATTCGTTTTCATTGAAACAATATGTTTCAAAAAACCATATTAATATTATCTTTATTTCGAAACAAAAAATCGATTATTGTTAACGAAAAGTGAATAAATACCATATTTTAAAGTATATTGCAGATATGATGAATTTACATAAAACTGCAACGCCAGTTAGATGTATACTAGAAAAATGATGCCTGAAAAAAATTCGTAAAAATAATAACACCTATAGAAGTTATTAAAGCAAGAGGCAAAAATTTCTAAGTTTAATTTAAATAGTAATTTAACGATCTATTAGAGATTTTCTCGTTTTTTTTCAAAGATTTTATTGAACATATTAAAATTAGATCAAATTTTGGTTATACATATTTGGGTATTAAATTTAACTTTTATCTATGCTTATATTATCAAATCATAATGTATAATATTCACAAATCAAATCATTTCTACACAATTTTATTTAACAATTCCGAAAAATTCAGTTATTTATTTGAAAATAATTGATTTTCTTTATATTTATTACTTGGTTTGTAAAGACCCAAATAATAAAAATTAAGGATATCAATTATTTATGCTTTAAATTGAATGCATATAAAATTATTTAAAAAGTTCTTATATATACAAGTATCTCATAAAATTTGTTTAAAATTCATTTAATGAAATCCTTTTATTCTTGTGAACAAAAGCTTTTAAATTTAAATTTCTTTGCCTAAAGATAATATTTTTTTTATTTTTGAAAAATATATAAATGCATTTTGCACGTGTTTAGTATATACGTGTAATGTGTGTTTGTTCAATAAAGAATTATCAACATCATACGTAAAAGTAAGTTTTGTTGCTGGTTTTCTTTTGGTACTACTTTTTCTATCATTCTCAATATTTAAACAAAACTGTGGAGATCATTGAACTTTTTTTTAAGTATACAAATCAAGAATTCCACATATACAATCTTACCGGTCTTACCATTTTTTAAAAATATAATATCTTCCTCATGTGTTCTTACTCTTTGCTGTGGTGCAAGGTTTGTTTCTTCCTCCTCTTGATAGGCTGGTTCTGTATATCAAATAATTTTTTTCAATTCTTTAATGTGTTATGTTTTTAAAAATATTATTCTTATAAAGTTTAGATTTTGTTTATTTGTTAAAGAATTTTAAATGATCAAAAATCAGCCGAAAGTTTCATTACTGATTCAATTTAAGATTTAATTATATATAAAAATTAATATTTAATAAGTACTTTTTGAACTTTCAGAACAATAGTTTATTATTTTTAAAATTTTCGTCATATTTTGGCAAACTCCATCACCGACGAAATAAAAATATCGATTTTAGTATTTACCAACTTTCCTTCAATTTATACCAAACAAGAAATTGTCGTTTATTGGTAAATTTGAAGATTAAATGTTTAGCAAGAGAAATTAGAAGTCTTTTTAAAATGTCAAAACTGTAGATATTATGTTTTGGCAAAGAAATTAGATAAATTTGATTATTTAATAATTATATAATTAGCTCTAATAAGACTCCTATAGCTACTATAAGTAGTCTTATTAGATCATAAGATTTAATTAAATATTTCTTAAATTTGTATACTTCATTGCTAGTTTAATGATATGTTTCATAATTTTTATAAAGCAACGACATTTTTTAAGCTATAGTCTAAGTTATTTTACCACCTAACAATTGTATAATTAAATATGTACATATATTCCTTTATTTTCTACTGCAGTCGTATCAACACTTTTAAGCATCATTGGAAAAGTCTATAAACCCACCAGCATATTTTATATTCTTTCTAATTAATTCTGTATGTTTTTTGATAGACTGGATAGAGGAGATAAAGAGCTTTAAGTATTTCTCACATTTCTTCAATAGTAATTTTTAAGTGTGGGCGATTTCGTTCTATTGTAAAGTTTTTATTTATCATTCGAGATTGATGAATTTTAATATATGTTACATATGTACTTATTAATATATATCAAAAATATAAATACATATATATATTTTTTTTAAAAATTAATTAAATATAATAATTATTTGGACAATTTATTAATCAAATAATTATTTTGTCAATATACTAAGTAATATAAAAATGTAATTTTTGTCTGAATTGCCGACATTAGTAATATTATTTTCATTTTTTTTTTGGTGTGGATATGTACATAAATATATTTTTAATTAATTTTTTTTTTGTTATACTTGTGATGATGGTATGTCAATATTATTTATAAATTTTCTTAAAAAAATTTTAAGTATTGAATTTTTTTTTTGTGTTTTTGATATTTTGAGCTGTTGACCTTGAAGTATAATATATAAATAATATATTTTATTTTGAAACTTAATTTATGAAACATAACTTATAACTTAATATTAAATTTATAATGTTGGCATTTTAATTTATATCAGTATATTCTAGAAAATATATGTACATCTCTGAGAGCAAAATCAGATTTTTAAGGGATTTTTATTCTCAGTATGCCGCTTGTCTGTTCGTAAACTTCACATCGTCCGCTAGATGGCGTTAAATTCTATTTTCAAATAGAATTTCAATTCTATTTTTTCTTAATAGAGTCGACATTCGATATTTGAAAATGAATTATAATATAGTAGAATAAAATGCTAAAATTATCTACTATTATACTATAATTAATTAATTTTTATTACAGTACATTTTTGAGTCATCAAAAATTATCTTAACACTGATATTAAATTAACTCCATTATGTGTATTGTCCATTGTGTGTTTTTTATTATGTGCAGTAATTTCAAAACTTGTCAAAGTACATTTTTGTAGTTAGAATAAAAGTATAGTGAGGATTCGAAAATTTATAAACTACTAGAAACAGAAATTTACTCTATTGGTAAGCGAAATAGAATATGCACTTAATACAACGTGAAAAAATACTTTATAATTATGTAAATAAGATTTTATAATTCTTTCAAGATTAAATATATTATAAAGGAAGAGAGGGAAAACCTAATTTATGGCAACATTAAAATATAGGTAATTTATTTTTGGTGCCTTCATTGTAAAGGTAATAAAAAGTAGTACTAAATTAACTAAAGTATCTCTAGTATTATTAGTGGTTCTGTGTAGACACCGCAAAATATATTGTACAGGGTGGAACCTATAACAAAACTTTTACGATATAAAAAAATCTGTTAAACTAGAAATACTTAAATTTTGAGGATTTATCTATATTTATTTTTATATACCCAAAGCGATTTTTAGGTAGAAAATTTTAAGTAATCAATCAATATTTACAAGTTTTTTTATTATAAAAATTTATTTGCATTGTTATAAAATGTGTAGGGACACTATTATAATATTAAATTACCTGCAATATAAAAATCCTAAATAGATTTTTAAATACTGAATTTGATTGACAGAGGATGATCTTTGTTTTTACACTGCTATTCGATAAGAATAAAATTTACCTTTTGTACAGGTATTAAGTATGTCCCTTTTTAAGGAAAGTAATCCGAATTTTTAATATTTCACTTATATATCAAATTACGGAATTTCGAGAAAAAAATATATATGAATAAATTTAGCATAAAAGGATTTTCTATCCGTATTTTGGACTATTTTTAAATATAAATAGATAATGGTTAAATAAATGGAAATTTTCTAATAAAAAAAAAATTTATACTTAAATTAAAAATCTTTTCCATTATTAATTTAATTTGAAAAATTATTTATGACTCAATATTTTATAAGAATTATTTAATTTTTATATCCAAAAGATATATAGTCACTGCAGTTTCTTTTTTACATAAAATAGTTAATTTTATAAAATATCTTTAAATGGATAGCCAAACTGACCTTTGTATAAAAACAAGTTATTAATGAAGGCTATATTTATCATAAATTCCTAGTCGAATCAAATTATATATTTATTTTGTACGCAATTTATTAATATTATACAATAATATCTAATTTTATTTAATAAAATTTAAAATATATTACAAAAATTTGTATATATTTTATAGAATTTGGGTGGATGTATATTTAAAGAAGTTTATTGCTGTCACAGAATTTTATTAAATGCAAAAAATATACGATTTTACCCAACCATATAAAGCTTTTTCGTTATATATCGTGATCTGATTTCTCAAAAATACGATCGATTTCTTAAAAAGTTTGTTAAACACTGAATGATTACATATAAAAATTATAAAATAAATCAATATAACTGATATTTTCTATTGCTGTTTTCTGTTATGAGACGATTATAATAGGAAAATATTTGGTTACATTAAAGATTCAGAGTTTTACAAGAACTAAAAATCTACATTGCTTTTGATCATCCATGACAATACTTTTACAAACAGTTTTGTTGCTCAAGCTTCGCAATAACATTTTTTTACTAAACATTTATTATATAGTCAAACAGTTATTCGAACATTTGTCACTAACTATTAAAAAAATCATTCCCAGTAGGTAAGGAAAACATCGCTCTCAAATAATTCTTGTAGGATTTATTAATTTTTAAGTACTAATTTTCCATAGCAAAAGTTCCCTTAAACTATAAATCAACGTAACCTTATACTATAATTAGTTAGTTGGGAAGGGGATTTCACTGCTATTGCCAGGTAACACCAGACGCTAGTACTCTACTCACGTATTCTCAGATCCATGCCGCTTCCCGCACAAACCTTTAAATTCTCAAAATCAATGGCTTTCCGGTATTCTAAATCTGCTCCTGAGACAGTCATAGAGCATATGTCTTCTTATATCCTCTACTTTGCGATGTCTCGACATCTACGACAAGGGTCCACTTTACTCTGCGAAACAAAGAGTAATAAACATTCCTAAATTTTTTACAATTTTCCACTATTTTTTCTAAAGAAGTATTAAAAATAAGACCTCCCTAAAACAGGTTTTTGCCACACATTCGAAATAATTTCTGTATTAAATGCTAATTTATTGCTAGTGGCTATTATATGATGTATTTATTTGTTCAGTTAGTAAAACTTTTAAGTTTCAATTAATTTATTTTTCATATATTTACAATCTTACAAAAGGAAACAATCAAAAATGATTCTAACAAATCTTTAAAAATATTTATCCTGAAGATGTAAAAAATAAAAGTGTATAGTTTATACAAATTGTTTTGCTTTGTACAGCAAAAAAAAAATTGATGATATAAAAATAAATAAATTACATACTAAATATTTAGTAATATACTAAATATTTTTCCGCATGTTTTGAATGAAAAATGATATAATTTGATATTGATAAATATATATAGATTAATTTTTATTTAAGCTCATACAAATTCAACTGAACCTGAACTACACTTGCATTTATAATATTTTTAATCATTTTTATGTTTTATGTTTCTTCATCAGTTAATGAAGAATAAAAATATAAATTAAATTACAAAAATAAAAAACAAAATCCTCGTAAAAAAAAAATACAGTGGTCAGTGATCGGTATGCAGAAGTCAATAATAATCGTCGTTAAATAGAGGAAAATTGTAGCGAATATTTTTTTAAACAAGATCAGTGAAGAAAAAATATAAAATACATGATGCGTCAAATTTCATTCACCATAAATTTTTACTTAATTTTCTAAGATTTGAATTATATATTGAATAAAAATTATATGGCATCATTTCATTGGCATAAAATTTTTGTTTTAAGACTTATATTAAAAGTAGAAATATGATTGACAAATTTCGAAATTATTATCTGTGGTTATGTTAAACTGTTGGTATACGTAAAAGATTATTATAGTACATATCACATAAATTTCTAATAGATGGAATAAAAATAAAAATATGATCAGATAAAATGTAATATCATTCAGTCTTGTAAAACAGAATAATGTATTGCATAATTTACAAGTTTATTGACCGCACAAAATATGTCGCTATAGGCATATATTTGAAATTTTACAAACGTTTTGCGACATAAATAAAAGTTAAATTTTAATATTTTTTAATGAATCATTGTTAATGTCTTTAATTTGTATCTCTGGTTATTAAATAGTAAATGTATAAATAATTTTTGTTGTATTAAAATTGCACAGAATTTTTTTTTATAGAAAATAATTATTCCTAAAGTTTCAAAATTCAATATTAAATTAATTTGGTTGTCTTTGACCGTCATGGTCAATTAACTTACCTAATGTGATAGTTTAACCATTTATTATTTTGACCTAACACCGAACAAAAATTTTGTTTAATTAATCGTTTGATCTTCCTGTACACATAAATTGATGTAATATAATTTAGATATAATATAATGGGATATTAATAAGGTTTATATAAAATGAAATAGTTCAAATTACATATAAATTTTGTAGTATAAATGTTTTAAATATAGTGTTAATAAGCTTATGAAATTCTTGACATTTTTAACATGAAATTATATTAAATCAATTTCCGTCATTTATTCCGCTCAATTATAGTACAACACAATGTTTTGTATATAACTCAATAAATTAAATTTTCTTAGCCATTTTTTAATTTTGATCTCTCATTCGATAAAACTATTTTGAACAATTTTTCGTTATAAATTTTTAATTTTCATTATATATGGACAGCGAGAGAATTCATAATATTTATGAACGAAACTAGGCTGTATGTATAGATTTATAGTTAATTATTCTTTGGATCTTAGTATTTTATAAGGATGCCAGATAGACATAATCTTTGAAAATTTCAATGTTACATTCTCCGATTCCAATGTTTTACTCCAATTTTTGTTTCATCAAGCATTTTTGTAGGTATAGCATCAGTTAAATCAGTTTCTTCAATAGCGAATTCAAGTTCTGTTGTAAATACGCTCCTTTAATCCTTGGTGGAGGGAAATCTTCCTTGGATGTGGTGATATGCTTGGCGAAAATCCAGCAGGTGTTGATTTACCTTTATATTCAATTCCAAATATTTCTCCATAACTTGCCTGACACAAACCAATTGGTTCTATTGTTGATTAATTTACACCTGTGGGCTTTATTAAATTTTGCATAATTTCAATCGAAACTACTTTTAACAAACCCTTAGTAAAAAAAAATATAATACACAGATTGTCATAAATTCAGAGTTTCTTCTTTCTTCTTTAATTGTTTTTATTAAAAATAATGATTAAGAGTTTAGTTAAATTTGAATTAAAATATATTTTTATTCTATTTAAGTCGGCAATGAAAAAAAGGCTGTATACAATTTCTTGGCAAAAAGGCAAAATGAATATCGCGTGAGAATATGCAATTTCTGGTTTACTGACATTTTGCGTGCAACCTAAATATATAATTAAATGCATTTATCTTAATAAGTAAAACAAACTCAATAATTAAACAAAATTCTGAAAACAAAAAGATTAATTTTCAAAGTTTATTTTACAAAAATTATTAAATCTTTCACTATACTTTTTCTTTTAATCTAACTATATAAATATTTTCTAAAATATAAATTTAATAATAATTTTTTTTATATATATTTGCAGTTAGAAGCTATGACAATCATGCAAAATGTGGTCTCGTTTGGGTGCCTCATGTTGTCGCATATCGGTGTCGTACCTGTGGTATATCACCATGCATGTCAATTTGTCGTGATTGTTTTAAAAAAGGTGACCATTCTAATCATGATTTTAATATGTTCCTATCACAAGCGGGCGGTGCTTGTGATTGTGGTGATACATCTGTTATGAAAGCTGAAGGTTTTTGTAGTGATCATGGTATTAATAATCGTGCTAATAAAGAACCAGTACCAAATAATTTATTAGCTGTTACTGAGGCAATTATGCCAAAATTATTATTTCGCTTATTACATCATTTTCGTGAATATAGTAGTACATTAAATGAATCTAGACATTCATACGGTACAGCGGCATATAAATGTGAAGAATTTGGTAATATGTTAATGGATTTAAATAATATGGGTGAATTAATGCGACGTGTTATGACAAGGGCACTTATAAATCCTGATGTAAGATTATTTCTTAAAAATTATTTTAAATAATATATACTATAATAATATTAATTTATTTAGGTATACAAAATATTTTCTGAACAACCATTTCCTGAAACAAAACAAGGAATATTTTTAAAGTCTAGTAGAAAAAAATATGAAGATTCAGTTAATGAATTTCCAAGGTAATTTTTTTTGTTAAGATTTTCATTTCTTTTAAAGGAAAATTTTAAATTTTAATTATTATCTGAGCAAAATGGATTTATGTAACCAGAAATTATTTTTTTACTGAAAATCATTTTATATGAAAATATACATATAAATTCTCAACATTTTATATAGAGATTGTAAAAAAAAAAGAATACTACTCAAAATTATTATTTATTTTTGTTAATTTGTAGACCCGAACCACCTGACGAATATAAACACTTGCCAGCATTAGGTGAAACATTACATCATTCAACGCTTTTAGAAGAATTTATATTTTGGACATTTAAATTTGAATTTCCTCAAAATTTAGTTTGTTTTTTATTAAATATGTTGCCTGATCAGGATTATAAAGTAAGTTGAAAGTTAAATTTAATAAATAAACACACGATTAAAATCTTAATAATAATTTTAATTTTAGGAACATTTAACAAGAACATTTGTTATGCACTATAGTCGAATACCAAGTGTTTTAGAAATGTCTTCAGATCCAGACACCTTAAGTAATCGTGTTGTACACATGAGTGTTCAATTATTTTCTAATGAAAGTTTAGCTTTGAAAATGGTAGAAGAATTAAGTTTATTACATGTTATGATAATAAGTTTAAAATTAATGATGTCAAAAATACTTATTCAAAATACACTACATAGTAAGTTTAAAACATTATACCATATTGATGGACGTAATTTATAAAATTATTATTTTTTTAATTTATGCAGCTCCCGATAAAAATTTTCATTTTGTTATTGATTGTGCTAAACGGGTAATGAAAGAACATTGCTATTGGCCATTAGTATCTGATTTTAATAATGTTTTATCACATGAATCTGTTGCATTAGTATTTTTACGTGATGATAATCTCATTGACATGTGGTTTCAATTTTTATCAATGCTACAAGGAATGAATGTAAATATACGTGAGACGGCAAGTCATGTTGAATTTGAGCCAAGCTCATATTATGCAGCTTTTTCTTGCGAATTAGAAGCAAGTGCTTATCCAATGTGGTCAATAATATCACATTTAAAAGATGGTACACATGCACAATTAGCTAAAAAAATATTAACGTTTTGTATCAATTCATTACAAGAATGGTTAGATGCAATTTATTTTATGGAACCAAAATTAGAAAAGGTATATAAATAATAATTTTTTACATAATATATATAAATTCTTATATAATTAAAAATTTTTAGAGTGAAATGATGACGGCATCTTTTCATTTTCCATTACATCGATATTTAGCTGCCTTTACGTGTCAAGCAGTCACAACAATGGGAATGTCATTAAGTGAAATTCTGCCATCACCGGATTTATTAACTTTATTAATGATTCATCCGTTAAGAGTTCAAGTAAGTTATTATTTAAATCAATATTTAAAAAAATCTGGTTAATTTAATTTATTTCAAATATGATAAATTATTTAATTTATTTCATTCTGATTCATAAAATGCCAATCAATTAACAAATATATACTAAACTAAACTTTAGTTTAGAATCAAGATAATTAAAGAATGAATTTCTATTTCAAAGATATATAAAAGATAAATTGATAAAATTACGCCACTACTTCTGATTACAATCTTGGTTATATTTTTGAAATAATACTTATATGACAATTAGTCAATTTTTTTGAATTTATATTTTCGAAAAAATGAATTAATTTTTTGCTTTTAAATGTAAACAATATAGACATACTATGGTTAGTTTAATTGCTATTGCGAAATAATAATCTTGTATTATGGCTAGACAGAGCTTAATCAAATTCGAGAATACTATTGCTATGCGCAGATTTTTTTCCAATGAAAGATTTTATAAAATTATACTTGAACATAAAATATCACACATTACACAACTAATAATATTTATTATTAATCAAAGTTTACATACATTACAAAAAAAAACAAAATATTTGAAATTTATAAAAATATTTTAATACAAAAGCCAAAAATTGTAAATCGAAACTAAGAACTGATGATACAAATTCAATGTTAACACAATTATATTTTTATTAGATGTAATTCATTTTTATTATTATTTACTTAATGGCGATTTAATATATGGAGTAAAATCAAGTGTTATAATTTTCGGTGCTATAAAACCACCATAATGTTTTCTTCCTTTATGATAAATACCTGCACCAGATAATGGTACTGGTGGATTAGAAACTACTTCTTGAATATCTATAAAGGGTACCGTACTTTGTGCTACATCCCTATCTAGATCACTATTTGTAAATTCAATAAACTGGTTATGTGTTGATGTTGGTAATGATTTAATTGAACTTCTAATTGGAATGTCTGGATTTGTTAAAGTTATTGAAGTTCTACAAAATTTTAAAATATTCATAATCATAATTTTTTATCTAAAATTTTGAATAATTTACCTTCTTTCACCGCTCATATCAGTATTATCATTTGATCTCCAAATACGGCGACCAGTCGGATCTATTAATTTTCCACTATCAAAATTATATTCGGTAAATGTTGCTTCTAAATTTAAATGTGTTCCTACAACTCGAAATCGAATACCAGTAAGAACACTTGTTTCATCTCCAGCAGTAATATCATCTAAATCTATAGCACGATTATCCCATGCTAAAGTATGATAATCAATTTTGGATTTAACATTACGATCAAATATTTGATAATCTTCAACTGGTTTCCAATTTAACGTATCTAATTTAATATTTCCATTTGGTAATAATTCACCTTGTTGTATTTGAATATGAAATATTCGTTTATGTTTAACAAAACGTAATCCAGTTACGACCCTTTAAATTAATTTTATAAATAATATGAATAAGTTTGATATCATTAGAGACAAAATTGTTTTACATGTTTGCTTCTACATCTGAGACTGTTTCTCTTAAGTTAAAGTAACGGTCAGATTTAATACCTTGTTCATCACAAAGACATATACAATAACTACAATGCCAGAATAACCAACGCCACCAAGAATCAACCTATATATTTTAATGTCAATTACAATTTGTTAATAATTTGTTAAATTTTACTTTAGTTTGTCCACGGACACATTTTCCTTTCGTACCCAAAAGTCGTCCACTTTCATACTCAATATAATCATATCGACGAGTACTATTAAAGGGCTGTAAATTATAAAGTTTTAATTCAAATTTTAATATTTAGAAACTGTATATAATATAAGTAACATACCGATTGACAAACCCACATATCGGAATCAACATACTGACAATTTAATAATTTGCCTGTACAACGTGGCTGTCGTGAACAATATAAATCTTGATAACATCCATGATTTTTTGATATTTGATAATAACCACAATTTTCACGACATGTACCATCCGTATTCATATCAACTTCATTTTCAATATAACCTTGTAATAATCGAGTAACTTCGTCATAAGTTTTTCCTTTAATATGTACAGATGGATCACATTTCCAAACAATACGATCGGCTCGTTGCATTACAACACGTAACAATTTTTGTGTATTATCTGTCCGCTTTTCAAAATTTTCCCTCATTAAACGTGATTCTTCAGTAAAATTACCTAAAAATTTAAAATCATCATTAGTAATAAATTTTCATAATTTGTAATAAAATTTATTTTTCGGTGAAATATATTTTCATATGATGATATCATTTTTCAATTAATATAATTTGTCAACTTTCGGTCCAAGGTTATTTTTGTTTATACATAAATCGGAGAATAATCAGAGAATAACAATAATATTTTAATTGTGGGTTAAACTTAATTACCTTTTCCATAAATTCGAAGCATCATATAAGAAAACTGTACCATTGTATATCCTTTAAGTTCAGTTAATGCAATATCAGTGTAAAGTGAAAATAAAAATTGTTGTGCTGATTGGTTAGTAGAACATAATTGTTCGCGACCATCCTAAAATTAAATAAAAGAATTTTGTTTATAAAACACTCATTATAAATGTATTTTTATTAGTAATTACGTGTGAATTCTAAAAAAAAAATGTTAAATTTATGTTTTTTTACTTTACTGTAGTACGGGTCGAACCCCGTTAATTTGATTCACCCCTATAATTCGTTTTTTTTAAGTCTGTAGAAAATTTTATTCAAAATAAAATTTTCTACAGACTTAAAATTTTGCTCCGATAATTCGATTTCCCCGTTAATTCAATTAAATTTTAGGGTCAGTTGAAGCATCGAATTATTGGGATTTGAATTGCATTGCAATTATTGTATCAAACATTTCTTATTATTAATATTTAGCAAATGTTTCTTTTAAAATAATTTTTTGATTAAACCCATAAGTTTAAAATTTCTTAATACTGTATTCTGTATTACTTAATACATAATTGATATTTAGTAATATACATAAATATTAAAAATTCCACAAGTTTAAGGTGTTTTATATATTTATTAACACCATTTCAGCTAAATTTTCTTTTATCGATACTTGAAAAAACATTTTTAGACTTAATATTTTTATACAGAATTTGAAATTTATAGAATATTTTAAAAAAAATTTGGCTTATTTACTTTTGGTCTTATCTGAAAGATTTAAGAAGAAGAGTAAAAAAACCATAAATTTTACGGTTTGTCTTGTCTTCACGGAGATTAGCAATTAATTTATTTGAACTTTTTGATTAAAATATGAATATTAATAACAATATAAAATGTAAATATTTTTACTAAAAAATGGGTTCTTAAAAATAAATATTGAAATAAAAACTTTGGCTAAATATTGAATTAATTGAAAATTGGTTTTTTAACCTATATTGTAGCTATACAAAATTATAATTCATTTCGATAGCTAAGAAAATAAAATGTATAAATTTGAAATGATTCCAGTTCAAAATATTTTTTGAACTGTTTTGGAAATTATGTACGCAGTAATAAACATTTAAATTGCATGTTTGATAAGATAATTTATAAAATTAAATATTCATGTTTTTTGTTTTTGGAACATTTGAATAAAAAAAACTTATATCTAACTAGTAATTTTATTTCCATAATAATTAACAATAATTTCTATATTTATAGATTTAAAGTTTGATATTTTAATATATAATGTATATAAATATAAATTTCTAAATAAAATAAATATAATTATATAATACCCACCAACATTGCACGATAATATAAGGTTTGTTTAACCATAACATTTTCAATTCTATCAAATATATCATTTATTGAAAATTTTCTATCTTTTAATATTGATTCTGTAAAATCTAATGCAGCACGTTCATCATATTCAATACCATTATATTTTTTTAAAAATGATCGATAATAACCAAAATAACCATTAATTTCAATTAAATCTTTTTCTAATAAATTCCATTCATAATTTGTATTTAATGGAAAATAATTATCAAAATTTATATCATTTATTAATATAGTATCATCATTGATAAATTGATTATGATTATCATATACTTTTTTTAATTGTCCAAATTGATCAATTTTACGTTCATCTAAATAATTCCATAATGCTTTTTCTAAACTAATATAACGTGAACGTAAATCATCAATTTTAACTGAACCATTTGTTTTACATAAAATAAATTGATCACAACATATTAATAACAACACTAAAGTTGTTAATTTAAATAATGAAACACTTGACATTTTGATTTCAAATAAATATGTTTTTTGTTTTTAGTGGCTGTTGTTGATACAATAAAAAATTTTTTTATAAATTTATCGAATTTATTTTCACTACATTATAAAATTCATTCTGTGAAAACATAGAAATCACACATATGCCAGGAATTTTTTTCTGTTTTATAAAATTCTTTAAAATTAATTTCCTTATGACTTAAAATTCTATTTTAACCTCGAAATTCGAATTTAATTTCGAAGTTCTAAATTGTCTGAAAAAAAACAAGTTTCAAACTATGTTTTTGTTCTGTATTCTGTAAAATTCTTTTATTTTGCGAAATTCTATTTAAATTTCAAAGATTTTTTTACTACTGTAAACTTTTGATAAGCTATAAATTTCTTAGTTATTGTTTTAATTATTTTGTAGCACAAAGAACTTAACAACAACAAAAAGATAATTAACTAATTCGTTTTCCACTAATTAATATATTAACTTTTAAAACTAATTTGTGTATAAATTGACATTGAAATTTGGTGTCTATTTTTTTAATGATAAAAATCAATAAAATTAAAACGAAAATTAAGGAAAATCTTTTTAAAGTCGCAAAATATTCAACACAAAATTTTTTTTTTATCAATTTAAGAATTTTAATTTTAAAGAAAATGTTATCAAATATTATTTGAGAAATTTTTTTTTATTGCTATTTAAGAAAAATTAAAAAAGCTAAAAAAACAAATTCACTTTTTTTTAATGAAAATTTTTTATAAATTTTTTAATAAACGAACTTGTTTAGACAACGACAATTTAATTTCTGTGTATTAAAAAAAAAAACTGAAACTTTTTTATTAAGTGAAAAGAGATATTGTGTTGTCATACTCGCTATTTGAAATATCAGGGCTGTAAAAACAGAAATTAAATTGAAATATTCGCCATGCCAAAAAAAAAAAAATATTACTATAGGGCTTCAATATGATCCATTTAAATTTGTATTGTGGAAAAATACACAGTAGTGAAAAGCTTTCACAACAAATTAAGAGAATAGTGTCTTTGACGGTATAATTATCGAATATTGTATTTAATCACATAATTGGTGAAATATGATTTAGTTTTAAACAAATGTATTAAAATAATTGGAAATCAAAAATTATTTTCTTTAAATTTGTTAATAACTGAAAATCTACTTTTACACTATTTTTCTTAAAATTTCTGAATTTCATTTCAAAAATATGGTCTTAAAAAGATTTGAATCAAAAAGAACCATTTTTCATTATAAAAAAAGCAGTCTTTTACAACCCTGGATTATAGGAACAAAAAAAAACATATTTATTTAATGGTTGATTTTTTATTAAGTTGTGAATTAAACTTGGTTCGGTTCAGATAGGAAATGGAAAGCATATTATTTTTTTATTTTGAGAGTACGTATTTTATAAATTCATAGTTTCTCACTTGAATTCTCTGAATAAAATTTATATTTTTATGTAGACTAACCCCCCCAGATGTTTTTTTTTTTGTTGCCTTGATATCTTAGTAAATAAAATTTTCAGTTACGTATAGTTTTGTTAAAGAAAGAGAATTTATAAATTTCATGCATTTTAAAATCGTAATGATAGTACCATCACTACATGGATTATTTATTGTCACCAACAATGAATTTAAAGAGAATATTAATAATTTATAAAGTAAGGTACAAGGTATTGGAGTACTAATATAATAATGACGCACTTATAATGCCATTCACATAAATATCATCTTTTGTTATTGTTAGCTATTAATATATGATAATACATTATACATAAATGTTTCATTTTTACTTTGTTCAAAAATATACTATATTTCAACTATGTATAGTTCTTTTTTAATTTACTTGAACAGTGTTACCAGATATTAAAAGACAATTTGGTATTAATTGTTATTATAATATAAAATCAATTAAAGTTTTGGAAGTGAACTTTGATGTTGCTTCAGAATAATTCAATTAATTGTTCAGTACATATTCAAATAGTACAAATAATTAATTTTACTATTGATAAAGAAATTTTCTAATAACACATGTTCGTTATTTATGATTAATTATAAAAGTTTGTGGTGTAAGAAGAACTAATTTGATTCAGAAGAAAATTTCGTGCCCTCAAGCTTATATTGTGGTACGCATTATTTAAGAGTTTTAAATTTCCTGAATTCTACTATTTACGATATATTAACTTTAAGCTTATTTTAATTTAAAATTTTAATTGATTATATAATAAAATATAAGATATTTAAAATTTCTACATAATTTTTTAAAGTTTATAAATATTCGAATGATGTTAAGTCCATTACAAACTGGACTTAACATCATTCGAATATTTATATATTATCCATTCCCAATTCTATATATTTTTATATAGAAATATTTTTTTTATATTTTCTTAATCTGTAATTTTAAAGCCCTAAAAGTTTGCACATTTCCATTATTTTTTAAATCAAAATAAATCATTGAACTTGAACTGAAATAACCTATTTTTGTCCATGTAAATATTATTTGGTATCATATTTTTTAATATTTCTTTCTATATTGTATATATTTATGGAATAGGTCATTGTAAAGAAATTGAAGTTTTTTGACATTAAATTTCTATTTAATATACAAAATATTAAATATTATTTTCAATTATATATTAATTTTGTGTATAAAATTAATTTTGAGCTTTTTAACAAATATTCAATAGAAAATTTACCAATTATTGTTAATATTTATAAGAAATTTACCACCTTGTTAAATTGTTAAATTTCTTTACCATTGTAGGCAATATTTTTAATATTTTAATTCTCAGAATTTTATAATTCGTTTTTAGATGGAACGGCTGGTGGATTCGTCATATTTCACCAGAAGTTTTGTTTAATCAAAAACCGGAAAATACAGTTAATATCTTTATGTATATACATACTTAAATAAAAATTGATCATTCTTCTTTTTTTTCTGCTTTAACCCTGTTTGTTACAAATATTATAATATACAAAATTTGTGAATTATATATATGATATGGTGACTCATCACCCCCGCTGTTCATTTGTACTATGTTAAGTTAAATATTTAATATTTAAATTAAAAAAAAAAAATCGATTTTTCAAACATGTTGTATAAAACTTTCCTGGCCTACAATTTAAAATAATATTTTTTAGAAAGTGCAACATGTTAATTAAATTCCGAAATATTTTTATAGCTTAATAAGCATAAAAAGTCAAATTAATATTTTGAAAATAACGAAATGAAAAAAATTTCTTATTCTAAATATCCAATTTTTTTTGACCTTCCAATTATTTATAGTTTTATAAATACATATACGTTTTAAAATATATCTCAGAAATATATATTTATATTTTAGAAAATTGTTTGTTTGTCCCGTCAGATTGAATTAAAAAAATCATAAATCATATTTATAACTGAAAAAGAATTAGAAATTTTTTTATTTTAAATATGTTTACCTCTAAACTTTCTGATAGCATTGTTAAAACATTTTTTTGTTGTGAACGTGCATCTGATGATCCAATTAATATTAAATGTAATCGACTTAATAATTGATTAATTGAATGTGTATTTGGTGCAACAGCCCATTCAGCAAATTTTACAATTGTTTGATCTTCTAATCGTTCACGATTTTGTTCATATTTTTCCATTTCTTTAATTCTTAAATCAATATTATGCATAATATCTAAAATTTGATGTAAATCTACTTCTAAACGATTATTTCTTTTAGTAAAAGTATTTATTTGTTCAACTGTCCAACTAGCAGTATTAGCATTCTATATAAAATTATAAAAAAAATCATTAGTTTTTCATAAATTAGTTTTTAAATTTTTTAAATAAATAAAGGATATTATTTCTTCAATAAAATATTAATTGCTTTTAATATGATTAATATAAATTTTCTTATCGAAATCATGATTGTCTAATCAAAAAAATGGCAAAAAATTTGATTCTAAGCGATTCAATCTGCTAAGAAAAGTTTCCTGACAATTTCAAAGCGTTTATTTTTTTTAGTATAATAACTGAGATAAACATTATTATAAATATGTGCAGGA
Source organism: Empis livida (assembly GCA_963932195.1). Classification (NCBI taxonomy): domain Eukaryota; kingdom Metazoa; phylum Arthropoda; class Insecta; order Diptera; family Empididae; genus Empis; species Empis livida. Next base: position 33,982,484 of record OZ010648.1, read on the forward strand.
TAACCATTCCAAATATCAAATTAATATTAATAATATATTTTGAAAAAAAAAACCTTGAAGAAAAATTCTTAGAAAATTTTAAAAAGGTTTAAAAGTAAATTAAATATGAAGTGTTTATTTTAAAATAACTAATATCATATTTCCAAATAAATTAAATCATATTTTTCTTTCCCATATCATGAACATATGACTTTATTCATTATTCCTTTGGTTACATTTGAATTTTCAGCATAAAATATTCGTAAAACAAACATAAAGAATATGAATTTATGCTTTAAATCATTTAATAAATTGTTGACTCAATCATTTTTTTTTTATTTATCTAGTTTAGTTTTTATTTTATGTGGCATATTCCTTTGTTTTACCAGAAACTAGTGTCAGTTTTATTTATCAAAAGCATAATATTTTTTTTGCTAATTAAATTTTAAATTACCCTTTCTTCACTTAAATCAATTTTCCTTGATAATTCTTTTAATCTTCTTAGGACTTTTTTTTGTTTTTCACGTGTTATTGGTAATTCAATATTTTCAGCAAAACTTGTCTGTTCAACAATATCCCAAGCTTTTATAATACCTTGTGCTACTTCTTTTGTAATATGTATAATATCTAAAGCGTCTTCAATTAATCCATTACTTTGATTTAAATTAAACACTAATAAAATTATTGACACCATCATAATTGGTGTAAATTTTAATAAATTCACCATTTTATTTATATTTTTTATGCGGAACTTAATAATATCACAATTTTATTGGTTATTAATTATTGAAACAAAAAAAAAATTTCCTTAATTACTTTTTCTTAAAAGCATTTTTTTTTTCTTACAATAATGCTTTTCTCAACTTTTAATTGGAATAATAACTGTCTTGACTGGCCTGTTTGCTTGAATGCCAAGAGAAAGACTGAAAAATAATGAACGCTATAAACAGAAATAACACACCAACTTTAAGCTATAAATTTTTTAAAATGAATGAACATTTTTTATATTTTCTAAAACTTTTATTTGGCTTTGTAAATAATATCGACATAACGACTATTCAACGTTGCTTATACATTTCGCAAATACATGGTGGAATATAATTTAAAATAAAAGAATAACCGAAAAACAAATTGTCAAAAAAATAGTCTTATAATATTAATGACTGTTTTTGTGACAAATTTGGAAGCATGATCTAAATAATGTAAAACATAGTAAGAATCAGGAAAGTATTTCTAAAAGAGATGTTTAAGAGAATTATGTACTATTGTACAGTATACACTATGCAGTAGTTTAGTCTTTTGGGCTGCTAGACCATGCATGTGGCATGAAATAATGTGATTGTGCGCGATGAAATGAAGTTGTTGAAGAGCATATATTTTGAATCTGATTTAGAAATATATTTTTAAACTGTTGAAGTCTATCTAATTGCACTTTCAACAAATCCCAATTTTTCGAATTCTACCATAAGTGCTCTCAACACTAACATATATTATGTATTTCCCTCTTCTCTAATGATATTTAGATAAATTGAGTGTTTATCTGTCTATATTTATGCTGACTGAGACAAATTGTCTGCTTATATACATTGTTCCGATTATTTGTTATTTGTCCTACGTCCAGCATAATATTTAGTGAAATGAATTGAACTAAGTGATGGTGGGGTATGTTTATTATTGTTGCTTTTGTACATATATGTATTTATATATGAATTATGAATGGATGAATTGTTTTAGTTTGTGTTTCAAATGTTGTAATTGTGTGCAATCTAATAATGTGAATTAATCAAACTTATCGTTTCACATTAATAATTTGAAAATTAAACAATACGATTAAAAAAATGCAATTTAGAGTTGCCTGATTTAACTATGATTTGAAAAATGAATAAACAAATTTTTCATATAAGTTTTTCATTTATAAGTTCTTTCTTTTATACAAGTCAATTAAGTGTTCCTTCAATTATTCCAAAAATATGATAAAAAATAAAAATTTAAATTTTTTAATTACATTTATGAACACCTATTACAAAAAAGTAAAAATATTCTCAACAGTTTTCCATAATTTGTTCTGTGAATTCCCAAATCTTTACAAACGACCCAATATTATATTTATTAATATAATATTTTTGATTAAATTTAAATTTTTAATTTACTGATAAACAATTCTTGGAGTATTATAAATAATGAAAATTAATGAAAAGAACGAATTATTTTTCTCAGATAAGGAATATAATCTAGTTCTTATAATGCACAATATAATGACCCTAAAAATTGTAAAAAAAAAAAATAGGTACTTCCCCTTTTAACACCCTTTATTCTTAAATAAAATAAAATTTGTTAAGAATGTATATTTATTTTCACTTTTCAGAGTTTCTTCTATGAGATATTAGCTGGAATTTGGGTGCGAAATGGTCTTCAAATTAAGGGACAAGCAATGACTTATATACAGGCAAATTTCTGTAATTCAATGGTTGATATGGATTTATTTTTTTTACAAATTTGTGCAACACAATTACCAGCAAATGTTTTTTTAACAACCACAATTGAATTATTTGGTGTATCCGATTGGTTGGGTATGGCACCATTAACATCACCCCAAGAAATGGAACAAGATTCAATGTTAGAAGGTTTTTTAACTTTTTTAGCAACAATGGCAACATCACGTTCAAATTTGGGTAATGATGAACCAACACAATGTATTATTGAAATAAGTGCATTATTAGCAACAGAAAATAAAACACATTCACAATTATTAGAATTAATGCCAGAACGTTCGGGTAATGTGCATACAAAAAATTTTGAAAATTTTTTAAAAAAATTATCTGTGTATAAAGCACCAGCACCACGTTCAGAAAATTTAGAACAAGGTTTATTTACACCAATTGATGAAGTATGGGAAGAATATTATGATCCATTACATGTATTATTACGTGCTGTACATCGACGTGATTTCCAAAGTTCAATGGATCGTTTTGGTAATTATTGTAAAGAAAAAAATAAAATGCCAAAAAGTGGTAATTTATGGCCACCGTTTCGTTTACCAAAATCAGTTGGTAAATCATTTAGTGATCCGTGTTGTATATTAAATTCACGTGTATTTCATTCAACAGTATTGGCAATATTTTATCGTGCTGTTAACTCACATAATGTATCAGAACATTTATTAGCATTAGCTGTATATTTATTAGAAATTTCAGTAGATATTAATGATAAATTTGTACGTGACGCGGTTATAGCTGAATGTGATAAATCACAACACCAACTTCATCATCATAATCAAATTGGTATGAATTATTTTGGACGATCATGTCGTGATGCACCTGAATTATTACAATGTTATCCGACTGATAATTTATTTGAAAATTTACGTTATAATGTCACAAAAATATCATTAAAACCACAAGAACCTCAAGTAACACCAGCTAGTTATAATACTACAAATTTTGATTCAGATTTAGAATGGGATGTATCAGAGAGTGATACACTACCAATGATTGTTGGTGGTAATAGTGTTATGGGTGGTAGTGAACATGGTGGTGAAACAAATGCATTAGCAATGATGCCATTAATTAGTAGTGGTATGGAAGTAGCATTACCACAAGATTTATCAATTGTTCCAGAACAATCATTGGTAATACGTAGTAATAGCCAAGATGATGATATTAGTGAAGAAGCTGGTGTTATCGTACCAATATCAACAGTTGGCAGACATATTGATGATGATGATGACGATCATGTTATAGTTTCTGGACAAACAGCAGCTATTACAGCTGCTGCAGCTGTTGCAGCTGGTGATTCAATGGCATTACAAACAATTGCTTCACGATATGCATTACAATCGATTGCATTACGTGAAAGTGGAATGGAGGTGGCTATACGAAGAGATTTAGGTTTAGCAACAAATAATCATCATCATCGTGGTCAACAGCCACAACAGCATCATCATCAACAAAATGAAATGTTTTCACCAACTTCGGGTAATGTTAATGGTATGCTTTTACCATTTCAACGTGTTCAACCAGTTGCCGTACCAAGTCGTAATTTAGATGTTGTACCATCATTATCTGATCCACGACGTCATATTGCTGGCGGTGGTGTTGGTAGTGGCGGACTTATTGGTAGTGGTAGCAGTAGTGGAGCTGGTGCAATTGGTTTAGGATGTTCACGTAAACGAGCTGTCGATAATGCAATTAGTTTAGATTCAGATATAGTTTTAATAGATGAAAGTATTCTATCGTTATTATTAAAATTACATTCACAACTAAGTGGAACTTTAGATAGTTTTTCGTTAGAAGACCAAGATGAACAAAGTAATCAATGCGTTAATAGCGATAGTGATGATAATAATGATAATAATGTTGAGGATGCTACATCTATGGATATAGATTTTGAAATAGCTGGTCCATCTTGTGCCACTGATGATTCAACGGAAAATTTAGATGATAAAAATATTTCTTCAACTAGTCATTTACGTAATAATAACAATAATAATAAGAATAAAAATAGTAATAATAATAATAATAATAATAACAATATTAATAGTAATAAGAATAATAAAAATCGACGTATTAGAATATCTGATTCACGTATTGGAGATGGACCATTTTTTATAGGTAATTTATTGCGTAAAATAGCTAAACGTAATTTATCTTGTGCCCAAAATATTGATCAAATACGTCAATCTTTATGGCCACACCAAAGAGAAAAACAAGCTGAACAAAAAGCGCGTGAAGCTAAAGAAAAAGAGGAACGTAGTAAACGTGCACGTGAACGCCAACAAAAATTAATGCAAGAATTTGCTAATAAACAAAAAAAATTTATGGAAATGGCATCCGAAAATATGGAATGTGGTGGTAGTGGTGGTGGTAACGTAAATGATAATAAATTAGATGATGATGAAGATGATGAAATTGAACAACCACGTGAAAAAGAGTATGATTGCATAATTTGTAATCGGACTAGTTCAAGTACCGAATCAAATCCAATTGGTTTGGTTGTATTAGTTGAATCAAGTGGTGTTGTTGGACATCGTCGAAAATCAATTGAACGTTTAAATTTGCCACTTTGTAATGATGATGCTGATAAATTAGAACGTTGTACTCGTTTAGCTATTGAGTTTAATCGACGTACAGAAATATTAAGTATGAAGTTTGGTGAAGAATCATGGTATTTATCAAATAATCTAGCATATGAATCAGGTGTACATGTACAATCATGTGGACATCATGTACATTTAACATGTTTGGATGCATATTTAAAATCATTATATCCAGCACAACGACAAAATATACATGTTGAACGTGGTGAATTTTATTGCCCAGTTTGTCGTCAATTATCAAATTCTGTATTACCATTAAGTCCACAATTAGATCGTTTAACACCAATTATAAGATCTGGTCAACATTCATTTGAAACACTAGTCAGCGAATTAACAAATTTAATTAAAGAAAATGAAAAACCACCGGTAATAATATATATAGTGATATAGTGTATTGAATTAATTTCTATTTGTAATTAAAAAAAATTTTTTTTGTAGACTTCAACGATACTTTCTGAAGCAATGGGTCGTGCTATGGAAGATATGACAAATATAACACATCGGAAATCTAAACGAATTCCACCAACATTTCGAAGCTTATTTTTATTTGTTACATCGATAGCACGAACAAATTTAGAAGCCGAAACTATTCAACGTGGTGGCTCATTATGTTCGAATAATATTGTACGATATAAACCAAAACGAGAATGCATAGGTATTAATTAAGATTATTTAAGGTCTAATTGAAAATATGATTGTTTATTCCTTTTTTGTAGTTCCTTTATTGCATGTTTTATCCGTACATGTAAGAGTTTTAGTAGAATGGCCATTATGGCGTTCATGGGCCTCTTTGGCTGGTCTTCCAATTATAGATTCAGCACCAGTGCCTTCACATTGCAAAGAGTTTATACCTAGTCTATTGGCAGATCCAACTGCACTTTTAATAAAGTTTATACTATTAGCACCTTTGCATTTAGATCAAGGTTTGTACTTTTTTAATTTATATATTGATAAAATTTTGAACTGATAAATCTTTTTTTCGATTTAACAGTATATTTTACTTGTATTGTAAAAGTGATGTATAATTTACTTTATTATCAAGTAATTGTACAATTATGTACAACACTGACTGATTTAGAATGTGATGAAATCATAGGAAAATATTCAAATCTTCCTGATTGCCCAGATAATGGTGTACAAAATTTAGGTGCAGCTTTATCATATATATTATTAAATACAAATCGTTGTCGACATTTAAGACGTGAATGCGTACCAATGGAAGCACCACCATCACCATCAAGATCATCTGTACATTTAAGTTCAATGGAGCAACATTTACAACGTTTATGTTTACCATTTTTACGTGTTGCATCATTATTACGACATCATTTATATCATCAAGAATTACCAGAAATATCAACTCCACAATTAGAATTTGTACGTTTAGTATATTATTTAGAGTTGGTAACAGAAAGTATGGATTGGGACTGTTTTAATGCAGCAAAAGGACTTTGTTTTATTAATGGAACTGAAAAAACTTTACCAAAATTTTGGTGTGAACAATTAATGGATATTAGACCACCAACAGATTCAATACGAGATCTAATAATGAGTCAACATTTTACATGGCAGCAACCGAAATTACTAAAATTACCTAAAGAATATGAAAGGCTATTTACAGTATGTACCTGATATATTTTACACTTTTATTTTAATAGGTATTTATTTACTTTTGTTTATTTTTTGTTAAAGTATTATCATGAGAGTCCATGTTTAAATTGTGGTAAAGTACCAAAAGAAAGTTCAATATGTTTATTATGCGGTACAATAGTCTGCTTAAAACAGAATTGTTGTGTTGAAAATGAATGCTGTGAGGCTGTTAGGGTAAAAAAAATATGGAAAAATTATGATTAGCAATAATATTTAATAATGTTATTTTTTTTTTTAGCATGCTGTTACTTGTGGCGGTGGTATTGGTATATTCTTAGTTGTTACATCAACATATATTATTGTTATTCGTGGAAGACGTGCTTGTTTGTGGGGATCATTATATTTAGATGATTTTGACGAAGAAGATCGAGATTTAAAGTAAGATTTTTATTAATAAAAAAATTTTTTTTTTTTTTATAATTAATAATTTTTTAGACGTGGCAAACCATTGTACCTAAGTATGGATCGTTTTAATTTACTTGAATCACAATGGTTATCACATCGATTTGCTCATACAAAACACACTTGGGTATTTCATCGTGATTTATTGTAAATAATAATTAATAATAGAATTATATAAAATTAGTAACGAATTATTATTTTTTCTAATATATATAAACTCTTAAAAAGTAAAGAAAAATTATTTTTCAAATTAATATTATTATAAAATCCTAAATTATGAAAAACTAAAAACAATATCATTTAAAAGAAAGAAGAATATAATAATTATCTTACTCCAAAAATAAAAATCTATATAAAATATAATAAATCTAATATTCATGTGTATTTTTAAGCTATAAAAATAGAATAACAAAAAAAATAATATATTTAGGATATTTTTGATTTATTATGAAACATAATATTAAAATTTATTTAAATAATTTTTGGACAAACAATTCATAAATATAAAAATAATTTACTTTGTGTGATATTCTATAATTTAATAGACTTAAAATATATATCGCTATAATTATTATCTCAGAATTATAATGAAATGCTTTATATATGCAAACAAATTGAATTATTACATAATTAAAAATTAATAATAAACCAATTAAAACAAAACTTTAGAAAAAAAAAACAGAAATTTTATTTTCTTAATTAATTAATTTTGTTTAAATAAATAAATATCGCAATTATTTAGTATAGAAAATATTTAAATTATTATAAAGTACTAATTATAAAAAAACAAGTAATACGTACTTGTGTATATGAGAATAATAATTGATATTTTTTTTTGAATTAAAATATATAAATGAAGAAAAAAATATATATTTTTTTTACGGAAATATAAGAAATTAAATATAAATAATTGTTGACTTAAATAAAAAAGAAAAGTATAATAAATAATATCAAATACAGGAAGGAGGCAGGTAATATATTTCAATTCTTATTTCCTCCAACATTAACTTATTATGATAATTAAGAAATAAATTGATGTCATAGTAAAATGATTTTTTATAATCTATAATTAAAAGATTTGATATCTTAAATTATAATTATTTTCTTTTTTCAAAAAAATTTCCTTCAATAAATGTTAAAACCAGAGAGTAAAATTTAAATAGAACCAAAAACAGTATAAAAAAACTAATTTTATGAACCGAAAACCAGAAGCATACCGATATATGAAAAAAATGTTGATTATTTTTTTGGTTTATTTAGTTTCGGTTTTTGTTTTTCCAAATTTCTTTTCAACTTTTGCAATGGATTTTCTTGCAATTAAAAATTTTAACGGACAAGTGGACCAAATTAACTGAAATTTATTTTACAGAAATATAATATATATTTTGTAGCTATTTGCATACTAAAATAAAAATTTGTTTTAAATATTTATATTAAAATAAAACCATTTTTTAATACTTTCTTTATTTAATAAATTAATTATTAATCTCAGATTTAGAGTAATATAATTTAATATTTTTTTTGACATATATATTATTATAACACACTGCAAGTCTGACGAAATAAATTAATGCTTTTCAAAGATCCGTAGAAAACATTATCAAAATAAAATTTTAGTTTTAGAATTATTTTTTTCAATACCTTATCAGCGCAATATTATTTTCCGGACATTACTAAAATGTCATCATTTTATAACTAATAATTATATATAAATAACTGTTTTACTATACACAAATTTGCTGTGAGGCTGTTACGAAGCCGTAACTGCAACGAAAAAAAAATTCAAAATCAAAATGAAACAAAGAGAAAACAGAAATATAAACAAAATAAAATCGGTTTGACTCTCTGGTTAAAATGAAATATAAAACCCGCTTAAGTCGATCTCAAACAATTCATATTATTTTTCAAACCACAAATCGCTATAAAATGATAATTGCAAGGGTAATAATATTGAAATATAATACAGATGAACCAATTTATAAAAGGGATAGATTTATAAAGGCAAATAAAAAAAACGACCTCATTCTCCAGCCTACCTGTAGAAGAAAAATATTTAAATTTATTGTAAATCTAAATGAAAAAGTGATGTTTCTATGATATTAACAAGATATATTTTAAATTTAAAAGTTTTTCTTAAGTTTACTTATAAAAATTATACTCTTTTGTTCATTATTATTATTTACTTATAATCGCTTTTAGTATAACAATTATATTTAAATAATTATTAAATAAATTACACAAAATACAAATAAAACAAAAAATCAATTATAGAAATTGTATGTAAAGGATATAAAAAAATATTTGAAGTTATTACATACTCATAAAAATAATCATTAAACACAAAAATAAATAATAATAAAAAAAACTCGTTATATGCTTTAAAATAATTTCAAGGGTTTTTAATTTGAAGACGATAAATTAATTATTTTCTTAATAAATAATAATTTTACTTTATTTAGGATCAATTTTGTTTCTGACCTAACCAAGTAAATTATTCTATGTTAAATTTTTCCAGTTGCAATTAGTTTTAAATTATCTGTTATTGTTAGGCAGAATAATCAGTTTGAAATGTTTGTAGTCTGTGATTGGTTTTTTTTTATTAGCTATTTATTATTGTAATTTTTTATGGCTAATGACATAGTTAATAAGACATTAATCCAAAGGTTAATTTAAAGTTTCGTTCATAACTAATTTGATTTACCAAGAACATTTAATAAAATGGGCTATATTAATAATCTCAAATTTTCTTATTTAAATTTTATTATAACTATAGGAAAATGTTACAAAATAATACTTATTTTACGTAAACAAAGTATATAAAAAAGTTCTTATGAAATATCTAATAATTTCATGATACAGTTAATAGTATCTATTTCAAAATTAATTTTCTTAAATTCATATAACATTCTTAGGTAATTCACTTTACCAGTTAGATCAACTAAATTTAATGAATTTAATTGAATATCAAAATATTGAATAATTGTTACAATTTTTTGTAAACATTCTAATGATATTGTACAACCGAAATCAATATTTGGTTTTGAAATAAATTCTTTAAGACATTCTTTATAGAGATCGCGCCAATTTTCTATAACTGTTTTAAACTTTTCCATAATTGATCCCAATATTTCTTTTGTAATTAATAAATCATCTTGATTTAATTGTTGATAAGCATTCACAAGTTTCATTTGCCAGACATTTTGACTATTTGGATTTGATTTAATTTGTTCGAGAACCTAAAATAAAAATTGAAAGAAATTTTTAGTTTTAAAAAAATAATAGTATATAAATAGTTTTTCCAACTTACGTTTAAAAGTGATAAATAAATTGGTAAAGCGTGCATTTTATCTTTTGTTAAGCAATTATAAAACAATATTATAAGTAATTGATATTTTTCCATTTCAAATTTATTTTCATTATTATTAGAACTGTTTTGATCTTTAAGATTTAAAAATTTTTCAATGAATTCAACAACTTGTGAATCATTTGAAAATACTAATAATGATTTTGTATCGATTTTCCAGCAACGATATTGTTCGGTTGTTAATGTTTGTGCCAAAAGACTTTTTAAACGATCTGGATCCTCTAAATGAGATAAACAGCCAGCGCGTTTTTTTATATCAATACAATCGCAATTACTTAACACTTTCCTAAAAATTAAGTTGTTAAATAAAAAATTGATTTATTTTTCTATATTTTTTTTAACTTACTCCAACTGATCCCAATTTCTTCCACGTTCAAAGCAAACTGGCCAATAATTTGGATCGTTTACAGTTATACTTTTGAGAGAACTAAGTTCTGGAAGCATACATGGTGCCATTGGTAATTTTTTTATTTCACTACTATTGATTTCAATACACGAAATTTGACATAAACACAATTTTCCTGTATCAATATCTCTGGGCAAGAATAATCTGGGTTCAACAGCAAGAACATATAAATGACGGAATGCTTGAAGATGATATCTGAGTGCAAAAAGTTTTCATTATATTTTGACACATTTTGTTAAAATGTATTAATTGTTATATAATTTACCTATTGTCATTACTATGATTAGGAAATTTAGGAAATAATGCACAAATTAATGCTGCTATCGCTGCTGGTGTTCTAGAAATTGAATAACGTCCAGCACCTAAAAATAAGAACCCTAATGCCATATGAATTCCCATTTGGGAACCGTATGTAACTTGTGAATGAGTTGTTCCAATTCTTGAACGCAAGAATCTAATAATTCGTAAAATTTCTAAATTTCCGGTACCAGCAAAAATTAATGACAATGAAATCACAACCAATATCAAACTACTTTCAACTGTTGCTTTGCCAGCAAATTCACCAACATATTGTCCTGTCCATGATAAAATTAATTTTATTGTTTTCCGTAATGCCTTGAAAGCTACTGGATTTTCTGTTCCAGCATATTTAAGACCAATACAAAATGCTGCTCCGGCAATTATATTACAATATGCTTGTCTAAAAATTAAAATAATTGTAATTCTTTTTTGCCATTTATATAAAAAAATTTTTTAATTTACGCATTAGCTTCATGATCAATATCATTCCCATTATTTTCTGGACCACGTTTCAAATCAAATTCTAATTTTGAAGGAAACTGATCAAAAAGCCATTCATAATCTGGTTTTATATCATTCCAAAGTATCAAACCTAAAAAAATCTCTTGTTATTTATGATATTTTATATAATTTTCGTTTGTTCGGAAAAAACCTTTCGATATAATTCGTAATAAAAGTAAATCAGGTCGTATTAAATCAAGTAAATAACTTGTGTCTGGTGGCATCATCCATTGAGCAACTGCTTTATTACCAGTATTAAAAAACATTAAACCTAAAGCTAAAGTGGCACCCGGTGCTGTAACATCAATATTAACAGTATCACCTTCTCGAACTTGAAATGATGATAATTTATATTTTTCTTTTTGTGAACCTGAAACGAATTTTGGGTTTTATTCTGGTGATACATTAAAACAAATCTATTTTTTTACCTGCTAAAGGACGTTTGTTCCCTCCAACCATATAATAATGTAATGTATCTGGTAATTGTAAATCTCGAAGGCCTGCTGGAGATTCACCTTGTCCCAAAGTAACCAAACCTAAAGCTAAACCTGCTGTTAAAGCATATGATTCTCTTTCCACACTATTCTCCATTTCTGGGCCAGGCGGGCGACCTAATAATAATGCAAATTTTATTAACATTTTTAATGTTAACAATTTTTTTTATAAAATTTTTACCAATTTCCTGAAGTAAAACTTCTGCTATATGTCGTTTGGCTGTGCCTTGGTATATTAAACCTATTCCCATTAAAGAAGCAACTTGTATATTTTGTGGTATGTCTAATTCTAATGCGGTTGCTGGTAAAAGAGCTTCAATATGAACACTTAATAGTTTTGTTGTAGTATTATCCATAGTTCCTATATAGACAAATTACATTTTTATCTTATTGTTACGAAAAATGATTTTGAAAATATACTACAAACCTCTGTGTGTTCCTGCTATACCCAATAATAAACCAACACTTGTCATTTCATCACATTTAACCAAATATTCATATACACTCATAAATGATAAATTTTTTAAATGACCATTCAAACCCAATGCCATTAAAAAACCAGCATGTTCGGTGGGTACTTCAGTTGGGTTTTTTGGTTTATTATAAACAATCCACGTTGAATCAATATCTTTAGCATTGGGCGATATTTTCAAACCAGCAGCAACTCCATTATGAAATGTTGGCCACAGACTCATATTTGGAGGAAATTCAATTTGTTGCATTTCAATTGTAGCTCCTTTAATTGGTTCCTTACCAGATAAACATAATTTTGGTATTGGCATTGATTCAGTCGGTGCTGGTAAAGATGTACGTAACGTAAACATACCACGTCCCATTGGTAAAGTCATTGTTCGGGTACACAACGCATATAATTGTTTTTCTTGTTCTTCAATAAATTCGTGATCTGAAACACCTGGTGATTGTGTAATATCAATTAAAACTGGTTCCGAACTATTTAATAATCGTCTAACTTCTTTAGTTCGTAAATCATCAGGAAATCGTAAACTTAAAAGCTTTGTGTCAATATTTTCCATACCATCTTCATCATTAGATGTCACTTCGGATTTTGTTAGTATAGTAGGATTTGCATTATTCGGTGATAAAGAATGTTCTTTTCTTAAATTTGATTTATTTGCGATTGATGAATTTTCAGTACGTGTGTGTGCAACTAATTCAGGACGTAAAAGTAATTCATAAGCACGTGATGAACAGCCAATCGGAGGCGAAAGACGACAATGTTCGAGAGCTTCAGCAATTATAAAATTAATAGCAGATGGTAAACGTTCAATATCTTTTCTTGTCAAATCTAAATAGAAAATAATTTTACTTCAATCATCAAAATTTAAAAAATGAAAAAAACTGTTACCCATATTAATTAACATTTGAATAATTTGAACATATCGTGTTACATTAGCAGAAATTAATCTTTTTGGCATTTTTGAAATATTTGCTGATGGTGTACCCTGGAATTCAATATTTGTTATCCAATTTTTAATTTTCGAATGACCGTGGAAATTAACTGACATAAGCTATAAATAAAAATTTTAAATTTGTATAATTATTTGTCTATTAATAAAAAACTTACTTGCAAAACGTTTCTGCTCATTGTATTCACATTCAATATACAAGAATATTTAATTATTTCCCGTCCTTTCATTATATCTAAAATTTGTCGATATATATTTGGTACTGGTTCTAGTAAAAGCTGTTTATTTTGCATTTTTTGACCATCTTCTTCCGTAAAGAAATTTTTCGTACGAGTTAAATTTTTCAAATACGGAAAATCCAAAAAATAATGTAAACAATAAAAATTTAATTGCATATCAGTTGCCAATTGATATAAAAACTGAGAGGAAAAATAGGAATTATTTTAGCAAAATTTAAAAACTGTAGACAAACCTCAGCTAAATAACTTAAATTACTAGTTAATGTAGTATCTAATTTAATTTCTTCATACAACAAATGTAATGTGTAAAATACAACAGGAATTTGTGAAAATAATGGTGCACCATAATCGTTATGTTGAATTGGATTTGAATTATTTGAATTTTCTTGACTTTTTGAATACAATATCGAAATTAAATAATCCCAATCAGAATCATTACCACAAATACTATCATCACTTTCATCTTTCCGACGTTTTTTTGGTTCTTCACAAGTGGAATTATTCGTATTATATTCATTTGAGGAAATTGATCGGCCAAGAAGTTCTTAAAGGTATTTATTTAAATATAATGTATATAATTAATTAAAAAGTATAATTATTAAAATTTACCAGAAAGAACATTTTTGAAAGTCTCCCATTCTTGTTCAATACTAAAATCTTGTGATCCTGGTGCATTTCTGGCACTGTACCATTTAATAAGCAATTGTAATGATAAATCTTTTTTAAGAACTTGACGCAATGCATGAATACATTTTGTTATAAAATGATTATCATTAAGCAATGGTAATGTAATTCGAAACATTTTTTCACATGGATAAACTAATGTTAATCTATTTCCAGCTGGATCTCGTAGACTATGACATCCAATTTGGTTATTCCTGTAGATTACAAATAGTTTTATTGCTGAAAAATTTAAAATTGGTAATAAAACAAAATGTGCACCTATTTGAAAATTGAGGTTGTAGCGGATGTACTGGCGACAATAAGTGTAACTCTTCATCAAACTGTGTTTCATTTTGATGTACAACAGTTGGTAATAAACTACTTCGTCTATTTAAATATATGTAAATAGAGTTAAATTTTATTTCATATTTGTATAAACATAAAAATAACAGTACAAATGTAGTAGTTATTTGCCAATATTCTGTTTTTCACTGTCGGCAAAAAAAATCACCTTGGAAAATTTGGAGTTAGTAAATTATGTAAATTTGGTGTACCAATACTTGGTAAAACTCCTCCTGATAAATGAACCTTGGAAACTAAGTTTGGACCAGTATATAAAATCAAAACTCCACTTTGATCTAGCACAGCAATCATTTTCATTTCCTAAAAATAAATAATATTAATTCAATGAAAGATTTACAAACAAAACAAATTAAAATTAACATTTAATACAACAGCATCTTTAGCTGGTATAGTAGAAATCATTCCAAATATTTGTGTACACGGTGAATTCGTTTTTTCTAATCTGGCCAAATGTAATTTCGCCGAACGGGGCAATAAAAAACATAAATAAATTTGACCAATTAAATCAGTATGCATAAAAGCAGTTGATGCCACTTCACAAAAATCTCTAAAAACAATATTCGTGTTTTTAAAATCTGTATTAACCATTCAAATAAAATTTACTTTCCAATTAAACTTTCTGTCCAAATATGCTCCAAACAATATTCCGGGACAATTGGTTTAGATGGTTGTGTTTGTCCAATTTTCCTAATATCTTGTATTGACGAATGCCCGACACTTATTGATGACTGAAGTCTTGCCATTGGCGATTGATTAGATCGACTAAAAATTAATTTTTAGATTTAAATATTTCTTCGTATCATATTCTTAATGTTATTATATTTTACTTTAAATTACTATTGGAACTTTGAAATGAACGTGAATTTCCTGTTGTAAATAATATTTTCCCAATGGGTGAAATATGTGAAGGATTACTTAAATTATTTCGAGGTAACATGCCAGGACCATTTTTAACTAATCCTACAAAATTTATTCAGTAATATTATTTGTACTTAAAAGTTTATTGTTACCTGATAATTTTGGTGAATTATGTGCGAAACTACTACCTGGTCTATTCGAATTTATAAATGCACTGGCCATGCTATCGTTGACACCTATCATTTTTTAATAAAACAATAATGATATTAATTTATATATAAATATATACTTACAACCAACAAATTGAATTTCATCTTCTGTTGCTTTACGTAATTTCGCAACAAAATGTTTACCAATTTTATTATCAAATAATAATATTAAATCATTTTCGGCGGTAGAAAATAAAATACGAAAATCAGCTTCAGTTAAATAGCCAATTTGACCATTTGCTGATTTATTTATTATTGGACACATTTCATCTAATGGATGTGATAATGAAAAAAATCGCGGCATTGATATTAAATGTGTTTGAATTATAGCATTAGATGCTTCCTTTTCTAATATTATACCATATTTTGTTTGCCAAACATTTGATATAGGAAATTCTAGATTTGTTAAATAGTCCTCGCCATTATTACAATATACACGAATACATGTAGAATCTATTAAGCATACAGAGGATAATTTGTCATCTGTAGAATTCTTTAGCTTTTCTTTTCTATTGGAATTATGCAGTGACGACAATGAAAATACAAAATTATCATGACAAAAAAATGCAAATTTTATTTTTGTGTCACAGGTGAAGCAAATTCTTGGCAAAATATTTCCATCTCCCCCAATACCTATAATATAGTTATTAAAAAACAAAATTATATGCATACCTTAAAAAATATTATTTTTTAATTTATCTCTACCTTTCGTCCAAACTGCTGTATTTCCTTTTACGTAAATTTCTTCCTCAGAATTAGTGTAGTAATCTGTCATATAAGTTGGACTTCCAGATCTACTTAAATTTTTTTGTTTTTGTGGATAATTTGCGCTTAATTTCTTATTACTTTCTTTAAATTTTTCATAAATTCCACGTACAGACCAAAATTCCTTATAATTTTCATCAGATGAGATATTAACATTTTGCATACGATGTAGTAACATATGCTCGCTTGGTATATTTAATTGTTGTTTTATTATTTGGGGCCCCGGGTGCTCATCTACCGCCTGGCGGCCCCGAGGAATAAATTCCTGAAGATAATAATAGGTAACAGCATTAAAATTTAGGCAATGCAAACAACCTACTGCTTTTATGACTAAACTAAATAAAATCACTTATTTACCAGAGGCTCTGAGGCGGCAATCATAACTTCACTAGTTTCATCCAGATTTGCAAAAAAAACAAAGATTTTAATTTTAAGGAAGTTTGTATTCGTTATTCGTTGGTTCAGTGACAGTGAACACACCGGCAGTTAGTTGTACAGGAATACTAGCCAAGCCAGCGCTTTTTCTTTATCGCTTCAAAAATGTAGATCGTGTTGCCATACACGATGAATTGTATAATAACCCTTTTAATCTAAACAACATAATATCCTCGTTGAATCACTTGCGAAAAATACCCCCGACGATGTAATCATTGTTCGATAGAGAAAAGATTAATATAATATTAAAAGGATTGAAATTAAAAACGATTCGTTTCAGGTATTTTTTTTATGAAGCAATATAATTTTAGTAGTTATAGTTATGTTTTCAAAATTTTTTAAAAATTCAAATATATCAATCAATTCATCAAATAATTTTTTATTTTGTCAAATAATTTTCTTTTCAACAATACTTTTTAACTACTACTCGTTTTTTATTTCAATCCTTTTAACATTGTATTAATATTATTTTGGAATGATTCCACAGTTACAAGATATTGAGAAACACTTCACTTTTATTCCTTGTTTTTACATCATTTACGATTCGTTTAGTCGGACATCGTTTTTAGTTATCAGGGAACATTAATTTCCTATTATGTTCTCAGGGATAGTGAATCTCTGTCAGTGGTTTTTTGGCGCGTTAAACTGTACTGTCAGTAATTTTTTCTCCTTCTTTTTTTTGCAAAATTATTAAAATATATCGGAAATAAATCGTTTTTATTATATAAACCGTATTCATATAATTCATAATAAAAATATGATTTAATTAGTGAATTTGTTTGATATGATTTGTAATAATCGGCAATAATTTATGCTGCATGAAATTTCGGAAAAAAACTATACAAGGGTTTTTACATTTTAAACCTCTTCTTTTTTTATTGTATTTATAACTTTTTTTTAAATGAATGACGAAAGATGTATTTTTAATTTATTTCGGTTGTATGTTTTGTGGTAATTTGAAAATTTCTAGTTTAAAATATGAAAGCTGAATGGTTATAAATATTATAATAATAAATATTTAGTAATTAACTGTTTGTGCTTTGGAGTATGCCATTTTAAGGATTAGGAGGACATATTATCCGGTTATTCTTTATAGAACATCAGAGGTGAGTAAAAATTTTGTTTTCTTTTAAAATATGTAAGGACAAATAATTTTTTTTACAAAGGAATGGAGTTTACATTTCATTTTAATAGTAATTTACATTCAATTATTAATTCCTTGCGGTGGAGATTTTTAAAAATAAAATAATTCTTTATATTAATTTTTTTATTTATTATGAAGATACATAATTGAAGAGCTCAACGGAGAAAATTAGATTTTTGTAAAATCGGATATTATTACAAGTACGAAGATTTTAAATGTATACTAAAATAAGATTGATTTTTAAATATGCTTATTAAAATTTTTCGCAAACGTTTAACTTCGTATTATTAGTTTTTTAAAACAACAAAACTTAAGTATATTAAACAAATTAAGATTCAAACCAGAACTTTTACTCAAAATGCAAGTGTAACTTAACATATTCATCCACTAAGTTATACAATTACATTTTGAATTTTTAGAAAGTTCTACTTTCATGCCTGCACCCAAGGTTTTACATTAATACATTTAATTTTTCCATTTATTTTTATTATTTTGTCAAACTTCACGCGCCAAAACACTATAATTTAATTCAATCTCAATAAAACAAATAAAACTTCTTTTTAAAATATATTTATATAATAGATGTATACAAACTTTACAATATTTAGCACAATATTTGTTGCCATATCAAGAGTATATTTATATATAAAGGATTGAGGTTATGTATATGATTAATTTTTCCGTAATAACTAAGTTCATTACTTATTATAAAATTCTAAGTGATATTTTCAACTTTCTACACTATAGGAAATTCGTTTCTTAAACTTAAGCCAAATATACTAATTTTTGCAAACTATTTCAAAGCAATGACTAGCTAATACACTTATTAATTAAATTTTCAAATATTTTTTGAGTATTTTAGTTTCTTAAACAACAAAAAAAAATTCTTAAGAGACAAATTAAGATTAAAAGAAAATAATATTCATATAATTCATTGGTCATATTTCTTTAAGCACACAATTTTATAATTAATAATTGGATATTTTAGCTGAACTTCGGAAAATTAAAAAAATCATTTAAATATAATTAACTTCTAAGATAACTAAAATAGATATAAAAAATATATTTTTTGGTATAATTAAATGGGAATTCTGTTATATTCTGTGGGTAAAGTTAGACATAATTATAAATACAATTTTCGGTGATGACCGTCAGATATTATTTATTCTTATTTTATATTTGAGTTGGTTTTTATATTTGGTTTAAGTTGTCGTATTTCTGGGAACAATTCAATCATTAATATTTCAATAAATTCCTAAAAAATAATAATTAAAAAACATTCTTCAAAAATATAAATAAACTAACTACTTACGTAAAGCAATTGTTTATTAAAAATATTATTTTGTAAAGCTTCAAAAACTTTCATAGTCCCATGCTTTGTAGTTTGTGCGCCAATTAAATTACTAAAAACTTCTGGAATGTTATCTACTAATAATGCTTTAGCAGCGTTTGTTGTCATTTCTTTCATATCATCAGAACGCACTGGATAATTTGATGATAACACACCACCAGGCCAAAAGGATTTTAATGTTGTTGATGCATAATAATGCAACATTGATTCTTCAAATAAATAGGAAATAGAATCACGAATTTGCCTTTAAAAAAAATTAAGTTTAGTACATTTTATTCCAAATGTTGTATTAATGAACCTGTTAATAGTTCTTCCGTATGTTATTTGCACAAATGATATTAAACTTTTACGGATCCATTTAAATACACCACCCATATCAAAAATTTCCCCCATGAGTGCGTATAATGGCTCAGCAATTGAATCTTTACTATCAATTTCGGTATGAAGCTTAGAATCGGTTTCATTAACTGATCCTTGTAAATACATTGATATGTCATCATCTTCTCGGTTACTCGTTAAACCCCAAAATGGATCAACTTTATTTATATCTGAATCGGTTTTGAATAATGTTGATAATGAGAATTTTGATTTTTTAGGCGATGGTGTTGATTGTTTTAAATGTTCCGACGATGGACTGAGAAAAGTATAAATAACTTCACTTTGGTTTAAGTGATCATTTTCTAAAATAAACTAAAAAAATATATAATAATTTAACTTAAAAATTGTGAATAGAGAAAATTTACATTTAAATATTTTTGTATTTGTCCTTTGGCTTTTTCAAGTGCATTTTTATCAGATTTTAAAAAAAACATTTTAAATGTTGTTGGTAAGTCAAATGATTTTAATTCGTGGCATAATGGCCGTAGTTTACGGTGAATTTCCTAAAAAATAAAATAATTTTTAAAAAATTTATTTTGATCTTAATTTTAAAATTAAACTTTACATGAAATTGTGTTAATGAACGCAGAACTACCCAACCACTTGAGATGTTATCAGTATCTGGTGTTCCTACTTTGTGTCCATTCATTGCATTAATATCTTCATCAACATGAACTAAAATCATAAATTGAGGTATTTCTTTGTCATCTGAAAGCTAAGTAATAAGATTATGTATTTTTGTACAAAAAAAAATTTCATAGTAATTAATACATCAACACTTTGTATATCTGCTTTCCACTTCCCCAAATGTTCACTCCAAACTTCTGTACGCAATAAATGTGCTTCAATTTGTCGTTTCTCACCGCGCAGCCATTCCACTTCTTTTTCTAATATTGATAAAACTTTTGATTCTGGTTTTACTGATGATTTGAGAGCATCCAATGCTTGATTTTTATTATCTAATCTTTCTTGAATTTGCTCCAATTTATTTTTAGCATATGTTGAATGATTTGTGAAGTCCATATCAGAATCTAAATTATTTCCACTTAATTCATCTTGATTTTCATTAATTGTTGGTAAACTTAATGTAATATCTTTAAAATCATCAGATGTTAGCGAATCCTTAAGTAAAACAAATTGATCGCTTGATAAAAATGATGGATAATATTTGTCTTCTAATGTTTTAAGTACATTTTTTTGTATGTCATAAAATACATCTGGTCCATTATCACCTAATAAAAAAGTTTCAATTTTTTTTCGATCAGTCTTATCAATTTTGATTTCGGGCATTGGTACACGTATATATGTATAAAATATTTCAGCACCAAATTGATGCCATGATGATTTTGGTGAATGTTTAAGTTCTTCAACTGCTGAATAATAACCAACTAAAGCACTTGCTTTTAATGGTTCTAAGAATAGAGTTAAAAATCGTCGGCCGATAACTGTTGATAAAATATCAAGTAGTGATAAATTCTAAAAGAAAAGTTCAAATAAAAATATAATTCTTAATATTTATATGAAATTGTAATAACCAAATCATTTGTAAAATGTCCCTCCCAACCAAATTTCATTAAATTCTTTTCGCATTGATTTTTTGCAAATGTTAATTGCTGTATGTAACGTTTTAAACGTTGTACAGCTGATTGTTCTGATTTTGATAAACAATTATCGTCAGTGTCCGGATCCAAACCTATATTAAATATGTTAAATATGAAATTTTAATGATATTATTTTTTTATTTTCACCTTTAGCTCTTTGTATATTTTGCATAGTTGTAGCGTGCATTAAATCATTAATAATACTAGTGCGTATTAATACAAGTTCTTCTTTATTATTTGCATTATTTATAATTTTTAATATTTCTTCAAAACTTGCTGCATATTCGTAACTTCTTTTATAAATAGCAGCTGCAGCTAATCGTGTTTCAATATTTTGTACAATTTTTTGGTTTATATAATCTGGTGCAGTAATCATTTTGATAAGCGGAAAAAATACTATATAGAAAAAGCAGAATGCCAAACAAACAATTTAAAATAAATAATTGTATAAATTTAATAAGCATTTAATTACTTTTATAGGAAAGGGTTTCGCTTAGTAAGATTTTAAGCGGTGATAGTGAATATCCTCGCGGTAATAAAAATATGATAATAATTTCACTTAATTTACGTAAAAATTCTAATTCTCGGTCTTCAGTTACTAAATAGGAATGTGTTGAAAATACTGGCGTAGTACCTGTTTCAGCTCTAAATATAATAAAAAAAATGATTATATTACATTAAAACCTTTCTGTAATAAATATTTCCTTTTATGCATATCCTAAACTTACGCTCTTGTTCCAGTTATTCGTATTTTTTCTAGATGTACAGTAATTCGATTTACCATATCAACAGCAATTATTTTAGCTGCATCAATTTTAATTGCACGTTCACGTAATTTTATTATACCATTCCACATATCCTCTCGAAGAACATCTGTTAAATTTTTTGGTTTTGTAACAACATGGCTAAAATAAATAAAATAATAATATATTCCAATAATTTAAAAATTATAATATATTATAATGTTTAAACTATTCAATCATTACCCCAGCCACGGTGAAATGAAATCCCTTAAAGTATATTCAATAATTTGCAACATTTGCAAATCAACAGTACGCCCAAATATTAGTGGTAAATTGCAAGGACTAATTGGATTTGGTGAATCAAAAATATGTGATCTAAAAGCATAAAAAAAATTATGAATAGCAAGGTTTCTTAAATAAACTTGAGAATTCAAAGTTCAATAATAATGAAAATCAATATTCACTTACTTAGTTGCATTATATAAAATATTTAGTGGTTGATGATTAATTTGGGGTGGTGGTTTTGATGAAACAATATATTGAATATAAATTGTTCCAGTAATAGCTGTAAAAATAGTATTTGGATTTTATGAAATACACATTAATTTATTTTTGAGTTTGATAAAAAATAATGTAATACTGGTTATTGCACTGATCTTATTGATTATTTTTGTATAGTGATTATAATTCTTTCTTAGTAAAATAAAACACAAAATCACTTACCTCCACAAATCAAAATAATTGAATATAACGCAAATAAAAATATGTAGAAAAACGTTGGATAATAATAAATAATTGCAATTAAGGCTGTAAAACTGCCGCCAAGCCAATAAGTTAAATTCATTTTCTTTCCTTTACTTTTTTACATTTACAGATATTACAATTTTAATTTTATGTCTTTTAAAAATTACAACATAGCTTAGATCACTTCTTTAATTACATTTTAGAAATTTTTTAATGCCCCTGCACTAAATAAAAATTGTTTTACAAAATGTTCTAATAAAACAAATTTTTATGAAGGCGATTGACAGAAATTATTACAACAAATTGTTGATTTTGCCAGACGAAGTTTTTGTTTTATTTGGTTGGCAGGGCTGACAAAATTATTTTATTTTAAGGACTGATTAAAATTTTTAAATTTAATTTAATAAACAGTAGGATTAAATGAAAATAAGTCGTTTATTTTGAATAAATACTAATAACTACAAATTTAAATCTAACACAACTTTTAATATATAATAATTTAAATTTCTATTTTTCCAATCACCAGTAAATAAAAAATGTGCAGCAAGAAAATGATAATTTGAGTAAACATTTGCATTTCGGGTTTCATTCCTGAATAGGGTGCCCCGGCTGACAACTAAATCGGCTTAGTAAATTGCTTAGCCGATATGATGATACTGCGGCTGTGGGGTATCACTATACAAAATCGCGATAAGGCGCCTAAGTAGTATTGTAGTTTAAAAAATTAAATATTTTAAGTAATATTTTAATGGTTTTGATTCTATTTTTATTATCAAATTGAATATATTATAAAATTTATCAAATTTTAATAAATTTGATAGTATTTTATTATATTTACTCAATAGCATGTAATGTTATTCTCATTAATTGTATCTATATAGTGTTAAAATTAATATAACATATTAATGTTTTTCGATTAATATCTTTATAAAAATAAGGTTATTTTGTACCCAACCCTACAATTCGTCTCACGCAAATTGAATATAAAATCTACACCCTTGCAACAATATCTGATTTTAGAAAAATGGCACTTAACCCATTTATTCTCTTACCTCTTCAATTAGTCAAATAACACCTTTGGCGCCGAGAAAGACGCCGAATAACCGGCTGAGCCGCGGCACCCTATTCTAGAGTTTTACCTAAACGTCAAATTTTTATTCCATATGTTTGTCAATTGTGTGGAATTTGAATACTAGTGGACAGCCAATTTATAAGAATAATAAGTGCCGGTACTCACTGTTTTGTTTTTAATTTCATCAGTTTATAAAATTTAAATATTAAATTGTAAAATGGCTGAAAATTCAGATTGGGCTAAGAAAGCAGAAGATCAGGAAATTTCAAATTTGGTTGATAAAATCGACTTAGAAAAGAAAGATGAGAATGAATCAACGACCAAAGAAGTTAAAGAAAGTGATAAAACTGATGGTGCAGCTATATCTACAACTTCAACAGCTGGAACAAGTAGTACTGATGACCAGCAACAAAGGGGAGATTATGAAAATTTAGCGGATACAAGTTTACTTATGAAAATTATACGAAAAGGTTTAGTAGAAACGAAATTAGATTTAGAAATTCAAAGAAAAGACCCAACATCACCCCTATATTCGGTAAAAACATTTGAAGCATTACATTTAAAACCGGATTTATTAAAAGGTGTTTATGCTATGGGATTTAATACACCATCAAAAATTCAAGAAACCGCTTTACCAACACTTTTAGCTGATCCACCACAAAATATGATTGCTCAAAGTCAATCAGGTACCGGTAAAACTGCTGCTTTTGTATTAGCAATGTTAAGTCGTGTAGATACAACTAATAACTATCCACAAGTGGTTTGTTTATCGCCAACATATGAATTAGCAATTCAAACTGGAGAAGTTGCAGCTAGAATGGCACAATTTTGTCCTGATATTAAATTAAAATTTGCAGTACGTGGTGAAGAAATATCACAAGGTACTAAATTAACTGAACATATTATTATTGGAACGCCAGGTAAAATAATGGATTGGGGTTTGAAGTTCCGTGCATTTGATTTGAAAAAGATTCGTGTATTTGTATTGGATGAAGCTGATGTTATGATTGCGACTCAAGGCCATCATGATCAATGTATTCGCATTCATAAGCAACTAACAAAAAACACGTGTCAAATGATGTTCTTTTCAGCTACGTATGAAAAAGAAGTAATGGATTTTGCGCAATATATTGTACCAAATCCAATTATTATACGCTTAAAACGTGAACAAGAATCTTTAGATAATATTAAACAATATTATGTTAAATGTAAAAATCAAGATGAAAAATATTCAGCAATACAAAATATTTATGGTGGAATAACTGTTGGACAAGCTATAATATTTTGTCATACACGTAAAACAGCTGGTTGGTTAGCTGGTAAAATGTCATCGGATGGTCATTCTGTTGCGGTATTATCTGGTGATTTAACTGTTGAGCAACGTTTAGCTGTTTTAGATCGTTTTCGAGCTGGTTTAGAAAAAGTATTAATAACAACAAATGTTTTATCACGTGGTATTGATGTTGAACAAGTAACCATTGTTGTTAATTTTGATTTACCAATGGATGGTAATGGTAAAGCTGATTGTGAAACTTATCTACATAGAATTGGTCGAACTGGTCGATTTGGTAAAAATGGTATTGCTATTAATTTAGTTGATACAGAAAAATCAATGAATATTTGTCGTACTATAGAGAATCATTTTCAAAAAAAAATTAACTTATTGGATGCTGAAAATTCAGATGAAATTGAAAAAATTGGTACTTAAAATTATGTCATTAAGAAATGTATTTGTGTTATGTTATATTGATATTATGTATAGTTTCTGAATTAGCATTTTAAAAATTTAAGTTTTTTAATACATATATTTTTTTTTAATAAATTGATGCGCTTCAAAATAATCGTATAATTTCAGCTATGTCTGTCATTATAAAAATAATTGTAGACAGAAAAACATTTTCCAAATAAAATTAAGAATAACTTAACAGGCATTTGCCATTTAAAAATATGTGTTTAATTTTTAAATCAACGATTACTAGTAGTTTGCTCAATATCGCGAACTGTAATTTCTTTTCAAAAAAGTTGAAATTAAAGTAAAGAATATGAAATATAATTCGCGTATTGGCAAGAAACAAAAATTTTCTTTGTATTAAAAGTTTTTTGAAAAATATTTTCGAGAAATTTTGTACGTTTTTGGCAGAACATTATGTTCGTTATATAGTTCATAACCATTTCATAAATTAATAATTTTTTATGCATTTTAACCCAGTTTTATGTTTCAAAAGATTGAAAACAAATAATTCAAAAGGGATCGAGGAAAATTTGAATTTTAAAACCAAATACTTTAAATTTTCTGGTTTGTTTCGTAATTCGAATATTTTCGTAATTAATTTTCTATTCACAATTTTAGAGAAATTAAACTCTGCTTTATACACGACATTTCTAAATTCGGGGAAGAAAAGATAAAACTTTAGTATTTAATCCAAAAAAAAAAAAAAAATTTGCCAACTATTAAAAAGAATATTCAAAAATATGTATTTGCAGCTACTAAAAAGAAACCGCAAATAAGTAATTTCTTTTCTCAAGTATATCGTAATCATTAAATGAAAACAAAACCTTGTAGGTACTTTAAAATATTTTTTTTTTTAATTTCTAATATAAAAAATTTAAATTTATAAATCAGAATCTATACCAGCATCAAGGAAATCATGTAAAACTAAATTAGCTTTTTTAGGCAATAATTTCTGAAAACTCTCTAAATACAGAAAGCTTTTTGGTACTGAACATTCCTCAATTCCACGTCTTTGTGATCGAATAATTGTATCAGCAGCCTCTTCAGGTGTAACTAATCCCATAATTTTTGGAAAACGTATACGAGGTTTTTTACAAAGTCCAGTATCAACCATATATGGGTATATTGTAGTTAATTTTATCTATAGTATATAATTAAAATATATTAATTTTATTCAAATAATTGTAATATTTTTTTTTCTTAAATATTACATTTGATAAATCTCTAGTATCTGTTCTAAGTTCTTCACCTAGTGATTGCATAATACCACGTACTGCATATTTTGTACCACAATATGGCACTAAATTTCTTATGCCAAATAAACCAGCACAAGATGATAATGCTACTATATTACCTTTTCTCTTATCAATCATATCTGGTAAGAAACATTGAATTAACTATCAATGGAGAATTGAAAATTTTTTTATATAAACAATTTCTTTTCTTTTTTTCTAAAAATATAATTCTTACCCAAAAATGTGCTATAACATTTATTTCAAACATATTTCTTATTTCAGTTTCTGTATGTTGAACTAATGGATGACATGGCATAATACCAGCATTATTAATTAATATACTAACATCACCAATATCCTTTTTAACTTTTTCAGCTACTTCTAAAATATTTTCTCGGTTCATTACATCACAACTAAAAAAAAAAATTAAAATAAAGAAAATGTTGAGTTTTTATTCAAATTAAGTTAAATTTTTTTTTATGAAATTAATTCTAGGACAAAGAATTATACTCTTCTACAAAATATTGTTACAAGAGCTTTCAAATTATCGACATTTAATATTAAATAATTT
Source organism: Empis livida (assembly GCA_963932195.1). NCBI lineage: Eukaryota > Metazoa > Arthropoda > Insecta > Diptera > Empididae > Empis > Empis livida. The sequence continues at coordinate 34,010,205 of OZ010648.1, forward strand.
AATTTAAAATTCGAACTTACATATAATGATATGCTTTTCCCCCTTCATTCTTAATTTGTTCTACAGTTTCTAAATTTCCCTTTTCATTAATATCCCAACATACAACTTTAGCACCAAGTCGTCCATATTTTAATGCAGTTACTTTACCAATACCATGAGCTGTACCAGTTATCTACAAAAAAAAAATATCATAAAATTCGTTTCTTTTCTAAAAAAATCTGATGTGAGGATGTAGCTACCACAAAAACCGACCATTAATTGCTACAAAATATTATCTAACAGAACAATTATTATTTAAATATTACGGACACCATATATTTATAATATCAATGGTTTTTGTTTTCGAAATATTTCTCTGTTTTGAAATAAACCTAAAATACATAAAAGTGGTAAAAGCATACTACCAATTCCGATTTACACCAAAAATTTACCAAATTGAGAAATTCATGTTCGAACCATAAATTTTAACTTTCTTAAAAATTAATTCTACAAAATTTTCTACAGTATCCATATCTAGACCGACAGACAAACCGGACATCATGATAAAAACTGTGCATTTATGTTTTCTAATTAGTAGTTTTCTGTAAAAATTAACTTAATATAATTTTTAATTACCAAAACAATTTCATTTTTAACATCTGCTTCTTCTTGGGTTATGAATAAATTAATTATATGTTCAATTATGTAATACCAAAATTTAATATTAACTAAAACAATATCAATTAATAATATAAATAAATTATACAATCGAACTGTTATATTCCGATCATCATCTTCATTTTGATTTAGTTGATTTCTGTAACAAAAAAAAAAAATGAAAATAGCAAAGAAAATAAAAAAATTGAATTTTTTTAATGTATCTTAAAAATATAAATCTGTATCTTAAAAATATAAATCTAATTTTAGTTAATCTTATAATCTTTATATTATATTTTATGTCAAAGTTTAAAATACAAAAAAGCTCTGAAAAATATCTTTATGTTCCCATTATAATTGTTTATTTATTTAAAAAATTCGAAAAAAATATGTTTAAATTTTTGGTAATATTTTTCCAGTTGCAATAAATTATTATTTTACAAAAATAAATATTTTTGAAAGCTGTAACCTTTGAACTGTTTTTTTTTTCAGAATTATCAGTAGAATAAATGGATAGTATAAATGAATAATGTTTAAATGATTTACCAAAATGTCAATAATTTCATAAAAAATATATTTGGTAATTATTTAATATTTAACAAAACTTAGAAAGAAAACATAAATTGTTTTTATTTAATCTGCAAACAATTATAACAAATAAATAATATTTCAGATTTATTATCTTTGTATTTTGAATTTTGTATCTCAAATAATTTATTCAGTAAGTTATTTAATTTTTTTTTGGAAATAATCTAGCAGCATACATAATAGTAACATTAGTAGTAACATTATCTTGAAATATTTCTTAATTTCCATGTTCTATTAAATATAAACTATATATTGAATTAATTTAACATTAAATAAATAAATTTAGTTTATATTTTCGAAATTAATCATTTTAAAATGAAAGAAATAATTAAGTTCAGGATTTTTTATTTTGCAATAATTAAGTTCAGATTTTTTTTTTGTTGCATATTTCATATACAAAAATAATTAAAACTTGTATAAAGTTAATCCAAATTAATCTTAATTTTATCATAGCTTTTTAGACAAATAACGATAACAAATTAATCATAATTATGTTTTAAATTTGATTATTATGTACTTTGATATTTTTAATAAATGTCTTAAATTAATATTTTTATAATTTTTTTATATTTCCATGAAAATTTAATCTAGAAAAAAAATTTACAAGAAAAAGGAAATATTTTGAATTTAATTTTAATTGTACTTAGTCTAATAATGAAGTCATTACAGACAAATACATAGTTTACTATTTTTAGTAATTTAATTTAATAATTAGTTATAATTATTAAACTGATTAATATGTTTATATTTGTGAAACTAATAAAAAATTAATTTCTAATAATATAAACTTGTTCAATTTTTATAATGCGAATATTGTAAAATAGTTGAAAATTAAATGCTATATTAAAATATTTCATAGATACTAGATAATTTCATAGAATTAATTTCAGATTGAAGTTTAAATAAGTTCAAATTGAGGTCTAAAAATTATTATTTAAACAGGTTTAAATTAATTTTATTTCGTATTCAATATTATTAACAAATTATAGTAAATAATAATAATATTCAAAGTCCACCCAATAAAAAGAAATTAAACAATAATTAATTAATATTAATTATTTTATCATATATGTATATTAATTATAACTTGGTATTTAAGTACCATTTCGAATTCTGTACTTCCAATTTTTTCAGTCTGTTTTTTTTATATTTGTAAATATTATAATGCGAATATTGTAAAATACTTCTGTAAAATTCCGAATATGACTTAAATATCGTTTTTTAAATAATATGTCATAAATTTTACAGGAAACGATCTGATATGATATTTTAATCAATAATAAAAAAAATTGTAATAAAAGATAAAAAAATTAATTATTGTAATCAAACGTAAATATCTATTGTAAAAAAAAGTAATTAATTTAATTTAATGTAAATACATATTATGTTCTTTCAGATTACGTGAATAAAATATTTAATAAAAATGATTATAAACATTTTTTAAAAATTATTATAAATTTTGAACTATAAATTCGTTAAAAACTAGTTAATAATTTTATAAACTTAACATAATATTGCATACAAATTAAATTACTATTTGTAATTTTGTAAAATGGAAAAGTTTATTTTATTTCCAATTTTATTACGCCAAAAACTATATAGATTATGTATATATGTTTATATTGCAATATGTAAAAATTCTCATTTTTAAATTAAATTATTAATTTAAAAATAGATTATTGCATATCATAAATTATAAATTAATATAAATTTTTATGTTACAGAATTTTCTCTGATTCAATTTATAAAACATTAATTGCATTAATTACATTTTTAAAACCTACGTTTTTTATTTTTATAAAATATTTAATTAAAAAGCTCAAAATACATACAATATAATATTTTTAATTTGTTCACAAAAACCAAATTCGCAAATATGTAATAAAAAATATAAACTTTTCAAAATTTTAATTATATTATATTTAATATTTATAACTTACACACGATTAGAAGACATGATGATTTTACATCAAAGTTCTTAACAAGACTGAGAATAGTATTTAAAAATTACAATGATATAATCTAAAATATATAATAAATTATAACAAAACCGAAGATAATCTTAATGTTATCATTTAGTATACAAGCTTTAATATATTTATATTTATATTTATAACAATTATTGATTAAAAATTATTATAAATAAAAAATAATCTAAAAAATTAATTTTATAATCGTTATAAATATACTTTAAACTTATTTCAAGAAAGTTTAATGACAGTTTTTATAATTTTATTCTAAAGAAAATTAAACATTGGGAAATATATCAGCTGGTTAATTGTTTCATATTGTATATATATAGTGAATTAAATGAATATCCAACAGGAGAGACAATATATATTAGTATTAATATTTTATGTACAAATAAAAATTAAATATCGTCACCTTAATTCTTAAATACCAAGTACCATTATAATTATAATCTCACAAATTTTAACTATCAAATTATAAGTCATCTGTTAATAAGAATTTTTTTGGCGTATATCACCTTGGCGCTACAGTAAATGGTATCAAACATCATGTTAAAATTTAGATCAATTAATTTTATATGGATTCTGTACTGTATCATTAATTTCTTTATACTGGTGTAACTTTTAATTGACATAATGTATTTTTAATGTTGTTACACAAACTTTAGAATTTTTCCCATTATTAAATTACTCGTTTAGTTATTTAAAAGCTTATAGATTGTCGCACCTTATTTAATTAATAAGGTGCGACAATCTAGTAATTAATAATTAATTTTTAAATCACACACTTTTATTCATGCAAACATAAATTCCAGAAGCAATTATAAAATATATACACTTTCAAAATTTAAAATATTAAAATTTTTAGCTGTAATGGTACACAAGTACTAAGGTGATGAGGTATAAGTACAATTTTTTGTATATGAAAGCAAAATTAAAATTGTTTTAGTTTCATGTGGTATTTTTATTTTATTATTTACAATGCCATATGCCGGCAATATCTTTCTAATTTACTCTATATATTACATACAATTATTAGACTAACTAACGATTAATGAATAATGTGAATGTGAACTTCATTGAATGTTGGAGTAGAATTTTTATTCTTATCTTTATTTTAAAAAAAATAAAAATATGTATATATTGTTTATTTTATTTTAGTTTTCTAATTAAAGATAAAAAAAACTAAACGAAATTTTAACAAAATCAGTAAAATTTAATCTATTTTTTTATATAAATGACTAATAATATGTTTGTTATTTCTGTATATTTTGTTTGGTTATTAGAAGTTAAATGTTCTAATTTTTATTATTCTAATTTTATATTTACGAGTACATACATATATGTAAAATAATGATAAAATTTTGAACTAAATTTTATTTCAGATTATTTTTCATTGATAACTGCCACTTTGTATAATGAATTTCAAGTTGTTTATTAGTGTAAAAGTAATTTAGATACAAGTATCTTATTAACTAAAAAAAATATATAACTTAAATGAAATTTAATATTGTTGATTGGAAATATAAGATCATTATTGTATTTCAAAAACTTATTAAACCAAAACTTTAATAAAACCCGTACTTAGGAATGTAAATTATTTGAAATAAATTAATATTTTCTATGCTATACTTTATTGATATTAATTTATATTCTATGCTCCTTTAGGGATATCATAATAATCACTAATAATATATATTATCAGAAATTACAAAATATATTACTAATAATGAGTTTGCAAAAATATGTAATTTATTAATTTGAAATTTGCATTTCATCGTGAAATTTATATTAATTACTTGTTTGGAATTATATTTATGATTTTATGATTCAGAAGTTTATCAATAAAAAATATCAATTTGCAAAGTTTTTTTTCTCTAAATGAATGAGAATTAAATATTGCATTTGTATAAATATATATTGAACTAAACATCATTTTACTTCTTATTAATGCATATGTTTTAAATTATTCAAAAAGATTTGAAATATTTGAGTACATAATAAATTATCTAAAGTTTATATTTTGCAATTTTATGACATTGAATAATTTAATGAAAAAAAAATAAAATTGTAATTGATTTTTATGTAAATAAAAATATAATTTTAAAACTTAATTATACTAAATTGGTTCTAGTTTTTAAAATTGTTTTCATAATTTAATTAGAGTTCATAGTAATTAATTTTATCAATTGAGCGTTAAACTTGTTGAGTTAAGTAAATAATGTTGATTGAAAAATTTTCAAATAAACAAAACTGAGTAATATATAAAATTAATATAATTTTTAATTTTAAGGTATATGCACATATTTCCAAATCTACATATATTAGTCAAAAATCGAAGCCTCACTTAAATTTTCTAAATTTTAGACACGAGATTAATTTATTTTCTACTACTCATAAAAAACAAATATAATGCAATTAAAAGTAGAAACTATGAAAGTACTTAGGTAATATATTTTATCAAAATATGTATAATATATATGCAGTATACAAATACTGTAATCTTGTAATTTAATTATCTTATCTGTCAAAAATGCTTAGTAAAAATTTTCTGTATATTTTATCTGTAAGCTTCGTTTATGTATGACCCTTATTTTTTTTTAAAAAAAATGTTTAAAGTTGAAAAGTTATATTTATAAAATGAAAAAAACCTGCATCAAATTAGTTCTCAAATCAATCTGAGTAATAAAAATTTGTAACTTACCCAGATCTGGTAATAATCCTATGCAAACATATTCTTAAGAATTTTTAAAATTAATAATAAAATTCAATTTTAATTTTAGTAAACTTTTTATATTTTATTTTTGCTTAATATTTAATTAATTACAGAATTTCTATATTTAAGGGTTTTACTAATAATATTATAATAAAATATTATAGTAAAGTGGAAAAAAATGAAACTGTAGCCATTTCCGATGGCAGACATTGTCCAAATGCTTCAATTAAAAGTGGTTCTGCGATGACAGTTTTTGAATAATCATCAAAAGAAACCTAAAATTAAATTAATAATTATTTTTTATAATAAAAATCAATTTAATATATAATTAAACTTTTCCATCTTTATCCAGATCAAATTTCTTTAATATTATTTCAACTAAATCTTTAACACCTTCATCTGGATCCTCATCTTGTGGTTGTTTAATTAAACAATTTCTTAATAAAGTAAACATTTCATCCTTTGTTATAAAACCATCAGCATTTAAATCATAAACACGAAAACAAAATGCTGTTTTTTCAGTTACTGTACCACGTAAAAATACTGATAATCCAATTAACCAACCTTCTAAACGTATTGGTAAACCTTCATGAGCTTTATCCCAACTACAAAATATCCTTTCCATTAATATTTCTTCGGTAACAATATCAAATGTACTGTGCAGTAATTCACGAAAAACTATACGATCAATTCCCTTGAATATAATAATAGATTAGTAAGAAAAATTATTAATTGATTAATATTTTGAATTTTTTTGGTACTCCTATATTTTATTTTAGTAAATAAAGATATTTTTTGGTAGAAAAGAAAAATCTTTATGTTCATACTTGGATGAAAAATCTTTATGTTCATACTTGGATGAAGTTTTTTTTTCATAGTTAAAAATCGTTTAAATTGATTCAGATGCTATTAATAAGTTTTATACATACAATGAACCTAAAAGTATGTTTTGTTAAATAATATTTCAAAGATTCATAAATTTGTTTTTAAAAATAATAAATCTTTAAAGTGTAGGAAATAGACTTTTGTTGATCAAGACCTCTAAAGATTTTTTTTATTGTACAAAACTTGTAGGAGATTACAAAGCAATTATAATTGCAATATATGGATTATTTATGCAAATGTACAAGTAATTATGTATTAAGTTTTATAAAATTTATATAAAAGATTTTTTAGATAAATTAATTTTTGAAAATTAAACAATTTTTGTGATTATAGAGCTACAAATTTTATATAATATTAATTATTGTAGAATACTTTTAACAAAAGTATAATTTTTTCATAAAATTTGATCTTAAATTGAATTTACAATATTTGCCAATTTATGTAGCATTATTACTGCTAAATGCAAAAGTAATTTGCAAATAATTTGTAACATTTTATTTTGCCAGATTTATTGTTGGTTGATGAGTAATTTTATTGCATACTGCTGCAAAATAAAAAATGACTACATGAAACAGTAAACTTGAGATTATATAGAATTGAGATCACTATAGTATAGTTCGAAAATTACTAAATAAATAAATGAACAATCATATAAAATTAAATTTTGAATTATTTTAGTATTATTTTACAAAAACGCCCACAATACATGACTAGTTCCACCTATTGTAGAACTTGGTATGTGTCAGAAATTAATTAGATTTAATAAAAGATATAAATATGATGTACTGAAATTAAATAAAAATATTTTTTTTTTCTAAAGTTATTCAATATTTTATTCAATATTTCAATATAAATGAAAAGTTAGATTCCAATTTTCGAGAAAATCTTATTTGATAATATGAATTGCGTCGTTGGAATTCAATTATTAAACTAAATTAGTTTTTTTAGAATATGGAATCTATTTTGTAATAGTTTCCACGATGATTCCTTTATTAAATTTACAGATATTGATTAAATTTGATTTTTACTTGAAGTCATAAATTTAAATTTACATTAAAAATCAAAACTTACTAATAAAATAAATTATTATTGTCAATACACTATTAAATGATAAAGTATTAAATGTCAACTAAGAAAATTTAGACCGGTGAAAATGTCGACCAATAAATGTCGACCAGTACTGACTGAGAAAGGGTCGACTGATCAAATACAGACAAATATTGATAATTAAATGGTTATTAATATAACTTCATATTCCGGGCCCAAAAAAATATGCAAATTTTGAATCGGAATTGTTGAAATAATATTTCCTAAACATGCCGTTTTTGCATGAATTTGGCTTTAATATCTCATTTATTGATGTCTTTAAAATGTTCACCTAATATAATTGAATTAATTCATACGTTCTAATATAATACCTTTCAACGAATTATTTTATTCTCCCATACCACCCATTCCAGCTCTCTGGGTTAATATTGTTGGCAAAAATTATTCTAAAAACGGCCACACTGAGCAAAATGTTAGTTCATAAGAAACCAAATTGGTTTTTCCATTTATGCAATTTTTATTAATAAATTTACATATTTTTTATAAATCGACATCTTACTTTTCTTCACATATTTTAAGGTTTCGAAATTATTATCGAATATACTTTTTATTTATATCAGTTTCCTGGGGAACAATTGGCTGTGACATTTTGATTAAGAAAATACTTTGAAGTATATTTTCTTAATCAGAATTTTCTCAGTCAAAATTATTTCAATTAAAATTTTTTTGGTCACATTTTCTTAGTCGAGATTTTCTAATTTGATATTATAAACTAAACCCTATTAAATGATATTCCAAAATATAATCAATATTTAAGTATATTTATTTATAGGAAATTTAACAGTTTTCTATCAATAATAAAAAAAACCCTTTTAACTAAAAACTTCCTTTTAACTAATGTTAATCAGATATAAGTAAATTTATTGCTAGAAAATATTAAATTTATTCAAATTGTTAAATTTTATTTGTAATAGTAATAAATAATATATATATTTTATTTGAATGGAAGTAAATAAAATTGCTCAATGTTTAACAAATTAACATGTTTGCGTGTTACAAATTATAAATAAATTGCTTAATAACTTATAACTATTTTTTGTATATACCAAAAAAAATTTATAACTTAAACATCAAGTAAAAAATTTAATTTTGTCAGTTTTTTTTTTATAACTTTGAGACTAAAAAGGATACAAAAATTGTTTTTTAATTATTTTGAAATGACATTTTATTTTGAACAGACATATAAAAGTTGAAATTTAATTTGTAAACTGTACAAACTAAAAACTAAATTATGTTCATTGGAGAATTTACAAGAAACGAAATTTATTAGCAGTCAACAAACTGTTCTTTTTTTTATTTCTAACTTATTTGATTTCTAATTTATTTCACATAAAAGTGTTTTTTTTTTGGGAGCATAAATTACTACAAATGAAATTTCTCGTATAATTGGCATTTATTTTCTATAGTAAATGAAATTTTTTACCTTGTATGTTTACAGGCAAATAGAATTTCGGTTGTTTAAAATATATTTATGATACACGTATTTTTTTTCCCTCTTTATATTGAAATATTCAAGTGAAGAAAATAAAACGAAGTGAAGAAAAATAAAATATAAAATGTTATATAAAATATGAATATAGTATGTATTTACAAATTAACCTTTAACTTTAAGTAATATTTAATTATAGCATATAATTTAACTGAGGTGTATAAAAACCAGTATTTACTAAAACATTGTATTACATATTTTGTCATTGAAATATTTCAAGTTAGCAGACTAAAATTATCATTTTAATTAATATTATTTTATATTTTATTAATATTATTCTCAGATAATAGATATTATACAGAATTATATTTATAACAAATATCATAAAATTGCTGAATTAATATGTGTAACATTGGTCATAAAGTAGTAAAATATTTTATTTATATATCAGTTTCTGATATTTTTAGCCAATGCAGATATCTAATACAAGAGGAGATAAATAGATTTTTAGATAAATAAAACTAAAACATTATTCAGTGCATTATAAGTCTACAATTTTAGTATGAAACTTTATTTGAAGCAGTGCTCCGCAATCGGTGTGGCGTGAGATAGTTTTTCGTGTGCCGCCGCACAATGTGTTCAGATAAGAAACAGAACATTTTTATCTAAACTATGAGAAAAATAACAGTACATCACTAACATGATGATTATCATACCATATTAATAGTTTCATGTTTAAACACAGTGTACTAACTTTACTGCTCACACTACGCAGCAGGTGTTTTAATTAATTTTCTTAATTAACAAATTATTGACCAAAACGGCATCTGCTGCATATTTTTGGTAAAATAATATTATATATAATATGATCGGGAACTGTATTATTAGCTTAATTATTTGATTAATATATTTTGGATCCAGGCTATAAGGGTTTATTTTTAAAATTAATTTATTTGCAACATAATTAGCTACATTTTTCATTAAAAATGTAAAAAATATAAATAATTATATTTTATCCCACAAAATTTAATTCAAGAAAAAGTATCTTGCTGAGAAAATGTTATTAATATTATCATCTTCAGCTTTATCTTTGGAAACATATTTTGTAAACAGTAAAAAATATCGTTCCTAGTTTTCAAAATTATTTGGGTTTGTAGTGTGCTGAGAGATTCTATGAGTGCCGTGATGAAATAGATGTTGTTGAGCCCTGATTTGAAGTTATAATGTGTACTATTTTCTTTCTACTTGATATTGAAAGTTTTATATTAGCTTTCAATCAGTTCAAAATAAAATTTTTCTTAATACATATTTAATAGTACATTTTATATTATATAGTATCTTTTTTAAAAAAATAACTATAAAGAAAATATAATTTTTTGAAATTTGATAAAATTTATTTATTCGCGACATGACGTATTTTTTATTTATTATGTCTTTTATTTTTCTTTTCTGATATCTAATAAAAAAAGAAAAGAAAAGAAAATGCATATATGAATTATGAAAAATTATTTTACATATGTCATTCATATTGCATGTCCTGTTTACATAAAATACCATTTTTTTTTTTAAGGTATATAAAAATACAACTGAGCAAATCTATAATAATTTTTATCTTTTGTGCCAGTTTGTTCATTTCACTGTCTAAATATACAGATATGTATGTACATTCTTTTAAAGTACATTTATATGTAAAAGACAAAATAATAAAAAAAATTACTTAAATTAAAAAATAAAATAAGACTTTTAATAATAATAGTCTATATTTCAAAATTTATAGTCTAATATCAAAACAATTTTTATACTACAAATATTAATAAAATATCTGATAATATATTTCACCTTTCGCGACATTATATCGATAAAGATTTGAAATCTAATATACAAATAATTTGTAAATATTTAATGTAATTAATAGAAAACTTTAAATTTATAAGTTTCTTACTGTTAAAAAAGAAATTAATGTAAATTTTGTGCTAAATAAAAAATGTGCTACCAGTAAAATATTTGAAAATTTTTAAAGTAAGCTCAAATTTGTGATAAAATTACGTTATACATTAAATAGATAATTCCATTAATTTGAATTAATTAATGGAAATATTAAAATATTTAAAGTCTACATTTAAAGTACATAATAATGTAATTTTTTAATATTTCTATTAATTATGCTCACAGAATACGAAATTATGTTTACAAATATGAAATATTAAAATCAAAAGTTTTATTTAAGTTCATAAAACTAGAAATTTAAAATATATATAAGATTTTGAATCAATTAAGTCAATAAATTATAATTAAATAAAATGAAAACAAAATCTAATTTCAGTGAAAAATTAAAAAGATTAAAGTGAAAAATGATATGAAATTTTAAGGACATTAAATTTATTTGAAGAATACACCAATATATTTTCTTAAGGACATGAAATAAAATTTATTTATTTCATGTCCTTAAAATTTCATAAATATAATTTAAAATTGAAAGTGGAAAAACTATAAAAGGACATTAAATAAATTAAAAAAATATATCTAATTTATTTCATGTCCTTAAAATTTTATTTTCTTTTAAATTGAAATTATATTTTCTTCAAATTCAATATTTTTTTGTAATAATTTTATTTTTTTATCCCTGAACTGTATTTTCATTTAAAATGTTCACTTTTAAAACTTTTCTTAAATTTTTTTGTAAATAATTTTCGCGCAATATAAATTTTTTTGCTCAAAATAATTCAAATCACTATTGTGATTGTTAATCACTAAAAAATTTAATATAACAAAAAAAAACGAAACTTAAATTTCCTACCTCAACTGTAGCATGTGGTTTTGCTATCACTGCACTCGGTGTATTTGTAATTAATGCTCGAGAAGTATGCTGACAATTTGCAACTAGTTTTTTATAAATCTTACACAAAGCTTCAATTTCCTCTCTAAATTTTAAATATTTAATAATTGCAAATACATTTTTTTTTTGTTTTAGTTAATTCATTAACACTTTTTTTTAAATTAACTCACTTTGAAAATTTTGTACGTTTTTTTAACATTTCCATTGTTTTTGGATTCGGTTTACCAGTTATATCTTCCATTTTTCTAATACGTTTATCGGAATTTTGTTGTTTATCCTTTGAAAGACGATGAACACTAGAAACTCGTCTGCCACTTGCTAAAAACATGGTAACACTTTTTAAAATTATAGTGCCCGTTGTTGGGTCGAATGAAACCGTATTTGGCCTGGCGCCAGCGCCATCAAAACTTTTAGAATTCATGTTTATTTATTTATTATTTTGGTATATGTTGGAATATGTATATATTTCAAGATGTGTTTGTTATTTTGTTTGTTTGCTTGTTGTTTTTTTATTCCAAAATAATTGTAACCAAGGAAGGAGTTTTTACGCCTGAAATTGGTAATTTAATTTTCAATTATCACACTATTATAAGCACTTTTTTTTTATTGATTATCTATGAAAGGTGACGAAATTTATTAAAGGGAATATGAATAAAAATAATAGGATGTAATTTGATAATTAAAGGATTTTTTTTATTATACTATTAAATTTTACACTGTTAAAAATGGCAAATTAGTTTACAGCAAGAAAAATTCAGCTGTGCAATGCTTTGATATTTATGTGTATTCGATTTTTTGTGTTTCGACATTATAGACTTTATGTAAATCTAGATTTAATTAAAACCATATTGCACTTCTGAAATCTTTATGAAAAATTAATGATTAATATATATGTTATAATGTAGCTCTCACTAGTGGTAGATCTGATTAAAGTGTTATTGTTCTTAGTTCCACTCTCTTTTATGTTATCTCTTGTATAATTTTTGATAAGTATTTACTATTGTCTGCGGAACTTTGCCAAAACACGATATCTAAATTTTCTGACATTTTGAAAACTAACTGGTATAAACCAAAGAAAAATTGGTATAATTTTATTTTTTCTGATGCTTGACTTTGCCAAAACCTGACAACTAAATCCTCTACACATATTTTAGATTACAAATTAGCTACAAAACAAAAATTACTAAGAAAATAAAAAATATTGCTCTAATCTTAGTTTTTGAGCATTTCACAAGTATTTTATTATCATAAGAAATTTAAATTTGCTCTGCTGAAAATTTGTAATTAAGGTTTAGCCAAAGTTCCACTGATTTTAAATAATATTTATAAAACGAGTTTGTACCATTGCACTTTATAATATTAGTCTCTAAATAACGTATTTCACGTTATTTAAAGACTGGACCTCTAATTAGCCTAAGCAGTTTGTACCTTTACTTCTTATTACGGTTCTAAAAGCGGATCTATTTTATTTTACTCTTAATTAGGTATTACTTTTTTAAATGAGGGATCAATTTATTGGAATATTTCTTAAGTTGCAGTTTGATTTCGATTGCTTACTAAAGCCATGTAGCTTAAGATATTTTTAGATTTTTTCTAACATTATTACGACAAGATTTTCAGTTTCATAAAATAATCGACAATATTTTCATTTTCATAAAATAATACCCAAAAATTTTGCTTTTATGAGAAATAAAAGTCATTAATAAAGTGAAAATGATAAATATTGAATATCATGACATATAAAATAATTTGATTTTAAAAGTTCTAGTCGATTATTTCTTCAATTAATTAGATTTATCTGTAAAAAAAAATTCAAGAAGTTTTGTAAAAAATATATTGCAGATTATGTCATCAAAATTAATAAAATTTATGCAATTCATGACAGCATTTTACTGAAAAATTTATTGTATGAATATTAGCGAATAATTATAGTTTATAAACTCTAAACCGTGGGTTAACTTTGTAACAAAAATTATTTTTAATTATTAATAATATTAAATAATTTAATTAAAATGTTTAAAGTTCATATATAATAAATAACGAATTAGGTCATAGTAATTTATTCACTAATATTAAAAAAAGCCATAATTTGAAATATTCAACAACCCTAATAATGTAAGAAATTTAATTTTCTATCTGATAATAGACATTTCTTAAAATATGATATTTTCTATCTGATAAAATTACTTAAAATCAGATTAGAATATTTAATTTATTATTGGCTCATTAAAAATTTCTGTTTTTAAATTACTCATAGCACTCAAGCTTCTTTTCTAAATAATATTTACATTATATGTAATTGATTTTACTATAAAATTTTGTAGTTTATGCTGCTCATTCACAATTTACATAAATTACGATATATACATATATGTATAAATTATTTTTCAATTTTAAATCAAATTCAAATTAATTTAATATTTTATTCTGAAAATGACTTTTATTTATTGTTTTTACTATTTGTATTTTACTGCTGTTTTTATGTTTTATCAAATTTCACATGCATAAGACACATATTTTCAAGATCCTTGCACAACATATTCATTACCTGCAACCATAAAATAAGTAGAACTTATTTGTAATTTATGTAAAAGCTTTGCAGTTGTTAAGCATTCCTTAAAACGGGACAATTTATGGATCGAAATAAAAAAAAGGTTCTTTTTATGTTTTATCAAAATTAAGGGGATTGTAGAGATAATCCATTTTGTTTTTTGTAAATTTAATTTAATATAATAATTTAATGCTGTACTAAATAATTTTTATCTATTATGTAAATTTAAATGTATTTCTTTTATTACACAACATTTGATTCATTGGTATCCCAATTGATTCATTGATATCCCATACTAAAATTATATACTTAGGTGTTTCTTTTCTTTTTTTTTACCTTTAAATATAATTTCCACAAAGAAAAAAATGAATCACTTTTTTTAAGCACAATTGTTATTAAAGCTTATATTGAATGCAACTAAACAATTAAAGTTTCAGCAATTAAAGTTTGTTTTGCTTTTGTTTTTAAACAAATTTAAAACTTTTGCACGATAATTTAGATTTATTTCGTCACTCTTTTTAAAGTTTTCAAAAATTGAAATTGGGGAAAAAAAAATATACAATACATTATAAAAAAAAAATAACTATATATAAAGTAAACATATGATTAGGTAAAGTTGCTAGGCAAATTTATGAAAATTATGTTAATTCAATAAAATTTATTGATTTGCCATAAAAACTGTTTGAGCATGGTACAATTTATTATCTAAAAAAAAACTTGTTGAAAATAATTTTCAACAGAAAGAATCAATTTTCTATTCAAATTGGTACAAATTATGATTGTAAAATATTTTAGTGTCATTGCATATGTTTATAAAATAATTTAATTTTTATTTTATTAGTGAAAAGATATAAAATTAAGGTTACTTATTTATAAAATAATATATAATTAGTAATGTATTCAGTAATATTAAATCTGTATTTTTGAGACTACATAAAGTGCTTTTATAAAACTGATTTTTATTTTTTAAAGATATTTATTCTTTACCACACGTCATTATTTAGATACCTCGACATATAATTAAAAAAAATTGTATGAGGTGAACGAAAATTATGATTCTTTTTACAATTAAATTGTGATCAGAATATGAAAGCAATTTGTTTAATTTTTTTCAGAAAAATATTAAATTTTCTTTTCGAAAATTCAAATACAGTCAAATCTCTCTATCTCATAAGATCTTTATCATGAAATTTTTTCTATGTTGAAATAAATTGATTATAAATTTTCGAACTAAAAAATCTTTCTATAAATTTGGTGTAAAAAATATAATCGATCAATTTAATCGAGTAATTCTTAATTATTATTTCTTAATTTTTAAATGTGATTATTAAAATTAATTCTGCGTAATGGTTTGAAAAACGTTATAATTTATTTGGAAAAGTTTTTCAAAGCTTTTACAACGTTTTTCAAAACAATTACAACATTGTAATGGTTTGTAAAACGTTGTACCTTCTTTGGAAACGTTTTTGAAAGCTTTTACATCGTTTTCAAAACAATTACAACGTTGTAATGGTTTATAAAATGTTGTAACTTCTTTGGAAACGTTTTTGAAAGCTTTTACAGCGTTTTTAAAAACAATTACAACGTTGTAATGGTTTGAAAAACGTTATAATTTATTTGGAAAAGTTTTTCAAAGCTTTTCCAACGTTTTTCAAAACAATTACAACGTTGTAATGGTTTGTAAAACGTTGTAACTTCTTTGGAAACGTTTTTGAAAGCTTTTACAACGTTTTTCAAAACAATTACAACGTTGTAATGGTTTGTAAAACGTTGTAACTTCTTTGGAAACGTTTTTGAAAGCTTTTACAACGTTTTTAAAACCATTACAACATTATAATGGTTTATAAAATGTTGTAACTTCTTTGGAAACGTTTTTGAAAGCTTTTACAACGTTTTTCAAAACAATTACAACGTTGTAATGGTTTATAAAATGTTGTAACTTCTTTGGAAATGTTTTTGAAAGCTTTTACAACGTTTTTCAAAACAATTACCACGTTGTAATGGTTTATAAAATGTTATAACTTCTTCGGAAACGTTTTTGAACACTTTTACAACGTTTTTCAAAACAATTACAACGTTGTAATGGTTTATAAAATGTTGTAACTTCTTTGGAAACGTTTTTGAAAGCTTTTACAACGTTTTTCAAAACAATTACAACGTTGTAATGGTTTGAAAAATGTTATAATTTATTTGGAAACGGTTTTGAAAGCTTTTACAACGTTTTTCAAACGATTACAACGTTGTAATGGTTTGTAAAACGTTGTAACTTTTGTGGAAACGTTTTTGAAAGGTTTAACAACGTTTTCAAAACAATTACAGCGTTGTAATGGTTTATAAAATGATGTAACTTCTTTGGAAACGTTTTTGGAAGCTTTTACAACGTTTTTCAAAACAATTACAATGTTGTAATGGTTTGTAAAACGTTGTAACTTGTTTGGAAACTTTTTTGAAACCTTTTACAACGTTTTTCAAAACAATTACAACGTTGTTATGGTTTGAAAAACGTTATAACTTCTTTGGAAAAGTTTTTCAAAGCTTTTACAACGTTTTTCAAAACAATTACAACGTTGTAATGGTTTGTAAAACGTTGTAACTTCTTTGGAAACGTTTTTTAAAGATTTTACAACGTTTTTCAAAACAATTGCAACGTCGTAATGGTTTATAAAATGTTGTAACTTCTTTGGAAACGTTTTTGGAAGCTTTTACAACGTTTTTCATAACAATTACAACGTTGTAATGGTTTATAAAATGTTGTAACTTCTTTGGAAACTTTTTTGAAAGCTTTTACAACGTTCTAATGGTTTATAAAATGTTGTAACTTCTTTGGAAACGTTTTTGGAAGCTTTTACAACGTTTTTCAAAACAATTACAATGTTGTAATGGTTTGTAAAACGTTGCAACTTCTTTGGAAACTTTTTTGAAACCTTTTACAACGTTTTTCAAAACAATTACAACGTTGTTATGGTTTGAAAAACGTTGTAACTTTTTTGGAAACGTTTTTGAAAGCTTTTACAACGTTTTTCAAAACAATTACAACGTTGTAATGGTTTGAAAAACGTTATAATTTATTTGGAAAAGTTTTTCAAAGCTTTTACAACGTTTTTCAAAACAATTACAACGTTGTAATGGTTTATAAAATGTTGTAACTTCTTTGGAAACGTTTTTGAAAGCTTTTACAAGGTTTTTCAAAACAATTAAAACGTTGTAATGGTTTATAAAATGTTGTAACTTCTTTGGAAACGTTTTTGAAAGCTTTTACAAGGTTTTTCAAAACAATTACAACGTTGTAATGGTTTGTAAAACGTTGTAACTTTTTTGGAAACGTTTTTGAAAGCTTTTACAACGTTTTTCAAAACAATTACAACGTTGTAATGGTTTGAAAAACGTTATAATTTATTTGGAAAAGTTTTGCAAAGCTTTTACGACGTTTTTCAAACAATTACAACGTTGTAATGGTTTATAAAATGTTGTAACTTCTTTGGAAACGTTTTTGAAAGCTTTTACAAGGTTTTTCAAAACAATTAAAACGTTGTAATGGTTTATAAAATGTTGTAACTTCTTTGGAAACGTTTTTGAAAGCTTTTACAAGGTTTTTCAAAACAATCAAAACGTTGTAATGGTTTATAAAATGTTGTAACTTCTTTGGAAACGATTTTGAAAGCTTTTACAACGTTTTTCAAAACAATTACAACGTTGTAATGGTTTGTAAAACGTTGTAACTTCTTTGGAAACGTTTTTGAAAGCTTTTACAACGTTTTTCAAAACAATTGCAACGTTGTAATGGTTTATAAAATGTTGTAACTTCTTTGGAAACGTTTTTGGAAGCTTTTACAACGTTTTTCAAAACAATTACAACGTTGTAATGGTTTATAAAATGTTGTAACTTCTTTGGAAACGTTTTTGAAAGATTTTACAACGTTTTTCAAAACAATTACAACGTTGTAATGGTTTGTAAAACGTTGTAACTTTTTTGGAAACGTTTTTGAAAGCTTTTACAACGTTTTTCAAAACAATTACAACGTTGTAATGGTTTGAAAAACGTTATAATTTATTTGGAAAAGTTTTGCAAAGCTTTTACAACGTTTTTCAAAGAATTACAACGTTGTAATGGTTTATAAAATGTTGTAACTTCTTTGGAAACGTTTTTGAAAGCTTTTACAAGGTTTTTCAAAACAATTAAAACGTTGTAATGGTTTATAAAATGTTGTCACTTCTTTGGAAATGTTTTTGAAAGCTTTTACAAGGTTTTTCAAAACAATTAAAACGTTGTAATGGTTGATAAAATGTTGTAACTTCTTTGGAAACGATTTTGAAAGCTTTTACAACGTGTTTCAAAACAATTACAACGTTGTAATGGTTTATAAAATGTTGTAACTTCTTTGGAAACGATTTTGAAAGCTTTTACAACGTTTTTCAAAACAATTACAACGTTGTAATGGTTTATAAAATGTTGTAACTTCTTTGGAAACGTTTTTGAAAGCTTTTACAACGTTTTTCAAAACAATTACAACGTTGTAATGGTTTATAAAATGTTGTAACTTCTTTGGAAACGTTTTTGAAAAACGTTGTAACTTCTTTGGAAACGTTTTTAAAAGCTTTTACAACGTTTTTCAAAACAATTACAACGTTGTAATGGTTTATAAAATGTTGTAACTTCTTTGGAAACATTTTTGAAAGCTTTTACAAGGTTTTTCAAAACAATTAAAACGTTGTAATGGTTTATAAAATGTTGTAACTTCTTTGGAAACGTTTTTGAAAGCTTTTACAACGTTTTTCAAAACAATTACAACGTTGTAATGGTTTATAAAATGTTGTAACTTCTTAGGAAACGTTTTTGAAAGCTTTTACAACGTTTTTCAAAACAATTACAACGTTGTAATGGTTTGAAAAACGTTATAATTTATTTGGAAAAGTTTTTCAAAGCTTTTACAACGTTTTTCACAACAATTACAACGTTCTAATGGTTTGTAAAACGTTGTAACTTCTTTGGAAACGTTTTTGAAAGCTTTTACAACGTTTTTCAAAACAATTACAACGTTGTAATGGTTTGAAAAACGTTGTAACTTCTTTGGAAACGTTTTTGAAAGCTTTTACAACGTTTTTCAAAACAATTACAACGTTGTAATGGTTTGAAAAATGTTATAATTTATTTGGAAAAAATTTTCAAAGCTTTTACAACGTTTTTCACAACAATTACAACGTTGTAATGGTTTATAAAATGTTGTAACTTCTTAGGAAACGTTTTTGAAAGCTTTTACAACGTTTTTCAAAACAATTACAACGTTGTAATGGTTTGAAAAACGTTATAATTTATTTGGAAAAGTTTTTCAAAGCTTTTACAACGTTTTTCACAACAATTACAACGTTCTAATGGTTTGTAAAACGTTGTAACTTCTTTGGAAACGTTTTTGAAAGCTTTTACAACGTTTTTCAAAACAATTACAACGTTGTAATGGTTTCAAAAACGTTGTAACTTCTTTGGAAACGTTTTTGAAAGCTTTTACAACGTTTTTCAAAACAATTACAACGTTGTAATGGTTTGAAAAATGTTATAATTTATTTGGAAAAAATTTTCAAAGCTTTTACAACGTTTTTCACAACAATTACAACGTTGTAATGGTTTATAAAATGTTGTAACTTCTTAGGAAACGTTTTTGAAAGCTTTTACAACGTTTTTCAAAACAATTACAACGTTGTAATGGATTATAAAATGTTGTAACTTCTTTGGAAACGATTTTGAAAGCTTTTACAACGTTTTTCAAAACAATTACAACGTTGTAATGGCTTATAAAACGTTGTAACTTCTTTGGAAACGTTTTTGAAAGCTTTTACAACGTTTTTCAAAACAATTACAACGTTGTAATGGTTTATAAAATGTTGTAACTTCTTTGGAAACGTTTTTGAAAGCTTTTACAAGGTTTTTCAAAACAATTAAAACGTTGTAATGGATTATAAAATGTTGTAACTTCTTTGGAAACGATTTTGAAAGCTTTTACAACGTTTTTCAAAACAATTACAACGTTGTAATGGTTTGAAAAACGTTATAATTTATTTGGAAAAGTTTTTCAAAGCTTTTACAACGTTTTTCACAACAATTACAACGTTCTAATGGTTTGTAAAACGTTGTAACTTCTTTGGAAACGTTTTTGAAAGCTTTTACAACGTTTTTCAAAACAATTACAACGTTGTAATGGTTTGAAAAACGTTGTAACTTCTTTGGAAACGTTTTTGAAAGCTTTTACAACGTTTTTCAAAACAATTACAACGTTGTAATGGTTTGAAAAATGTTATAATTTATTTGGAAAAAATTTTCAAAGCTTTTACAACGTTTTTCACAACAATTACAACGTTCTAATGGTTTGTAAAACGTTGTAACTTCTTTGGAAACGTTTTTGAAAGCTTTTACAACGTTTTTCAAAACAATTACAACGTTGTAATGGTTTGAAAAACGTTGTAACTTCTTTGGAAACGTTTTTGAAAGCTTTTACAACGTTTTTCAAAACAATTACAACGTTGTAATGGTTTGAAAAATGTTATAATTTATTTGGAAAAAATTTTCAAAGCTTTTACAACGTTTTTCACAACAATTACAACGTTGTAATGGTTTATAAAATGTTGTAACTTCTTAGGAAACGTTTTTGAAAGCTTTTACAACGTTTTTCAAAACAATTACAACGTTGTAATGGATTATAAAATGTTGTAACTTCTTTGGAAACGATTTTGAAAGCTTTTACAACGTTTTTCAAAACAATTACAACGTTGTAATGGCTTATAAAACGTTGTAACTTCTTTGGAAACGTTTTTGAAAGCTTTTACAACGTTTTTCAAAACAATTACAACGTTGTAATGGTTTATAAAATGTTGTAACTTCTTTGGAAACGTTTTTGAAAGCTTTTACAAGGTTTTTCAAAACAATTAAAACGTTGTAATGGATTATAAAATGTTGTAACTTCTTTGGAAACGATTTTGAAAGCTTTTACAACGTTTTTCAAAACAATTACAACGTTGTAATGGTTTGAAAAACGTTATAATTTATTTGGAAAAGTTTTTCAAAGCTTTTACAACGTTTTTCACAACAATTACAACGTTGTAATGGTTTATAAAATGTTGTAACTTCTTAGGAAACGTTTTTGAAAGCTTTTACTACGTTTTTCAAAACAATTACAACGTTGTAATGGTTTATAAAATGTTGTAACTTCTTTGGAAACGTTTTTGAAAGCTTTTACAAGGTTTTTCAAAACAACTAAAACGTTGTAATGGATTATAAAATGTTGTAACTTCTTTGGAAACGATTTTGAAAGCTTTTACAACGTTTTTCAAAACAATTACAACGTTGTAATGGTTTGAAAAACGTTATAATTTATTTGGAAAAGTTTTTCAAAGCTTTTACAACGTTTTTCACAACAATTACAACGTTCTAATGGTTTGTAAAACGTTGTAACTTCTTTGGAAACGTTTTTGAAAGCTTTTACAACGTTTTTCAAAACAATTACAACGTTGTAATGGTTTGAAAAACGTTATAATTTATTTGGAAAAGTTTTTCAAAGCTTTTACAACGTTTTTCACAACAATTACAACGTTCTAATGGTTTGTAAAACGTTGTAACTTCTTTGGAAACGTTTTTGAAAGCTTTTACAACGTTTTTCAAAACAATTACAACGTTGTAATGGTTTATAAAATGTTGTAACTTCTTAGGAAACGTTTTTGAAAGCTTTTACAACGTTTTTCAAAACAATTACAACGTTGTAATGGTTTGAAAAAATGTTATAATTTATTTGGAAAAAATTTTCAAAGCTTTTACAACGTTTATCACAACAATTACAACGTTGTAATGGTTTATAAAATGTTGTAACTTCTTAGGAAACGTTTTTGAAAGCTTTTACAACGTTTTTCAAAACAATTACAACGTTGTAATGGTTTGAAAAACGTTATAATTTATTTGGAAAAGTTTTTCAAAGCTTTTACAACGTTTTTCACAACAATTACAACGTTCTAATGGTTTGTAAAACGTTGTAACTTCTTTGGAAACGTTTTTGAAAGCTTTTACAACGTTTTTCAAAACAATTACAACGTTGTAATGGTTTCAAAAACGTTGTAACTTCTTTGGAAACGTTTTTGAAAGCTTTTACAATGTTTTTCAAAACAATTACAACGTTGTAATGGTTTGAAAAATGTTATAATTTATTTGGAAAAAAATTTCAAAGCTTTTACAACGTTTTTCACAACAATTACAACGTTGTAATGGTTTATAAAATGTTGTAACTTCTTAGGAAACGTTTTTGAAAGCTTTTACAACGTTTTTCAAAACAATTACAACGTTGTAATGGATTATAAAATGTTGTAACTTCTTTGGAAACGATTTTGAAAGCTTTTACAACGTTTTTCAAAACAATTACAACGTTGTAATGGCTTATAAAACGTTGTAACTTCTTTGGAAACGTTTTTGAAAGCTTTTACAACGTTTTTCAAAACAATTACAACGTTGTAATGGTTTATAAAATGTTGTAACTTCTTTGGAAACGTTTTTGAAAGCTTTTACAAGGTTTTTCAAAACAATTAAAACGTTGTAATGGATTATAAAATGTTGTAACTTCTTTGGAAACGATTTTGAAAGCTTTTACAACGTTTTTCAAAACAATTACAACGTTGTAATGGTTTGAAAAACGTTATAATTTATTTGGAAAAGTTTTTCAAAGCTTTTACAACGTTTTTCACAACAATTAAAACGTTGTAATGGTTTGTAAAACGTTGTAACTTCTTTGGAAACGTTTTTGAAAGCTTTTACAACGTTTTTCAAAACAATTACAACGTTGTAATGGTTTGAAAAACGTTGTAACTTCTTTGGAAACGTTTTTGAAAGCTTTTACAACGTTTTTCAAAACAATTACAACGTTGTAATGGTTTGAAAAATGTTATAATTTATTTGGAAAAATTTTTCAAAGCTTTTACAACGTTTTTCACAACAATTACAACGTTGTAATGGTTTATAAAATGTTGTAACTTCTTAGGAAACGTTTTTGAAAGCTTTTACAACGTTTTTCAAAACAATTACAACATTGTAATGGTTTGAAAAACGTTATAATTTATTTGGAAAAGTTTATCAAAGCTATTACAACGTTTTTCAAAACAATTACAACGTTGTAATGGTTTGTTAAACGTTGTAACTTCTTTGGAAACGTTTTTGAAAGCTTTTACAAGGTTTTTCAAAACAATTACAACGTTGTAATGGTTTATAAAATGTTGTAACTTCTTTGGAAACGATTTTGAAAGCTTTTACAACGTTTTTCAAAACAATTACAACGTTGTAATGGTTTGAAAAACGCTATAATTTATTTGGAAAAGATTTTGAAAGCTTTTTCAACGTTTTTCAAAACAATTACAACGTTGTAATGGTTTATAAAACGTTGTAACTTCTGTGGAAACGTTTTTGAAAGCTTTTACAACGTTTTTCAAAATAATTACAACGTTGTAATGGTTAATAAAATGTTGTAACTTCTTTGGAAACGTTTTTGAAAGCTTTTACAACGTTTTTAAAAACAATTACAATGTTGTAATCGTTTGTAAAACGTTGTAACTTCTTTGGAAACGTTTTTGAAAGCTTTTACAACGTTTTTCAAAACAATTACAACATTGTAATGGTTTGAAAAACGTTATAATTTATTTGGAAAAGTTTTTGAATGCTTTTACAACGTTTTGCAAAACAATTACAACGTTGTAATGGTTTATAAAACGTTGTAACTTTTTTGGAAACGTTTTTGAAAGCTTTCACAACGTTTTTCAAAACAATTACAACATTGTAATGGTTTGAAAAACGTTATAATTTATTTGGAAAAGTTTATCAAAGCTATTACAACGTTTTTCAAAACAATTACAACGTTGTAATGGTTTGTTAAACGTTGTAACTTCTTCGCAAACGTTTTTGAAAGCTTTTACAACGTTTTTCAAAACAATTACAACGTTGTAATGGTTTGAAAAACGTTATAATTTATTTGGAAAAGTTTTTGAAAGCTTTTACAACGTTTTTCAAAACAATTACAACGTTGTAATGGTTTGTAAAATGTTGTAACTGCTTTGGAAACGTTTTTGGAAGCTTTTACAACATTTTTTAAAACAATTACAACGTGGTATTGGTTTGAAAAACGTTATAATTTATTTGGAAAAGTTTTTCAAAGCTTTTACAACGGTTTTCAAAACAATTACAACGTTGTAATGGTTTGTAAAACGTTGTAACTTCTTTGAAAACGTTTTTGAAAGCTTTTACAACGTTTTTCAAAACAATTACAACGTTATAATGGTTTATAAAATTTTGTAACTTCTTTGGAAACGTTTTTGAAAGCTTTTACAACGTTTTTCCAAACAAGTACAACGTTGTAATGGTTTGTACAACGTTGTAACTTTTTTTGAAACGTTTTTGAAAGCTTTTACAACGTTTTTCAAAACAATTACAACGTTATAATGGTTTATAAAATTATGTAACTTCTTTGGAAACGTTTTTGAAAGCTTTTACAACGTTTTTCAAAACAAATACAACGTTGTAATGGTTTGTACAACGTTATAATTTATTTGGAAAAGTTTTTCAAAGCTTTTACAACGTTTTTCAAAACAATTACAACGTTGTAATGGTTTGTTAAACGTTGTAACTTCTTTGGAAACTTTTTTGAAAGCTTTTACAACGTTTTTCAAAACAATTACAACTTTGTAATCGTTTGAAAAACGTTATAATTTATTTGGAAAAGTTTTTGAAATCTTTTACAACGTTTTTCAAAACAATTCCAACATTGTAATGGTTTATAAAATGTTGTAACTTGTTTGGAAACATTTTTCAAAGCTTTTACAACGTTTTTCAAAATAATTACAACGTTGTAATTGTTTGTAAAACGTTGTAACTTCTTTGGAAACTTTTTTGAAAGCTTTTACAACGTTTTTCAAAACAATTACAACGTTGTAATGTTTTGAAAAACGTTATAACTTTTTTGGAAACGTTTTTGAAAGCTTTTACAACGTTTTTCAAAACAATTACAACGTTGTAATGGTTTGTTAAACGTTGTAACTTCTTCGCAAACGTTTTTGAAAGCATTTACAACGTTTTTCAAAACAATTACAACGTTGTAATGGTTTGAAAAACGTTATAATTTATTTGGAAAAGTTTTTGAAAGCTTTTACAACGTTTTTCAAAACAATTTCAACGTTGTAATGGTTTGTAAAATCTTGTAACTGCTTTGGAAACGTTTTTGGAAGCTTTTACAACATTTTTTAAAACAATTACAACGTGGTATTGGTTTGAAAAACGTTATAATTTATTTGGAAAAGTTTTTCAAAGCTTTTACAACGGTTTTCAAAACAATTACAACGTTGTAATGGTTTGTAAAACGTTGTAACTTCTTTGAAAACGTTTTTGAAAGCTTTTACAACGTTTTTCAAAACAATTACAACGTTATAATGGTTTATAAAATTTTGTAACTTCTTTGGAAACGTTTTTGAAAGCTTTTACAACGTTTTTCAAAACAAGTACAACGTTGTACTGGTTTGTACAACGTTATAATTTATTTGGAAAAGTTTTTCAAAGCTTTTACAACGTTTTTCAAAACAATTACAACGTTGTAATGGTTTGTTAAACGTTGTAACTTCTTTGGAAACTTTTTTGAAAGCTTTTACAACGTTTTTCAAAACAATTACAACTTTGTAATCGTTTGAAAAACGTTATAATTTATTTGGAAAAGTTTTTGAAATCTTTTACAACGTTTTTCAAAACAATTCCAACGTTGTAATGGTTTATAAAATGTTGTAACTTGTTTGGAAACATTTTTCAAAGCTTTTACAACGTTTTTCAAAATAATTACTACGTTGTAATTGTTTGTAAAACGTTGTAACTTCTTTGGAAACTTTTTTGAAAGCTTTTACAACGTTTTTCAAAACAATTACAACGTTGTAATGTTTTGAAAAACGTTATAACTTCTTTGGAAACGTTTTTGAAAGCTTTTACAACGTTTTTCAAAAGAATTACTACGTTGTAATGGTTTGAAAAACGTTATAATTTATTTGGAAAAGATTTTGAAAGCTTTTTCAACGTTTTTCAAAACAATTACAACGTTGTAATGGTTTATAAAACGTTGTAACTTCTGTGGAAACGTTTTTGAAAGCTTTTACAACGTTTTTCAAAATAATTACAACGTTGTAATGGTTAATAAAATGTTGTAACTTCTTTGGAAACGTTTTTGAAAGCTTTTACAACGTTTTTAAAAACAATTACAATGTTGTAATCGTTTGTAAAACGTTGTAACTTCTTTGGAAACGTTTTTGAAAGCTTTTACAACGTTTTTCAAAACAATTACAACATTGTAATGGTTTGAAAAAC
The DNA here is from genome assembly GCA_963932195.1 of Empis livida. Taxonomy (NCBI): domain Eukaryota; kingdom Metazoa; phylum Arthropoda; class Insecta; order Diptera; family Empididae; genus Empis; species Empis livida. Next base: position 34,037,278 of record OZ010648.1, read on the forward strand.
GTTATAATTTATTTGGAAAAGTTTTTGAATGCTTTTACAACGTTTTTCAAAACAATTACAACGTTGTAATGGTTTATAAAACGTTATAACTTCTTTGGAAACGCTTTTGAAAGCTTTCACAACGTTTTTCAGAACAATTGCAACGTTGTAATGGTTTATAAAATGTTGTAACTTCTTTGGAAACGTTTTTGGAAGCTTTTACAACGTTTTTGAAAACAATTACAACGTTCTAATGGTTTATAAAATGTTGTAACTTCTTTGGAAACGTTTTTGAAAGCTTTTACAACGTTTTTCAAAACAATTACAACATTGTAATGGTTTGAAAAACGTTATAATTTATTTGGAAAAGTTTTTCAAAGCTTTTACAACGTTTTTCAAAACAATTGCAACGTTCTAATGGTTTGTAAAACGTTGTAACTTCTTTGGAAACGTTTTTGAAAGCTTTTACAACGTTTTTCAAAACAATTACAACTTTGTAATGGTTTATAAAATGTTGTAACTTCTTTGGAAACGTTTTTGAAAGTTTTTACAACGTTTTTCAAAACAATTACAACGTTGTAATGGTTTGAAAAACGTTATAATTTATTTGGAAAATTTTATCAAAGCTATTACAACGTTTTTCAAAACAATTACAACGTTGTAATGGTTTGTTAAACGTTGTAACTTCTTTGGAAACGTTTTTGAAAGCTTTTACAAGGTTTTTCAAAACAATTACAACGTTGTAATGGTTTATAAAATGTTGTAACTTCTTTGGAAACGATTTTGAAAGCGTTTACAACGTTTTTCAAAACAATTACAACGTTGTAATGGTTTGAAAAACGTTATAATTTATTTGGAAAAGTTTTTCAAAACTTTTTCAACATTTTTCAAAACAATTACAACGTTGTAATGGTTTATAAAACGTTGTAACTTCTGTGGAAACGTTTTTGAAAGCTTTTACAACGTTTTTCAAAATAATTACAACGTTGTAATCGTTTGTAAAACGTTGTAACTTCTTTGGAAACGTTTTTGAAAGCTTTTACAACGTTTTTCAAAACAATTACAACGTTGTAATCGTTTGTAAAACGTTGTAACTTCTTTGGAAACGTTTTTGAAAGCTTTTACAACGTTTTTCAAAACAATTACAACGTTGTAATGGTTTGAAAAACGTTATAATTTATTTGGGAAAGTTTTTGAAAGCTTTTACAACGTTCTTCAAAACAATTACAACGTTTTAATGGTTTATAAAACGTTGTAACTTCTTTGGAAACGATTACAACATTGTAATGGTTTGAAAAACGTTATAATTTATTTGGAAAAGTTTATCAAAGCTTTTACAACGTTTTTCAAAACAATTACAACGTTCTAATGGTTTGTAAAACGTTGTAACTTCTTTGGAAACGTTTTTGAAAGCTTTTACAACGTTTTTCAAAACAATTACAACGTTGTAATGGTTTGAAAAACGTTGTAACTTCTTTGGAAACGTTACAATGTTTTTCAAAACAATTACAACGTTGTAATGGTTTATAAAACGTTGTAACTTCTTTGGAAACGCTTTTGAAAGCTTCCACAACGTTTTTCAAAACCATTACAACATTGTAATTGTTTGAATAAAGTTATAATTTATTTGGAAAATTTTATCAAAGCTATTACAACGTTTTTCAAAACAATTACAACGTTGTAATGGTTTGAAAAACGTTATAATTTATTTGGAAAAGTTTTTGAAAGCTTTTACAACGTTTTTCAAAACAATTACAACGTTGTAATGGTTTGTTAAACGTTGTAACTTTTTTGGAAACGTTTTTGAAAGCTTTTACAACGTTTTTCAAAACAATTACAACGTTGTAATGGTTTATAAAACGTTGTAACTTCTTTGGAAACGCTTTTGAAAGCTTTCACAACGTTTTTCAAAATAATTACAACATTGTAATGGTTTGAAAAACGTTATAATTTATTTGGAAAAGTTTATCAAAGCTATTACAACGTTTTTCAAAACAATTACAACGTTGTAATGGTTTGTTAAACGTTGTAACTTCTTTGGAAACGTTTTTGAAAGCTTTTACAACGTTTTTCAAAACAATTACAACGTTGTAATGGTTTGTAAAATGTTGTAACTGCTTTGGAAACGTTTTTGGAAGCTTTTACAACATTTTTTAAAACAATTACAACACGTTTGAAAAACGTTATAATTTATTTGGAAAAGTTTTTCAAAGCTTTTACAACGTTTTTCAAAACATTTACAACGTTGTAATGGTTTGTAAAACGTTGTAACTTCTTTGGAAACGTTTTTGAAAGCTTTTACAACGTTTTTCAAAACAATTACAACGTTGTAATGGTTTATAAAATGTTGTAACTTCTTTGGAAACGTTTTTGAAAGCTTTTACAACGTTTTTCAAAACACTTACAACGTTTTAATGGTTTATAAAATGTTGTAACTTCTTTGGAAACGTTTTTGAAAGCTTTTACAACGTTTTTCAAAACAAGTACAACGTTGTAATGGTTTGTAAAACGTTGTAAGTTTTTTGGAAACGTGTTTGAAAGCTTTTACAACGTTTTTCAAAACAATTACAACGTTGTAATGGTTTATAAGACGTTGTAACTTCTTTGGAAACGCTTTTGAATGCTTTCACAACGTTTTTCAAAACAATTACAACATTGTAATGGTTTGAAAAACGTTATAATTTATTTGGAAAAGTTTATCAATGCTATTACAACGTTTTTCAAAACAATTACAACGTTGTAATGGTTTGTTAAACGTTGTAACTTCTTTGGAAACGTTTTTGAAAGCTTTTACAACGTTTTTCAAAACAATTACAACGTTGTAATGGTTTATAAAATGTTGTAACTTCTTTGGAAACGTTTTTGGAAGCTTTTACAACATTTTTTAAAACAATTACAAAGTGGTAATGGTTTGAAAAACGTTATAATTTATTTGGAAAACTTTTTCAAAGCTTTTACAACGTTTTTCAAAACATTTACAACGTTGTAATGGTTTGTAAAACGTTGTAACTTCTTTGGAAACGTTTTTGAAAGCTTTTACAACGTTTTTCAAAACAATTACAACTTTGTAATGGTTTATAAAATGTTGTAACTTCTTTGGAAACGTTTTTGAAAGCTTTTACAACGTTTTTAAAAACAAGTACAACGTTGTAATGGTTTGTAAAACGTTGTAACTTTTTTGGAAACGTTTTTGAAAGTTTTTACAACGTTTTTCAAAACAATTGCAACATTGTAATATTTTGAAAAACGTTATAATTTATTTGGAAAAGTTTTTCAAAGCTTTTACAACGTTTTTCAAAACACTTACAACGTTTTAATGGTTTATAAAATGTTGTAACTTCTTTGAAAACGTTTTTGAAAGCTTTTACAACGTTTTTCAAAACAATTACAACGTTATAATGGTTTATAAAATGTTGTAACTTCTTTGGAAACGTTTTTGAAAGCTTTTACAACGTTTTTCAAAACAAGTACAACGTTGTAATGGTTTGTAAAACGTTGTAACTTTTTTGGAAACGTTTTTGAAAGCTTTTACAACGTTTTTCAAAACAATTACAACGTTGTAATGGTTTATAAAATGATGTAACTTCTTTGGAAACGTTTTTGAAAGCTTTTACAACGTTTTTCAAAACAATTGCAACATTGTAATGGTTTGAAAAACGTTATAATTTATTTGGAAAAGTTTTTCAAAGCTTTTACAACGTTTTTCAAAACAATTACAACGTTGTAATGGTTTGTAAAACGTTGTAACTTCTTTGGAAACTTTTTTGAAAGCTTCTACAACGTTTTTCAAAACAATTACAACTTTGTAATCGTTTGAAAAACGTTATAATTTATTTGGAAAAGTTTTTCAAAGCTTTTACAACGTTTTTCAAAACAATTACAACGTTGTAATGGTTTATAAAATGTTGTAACTTGTTTGGAAACATTTTTGATAGCTTTTACAACGTTTTTCAAAACAATTACAACGTTGTAATGGTTTGTAAAACGTTGTAACTTCTTTCGAAACGTTTTTGAAAGCTTTTACAACGTTTTTCAAAACAATTACAACGTTGTAATGGTTTATAAAATGTTGTAACTTCTTTGGAAACGTTTTTGAAAGCTTTTACAATGTTGTAATGGTTTATAAAATGTTGTAACTTCTTTGGAAACGTTTTTGAAAGCTTTTACAACGTTTTTTAAAACAATTACAACTTTGTAATGGTTTGAAAAACGTTATAATTTATTTGGAAACGTTTTTGAAAGCTTTTACAACGTTTTTCAAAACAATTACAACGTCGTAATTGTTTTGAAAAACGTTGTAATAGTGTTGAAAAATGTTTCAAATACACTTACTACGTTTTTTAAACTATAACAGCATTGTAATTGTTTGAAAAACGTTGTAAAAGTTTTGGAAAACGTTTCCAAACCAATTACAACAAGTTTGTAAGTGGCTTGGAAACGTTTTTCAACAATATTGGAAGCATCTTTCAAAATTTTGGAAACGTTTTTCAACAACTTTGGAAGCATCTTTCAAAATTTTTACAAAGTTTTTCAAAACTAATACAACGTATATATATTAAACAGTAATAAATATATGCAGTTACAATGAATAAGTTTCATTGAATATGCAGTTATAATAAATAAGTTTAATAGCCCAAATTATCACTCTTTATTTGTAGTACATACATATAATTTATAAAAATTTATAAAAATGACAAGATGTAAAAAAAAAATTTGGAACACATTTAGAACTGATTATACAAAATTCCAAATTAAGTGATCTTAAAAATCTATATTATTATTGAATCAATAAGTGAATAAAAAAATTCGATGTATTACACGATATTTTACATTTCTTCCATAAAGTGAATTAATTTTTAATATGTTCACTAAAGCATAATTAATACAATACCCATGCACTCATGATTTGAATAATATCCAGTAGTCTGTATCCTAAAAGCTGCCTGATGTTCTTTTAATTCACATTTTCTTTTTCTACGTCAAATAGTTAATTTAATAGTATTTTTAAATTCTTAGTGTAACGAAAATTCTATTTTCATTTATTGAAATAAAAATAATACAAAATATTTAAATTTTTCTCATTATTTTTATTAAAATTTCATTAAATTTTACATTACAATTTTCGAAAATAATAGACTTTTTAATTATTGTATTTCATTTTATTTGTTTTTTTATTTTGACTGAATTTCTAAAAATTTAATATTCCAATAAAAAAGTTTTTTTTTTTTTTGTTTTTCACTTTAAAATACAATAAGTTCATCTTTTTTTTTGACTATTTTTAAGAAATTTTCCACACTATTAAATAATTTATAAACTATATAATTATTATTTTCAAACATCATGAATTAGATTTTATTTTTATGCTTTTTTTTTTTTAATTATTTCTTATTTTCATTTAATTTAAAAAAAAAAAATTTTTTTAATATTTTCTGTACGGCAAAATTTTTCATAATTTTATATTTTGCATTCCATTTTTATATTTTATTTTCTATTTATTTTTTTATGTTTGTTGTTGTTGAAATTCTTAAGATTATAAATATTTCAAAATTGTTATTTTTTTTTTAATCATTATTACATATTCTTTTATTAATTTTTTTTATATATATATATATATGTATTAAACAGTTTCGAGTTTAAACTTAAAAAGGAAACAAACAACAAGAACGTGACAGTTCAGATAGTTTTTATTGTACTTATTTAAATAAATAATATTAATATTTTTTTTTTATAATAATGAATAATTTTACTTCTTTTTATCTTTTTAAGTCATTTTATAGGAAGACATAAAAATTAAAAAAAAAAGAATTATTCATAATTATAAAAAATGAGTTAAAAAACAAAATAATAATTATTCGAAAATTCGAAAATGAAAAATCTAATTACAAATTAAACAAAAAAGAAATTATTTTTAAAAAAAGAAAACAACAAAAAACTATTTTTAAAAAAAAAATAATTAAATTAAATTTACAATTAAAAGAAAAAAAAGGTATTTTTGACATTTATGTTTTTTATTATTATGCACAAAAAAAAAAAATTAGAAAAAAATATAAATTGAATTTAAAAAAAAAAATATATTTAAAAAAATAGTAGATTTAATATCATTACTTCATTAAAAATATTTATGTTTTTATTATTTATTTATTAATTCATTTTTTTTTTACTCTTTTTTGTTTTAGTTTTAAATTTATTTTGTATTTATTTTTTTTATTTTATATATATATATATATATATGCATTTATAAATATATATATATATGTTTTTTTTTTATATTATTAATATTTAAACTTAATTAAAAACCGATATTATAATTCCATATCTCTGGCTTCATCTTCACTAAAATCAGACATACTTGATTCACTATCTGAACTGTCACGTTCTTGTTGCGCAGCTCTTAATGCTTCTTCTGTAGCAAAACGTTGCACATATTCGGCTACTTTTTTTTTATATTCCTCAGGTTCATGTAAATATAATGCAGCTGCATCACGATTTAATGGATCTACTGGATTTGGATATGTTAATAATTGTGGTAGAAATGATTCAAATATATTTGATAAATCATATAATGGTGTCCATGATTGATTAATAACATCTAAACATACAGTACCCGATGATTCATCAATATTTGGATGATATATTTTATTAACAAATCCTATACTTGGTGATTTAAATGGATAATTATCTGGTAAATAGACACGTACTTTCCATACACCACCTTCATATGGTGTACCATGTGGTCCAAAAAATTTAACATGAAATTCATTTAATCCACCCAATATTGTTACTTCATGTTTACTTTCAATTAATTTAATGACATCATTGTCCATACGCCTTTTACCAGCACTTGGTGACGACATTTCTACAATAGATAAACAATTAATTTTTAAGGTTTTATAAAAAAAAAAAAACATATATAATTAATAACTTAAATATTGAAATGTCTTAATGTGAAATTTTATTAAAATAAACGACATTTAATTACCAATTATTATAATTTTTTTAAAATTAAATTAATAATTTTTGGTAGCTAAAATTTATGAATAATCATTCTATTCATAATATTTAATATAGTAAATTACATTAAGTACTTTTTGATGATTTCAAAAAATATTGTGTTGATTTTTCGAAAATAATAAATTTCCTATAAAATTAATGTATTTAGCTTGACTAATTATTAATTTAATTTAAATTTATAAAAATTGTAATCATTTTAATGAGTTAAAGACTTTAAATTCATAATATTAATTTAATGGAATAAAGTTTTTTGTTAAAGGTTATATTCAATTTCTTATAAAAATTGGTTTTTTTAAATGACTTTAACTCAAATTATTACTTTTTTTTTTGTGATCATTTAATTTATTTTTCATATTAATAAAACAATATATTTTTTATATAAAGTTTTGTAAAATAATAAAAATAATCAAAAATTTTAGATATAAGTATAATGATAAAACTTTTCAAATATTTTATTGTAACGTATAAATTTTGTTTTATTAACTATGAATCTTAACGTTCGTTAAAAACGATGAATTAATAATTAATATAAAATTCAGAAATTAAACTATTTTCAAAATTATTAAAATCATTTTTTATGGCTACTCAAATTATTATAAGCTATATATACAAAGATAATTAATTTTTAATCTAATAATTAGTTAAAATATCAAAAATATGTCATCATTCAATGAACTTTAATTAAATATATTAATTAGACCTTTTATCGCACTTACATTAAAGATCATTTCAATGTATTATAAAAATTAAAAATAAATATGTTTATTTTCTTATTGTTTTATAAATTTTGTTTTTTTTTTAAGTAATTTTTTTTGTAAATATTAATTTGCGCATATTTAATATTTTAAAGTTATTTTGAAATTTCAAGTATTTGTACAAATAAAAATTATTATATTTTGAACATAAAATAAATATTGTTTTATTTATGAAATTATAATTTTGGATGATCACAATCAATCTAAGAATTAAAACAATAATAATATTAAAAAAAAATAAAGAAATATTATATCTACCACCTACAAAATTTACAGCGAGAGTTGCACTTTCAAGGGCTATTTAGTTAGTTAATTTATTTTAAATATATATATATATATAGATAGATAGGTAAACTTTATATAAATATATATATAAACGTTTTTTTTCTTGTTGTAACAATAGACTTGAAAAGTTTTCGCTTTTTTCCTTGAAAAATTATCTTGCTTTTAATAAAAATTTATATTATATTTAATGGCTGGAAACAAAAAAAAAAAAAAAAAAAAAAAAAACTATTTCTTGATATATATTTTATATTTTTCATTCATATGTGAAATTTTCCATGGGAAATCAATTTAATAACTTTTATATTTTTTCTTTGATTTTTTTTTTTTTTTGTAATTTTTTAAATTATTGTGTAAAAGAAAAACATATTTTCCATATTTTTTTAATATTATTTTTTTTTTTTTAACATATTTTTGACAATATCGAACACAGCATTTTTCATTGTCTCGCTGCTGATTTTGACATTAATTCGTTAAATCATTTATATTATATATATATATATATATTTTATTTTTTTTTTTATATATATATATTTTTTTTAACACACAAAATAATTTTTTATTACTTTTTAATGTTGCGTTTTTTTTTTTTTTTGGTTGTTTTTGTAAATTAATTTTTATTCTCTTGAAATTAATTGCCTTTTCTAATTATTTTTATTTCTTTTAAAAGAAAGAAAATTATTTAAATTAAATGATTAATGATTAAATAAAATAAAAATTTCGTCTTACTTTATTTATTTTTAAGAACCCTGAGCACTTTATTATTTTTTCTTTGTTTTACTCTCTATTTTTTTTTTTTTTGTATATCTGACAGCTATGAAAATGAAAATATAATTTGACAGTTTCATAAAAAAAAAAAAAAAAAAATTAAAAACGATACTCGGAATCAGCTGTCAAGGGAAATTTTCAAATGTCAACAAAAAAAAATACATTTAATTTTTGGTTTTTGTACGTGGTAGAAAATTATTTGTTCTTTTTTGTTGGGTTCATGTCACGGATCAGTTTTGTGGTATCAAAATGTAGTTATACGAACTATAATTTTTGACTCAAGTTTTAAAGTTCCAGCCTCCAACAAAAATTTGTTTTGTAGTTTTACATTTAAAAAATTGGGGAGATCTTTTTCAAGATCTACCCAATCACAAAAATAAATTAACAAAAAACAGCGGAATTTTCAGTTTGGATTCATTTTTGGAATTTTTCTTTGTTTACCCAAAACATATTTTACACAAAAAATACTCAATTTTTTTATACTACAAGTACAGTGATGGAACGTCTGATGCACCGTTTATAATCAAAGATGTTCCGGGCACAATTCCAGCATGAGTGATTTTTTCCTTAAATAATTTTAGTTAGCTGATTTATAATTAAATGAGTCTATCTTTAGAGAAACACAGAAGCACTAATTATACCAAATACTGCTTTGGTTTAGTACTAGTATTTCAAGACTAAAATTGTGATTGATTGTTTCCGTGTTTCTCTAAAGATAGACTCAAAACTTTTAAATATAACTTTATTAAAAAAATATAATAAAGATTTTGTAAAATTAATTTTAATACCGTTGGGCCACAATCCGCGCTTTTATTTATAATAAATTTTACTCAACTCAATTTCGTAAATTACTCTAAATTTAATTTTCAGACAAAAGCAACACTGTTATTCAGCATTTTCACTATGTTTTATTTTAGTCAAGTTTGGAGAGAGAATTTATAATTTTTAATTCGTAAAATACCTGCGCGGTGTTAACTTCATTCTTACTCTAGATTTTATTTTATTTTTTACCTGTGTACTGTTAAATTGCTACGTAAATATTTTGTAGTAAAATAATATTTTATTTGTTTTCCGTTGAATAATCATGTGGTGTTCTGATTTTAATAATAAACTAAAAGAAAATTATTAAAATCATATTTTTAAAATAAAAGTTTTAAAGAAAAAAAATCAATATATTATTTCTGTTTTACAATTTTTCAAGTTTTAATATTATTTTTATGTAAACGAGATTCTAGTTTTTATATACGCAAAATCATATTTCACATAAAAAATTGAGTATAAAAAAAAATCTTTTTTTAATGTAAAATTAAAATATGAAAAATGTTTATGTTTTTCTATGAATTTAATTTAAAAAAAAAATTATAAAGTTTTGTTCAGTGGTTTGTTAAGTAATGTAAAAAAAATTATTTGTTGGATATATTCGATTTTTTTGGTTTTTGCTTGCCAATAAAACAAAGACGAACTCTTTTTTGGTTAAACAAAGTTTTTGTTCTTCTAAAGGTAAATGACACCTGCGAGAAATTAACAGGAAAACAGGATGATTTTATGTTACTAATAACAACAAAGGAATTCGTGTACAAAATAAAATTTATTGAAAGGAATTAACTAACGTAACTCAAGTAAATATTAATAATTTTTAAGTTATATTATAAAATATCTTCTTTTTGTAATTAATTCCTTTGGATTTATAATGAAATTAGGATTAAATTTAACAGATTAACTTTATTGCACTAATAAAGTAATGCATTATCAAATAAAGATATCGAGTAACCTTACTGGTATATAATATATTCTGTCTAATTCAATAACAATTTAGTACACAAAATATCAAATTAATTTTTTGCTATACATTTTTATCTCAAAATTCTTTATAATTGATTATATTTCATTTGTTATGCTAAAAATTGAAGGTTTTCTTTACTTTTTCTAAATTTACACAATTTTATTATATTTAAATTTAGATACATATTTACATTAAATACTTTTTTTAAATTTATTCAATCAGAATAATTTTCGATACATTTTTCTTAATTATAACTTTTTCTTAATTATATGTATGACCATGTGAGAGTATCTGATTTGAATAAATTTGCATAAGTTTATAATAAAGATTTTTAATTATTATTTGACCTACTGAAAGAAAACAAATTTTAAATTAAAAATATATGTTAAATATCTGTTAATAATAATAGTCTTCTTTAAAAACTTCTTGACACGCACTAAGAAAAACTGTTTTATATTTTTGTAATTCGGACATGAAAACAAGCAATTAACTGTTTTTTATTTTTTGCTAAACAAAATAAACAGTCATTAAATAGAAATTTAATTACAGAACGAAAGTGATGAAATCTTTAATTTATATTATAAAGCCTTCATAAGAAGCCTCGGATTCGGATACCGAAAAAATAATCCTATTATTTCCAATAAATTAGTATTTAAATCCGACGGTTTCGGATACCGAAAAAAGAATCCTATTACATATTTCCAATAAATTAGTATTTTTATTAGTCGTAAAATCATATTATTAGCATTTTATTACTTTTTCTTTAAATTTTAGCAGGTGGACTGTAACATATGAAACGAGAGTTTCCTCTAAAAGTACTTGTTCGACTCAAAGACTCATTTACAAGTCTTTATAACAAGTTCGTTTTTATTTTACGGGATAGGCCTATTAAGTCAAAAATCCCACTCCGAAACGATAGGTTTGTCACGTATTCTGGTCTTAGTTACGTCGGCAATTATTTCCTTTTTGATTAAATTAAACATAGTTAAAAAGTATTTATTGCTGTTGTCGTTTTTTTTTTAACGACTATAAACACTTTAATTTACTAATTAAATTAACAAGTCTAGTATATATGAAACATTCGTCATTAATCATTTAACAATTTTTTAGTTTTCTTTATAATTATATACAATTTTGTAGATACAGTATATGTTTTTTCCGTATTTTAGAAATATAAAAAAAAATACTAAATAACAACATAATAAAAATTTTATGAAATTTAGTGTCTTCAGTAAAAAATATAATCAAATAAATTTTATTTCAATTTCAATAAGTAATCATTTTAGTGTCTATAAAAAAAAAATGTTACTCAATCTTTTGTCAAAAAAAATTAGATTAACTCAATCCTAGTTGATTATTTAAATTAATTTATAATACAGTCTCTAATTTTTATTATACATAATATATCTGTGTACAACATTTATGAAACTTATAATCCTCAGTAAATTTTGAAAAAAAAAAAAATTATTTTAAATCTCTTATATAAAATTAATGAAAAAAAAATATTAAGTAACTCTTGACTGCACCCATTTTAGTTATTAAAGTTTATTGTATCAACAAAATTGCTAAATATTCATTTAATTTGGTTAAAAACCATTTAACTCATGAATGAATTAATTTCTACATTAATTTCTGCGCAAATTACGTACAAAAATATTTAAATAATTTAATTAAATTAGAGGGAATATTCATATTATTTTAAGAGTTATTACAAAATGAAATTAATTTACTTTTTTTTATATTTTACATAAGTTATATCTATTTTTTTTCCTTGCTTAATTTTATTATATAATAAAGGATTATTTGTAATTTAATTAAACTTAAAAAAATTTAATATCTATAATGGCATAATTTTGGCGACATTTAAATTACTATTTAGTCATCCAATATTATAATATTTATTTTAAACTTAATTAAAAGTATTCTTTATTTTTGGTTAACAATTATGTTTTAAGAGCATTCAGACATAAGAAAAATAGATATACAATTTATATCTAGTTTTCTTATGTCTAAATGTACTGTTTAATAAAATATTTATCATTAATTTTTGGCGAAAATTGTTCTAAAACTCCATTTATACAAATTAATATTCAGAAAGATATAATTTTAGAATATTTTAATATCTGAATGAATATTTTTTTTTTTTGTTAGAAGAATGTTAAGAATACCGTGAAATTTATAATGTTATGCACACATAAATTTTAAAATTTGTTGGTAAACTTTATTTCATTTCAAACGAATTAGGTAAATTATAAATTAAAAAATATAAATACTAGATATAAAACTTGTACTATATGACATAGTTTCAAAACTCAAATTCTCCATTTTTGGAGAAGTTCTTTTCTAAATTTTAAATTAAAATATATTAGTGATAGCATCATAAAAAATATATATTTTATAAAATCTTAATAAGTTAGAAATAATAAATAAATAAATGTAATAAAGTAGCAAAATAATACGATTTCTGAATGAGTTTTGGTATAATTTCTGAATGAATTTATGATTTTTTAAACTAACCTCTTCATATATTAACTTTTAACAATAATTCATGTTTGAAAATGCTGTTTTTTGTACAATAATTTAAATATTTGTATGTTTCTACATATTTTCATTACTCGAAATTTTCTAGTAATCTTCTAATTGAAATATACATAAATTTTATAAAAGTCCTTCATTTATTATACATATAACTATCAGGATACATATAATTTATTATGATTTATATGTAATTGCTGAAGGTCCAAAAAGGATTTTTGTATCAGATATAAATCATAGCTATTTTAAGATATTTACTTGTCAGGTGTAAAACAAATCTATTTTTTTTTTCTCGAGTGAATTTTGAAATTTTTTTTTAAATTCCATTTAAATTCACTTGAAAACCATTTTAATAATTTTTAATTTAATTTAATTTTGGTATATCTTTAATATACGAATTCACACGCTAAAAAGTAATTCAATATTTTCAAAGGCAAACATAATTTTTTTTAAATTTATTATATTATATTTCACACTTTAATTTTATGACAACTTTTGTTGATTACAAAACCGTATAAAGTCAAACACAATTGTCGACTTATACGGTTGAAAACTTTACGTAAACTTTAAAAAATTGTTTTTTATGTTCGTTTTTTTTAAATACAAATAATATGCACAACATAATATACATAAATGACAATAATAAACATAGTATTCTATTATTTAATAATTATTTCATATTTTTTTTTCACCTTTTTTTTTATGTGTTGTAGCTTCTTCAGACATTTGGCTTTTTTTGTTATGTTGTAGCTTATTTTGCTGTTATGATAATCATAAAATAATCTATTTTATTGTAAAAATGTACTTTGGTGTCATATAACAACTCGTTTTTATATTCAATTTATTTATGTTTAGATGAACTCAACACATTCAAATTTTTGCTAATTTGTTGTTCGTAGTGAATAAATTGTATGACATTTTACAAGTTTTTTATATCTAAAATCTTCATATTTTGATCTTTATTGACTTGGCAAATTGAGTAAGGAATTTCGTTAACATTAAATGTAATTTAATTTTGGAAATATGTGTTTATAACATTACACACATTCGTATATAATTATAAATTATAATCCATTTAATTAATAGTTAATTTATTTAAAATGTTGGAATTATTAAAGTCATATCGGATTTATTTCCAATTCTTTAATTATTCAAATATGTAGTAGCTTTCTGTGACATCGGTGACTGTATGAAATTTTAACAATTCATCGAAACGCTATAATCGTCTGGATATCAGTACTTCACATATTCTATAATCCGTCGTGTTTCATAGTCATATTGATTACCACTCTTACACTGCAGTATTCTGCAGTTTGTGTCATGAATTCTAGAAGCTGATCCTTTCTATGTATCTAAGTTGAAAATCATTAATAATAATAATCAATTAATAATATGACTTTTTTGGACATTGGTCAACTTTTTTTTTATGCCAAAGTTTCAAATCAACGTCAGATATACTCTTTTCCATATGTTCAACTTTTTGTAGTCAAAGTTTTCACGCAACATTGGGAAAAGATCTTTAAGAAATTATTTTAATTACCTTAATAAATCAAAACTTTTCTTAGATTCTGTATAAATATTGCATTAAAATCGTAGTTTTAGAAATCATCCAAAACTTTAAGAATTATTATGGAATGAAACATTACAAAGTTGTGTATATAACTTTTAATAATCGATATCGGATATTGTGTTTTTCAATGTTTAAAGTTTTTAAACGAAAGAAAGCCTTGAAATCATAAATCTGTAAAGTTTAATTTCACAAAGTTCATATAAAATTTTGCTTTTTAATGAAGCCAGTTTTATTGTAGATGACCATGATAATAATTTTTTAATATGGCAAAAACAACCCCTTAAAAAACTACCTACCCTTTTTTTGAAATTCTGTTTTGTTGACATTTAATATTAAAAAATAACTTATATGACTTCATTATGCTGCCATAAAATTTTAGCTGTAAAAAAAATCAACCACAATAAAAAAGTTGTTTGCATATGTATTTATGTAGATGACCTTAAACGGCTTCCTGATGGTTTTTAATGTAAATATTGATGATACTGCAAAAAAATATGATTTATAAATAAATAAAATTGATCATTACATAAATTATAATTTAAATATACGACTAATTAATAACCCACTTAATAATTTTTTTTCTACTAATAATCATAAAAGGAAAAGCTAATTTAAAATATAAAATTGATTGCTATTAAAATTTTCATTTTAAAATTTTTAATTAAATAGAATGAAGTTCAAAAATTCTCTTTAATGAAAAAAGTTAAAAATATATGCTTTATAATTTCCACCAACAATTACAAAAATAAAAATTTATGTAAAACAAATATTGAATTTCCGTATCTACACCAATAAAAGAATCTGAACAAAATATTTAGAAACTTTTTATTTATGCTAAGTAATTTATCATAATGGATTTTAAAAAAAAATGGCAAAATATTAAAGTAAAATTTAACAGTAATAGGCAGTATATTTTTTAGTAATCAATTAAGGTAAATTAATTTTTAATTGAAGTTCAAGCATTAATTAGTTGTTAAATCGTTGTTCTTTAAATCAAGGTGAAAAATTTAATGGTCCACAATAAATTATAGGTGGAGATATAATAAAATTTGTAATTTAAAAGGAAGTCTGCTTTAATAAATTTTAATTATATGTTTAATTTGTGATTTAACTTTTTTATATATTTTAGATAAAATTGAATCTTTCTTCATTCACAGAATACATATTATTGATTGAATATTTTTCATGATATTTTTAATAGTTGAATTATGTTAATTTTCAATAAGTTTATCATAAAATTGTTGGCATTGACTTTTATCAACATCCAATGAAAAATAAGTTGCTAATCCCCGAATAGTCTAATTCTAAATGGTATACAAAACAATACCGTCATCAAGAGGATAGATTTATTTATCCCCTTGGTACTTCAATTTTACTGAATTTCTTTTACTTTTTTTTTGTCATTTTAAACATAAGAAATTTTACAAAAATTAAATCTAAATAGAAATTGAAATTCGATTTATATTTATGTACATTTTCAACAATTTTAGATTGTGAAATAAACTACTTAAAAATAATAATAATGTAATAATTAATCAATACCTAGTTAATAATGATTCACTCTTTATTTAACCTAACTTTTAAAACTATTTACTAATATTAAACTGACACAAAGATTAGATAACTTAACTACGTGTTAATCATATTTAATGATCATTGTTGTACTAAGGAAAACAATCGCCTTGGGTCACGGATTGCATTGTCTTATAATTATTTTAAAAATAAATTACAATAAGTTTGAACATGCATTTGCTATTATTTTATTTTATTTTCTTGTACACACCACTGAAGAGCATAGGTCCTTAAGTGCTGAATTATCTGTACTACAAGTTTCTTAGGGCCTCAAGTGCTGAATTATCTGTACTTCAATTTTTTTAATAGTTTTATAGGGATTCCGAACCATGCTTCTTTATATCAGCAAAACTTTTAATTTGAACAAGCAAATTTATTTTTGAATCATTGTTGTTAGCACATAGCTTTAACTGTTAGCATTTTTCCGAATCTTAAAATTACATTTTACGGTAAAATTTATTGGTACTCATTTAAAGCTGAGTAAACTTATACCATTCGTCGATGTCTCGGACTGAAAGCGAACCCAATACTGTATCACAGCTTCTTACACTACCGCTAATACAAAACTCAAATATAATATATCTCAAGCTCTATAAAAATATATCCGACTCTGTTAATTGGATATTCAAGCAAAAAATATGGTGACTAATCTA
Organism: Empis livida; assembly: GCA_963932195.1. Lineage (NCBI taxonomy): Eukaryota > Metazoa > Arthropoda > Insecta > Diptera > Empididae > Empis > Empis livida. Next base: position 34,054,186 of record OZ010648.1, read on the forward strand.
TAATAAAACTAAATCTGTTCTTACTATAGCATATTAAAAATATTAAAATATGTAAAAATAACATTCCTATTCGAAGAATAATTATAATTACCACATTTTATTATCTGGTAAATTTAGGTTTTTTTTTTTTGTGTAATAATGACAACTAAATGAGTCACAGCTTGGACTGTTGACTATAAAATTGAAAAAAATATTAATAAAAAATGAAATTTTATAAAAAATTTTATCTCTTATACTTTGAGTTTAGTTCAATAAGCTTTGCAGAGATGTGAAACAAACTAAAAGAATGTAGTTTTTAATATTTCAATTCAAAACTTTAAAATTTTAAAATATAGTTTTTCTTTAACGTAGCTAAATTTTCCAATATTTTTTGGTTGTTTTAATTTTACGTGATTTTTGTTGTCTCCTTAGCCGTTGTTGATAATCTGTCTCAAACTTTATTATTAAAGACCTCTTATTACATATTAAAGAATAGAGCTTATTTGTTTAGGATCACTGTAAGCAATTTTGTTATATCTAGATGTTAAGTAGATCGCTGTATCATCTATATTTCGGGTATGCTACTATTAGTGCTTAGCAGAGAAGTAATATTAGTTTTTCACACTTACTTTACATACAATCCAACAAAACTTGAAAAATTATTGATTAAGATTATTCAATTTCGCGGACAGCTTCAATAAGAATTCACCCAAGTACTTCTAATATTTCTACCAAAAAAAATTGAAATATTATTAATTTTCTGACTCGTAACATATTACTTAAACTTATAATTGAGCCGTAATAATCTCTGCTATGAAAAAATATTAATTTATGTTTATTCAACTGACAGTCATAATCGTAGCCAAAACAAAAAAAAATCTATAGGTGTAAGTGTGGTAAAAGCCCATTAATATTAAATACCTTTTTATGGGTTCCTAACAAATTTTCTTACCAGTCATTTTCTATTTTAAAAAAAACATATATATAGGCGACTACAAGAGTAATAACCGGTAATGTGTTAATTAACCTTAAACTTAGTACTTTTAACAAAAAATTAATTAATAAATTGAAATATTTCCGCTTTGTATTACAAGTTTACTTTAAAAAAAAAACGGTCTTAATTACCTGGGTTTTTTTTTATTCCAACAATTAATTTACTTATAAATTTTTCTATAAAATAATTTTCTTATACATTTTTTTTAAATTGCATTTGACAGCTGTTAAAATTTTATATAAATATTATTTCAATTTGTGGTTATTTCTTGTAAATATACTACCTTTCTACCTATTGTAGATTCTATCTTTACTCTGACTAATTGAAATTAATAACAAACAAATATTGAAAAATATTTTATAATTAAATACAATTGCAAAAAAAAAAAAGGAAAAAAAAGCATAAAAATATAATCAAAAATTATGTAAAACGCAAAATTCGAAAAGCGGAAAATATCGTGATTTTATAAAGTAAAAAATAATATTCGTGATTTTTTATTTTTTTTTTTTTTACGAGGTTGAAGACCTTAAAAGTTTTAATTTAATTTTTTTTTTTTTATATAAAACTAACAAAATCTGGGGAAATAAAACCACAAATTGTAATTACATAAAAATCAACAAATAATTTATAAAAAATTAACAACAAATTTAAATTAAGTTGGTAATTTAATGAAAAAAAAAACACATTTCGAATTTTTCGAAATTCCGCAATTGATGTTATATCAGTTGAGAAATAATTTAATTATTTAAATTTAATTTTAATATGTAATTTTTTAATTTGATTAAATGAACAAATTTATGTCAATAAATTAAATATAAAAATCACAATTATTTACTTATTCAATAAAATATAATAATAATATTAAAAAGAAATTAAAATTACTATTTTAGTACATAAAATCCTTGACCTGTTTAGCATATAATATTGATTTTTTTTTTTTATTTCATAAAATAACAATTTATGATTTTACTATTTAAGGTAAAAAATGATTTTTTTTTTATTTGTTAAACTCAATTAAATATTGCTTTATTATGGACATATAATTGAGTTTATGCTATTTGCTATTGATTTTTTTCTTGTTTTTGTTGATTCAAACTTAATTTGGGTAAAATTATGAGGCCCTGGATTTGCAAAAAAAAAAACACAATCTACAAAATATAAAAATATGTAATTATGCGATCTTACACAAATGTTGATGTTACCTTATAAATAGTGAACAAATCACGTTTATGGTAAAAAAAAATCATGTTTTTCTTAAAAAAATTTTTTTTGTAATTTTTTTAGAAATAAAAAACTTATTTGATGTAATTTGATGTAATTTGTCTGTGAACCCTATCTCGGGATAAATAATGTTTCAGAAATTTTAATAAACCTGAATTAAATACTAGTTATTTTCAAGATTTGACTAGTTGATCTTGAAATAGAAGGTGGAAAATATTAAAATAGAAATTACATTGATTAACAAATTTTTTTACGAATACCATTTTTTTTTCAGGATTCCTTTTGTGGGAATATACTCTTTGTGCTTACATGAACACTGTCCGTCTGTCGGTATTTTTTTTTCCAAATTAATCTGTAACACAATAACTAGACACATTGACTACTCGTTATGTTAATAATTATGTCGGTAACCTAATTCAGGCTAAAAATAACTAAAGACGGCATTTTCCTCAGTTTGGCAAAACGTGTTTTTTTAATAAAGAACAAATACAATTAAACATTCACCAAAAATTGATAAATATAATCCACATTGGAAAGGTGATTTATTTAGACAAATTTTTGCCAATAAAGTAGCACTGTGATTAACATTGTAAATTTTCTTCAAAAATAATATAAGACGATAAATTGGAAAGGTAATAAAAAGTATAAAATTTTATGAATAATTCTTGTTTCTGATACTTGAAACTATATGCTGTATTGTAAATTATTAATGTTAATCTTTTAATTATTAATCTGGCTGTAATGAGTACATCATGTTTTTAATTTATTTTAAATTTAAAATATTCAATCACGGATATTTGATAAATGATTTATTAAATAATTAAATATAAATAATTTCTATCATCAAATATTATATAAAATAGATGGATATGTTAATATTAAGGATGAATGAAATAGCCTTAAAAGCCTGAAGATTTCTCTAAACGAGTTAGATAAAATTATATACAGTACCATCTATTGTCAATCAAAATATCCCATAAATAGTAAACTACTGGACAGTAATTATGCTGTACGGCAATTTTTATTCAGTTATCAATCAGAATGGTATTTTTAGTTACCCATAATATTGGCAATAACAAGTTTAATAATATTTATCGGATTAAAAACAACGCCTTTTTAATTAAATCATAATTTTATAGTTTCTACAGCTAATTTTATCGTCTATTTATTTATAGAATATCCTCAGTTAAAATTCATAAAATAATATTTTTAAAATATAATTTCTAACTTTTTTTCCGGACTAATTGTATTATTAAATAATTAATGTTATAGATAATTAAGAATTTTATTTAATTTTAACCTAATTTTTTATTTTCTATGTTATAAAACTGTATTTTTATGCACTGGTAGCTACTATAATTGAATTAGAAAATCTAAACGTGCAGGTGTTTTCATATCTAATCTATTTTACATATTAATTAAAAATTAGATAAATTAAATAAACATTCATCGATTAAATAGATTGTATAATAAAATTAATTTGAAATTTATTAGATATTTTGATTAATTATGCTATAATTTAAGAGATATTTGTGATTAGAAAATAATGCTATTAAATGTCAGTAAACTAAAGTATAAAATTTATATACTTTTTAAAAAAATGTTAATAAACCGCACATTATAAACATCCATCTGATAGCTTTATATGTATTGTAATTCGCTTTTATGTCACCAAAGATATTATAAAAATTAAATTTTGTTAAAAAAATATGTGTTAAACTTTTCCGAATATTTCAATGTTGAAAATGAATATTTCAATGTTGAAAATGAAAACATATTGGGATTTGTTCTTTTTGCACTAAAAATCTTGTGATTGATTTGTTAAACGAAATAGTCATAACAAGTTGAAAAGTCTCGGTCTGTTTAAATTTAATGATTTATCGCAGCCTATATTCACTCTAAAAAAAAAACATAATATAATTCCATTAATAATAATAAACATAATGTAATTATGTTTTTGTTTTTAATGAAATATTAATTAATGATATATTTTTAATTATTAATATAGTAAATGCAGGGCCATTTAAAATTTCATAAATTGATCAATGTAGTTTAACGTGCGACTTAATTAATATATTTAAGATATTTAATTATAATTTTTTTAAAAAAATTTAATTTATTTTTCTCATTTATCTGATTAATATTAACAAAATATTCTATATTTAAATTATAGTAATTAACTAAATTCGTGTATTAACCAATTTAAATATTTATATGGATTCAATATTTCTGAGTAGGATTGAAAACTCTTGAAAAATATTTAAAAAATTATTTTATATCTGATGGAATTTCAATTGGAAATTCCATCAACTAATTAGACTACTTGAAAAAAAATGTTTACTCAAATATATCTTGAAAAATAATACTGTACATAATATTTATAATAATAATACATATTTTATTTATAAATATTTTTTAATATCTGTTTTGAATAAACTGGAAAAAATTATTTAAATAAAATTTTTATTTTTAGACGAAATATGTTAAATAAAATTATGAATATTTTTAAACGAATAACATGATTTATATTCACTCATAAATTTAAATTAATGTTAAATTTTAGTGAATATTTGATAATTGATTTATATTTTTTTTTCTATATTTAGATAAGCTAATAATATTTCAAGTAAGAACAGCCATTTATTCTTAAATATTTCATATCAGATTTATGGCTAAAACTACTAAATTCACTGTAAAATACATTGAATTTCTTTTAAAAAATATTTCCACCAAAATCTTCTATTCTCTATCAATCAAACGGTTTTAACTCGTACACCTTTCTTCAATCATAAATTTTTAATAACATTGTTCTCATAACATTATTTTTAATAACATTGTAATCTTGAATTTAAAACTTGAACTGTTCTACTTTTATATAGATAAAAATTCAATAAGTCATAGTTTCTGTCAATTGTAAAAAATAACATATCCCGCCACTAGTAATTCAAAAATCAATTACAACCAAAACAGCTTTAACTAATCTTCAGAAATCAATATTTACAATAAAACAATATGAAAATATATTTTGTTCAAGTGTTTTTTTTATTTTATCTTATAAATGGCAATTTACATAAAAATTTTCATAAAATATTTGAACACAAAAAAAAAAAAAACATGAATACATAAAGTTACTTAAATATTCCATCTTAAAAAGTTTAAATATTGATGACTGTAATTGTAGTATTTTTAACTAATAATTATACTATATATTTTTTTTTTTGAAATTACCTTGAAAGTGAAAATAAATCTTATGATTAGCGTTTTTAAATTGAGTTGCATTTATACTAAGAAATTTTAATTTTAATATTATTTTGTATTATTAAATCGCGTGAAATCAATATTTATGCTACTAGTATTTAATAATCTGCTATAAAATTATTATTTAAAAAAATAAATAAATCATGCTTTATTAAATTAATATATAATCATAAAATATGCTTTTGACCTATGCCATGCTTAGATTACTCTCACTTTTATTTTATTTTTTTTTTAAATAATTATTTTAGGTAGGTATACGTATTAATGTTGAATTTTATAAATTATACTTTTGGTAGAGTGTTTTGAGCTTTTTGAGGAAATAATTAGTATTTTAATTTTTTTTATTATTTATTTCGAGAGAAAAAAAAAATAGATACGAGTACCACCAATTCTCATGTCATCTATAATATCTATTTATAAATTTTTTATGTTGATGATAAAAAGTGACTGATTTGTATTTTTATTTGTACAGAGTTGACTAAACTGAAGTTCAATGATTTCATAAATTTTATGTTTATTGTATTTTTTATTCAAATTATTTTTAATGAGGTAATTTAATGATGAGGAATGATTGTTAAGTGTTATTTGTTCAATATCGTATTATATTTTAAAGACAAATTACAATCCTATATTTATAATATCAGTTTTATAGAAATAAATTGAAATATATTAGAATATAATGATTTGAATCTTTACTCTTTAATTATTATTTAGTTGTGTACATAAAAAAAATATACATTTAACAAGTTGCCTTGGTTGGATTCTAAAAATGTATTTATAAGTAAGTTGCCTTTGCTTATGACATTGAAGTTTCTTAAAATATAAATACTTGTGACTAATAAATAATTAGCTAAATATTGTATTGTAATTGCACTAAAATCTCGTTAGTAAGAGAAGGTCAACTCCAAAATTTTTACTAATTAGAGAAAGTAGAGTAATTTTAGTCAAACCTTTTTCATTAGATATTTTCATAAAATTAGCAATTTTTTTTTGAATATTTTAAAATATGACAAAATATCAAATATAACTACCACTTTTAACAAAAATTACCAAAATAATATACTAATTTTAATAAAAAAAAGATTATAAATGTCAAGGTTTTAAAATTTCATAATTAAATCAACAAGTATCTTTGTACATTTTTAATCAATGCTAATTTCTATTCACAAAATAAAATATTAAAAAAATTCACATCATTTTGATTATAAATTTTCAGTTTGATGTTTTTCTTCTTAAATCGTCGTGACTAACTTTTTAAATATTTTTAATCACGAAATTTTTTAGAAAAATAAATGAAGTTAATTAACCTTTTATTATTTCCTTTTAAAAAAATATATAAAAATTTTTTATCTAAAATTTCAGATTTTTGAAAACAGGATAAATATGTTACTTTTGATGTTTAAAATCTTTTATAAAAACTTGCTTAAATTTTTTTTTTTTTTTTTTTTTGGTTTGTTAATATTTCCGTATTTTTTTGAAAGAATTAAAAAAATTGATGCTCCCTAAACACGAATTTTATTTATTATTACATCAAGGTAATAATTCTTCCTTATATATGTTGATTACTTGGAAAAAAAAAAACAACAAAGAACGAGGTGAAATATTTTCACAAAATATACATAAATGTTTATGGTTTATGAATTTATAAATGGCTTAAAAAAAACAACAGCAAAAAAAAAAATATGTTTTCAGTTGAATAAACTGCCAGTCTTAAAAGTAATATAATAATTTATTTAATAATTTTTTTTTTCGAGATTATTATCTAAATGGAATTTCTATGCTTTAATAATTTAAAGTTTTTTTTTAAAAAAATACATTAAGTTATTTTCATTCTAATAATTTTAAAAAATCTCAAAAGAAAAACATAAAATTGAACCCAAAATTAGTAATGCAATCATTTTAATTATAGTCTTTTTTTTATGTAATTGCAATTTAATAACTCTCTTTAGATCTATATTGGCTATATTAGATGGTACAACGGTCATTAAAGCGAGTAATTTAATTTTTTTTTTTACAATTTTTATAAATTGTCATTTACTGTTCAAAGTTATGTAATTGCTTAGAATTATATTATCTGAAAGTTTAACATGTCGGTAGTTCTTTTCGATAATATTATTTATTAAGAAAATTTTAAGATTTTTAAGGTGAAACTTTATTTTCTACGATTATAAAAAAATTTGTAAAAATTATATCAGAGAAATAAAAGAAAAATAAAAAAAAAAAAACAGAAAACATAACAAGAAAATAATCTAAACAACAACAGAAAACATAAACAATTGAATCATTATTATTATCTATGGATTAATGTGTACATATAGATAATAATTCACCTCATTTATTTAGTAAAGTAAATTTTACTATTTAAAAAATATATACATATATGTACATATTTACATTATAAATATATCTAAATAAAAAAATATTGTGCATTTTCCCATTGTACTCTATTGTTTGTTTATTGTTCCGATGTGCCATTTTCATCATATCCGGTAAGTAAAATACGTGGAAAAATACCAAAACTTATTTTATCATCCGTATCAGAGTTTTCGTTAAAGATGTATAAATTATAATTATTGTGACCACAATGAATCCATCGAGATCTATGGATTCATTAAAGATCTCGATTATAAGCTTATCTCGATTAACACTTAAAAATTTCTATACTTTCTTAAATTTTACTATGGTACTTTTCGCTGCATTGGCCCTTACACAGAATTCCCAAATTATTTGTTTTAATTTGGTTTGAAACAGAAACAGACAAGCCGCATTACCATATAGAAAAGGTTAATTAATCTAAAGAAAACCATGAGTTCGAAAAGAAAACAATGAGGTTTTATAACTAAACAATCTGAAAACCCAGGAACGTTGCTGTACTATGATTTCCTTTAATTTTCTGTAATAAGATCGAAGAATTACACTTGAGTATTTGAGAGGATAATAATTAAAATTACAAATGATTAGAATTTACAAATTATTTGGATCTCGCTATACAAAATTTTTTAATTTATCATTTTTGAAGCTAATTAATCACTTATTTGTATTACATCATATGCTCTGATAATAGATACTTTCTCCTTATTTCAGTTTTAATAGTTATTTTCATAAACTTAATTTGCGCTTTGACAATTTCAGAATTGTCAATAATTATTGACATTTTCTGGCAACATCGACAATTATTGACATTTAAGTCAATCTGTAAAACGTGTTATAATAATTAGCAAATAAGTCTTATTAAAATTTAACACCTTTGTTTATGAAACTAAAACCTTAAAACGCAATTAATTATAAGCAGATAAGAAAAAAAATAATAACAATTGTTATTCGAGTAAATAAGCTCGCATAGATATTTAAAAAACTCTAACGGAATGAATTATTGTTTAAATTTACAGATTAATGTACATACACTACACTAAATCTGTAAATTAATGTACAAGAAATAATTAAAAAGTGAGCATGATTCAAATGATTTTCTAAAATTTTGTGCATTGTAAAATTTAACATAAATTTTGTTGGCGTTGTTTTTGATTTTGTTAAAACGATATAACAATTCGTAACATTTTTTAATGACAAAATAATTATCTATTATTCGCAATCTAAAATATTTATCTTAATGTTTTTTTTTTAATATCTTTTCAAAAATACATATTAAGTATAAATATATTATTTTTGTCTAAAAATTAAATTTAAAAATCTAATATTTTTTAAAGTAGAAAATAAAATATTTATTTTAAACACGTTTTACTAAACGTAATTACTTTTTTGTTACATAATTTTTGTAGATATTTATTTCTGTAGAATTTTGTGTAACGCATAGTTGGTATTTCTGTAGTTCAAGTTGCTGAAAATCATCATTTTTAGATTTCAAAATCTTAATTATGTTTTTTTTTGTCTGTAGGCTTACATCGTATCTTTAAAAATCATAATTTACCAAAAATCAAATCTTAAAAAAATAAATAAATATAATTACAATTTTAAATTTTACGTATACATCTATATAAAACTATTTCTGCATGATATCCGTTTGTGAGTTATTTTGTCTATTTTTGTGGTAATTAGTCGAGAAAAATTCAGTAAGCATAACATAATTTTTATAATAATTTATAATATATAGAAGTAATTAATTGATATGCTTTGTTTTTCCGCAAATTATGTTACAAATGTTAATATAGTGTACGGAATTTGTCATACTTTGTAATTGAAATATATAAAAGTGAAAATAAAATAATAATATTTTTGAACAACGTATCGATTAGCAAAATCTTTAGCATAGTTGAAAATCAAATTAGAAATTTTGTTTTTAGTTAACCTTTCACTCATGCCCTTATTTAAAATTTAAAATTTCATTCATTTACACTTTCAATTAACGACTATAACACAATAGTATAATTGTATCTGAAATTGTGAATCTGGTTTTGTATAAAATAAATTAATTCATGAATCTACGTTGTTCATTATGTAAATTTAGTTCCCAGCATAATACTTATTTTGCTATAAACAAATTATACATGTTAACCTTATAAATATAAATAAAATTAGTATATTTTGCACCAAAAATTTATTGCCAATTATGATTCTTAAAATTTCTAAATAAAAAAAAAAACAAGTTAATAACAAAATTACAGGAAAAGAAAAACTAAATTTTTCTTTCAAAGAAAGTAGAAAATTTATAGTGAAATTTTTATTATCTAAAAGTCTATAAGTGAAAAAAAAGATTCAATTTATCTTCTTTTAGATAAAATTTAACAAAATTTTGAATAAAAATTAAAATTTTCATTGCTTTTTTTTCCTTAAAATAATATCAAAGTTATTTTTTTATTGACTTTGAAAAGTTTTCCATGTTCTGATCTACAAAACAAAAAAAAAAAAACAACATAACAAAAATGTTTTACAAGTTTTAATTAAAAGTGTATCTAAAAAATTTTACCTTTAGATGTTTTGTTTAGTGTTTTATGTTATCCATAATTAAATTTTGCTTTTATATAACATATTTGTTTTTTTTTGAACTTTTAAATTAACAAAAAAAAATTTTTTTTATGTATTTAATTAACAAACAAAGTGGAGCTTATTTAATTGAATTTTGAATTATTGAAATAGGTCAACCAGAGAGATTGAAATTTTCTATAATTAAAATTTAATTAATTTGAGTTGATAAATTTTATTGGATATCTTCAAAAGCTTTTAAATATCAATTGTAACGAGAATAATTTATTTAGTGAATTTAAGTTTTAATAAAAATTGTGATATACTGGATAAAAATACAGTGCTAGTTCTTAATGTAGCCATACAGTAGTAATAAGAACATAGCTATTATATCTACGTTTATGGCCTTCTTATATCTACGTATATGAAAATTATATAAATTGGAATAGTTAGTTAGCAGACCATAAGATCATAGGTAGACCATAAGATGTGGGCAGTCAAAGACCTTGTGAATCAAAGAATATATTCTGCTTCTGTAATGGCTACATAGTCTTGAATTATAATTTGGTCCAATGAACCGATACACTATGATGTATGAATTATACTATGAACACTGGTATCGTACTATAGAGTACAAATTTATTCTACGCTAAATTGACAAAAGGTCACCAACGTGGATTGTTTCAATTTAGTATAGTAAAACCAATGCTCACATTGCAACTCGCTATTCAAAATTTTAAAATTTATCACTTGATGAGTCTCTTATTGTAGTATATCATATGGTGTGATAGTATCTAATTTTCTCCTTATTTCAGTTTTAATAGTTATTTTCATAAACTGAATTTGTCCTTTGATAATTTCAGAATTGTCAATAATAATTGACATTTTTGGCAACATCAACAATTATTGACATTTAAGTCAATCTGTAAAACGGATTATAATAATTATTCAATAATTGTCTTAATAAAATTTAACACATTTCTTCATGAAACTAAAACCTTAAAACGGAATTATTTAGCGTGTTGTTCTTTGCTTTATAGACCAAAGGGAATAGGAGCACCGTCCTGTTTTCCCCAATTTAATTACTTTGATTAGTTTTTTCACTTTGCAATATTATTAAATTCACAAATTATTCAATATTTTTACTAATTACTTGAATTAAGAAATACGCAATATATTAACAAATTTGAAATTATATCAATTATGTTTTTTTATGTTGTGTTAAAGAATATTTTAATATAAAAAAAATATGAAAATTAATTAATTTTCATCATTTTCATCAATTCACCCTGAGCTGTAATATTTTTTTTTTTGTAAATTGCAAAAGTTACAAAATAATTCAATTCATTTGATTATTAATTTATTATAAAAAAATTGAAAACATAAAAATCATTTTTTTGAAATCATAAATTTGAAATGTAATCAATATCTTTTTAAAATGTAATAATATGATTACATAAATTTAATTTAGAAAATAGCAGAATCATAACAAATTTATTTTTTTTTGGTATTTATTAATTATTTCAGTTTCTATTTCATAGGATAATTTAGTAATTTCCTCATTAATTAATTCATTTCCATGAAACATGAAAAACTATTTAACTACATTAAGGTTATATGATATGAAAAACTGAAATTAAACATTTCAAAAAAAAAAAATATTGTTTTAATCGAAAATTGAAAATTATTATACAATAATTTTTATACTTTCTTATACCTTTTACTTAAAAAAATTATATTACTTAATAAATACGAACTTGTTTTACTAATTTATTAAACGTTTAACTTTTACTTTGACAAAAAAAAATTAATTTCCGCTGAAATATTTTGTTGTATTTTTGTAAAGTAACTTTAAGAAAAGTTAACAATTAGTTTTGTCGACAATGTCGACCTTGAACATTAAAAGATCTAAATTAAAATATATACTTAGTTTTTTTTTAGAAAAATAATTAAAATTATAATTAAACCTTTTTCGCTTTGAAAATTATTATTTGTATACAAGTTACTTTAATTTTTGTCAGTTTAAAAAATTTAGAATATAAATTTGGTGAAGATAATTTACAAGCAAAATAGCTCGTGGCCTTATGAATTGACAGTACCAATTAATATCTCATTTTTTTAAAAAAATATTTTTTTTATGTTAAATCAACAAACCATAACATTAATGTAACAAACACTTAAACTAGATTTAAAGTTTTCTCGACAGTCTTTTATCTATAAAACATTTTAAAAAATAATCTTTTTATTTTTCAGGTGTGGATAAAAGATCTTTTCATAAAAATTATTATTTTACATTGTTTTGTGTTACATAATTGCTTAATGAAAAATTAATTGTGGTTTTTTTGTTGTTTTTATAGATCTGTAAGGTAATTATATCTTTAAAAAAAAATATTCACATTGTTATAAAAATACTTAAATTTATGGTAAATACGAGTATATTTTAAATATTATGGAATTATTTGAATTTCATTTATAATAGCTTTTTTAAAAACTCATAATAGTTTTTCACTTAATTAAAATTTTATAGTTTTTGTGTAGACAAATCAGACAAAAATTGATTTCCTACAAAAAAAATAGAAATAAAGTTTTTTTTGCTATAAAATAAGAGAATTAACTTTACGAAATTTTAAAAGTTTAATCGGTTTTTTTTCATAATTCTAGTAATTGAATTGGAAAATTTTTTAACGCAGCAGAACTATTTCGTATTTGTTTCATACTTATAAGCGTTGTTGCATATTGACACAGGCACTACTTTATGGAAATGTAAAATTAATTTAACATCTTTAATACGGAAACAAAAATGGAAATTTAGTTGTACTTTTAGTCACCCTTCCAAGAAATATTATTTTTAATATGTTATAATATAATTTAATATATTATTGTGTATTTAGACTAGGAATCTACTTATCCATTTTTTATCGGAAAATTACATGGAATTTGAATTTTCATTAAAATGAATTTTTAGTAAAAAGCGAATAACACCTCAAACCGAAAGGTATTTAAATTTATTAACTTTATCTAATTGCAAATTCTTTAACCTTTTCAACGAGTAATCTACCTACAATTTACATGAACATTTTTAATTTGAAAACGTGTGGACGGACAGACAGACGATAAAATACTAACATAGTAGATTTTTTGTTCGCAAAAAAACTCTAATCATATAAAATTAACCGGATCAGTAATACTTTACAAATTTGCAAATTCATCTATTAAATAAATGATACATATATGCTTCATTAATGCAATTGAATTCCGAATGATTTTAATTTTTCACCCCTTATTAAAAAATTTCTTCATCAAATATCTTGGAAAATTATTTAATCATATTTCAAGGCAAATTTTCCTTATTTTTTACCGGGGAAAAACATTTTTGTAATATAAAGTAAAAAATTATTAAAAGCTAATAAATTATTATTTTACATTTTAAAAGATCTTATAAACTGGCGCGTGAATTTAAGAAAAATATATTAACACTTTTATTTTCAAAACAATCTTGATTTTTTACCTTCAGTGTTACGGAAACAGATAATATGTATATAAGGAAAACAAATAAAATAGAACAAAATTTCCTGAATTACTTTCACCTTTCTTTTATTTTCATTGAAAAAAAAAAATTTAATTTTCTTTAATGTTGAGTTTTAACGAAAAATATTTATTCATTACATTTGCACATAAAAAAAAAATAATTTAATTTAATTTAATTTGCATATTTATTTAAATTTATACAAAAAATGTATTTTATGTTTCAAAATATTTTATGTTTAGGAGGGCTTATAAATTTATGTATTTATTATATTCTTTGCTCTATGGTTTTTACTGTTTTCATGTTGATTCATCAGAAAAAACACAAATTTTTTCAACATCTACAGTTTTTTTAATAATTCTAACATATTAAAGTTTATGTGGGTTAATCTATAGGGATTTTCACTTTTTAATCATTTATATCTATACTTATATATACCGTATATAAAAAAAATCTAGAAAAATAAATGGAAATGAAATCATTGTTTTTTTGTGACAACATGAAGAATACTAATGAGATTATATAAAAAAAAATGTCTTTTAAGTCACTGACAATTTTTTAACATTAATTTTTTTTTTTCTTTAGAAATTTAAATTTACTTTTGCATATCGGTTCAACTTGATGAATCACACAAAATTATATATTTTTAATTTTATGCTGCTTTATTTTACTTTGGAATCAATAAAAATAATCATTTTATTGTGTTCATCAAAAAGGTTAACAAAAAAAAATTTGATTATCAATTTTATAATAAAAAAAAATCATAAAATTAAAATTAAATCTTTTTTAGAGGTTTTTAATCGTTTCGCTCCACTAAATTTTTTTATACATTGACACAGGCACTACTTATTTTATTGTTTCTTTCAGAAATTTACATTTATTACATTATGATTTCATGCTTTTCTGAGTTTTACCCTTTGATTTTTAGTATAAATTAATTTATATTTTTTTTTGCAAAATAAAAACCTAAAATTCAAGATAAATAAAAACATAAAATTACCATCTTAAAATTGGAAATCTTCTTTGTAATAAATATGTTCGTTAAAAGTTAGACGGTTAAATAATAATTTCTATGTAGCGTTCGATTTTTTGGATTTCTTTTACCACTTCAGGTATAATTTTAGATATTTTGCTTGGCAAAGTTTAAATGATATTCACTTTAATCTTTTTTTTTTTTAAATTATAATCAACGATAAAAAAAATCGAAAATTCGAAAATTATTTCGAAAATTCGGAACTGCAATTTCGAATTTTCGAAAATGCGATATTCGGGTACTACAGGTGTTCCTTAATCCGAATTCGAAACCCCGACTGCAAAAAGCCGATATTAACCCCCCAAAACTTGATTTCTGCGATTCCGAAAATTCGAAAATGCGATATTCGGGTACTACGAATATCGCATTTTAATATATCTAAAAAAAAAAACTCAGAATTACAATTTATTAATTAATTAAAAACTTTATTCTATTTTCTAATTTTTTTTTAGACTTGAAATAAAATCATCCTACTTTCGAATACTAAATAATTTTTAGAAATAAGGAAAAAATTTATCATCCAAAGACGATAAAAAAACATAAAAATTTTATTTTCATCATGACTTGGTATTGGTGGAATCATTGGTTCTGGATAACAGGATTAGCTGGTACATATTTATAAAAAAAAAATTATATTTAAATAAAATATTTTAATGAAAATCATTTTTCTAGTAATTTTTCTATTAACATTTAATAATTGTGTATCATCGTATCCTATAAGTCCACTTGATGAAATCAAAGAATATAATAATAAAAATTTACCATTAAAATATCCAATAAATTCACCAGATGATGATCATGATATTGATGATGTTTATATGGGACAAGAAAATATTCCATCACCACAATTACTTAAAATTATTGAAGAAAATAAAAATTACAATCAATTAAATATTGAAAATAAAAAAATTGATGAAAATTTGGAAAATCATAAAAATAAAACAATTGAAGATAATTTAATATTAAATAAAAATCAAACTAATAATAATAATAATAAAAATAATGATTATAATAGTAATTTAAATAATATTAGTAATGTGATAAAATTGGTTCCTGATTCTACCAATCTGAGTGATAAATTGAAAAAGAATAATGATAATATCAATGTATCTGATAATATTAATCAAACTGTGGCAGAAACAGAGAATATTAATATAAAAAATAATAATTTTAGTAATTTTAGTATCATAAGGTAAGATTAAAAATATTTTTCATTAGAAAAAAAACCCATTTTTCAAAATAGCTTTTAGAAAAACACTAATTTTGAAAATTTCCTTTTACTAGAATACTATTTTCAAAATGCTACTTTATAAACATAATTAAGACTAATCCAGATTAAGACTAATGCAGAGAGCTGTTAAATAATTTTATTAATAGGAGATAATTGAATTACGTTACGTATTAACTAGAATTCAGTAAAGTAATTAATTAATTTTTTAATTATGACTTAATTCACTGCTGATTAAGTCAATACTGTCTACAAAATTGTTATATGATAGGCAGCTTACTAAATTCTCCCACGAATCAAAAGCTTGAAATCCTTTCAACTCTGTTTTATTAAACGTAATAAAAGATTAAGCAATCAAATTAGTTAAAATTTTATGCACAATAAATTCAGTTGGTTTTAAGTAATTATTCAACTGAGTTATCAGATGTTATAAAAGCTCTAATTTTATTTTTAGCTTGAGTGAACTTTCAAATCTCTGCTATTAAACATAAAACATAAAACTAATATAAATTATATTTTTATTTTTTATAATAGTCATCATTTCTGATTATGACAATTATTTTATGGTTCATGATTCATTTATACAATATATTATTTTTTTTTATTTTTTCGGTATATTTACAGTACAAATATTAATAAAACATTAAACAGTATCCATCTAAATGAATCAACAGATTCATCTCAATCAAATATTATGCAAATTAAAAAAAATTATAATAATATAAATTCAACAATTTCGTTACCACCATTATTACAAACATTTGACGACAATAATGATTCAACAACAATCATTATTGATATAAATACACCGAATTATGATGATAATGATGATGAAATTAGTAATATTACTAAATTAGATTTAGTTACGACAATAATAAATAATATAACAACAAATATAAATAATTTATTATTAAATGAAAATACAACAGAATCAACTGAAAAAATTTCAACAAAATTAGAAAATATTACAAAAATGTTTAATAATAGTAATAATGGTAATATTGAAATAGAATATATAAGAAAATCAAAAATTTTATCATCAGTATATCGTGATGGTTCACGATCAATTAATTTTCCAACTGAAACAAAAAACTTATTAACACGTTCAGCATCATCAGATTTACAATTATTCGCTGAACAACATGAAGATGCAAATGTTTCATCTGAGGCTCTACAAATTACGGTATTTTAAAAATTTTAAAATTATATCACAAATTAATGTTTTAAAATATTATTTTTCCATTAATTTAAAAAAAAAATAAAGGGAGTAATGGATGCTGGTACAATATCTGGTATTTGTTTTGCTGTATTTGCATTATGTGTTGGTGTTTCAATGTTTGGAATTATTTTATATCGACGACGATTTTTAAATAAACCACAAACACTTAATGAACCAGATTCAAGTGTTTACATAGATGACAGTACAATTAGAGTAAAAAAAATTAAATGATTAAAAAAAAAATAACATTAAACATTTATATCTTTTTTTTTGTAGGATAATTCTGATGAAATGTACAGTTTAGATAATGATTCGTTTTTGAATTCTTTAGAAGCAATGACAATTCAAAATTATTGGACCGATACAGTGAAACATACTAAGCTTTAAAATAATATATAACATGTATATTTGGAAATTTATAAAATTTTCTTCGCTTTTTAACAAATTTAAAATTTAAAATATTATAAATAGATAAATAATTTGTTAGTAATTAAATTTTTGGAAAGAAAGACATATAATATATTTACAAAATTAAAATTATTTCCATATTATCCTTAAAATATTATGTTAAAATTAATTTCATGTGATAAATTTTAAAATATACTACATAAAATGACAAAAAATTTAAAATTACATTTATCATTCTTTTAATAAATTTCCAAATTTGTTTCAATCACAAAGTACAGGCTGTTTGCGTTATCTAATAGTACTACAACTTAAATATTATGTAGTTACATTCAAAAAAATAAAATTATTATGATTTGAAGCAGTATAAATTGAATTATCATTTAATTCTGGTTTCTTTTCATATTATTTCCACTGCTGTAAACAATATTATTACGAATATCATTAATCATAACGTGATACATTCGATTTCGAAAGTTTCGAAATTAAATTGAACATAATAATTTTTTTTTTAATATTTTAATATAACGACCTAATAGAATATTTATATCAGCCTGTATTGCTTTAATTTAATTTTATTATAAAAATTACTATTTTAGATAATTAAATATTGTAATTTTTAAAATATTAAAAATAATTTTAAGTTGAATAAAATTAATTTAAATATATCATTAAATAATTTAACTTAAATAGAATATAATAATATATATAATTTATAAATTAAACTGAGTGAAAACTCCTGCAATTATGAATCGTCCTTTAGGTTAATGTGAAATGTATAGAAAGTATAAGGAAATTATAAAACAAATCATAATATTAATTATTATAGAATTATTATAAATATATGCTGGCACATCATATAAATTGTATAAAATTTGAAAAATAAAAAAAATATTCATCACAAAAGTGAAAATTGTTTTATTTACTTTTGGTAATCATTATAAAAGTTTGTTCAAAAAAATCAAATTTTTGTACAACATTTTTAATTTTGTACCAGATTTTCATAAAGTTTTCGTCGTACGAATGTAAGTAGAGATTAGCAGATATTGTACGAACTTGATATCATTTAACCTCAAAGAATTCTATGTTAATTTTATTTTATATAAATTTTCTGATAATTATTCTAATTCAATCAAAAATGTATTTATTTCTTAAAAAATTAATTAAATTAATAAAAATTATAATTTCAAATAAATTTTACAACTTGTTTATTTGCTTTTCGAAGAATAATTCGTCCAAGTGGTTCACCAAATCCTTTATATTTTTCAAAAACATGTAAACCACGTATTACCGTATTATGAACAACACCTTTTAATTTCATATTCATGTAAGGATTTGACTAATAATTTACAAAAAAATTATAGATATAAATTATAAATAAATTTTTTTTAGATCTTACCTTATTTTGAAAATAAATTATGTCTGGTGTTATTGTTAATTCTTCATCAGGATCCCAAATACAAAAATCTGCATCATAACCAATTTCTAATTTACCTTTAAATTGATCAATTCCACATAATTTAGCTGGATTTTCACATAACAGTCTATGAACATCTTTTAAACCTAAACCATGTTTTTTGCATTCAGTCCAAAATATTGGCAATCCTTTAATAATAAAATTATTTTATTTTATTTTCTTTTTTTTTTTGGTATATTTTCATCCCAAAAACTGAATATCTAACCAAATTGAAGTGATGCTATTCCTGACCATGCATTAATAAAATCACCTCTATCCCTTCCATATGTTAATTTTTTCATTCCTGGTGTAGTTGGTGAATGATTTGATGATATTATATCAATATTACCATTTTTTATAGCATTCCATAAATTTTCTTGATTTAATTTATCACGTATTGGTGGATTACATTTAAATTCTGTTTGAGTATCGTTAATATCATCTGATGAAAATATTAAATAATGTGGACATGTTTCTACAGTTAAATTTCCACCATTCTGTTTACAATTTTCAATTAATGGAATTGATGCAGCTGAACTTAAATTCATAATATGCATTCGTATACTAAAATTATTAATTTTGTTAATTTTGTAAAGAAAACTTATTTTTATTGTTGAAAATTTTTACTTTTTATTTTGTTGTGATAATTTTGTTATAACTTCAATTGCATTGATTTCCATAGTTTCGGGACGTGTTTTTAAAAATGTTTCATATTTTTTGGGTTCGTCTAAAAAAGCAATTCAATTATTTCGAAAATTAATCTGTTTTTATTTTTGATTTTTAAAGTTCTTACTTTCATTTGGACGAATTAATGTTGAAGGCATCAGTTCAGCATGAAACTAAAAGATTTCATTAATTTGTTTGTATTACGAAATTGGATATTTTTATACAAAATGAATTAAGAAAGCAAAATGAATTAAGAAATTTAAAAGAAAATAATTTTGATCCTCAAAATATTATTTCAAGCAAATCAATCGATATAATCAATTTTTGAGGATTTCAATTATTTTCTTTTAAATTTCTTAATTCATTTTGCTTACTTTCCGTATCTTACCGCTAATACACTTCCAGCATTGTTTACATGTTCCAAAATACTTTCAATATCAGCTTTACTAACTTCTTCAAATTCAGGAATTTGACTCGGACATAAACTACAATATAATCCCACTGCACCATTTCGAAATAATGAATTTACATATGATATACTAGTATTTTGTGGTGTTAATCCACCCCATAGACCAACATCAACATAAATTTTACCTCTAGCTGACATAGCTTTATTTTTAAAATTTTCACCATTTAAAGTCGGTGGTATTGAATATCTGTGACAAAATATAATTTTCATAAAAATTGTTGATTAAATGAAAATATGTATTAATATTTTGAAAATTACATAGGCATATCTGTAATAAAAGTATATCCTCCAGCAGCAGCTGCTTTAGTACCAGTTGTAAAACCTTCCCAATTTCGACCTGGCTCATTAATATGAACATTTGTATCTATTAATCCAGGCATAAGTAATTTATCTTCAAAATCTATTATCTAGTGGAAAAAATATATTATTTTTGCAAGTTTTTCTTAAATTAATTCAAATTACTGATTCTGCTTCATTATTATATATAAATGAATTAACTTCTTCAGTAGATTTAAGAATTCTTCTTATTTTACCATCATTTGTAACTAAAATTCCACCATTAATCAAATGATTTTCATCATCATTTTTACCAAGAAATATTCTTTGACTTAAAAATAGAATATCCATTTTAATAACAAACAAACAAAAATCTAGGATATTTTTCTCATCAATACGCTTGACAATTTAATTTATTAAATTATATCAAATTTATTTTTTATTAGATCAAATTTTAACAAATTTTATTGACTAATGGAACTGAAACTATTTATAGACTCAATAAGATATTTTAATCAACTATGTAGCTGAGCTATAAATATTAGACTATGAATTGCATCTAAAAAAAAACAAATATTTATTTGTAGATCTACAAATTTAGATTTAGTTAAAAAAATCTCTTTAGAGAATATTGTATTGTGGAGTAGTGTCAGAAAATTAGTCTGCACGTATATCGGGGGGAATTCGTAACGTTTGAAAAACGAATCGAAATTGTCATTTTGATGATTATTTTGTTGAAGAATTATTTAAATATTGCAAAATATTTTTTAAATAAATTAAAATATTCAAATTTCTTATATCAATGATTTAATTATTGCAAACTGAAGTTAATAATCGTTCCTGGTTAACACTGAAATATACCTTTCGACGTACAATTTTTACACATTTTAATTTTTATTATAACTTAAATATATACAATTTTATAATATTTTTTATAAATTTCAAAAGTTATTCATTTACTATAAAAATAATAAATTTTATGACTTACCTTCTCACAGAAAGCCGATTTTCCCTAAAGTTCCAATAATATTAAGTCCCATCCTACATCCTAGATAGTAATCAAAGAACAGATATAAAATTAATAGAAGAGCTTTGAACATTTTATTCGATAATGTTGAATCAAATTTCAGTCTGTTAATAATTTAAACAGTATTATTCACAATAAAATTCTTTGCTATTTTTCATTTAAAATGCCAAAATAATTCTTCAAATGCTTTTCGATAAAATAATAGTAATCTATTTTTTATAGAAATTTAAAACGAGATCCTTTTAATAAACGGAAAAAGAGAAATTGCTTAAACGAATAAAGTTTGTGTTCCAATAACAAATATTTTACTCTTGTGATTCCCTTAAAGAAACCAATTTATATCACTGATTTTCTATAATTTTTAACAAACTAAACAATTTACAGATCATTAATATATTAATGTTTATATTCGGAACAGAGTAGATTGACTAATTATTTTATTTCCATAAAATATTCTGCAAAAATAAGAACACTTTCATAAATGTTAATGGATTATAAAAGGAAAACCATTTTTAACAAAATATTTTCTTAAAATTGAATTTTAAATTAAATGAAGATGTTGAATTTTCACCATAAAATGAAAATGTACAATTAATTATTAAGTTTTTTAATATTTATTTTCATTTTATAAGAAAACATTGTATTGAATATAATATTTATATAAAAAAAATTTTAAAATATGATATAAATTACTGAGATTATGAATTTAATACTGAAGAAGTTAATTTTGCTCTTTTTTCTGCTAATGCTTCATCAGTAAATTTTTTACATGTTTGAAAAACATGTAATAATTTCGAATTTTTAGCTCTTCTTACAATTTTAACCATTGTAACTAGAATTTCAAGTAATTTTTCTAATTTCTCTTGAATTATTAATGTTTTACAAATTAACTTATATGCCAATATTTCCCATGCTATATTCTGACATTTATGAGCCTCTATATAATATAAAATTATAAAAATAATTTTAAAAAAGTATTTTATTTAAAAATAAAACCTGCAATTGCTCTAATAGCTATTGTAATGCACATATCATTTTTAGATTGCTTCAAATGACTAACAGCTATTTCATGATAAAAATAACATTTTTCTATTGGAAATGTTGCAAACCGTAAACGTTTTTCAAGAATATTTAATCGATTACTTAAAAAAAAAAAAATTTTTTTTTAGTGTCTTTTTTCTATTTAAAATTTATTATAAAAATAACTTGTAAAGAATGAAACCTGGATCCTTTGCTTCTGGATCCTTATAAGTTGATTTATCACCGAAAACATAATCAGGATAGTCATTTTCTTTTACTAATGACACATTTAAGAGTATCATAATCTTTTGATGTGTATTGTTAATATTCATTAAATTATCTGGTATTTCTATTTTATCAATATATGCCAAAGCTAAAATATTACAAACTTCATTGATAAATTCAAATTTTCTTGGCATAACTTTAAAAGTTTTTAAAATAACATATTCTCTAATTGCATAATCAACAACTTTGGAAAGTTCCTATTTAAAAAATGAATTATAAAATTTTATAAATGAAATCATAATAAATAATTTAACGAGTGTTTCGTACATCTAATTTCCCTTCGGCCCTTAAATTATGAATTTTCTTTAAAATATTAAACATATTTCGTCTAGTTTGACATTGAAGACGTAGCATATGATTTTCCTTTTCTCTTGCAACAAATATTTGATTTCGTCCTGTCTTATATTTTTGTGAAAAAACTGGACATCTAGCTTGAAGCATTTTCTATTCATAAATCAATTTAAAAAAAAAATTTGGTTATAATTCATTATAATCTATGATGGTTTTATCCCAAAAATATAAAAAATATCAATTGAGCATAGACATAGAAATTCTTACCAGAAATGTATAAGCTATATCATAATTTTTTTCTGTGAATTTTGTTAATTTTCTTGTACTTTTTGTAGTTTGTGGTAATAAATATGATTTATTCTTACGTAAATCAGACAAAAATTGTAAATCTTTTGATCCTTTATGTAAATAGAGTTGTGTAAAATTCTTATAACATAATTTCCGTCTAGCAATTTCTCTTGGATGTAATAATTCTTCTTCTTTTTCTAATATACTAAGAACATCACATTTATCCTGTTCCTTTAATATTTTCCAAAGTGGTCTATCGTTTTCATCTAAATGTTTTAAATCTTCAAATATTTTAGCAATATTATTATTATGTGCAAACACTACATATTTATCTCCAAGGCTATGTACATAATTTGCATGAATCTATTTAAAAAAAAAAAATTTTAAAATTATATTTTAATAAATTTCAATTATATGTAATAACAATTTGTAAACGATTTTCAAATTTTTTCAAATTAATTTTATCAAATTTTCTTGAATTATTATGTAATTCTACTGCACTATTTACAAAATCATTTGAATCAAATAATGCAGTTGATACTTGTAAATTAATATCTAGTCTGTGTGGAATTAATTCTTGAAAAAAAAAAAATATAAATTAATAATAAATTGATATATTTAAAAAAAACAAATTACCTAATGCAGCTTTAGCATCTTTTACAGCATCTCTACATTTACCAAAATTACAAAGGCATATACTTCTGCTATAAAGTGCTTGTGCATCACGACTCTAAAATTAAAAATGAAATTTATATTAAAAATAGATATTGAAAATAGTATGTTTAAAAACTAATTTAATTATGAAAATTTTTTGAATTTTCAAAAGTTTTACAAAGAAAATTAGTAATATTATTAATGTTTAACATTTTATTTACATTAATTTCCAAACATTTAGTGTAATAAATATTAGCTTCATTTAATAGATCTTTTTTTGTAAAATAATCACCCCATTGTCGATACAATCTTTGACTTTGTTCATCAATAACAACAGGCTCCATTTTCTTTCTATATTTCTTTTTTTTTTTTATATATATATTTTTTTATAAATAATTAAACTTTTTAAAAAACTATTAAATATATAAAATATGAATTATTAAAAAAATATGAATTATCTAAAACATTATATGATAATGTTTTAGATTGCTTTTTTATATATACATAAAAATTTTGAGCAAAGTGCCAGATTTTAATATTATATTTAAACATATTTCAATTAAAATAACAGGTAAGTGGTGTAATGGATAAACCAACTGATTTGCAATCGAAAGCTCCCAGTCAGAGGCGTAAAAACCAATCATTGGGCTCAAATTAATGACAAAATAGCGTAACGTAGACCGCCTCTGTGGTGAATTCGGGGTAATGTTAAATGAGTTACATAAATAAAATTTAAATGACTTAGGTCAATACATCCTATCCATTAGCTAACAACAATTAAATTTAAATTTCAAATAATAATACTTATTTAAGTAAAGCAATGAAAATAATTGTTATAATTTTATTAAATAGAAAATTATAACAATTATTCCCTATGCCGTTCCGTACAAAATATGCCGTACCGTACATTATCTTTAATAAAGACATGTTTCCTTTATTATTACTCAAAACCGACTGATGGTACACAACAGTGTCTTTTCGTCGATTTTATACTTTATCAAGTTCAAAATCTAACTACAGATTAAACCTTATTAAGGTAAGAATTCTAGGTAAGAACTACAAGTAACCCATAGAGAATAAATTACAATAATTTGTGCGTTAATGGTACGGGTACGGGCTACATAAATTGAACATATTTGTTTTCCCAATTGTTCACCCCATTGTGAAGCATAGGGCTCCAAGTACCAAGTTATCTGCACTTGAAGTGATAAACATTTTGTATTTGCAATTTGGACCTACTAATTTTATATGGATTCCGAACCATAAATTTCTTTTAATTGCAACAAGTTAATGGTTTTATTAGTGAGACATTTGTTGTTAGCAAATGGCCTCGACCGTTAATATTTTTTCCAGTCTTAAATTACATTTTATTGTAATTTTATTACTGGTACTCATTTAAAGCTGAGTAAACTTAGACCAACATTGATGTCTCGGACGGGAGTTGAACCCAGTACCGCATGCACCACAGCTAAGCACACTACCACTTAAGCCACCATCGGTCGAAATTGAACCTGGAGAAATCCTGGAGAAAATCCAATTTGGATAACCAATTCATTTTAATAAAAAAATTAATAATAAAATAATAATTAAATAATATTTTATTAATATATGTGTTATTAAATATAATATGTTATATAAAAGATATAAATAAATTATTATAATATATTATTAAATGTGTGAATAATATAATTTGATGATTTTATCCTACTCGTTTTATGACTTTTTTTCTTGGGGTTAAGGCATAATTTATTAATTTATAACTGACTTGGAAAAAACGATATATTTTCCAATTCAATTTGTATGTTAATTCCATTGCTGGTAATATAGCTTCACGAAGACGTTCTAATCTTACTTGAGCTGCTAACGTTTTACAAATTATATAATATCCCAACAGTATCCATGCATTATTATTACATTTTTCAGCTTCTTCATAAATATTTAAAAAAATAATTATTAAATATTAATAATAATTATTGAATAATAAATAAAAATGAACCTTTGATCATTTCATGTGTAATTGTAATACACATATCATAAGCAGATTGCTTCAAATGAGTAATAGCAATTTCATGATAAAAATAACATTTCTCTATTGGAAAAGCTGCGAAATGTATACGTTTTTCCAGAATATTTAATCGAATCCTAATTAAAATACAAAAATATTAATATAAAGTTTTATAATAAATATATATAACGAGACTTGTATGCCGAGTAAATTTGTTTTTTTGCTTGACGCTCTTTAAATGGTGTATAATCACCAAAATCATAATTAGAATATATATTATCTTTCACAATTGTTGCATTAAAGAGATATTGTAATTTTTCAACTGTATCTTCAACTTGCACTAAATCATTTGGTATATCTATATTATCAATATATGCCAAAGCTAAAATATTACAAACTTCATTGATAAATTCAAATTTTCTTGGCATAACTTTAAAAGTTTTTAAAATAACATATTCTCTAATTGCATAATCAACAACTTTGGAAAGTTCCTATTTAAAAATTGAATTATAATATTTTATAAATTAAATCATAATAAATAATTTATGTGTTTCGTACATCTAATTTCCTTTCGGCTCTTAAATAATTAATTTTTTTTAAAATATTAAACATATCACGTCTAGTTTGATATTGAAGATGATAAATATGGTGCTTCATTTCTCGTTTAGCTAATATTTGATGTCGTCCTGTTTTATATTTTTCTGTATAAACTGGACTTCTAGCTTGAAGCATTTTCTACATGTAATAAAAAATTACATTAGCAAAAAAACCAAGAAATAAATAAATGAAAAATTAAAGAATTTTTATTGCCTATAATCAAATTGATCTTCTCAAAATTATGAAGGTAATAAATACATCGATGTATTTATTACCTTCATAATTGTTAGTATTTCTTGTATGTAACTCTATATTATATTCTTACCAAAAATTTAAAAGCTATATCAAAATTTTCTTTAGCCACTTCACTTAATTTTTTCGTACTTTTTGTAGTTTGTGGTAATAACAATGATTTATTATTACGTAACTCAGATAAAAATTGTAAATCTTTTGATCCTTTATGGAAATAACGTTGTGTAAAATTCTTATAACATAATTTCCGTCTAGCAATTTCTCTTGGATGTAATAATTCTTCTTCATTTTCTAATATACTAACAACATCACATTTATCCTGTTCCTTTAAATGTTTCCATAATGGTTTCTCTTGTGCCTTTTTCAAATCATCAATTCTTTTCAAATCATAAAATACCTTAACTAAATTATTACTTGTTGCAAATAGTGCATATTTATTTCCTAGACTTTTGCAATAATTTTCATTAATCTGCAGGAAAAAAAAAATAATAATAATAATCCAAAAATTTATTTTAAATATTTGAATAATTTCTAACAATTTCGATACGATTTTGAACTTTTGTTGTATAAGATTTATTAAATTTTCCAATAGTATTATGTAATTCCAGTATGCTATTTTCAAAATCATTTGAATCAAATAATGCTACAGGAACTTGTAAATTAATATCAGGGTTATAAGGACTAAGTTCTTGAAAAAAATAATAGATTTAATTTTAAATATTTAATTTTATAAAATATTACTTAATGCATGCTTAGCATCTCTAACAGCCTCTTCACTTCTTGCGTAATTACGAAGGCATATACTTCTACGGTACAATGTTTTCGGATCATCATCCTAAATATAATATTTATTTTGAAATATTTATATATTTTTTAATAAAATAATATTATTTACATCAATTTCCAAATATTGAGTATAATAATTATTAGCGTCAGTAAATAAATTTTTTTTAACCAAGAAGTCACCCCATGATCGATATAAAATTTTATGATTATCCTGATCATCATTTAGTAAACTTTTACCCATATTTTATAGTTTTTTTTTATTAACTTTATTCTAGTTTAAAATATATTAATAAAATATGTAAAATTATTTTATTATTATAGTAATAATAATAAAGGTTGCTTTTTTAAATTGATAAAAACTATAATATATACTCAAAATTTTAACAGGTATAATGTAATTTTTATTCTCATCATATTTACCGACCTGCACAGACACCTAAATATCAGCACAATTGACGAAGAAATCAAAAAAATTGCAACTAAACACCAACAAAAACTTCAAGAGCACATTAATATTGAAGCAGCCAAAATAACTGACACAAGAAACACGACAAGAAGGCTGAAACGTTTAAAACCATTTGACTTGGTTACCAATGCAATGTAGTAAATGTAAAATATTTCGATTAAATCCTAGTTGACCAATGGGTTACCTAGAAGCATAATAAATGTAACTTTAAGAATTTCCAGATTTAAACTGATGGTTGGTGTTCAGAGACCAGTTTTAGTAAAATGATTGAAAAAAAAAAAATATTTATTTAACTGTTTTAAAGAACTTTAAAATACATAAATACATAATAATGTAATATTTATGATCCTGGCCATTGCTACAAGAAAAATTATACATATTTTTAAATTCAAATAACTAATTTCAATTTCTTCCTACGATTTCAATTTCTTCCTACGATTTTAAGATTTACTGCTATTGACGTCATTTCTTGTAAACGCGTAATTGAATTACGTCATACATCAAGGTCGAAAGTCATAAACAAAATTATTGTATTCGAAGAAATTTATTATAATTAGTATAAATATGAATAATTAAAATTTACTGACTAACTTTAAATAGTTAAAATAGTTTTATATTTTCATAAAATAGGTAATTTTACAATGACGCTATTATTTTGCATAATTTTCAAAATATTTATACAAAAACTCCCATATGCATACTGTAATATTTGATTATATTTCAGTTTACTGGGTAATCAACCTATAAACAATATCTGGATAATTATTTTAAATTAAATTTGTGACAAAATGAATAAGCTTTGGAATTTGGTCAAGTCAATAATCTGTCTCCGAAACTCAAAATAAACTTTTTATAAATTTACTGTTACTCATTTTTAGAACCTAAAAATTGTAAACGTTTAATTTAATTACAATTACTATCAAGTTGAAAATTTCCCCTAAAAACAGTAAAATTAATTAATTTCCATTAATCTGAACTCAACAAGTTATTTGTCTGCTCTGACGAACAGTTAACTATCCGATCTTTTGAATCTTTTGTAAAATTAGGCATTTTCTTATTTTAACCATATTTTGTTTACAGGTAATTTTCTTTGTTTTTTTTAGGTAAATTTTGGTTTATATGTTTCTTTCGTTGTATTAAAAAATCTCATATGTCAAATTACCAAAAATTCAGTGGGCAGACGAATTATTTAATAAAATTTTGCAAATTAACAAAAATTTTATCTAAATTATTATACATTTATATTGATTTATATTTCGTGTTGAAATTAAAGCATATTTTTTTAAATATAGATGGTAATATTTCGTCATTTATAACTAATACTGGTTCTCTTCTAAAATTACAAATATATTCTATAATTCATATTAAAAAAAAAATTCAAAATTATAAATAAACATAAAGTGTTGACATTTATATTTTTCGTAAACACACTAACACATTAATAAAAAATCTGAATTTTTGTTCTATTTAATTGAGTTTGTATTATAAATTGAGAAAAAAAAAAGTTTTTTGACGTGGCTGGCAGCTTTTTTTTTTAATAAATTTTGTGCTGTAATAACTTTTGTCAGTTCTTTGAACAACACACTATGATGGAAATTTAATTTTCCCTATAAAAAAAAAAAAAATTTATTACGTCGTGTTTGTTGTGTCAGTTTGTAGTTTTTTTTTTTCTTGAAGTAACAAAAAAAAAACAAAAATTTTAACAAAACTAAGAAGTTTAATGTGAAATTTTTTATATCCGAATTTTGTATAATCAAATTAAACTAGCTATTAAAAAATTATAAACATTTTAAATGTAATAAAAATTGTAGCTGGTAAAAATCAAAAACGTTTAATTTGATTTTAAATGAACATTTTGCAATAATTTTGTGTCATAATAATAACAGAAAAAAAATATGATCAAAGGAGTACTTTTACTGTAAAGGTTTCTTTGCAACAAACATAGGTGATTAATATTATTAAAATTTAATATTTAATATTTTGCAATATTTACAATTAACAAACATCATGTAATTATATGGAAAATTACAAAACAAAAAATTTAGTTAAAATATTCAGAAATATTATTTTTGTTATATACAATTTAGTTTCCCAATTACTTTGATATTTTTTTTGTAATAAAACTTCATTAACTTGAGATTTGACGAAAAATATTTAACGATATATTTACGAAGTTAAATTTCATATTTATTTGTTATTAAAAACTATATTATCCATAATTATTGATGGTATAATTAATTTAACGTTGTAATTAGTAATTACAATTTATTCTTTTTCTTTGGTAATTATATTTAAGACTATTTTTGTCATGACACTTATGATATCTTCTATCAATTGTAAATTCAAAACATCATTAACTTGAAGTTTAAAACTTCGTTAAATTGCTATTAAACTAATTAATAATATATTTTTTACATGAACTAAGTTAATTATCTATTAAAGTCGTCACTTAATTTAATATTGATGGACGCTATTGTATTGTCGTCTTTAAAATTAGTAAAAAAAAAAATCACCACTTAATGATGAATTTGGATGTGACGTTTACAATTTACAAAATTTTCTGTGGTGGTTGTGTTATGATCATAATAATTAATTTATTTTCATCGCGCCCAAAAACTTTTTACTTTAATTAAATTTATTGAATAATATCGGAAACTAAAAATAAAAACAAAAAAAAATTTAATTATCATAAAAGGTAATAGTATACAAACAAAATTTTTTAATAATATAATACCTCTACCATATTTTTATATGAATTTTTTTTTTGTTGAGCGGAATGACATTTTTTGACATTTTGTTTATAACAACAACATATTGTGATGTCATACGAATCATACTTTTCCATATTTTCATCATAATATTTTCTAAAAAAAAAATACAACAAATTAGATAAGAAATAGTCTTTTTGTAATTAAAACAATTACCAAATATTGGAAAAATTTATCATAAATGTATTGAATTTATTGGTAAAGTAAAAACCAAAACCAAGAAAAAAGAGTAATTTTTTTTTATTTTTGTGTGAAAAATAAACGCATGACGTCATCAATATAATAAAAGTCGACAAAAACATAAGAAAAATATTGAAGAATAGATTAGTTTGTATTTTAATGCTAAATAAATAAATAAAAAATTTTTTTTTAAAAATAATATCGTAATGTAAAAACTAATTTAATATTTTTATTTATATTTTGATTCACGAAATTATTTATTGAAAATAGATTTTTAAAAATTATAATTTACAAAAAAATATCTTTATAAAAAGTGGTGATTTATGATATAAAAGGATTATTTATCATTCAAAAAATTAAGCATTAAATTTTCATTTATTTAATTAAAATTATTATAAATTTTTAAATTTCACTGTTTTAATGTCTTTTTTCAGGGAACCATCAATATCAACTGTATTACACGAAAATTCATAATTTAGTAGATATTTTTAATTATTTTTCTTAAAATTAAGTGAATATTGATAAAAGGCAGAAAAAGTGGCGGTTTTGCTAAAATATAAAATGGATAGTTTAGTTGAGGAAAATGGAAATACAGCATTAGATCCATTAGGTGATAATGGACAACATAATGAAAGTTCAAATTGTCAAAATTCTGGTACAGTTTTAACATCTGGTGCAAATATTGTACAATTTATACCAACATCTAGTATTCAGGTAAATTATAATATATTTTTTATTAAATATAATTTTAATAAATTATCTTTTATTGTAGACTCAATCTGTTATACAACCAAATCAATCAGTTATACAAACAGCTACAGCAACTAATATGCACCCTGTTACATTACAAAAAGGAGTTTTATATGTTAATAATAAACCAAATACAGTTATACATACTACAACTGGAAATACAGTACAAATTCAAGTAACAAATTTATAATATATATTTAAAACGTTTTCTTATAATAATATTCAAATATATATATATAAAATAAATTTTTAATTTAGATTAAACCCGAACCAAATCAACATCAAATGCTTGACACAAACAGCGACGAAAGTTTATCTGATGACGATTCACCTAGAAGACGACGAGAATTAACACGACGACCATCCTACCATAAAATTTTTAAGGATATTAGTGGACCTGATATGACCGGTAAGATATTAACATATTTTAATAAATTATTGTATTTTATGTTTTTGGTAAATAATTTATTTTTTTTATCTTTTAATCTATTGTATATTTTTCATTCGTTAAATTATTCATTTGTTATTTTCATTTTTATTTTTTGTGTTTATAAAAATTTGTGTTAAATTTTTTGATTTTGTACCTAAAAGTACCGCCACCAAAAATAACCCATCAACATTATAAAAACAAAATTTGTACAATATTTATACTATTGTGTATTATATTTTATTTTTCTAACAATTGCAAATAATATCAAAAGCTATAACTATGTATACATATTACATATAATATTTCAAAAAAAAAATCAAACAAAAATTTTACCTATTAAAATTAAATTAAATTCTAAATAAAGATATTAACAGAAATATTTTAAATTATTACAATTGATCAATAGAATTCTATTTTTTTATTTGCAATTACATAAACTTATAGACTACAGAAAAACTTCAGCATTAAAACATTCTTTATAATTAGTTTATTTATAACATTTTTATTATAGAAATTCTTGGAAATATATTTATCTAGTCATTAAAATTAATTAATATTAGTTATAAATAATTTATATATATATATATATATAACATTTCATTACTCTCATATCCAATTTCTTAAAAATATTTATAGCTGAAATTAAAACCTATATTTATGCCATCATACTTACCATAACAATTATTGGTGATTTTATTGATTTTTTTTTTGTTATTATCAGGATAAGTCAAGTTATAAAAAATCTATATCAAAAATATTATAAACAGTATTATTAAGCTGAAATATTTTAAAGTAATTAAATTAAATTTCTATTAAAAAAAAAATTCAATAAAATCTCAAAAAGTTGTAATTTTTTTATATCTCAGTATTTACTTTTAATGAGTGTGTAAATAATAATTTTTATGTCTGAATGATATAGTCACATATTCATGCTTTGCACAAAATATCATTTATTTTTCATAATTTTCAATAATCTCATAAGGATGCTCCTTTCATTTAAAAATTATAATAAAAAAAAAAAATTCAACAAATTTTAAAAATTTAAAACGTACAAAAAAAACCAACAAACAAAAAACAAAAACAAAACTTTTTTACAGGTCAACTACCTTTACAAATCAGCGATAGTAGTGGTGGCATTTCTGCAATTGCACCCGCTGGTACTGGTACAATTATTTGTCAGGATACTTCTTCATATTATATACCTAGTAAGCAAATTATTAAAAAACTAAATCAAAATCAAAGAAAATAGTTGAAAAAGTTGCTCTTCTTTATAATTTATTTTATATTAAGTTTTTTTTAAATATTATATTTTATTTGAAAATATTTTTTTATTAAATTAAATATAAATAAAAATAATTAAAATCTTTGAAGATTATTAAATTTAATTTAAAACATTTTATTTTAAAATAAAAATTAGATAATAACACGGCTGAAGATCAGACACGCAAACGTGAAATACGATTACTTAAAAATCGTGAAGCAGCACGTGAATGTCGGCGCAAAAAGAAAGAATATATTAAATGCCTAGAAAATCGTGTTGCTGTTTTAGAAAATCAAAATAAAGCGCTTATCGATGAGCTAAAATCATTAAAAGAATTATATTGTCAGACACAAAATGATTGAGATTTAGCTAAAAAACCAGATTGAATAATTTTAATTAATTTACAACAATAAATAAAAAGGAAAATGAAAATTTTTAAAACAAACACAAAAATTTGGAAAAAAGTTTTTTCTATAAACAATATTGTGCAAAAAAAAATTTCAAATTTTTTTTAAAAAAATATTGTTTAAAAGAACACATTTTAGTGACTAAATAACATATTGAAAAAAAAATATGTTACTATGAACAAAAAATGTTATTTAAAATCATAATAAATAAATTAAGATCATAGTTTTTCACTTTAAAGCAAATAAATTACAAAAAAAAAAAAAATTGTTTAAAGGAAAACTGTAATTTTCAAAACTTATTTAAAAAAAATTAATCTATTTTAAATTATTTTGCAAATTCTATATTTGCGATTAAAATAAAATATTATTTGATAAATTGTATAGCATTTATGCTATTAAGTTTAAAAAAAAAAACGAAAACATAATTTTAAATAATTAATTTTGCAAAAAAAAAAAAAATATTATATATTTACAAATATTAAAAAACTCATTTTAATTTTTAGTTTAATTTTAATAAATTGTTTAGTTATTTACTTTTTTAAATACATTAAAATATAAATTTCAACTATATGTATATTTGAATTTAGATATTTTATATTTCTTTTCTTTTTTGTATAAATTATGCAAATTAAATAACTTTCTTAATTTTTTTGCCGCCTTGTTAGTTGTCTTAAAATTTAAAAATATTTAATATAACTTTTTTGCACTGGTAAAATTTTGATGAATCGAAATTACATTACTACAAAATATTAAGTTATAACTATTTTATTTTTTCTTCAAAGGGAATTGGATTATTTACCTTGTCTATGCCTGAAATAAATATACCTAAGATTTTTTTTTATAATTTTTGATTGTGTTAAAAAAAATTAAATTAAATCTTGATTTTTTTTTTGTATGAAAATAATTTAATTTTTATTTTGTTTTAGATAAAAATATTAAAATCAATTATGAATTTTTTTAATTCATTTTTTCTTTGTTGCATTGTAAATAGTTGTAATAATGGCCTATAGGTGAAAAAAATTATTTACATTTTTATAATTAATTAATTAGTTTAATTCTGATTAAGTAATTTTAAATTTTAGTTATTATATTAAAACAAAAAATTAAGTCAAAAAAAAAAAATGAATGCAATATTTTTATTTTTTTTTTTATTTTTTTTGTAATGTACTTACTTTAAATAGTTTTTAACTAAAAAAAAATATTTTGGTAAAACTAAATTCATAAAATTTAATACATAAAAATCTTCTTTTCCGGAAATTAAATTAAAAATAATCTTATCTTAATAATTTTTATTTCTTACAAAAATATATTTTAAAAATTTATATTACTGTTAAGAAAAATCGACAATTTCTTAAGACTTTACTGACCATACAGGGCCGATTAATATATTAAATGGGTAAAATCCAATTTGTAAAATTTATGTTTTTCCATTAATTACAAAATAATATTTTATTTGGATTATATTATATTTTCTTTTCAAGGTATAAAAAAAATTTTTATTATATAACTTCATAAAAACATAAAATAGTTAATTAGTAATAAAAATCAGGGAAGTTACAAGTTTTATATTGCAATGTAGGGGAATGTTAATTCCTCAATAAGGAAATATGAAGATGAACTATTTTTTTTTACTAACAAATTAAAATGAATGAAAAATAAATCAATTATATAAAAATAAAAATTCCGTGCATTAAAAATATTCATCATATTGAATAATAATATAAATTTATTTGGCATAAAATTTATATAATAAATTGCATAAATAAATAATTTTTTTTTTTAAGGTAAAACCTTTTCCACATTTGGTAAAATTGAACAAAAAAAAAATTAAATTTTAAACTTGAAAGAAATTTTTTTTATATAACAAAAACGTAAAAAAAAATTAACTATAAAATTTGAAAAATTTAAAACATTTTGTGTCATAACAAAATTACTTTTTTAGCTAAAACTAATAAATCTAATAAAATATAAAGATAACAAATTAAGAAGCTACACAAAACTGAATACTTTAATTAATAAATACATAAAAAATATTATAAACTGTAAATAAAAAATAATTATGTATAATATTTTAAAGAAAATTATCAAAATAAAAATATTGTAATTCAAATTTATATATAAAATATAAATATAAATAAATTACGAATAATATATAAATATATATTTTTAATATGTATAATTGAAAATTGAAAATCAGAATTGTTTTAGTTGTTTATTTAGTTTCATTAAATTATAAACTATTATATACTTACTTTACAAATTGTGAAAAAAAGAAGAAAACAAATTTATAATAGTAAATACATATATATGGTGTAAAATTCACTTAAAACTTTTAATAAATAAATCAAAAAAAGAAAACTTGTTAAAAATATGTAAAGAAAAACAAAGAAAAACAACTACATTATATTTGTGGATAAATAAAATGTTGCATTATTTTAAAAAAATTAAAGTTTAAAATTTTTTCTGAAAATTATTTCTTTACGATTAATTTTCTCTTTGAATCTAGATTTTTAAATTTGTACAGACCTTCGACGAAAAATAATATAGTTTCAATATTAAATTTCAAAATTAATTAATGCACTTACAAAAAACAACCTGCTAATTTTCCAATAATGATGTTGCCATTCTGATAATTAATTTGGAATTCGCTTTAACTCTCAACTTCTATTCCTTCTGTTCTCTGTTCCTTTATTTCTTCAGAATATTCCGAAAGTATTCTTTTTATTCTACGCCCAAAGGTATTCTTTTTATTCTACACCCAAATGTAGAATAAAAAGAATATTCTGTTTAAAACGACATTTTATCATAGAATATTGAAATTTTTAAATATTGTTATTAATTTAAAATTGGGAAAATAAAAGTGGTAAAATTTGGAAAATGAAAATGTAAGGTAAAAATAATTTGTATAATTAAAATTAATGATAAAATTATTTGTTCTGTCATTCCGGAATATTCTATTGCGTCTAAGTAGTCCTTTTGCAGAATGAATAAAAGAAAACACTCATAGTTGCAACTTGAAATAACTAAAAGTCAAATCAATGTTTCCATTTTGCAATGTTTGTATCCTAATTTGAGCCACTGTTGTATCCTAACTTTAGCAATGTAAACATGCTATTAAGGTTTTAAATAAATTGTTATAACTTACACTACTGTTTTAAAACCTCACTACTTTTAAAACTTTAAGCTTCACTAAGTCATAATGTAAGAGAAGTTTATTATCTCTATTTTAGTTATGTTTTTTCTCTCTCACTGTAGTTCGGAGTTTTTGGGATGCAATTCCAAAGTCCGAAAAAAGTTATACTTTTGCACACTGGGCAGACATAACCACACTTCAGTCTTCAGGGACGAAATAATAATGTCAATTCTCAATTGTCAGATTCAGATAAAAGAAAACTTACTAATAAAGAAAGATAGATTATGAATTGAAAATTTTTATCAAATCAATTTTTATAAATAAATACAATTTAATTTAAATAATAATAATAAACACGATAAAATTAAATTAACTTATTTTGTGTAATATGTGACTGTATTACAGAAAAAGTTGAAAATGTCGGAAAAGTTGCCTGTTTTACACATAATTGTAGTTGGTTTTCATCATAAAAAAGGATGTCAGGTAATTACCGCCACGCAGGGGTCATATTTATAGTTTAATTTATTCTTATATGCCTTTTATTCCTTACATCGTTTTTAATTATTACGTCAATATTTTATGAATTTTTTGTATTCGTAATTCGTAAACTATAATTATTAATATAATTCATTATTAATTAAGGTTGAATTTTCTTATCCTCCACTTGTAAATGGAACTGAGGGTAAAAACGAATGTCCATCTGGATGGAAATATTTACCAACATTAGCATTACCTGATGGGTCACATAATTTCACCGAAGATACAGTATTTTTTAACTTACCTAGTCTTTATGATCAGACTGAAAGTATTTACGGTGTTTCCTGTTATCGGCAGATACCAGTTGAAGTAAGTTTTATGAATTTCAATCTATTTAGCCCAAAATCTAATAAAAACTTTAATTTTAGAAATTAAAAATTCGAACAGCTGATGTAACTCGCAGTACAGTACAAAAGTCTGTTTGTATTCTTGCCAGTTTACCTATATATGGATATATCGAAGTAAAATTATCATTAATTGCAGCAGCATTTTTTGATCAAGGTGATTTTTCATGTACAAAAATTCTAGTCAACGCTTATGATCAATTAAATGCATGCTTATTAAATGAACCGTCACCAATGCGTCATTTAGACGTTGGTTTGCCATTACGCGACATTGTCTTGAAATGGCGGCATAAGACATTATTACTATACAAATTAATGCTGTTGCAAAAACGCGTAGTTTGTTTCTGTTCACCGGTTCGATCAATGTGCACTCTAATAATGGGAATAGCTTCACTTTATCCACGATTAATTGAAAAAGGTTTCAAGGAAGTTGCATGCGTTCAAACATCACGACCAATGTCACCAATGCCTAATTTTACATCATACTCTACAGAAAATATAACAGCTGTTGAATCTTCACAAAACAAAATTGAAACGGAAAAATTAGATTGTGAAAATGAAAGTGGTTCTGACGAAAAAATATTTGATAGAGAATCATCATCAGCCGAAGAAGCTGATGAAGAACATAATAAAATTGATGATGAAATAAAAACATCTGAAAGAAGTGGTAAAGAAATTCGTGATTTAATTCGTGCTAATTCTACCGACTTGGGGAAAAGGCCATTAGATCATTTACAACGTGATGCAAGTGTTGATACGTTGGCATGTAAGTAATAAACGAAATATAATTCAGTAAAAAAAATAATACCAAAGAATATCATGATAGTTGTCGGTTTTAAGTTTCATAAATTTATTTTTTTGTTAATAATAAAATTTGTTTAAGGCATTTTAATGATATTTATAATTCTGAAATTTTATTAATAAACAATTTTTGGATATAATTTCAAAATATATTTTTGATTATATATTTTGGAAAGTCAATTAATTTTTTTTTTGGTTTTCAAATACACATTGTAAATTTATATTGCAATACTCATTAAAATATATATATATATATGCTTTTAGCTGCCTTATTTCCTTTGGCTTCAATAAATCCAGATTCATACCGAGCACCTTTGCCAATATTTTCAAGTGGTCATTTATGTTTACCGTATTTATCATTACCATATATGGATTTATTATCAGACCCATCTGTACTTAGTTATGTAATAGGTACATCTAATGTATTATTTCAACAAAAAAAAAATTTATCTGATATTCAAATTGATATTGATAATGCAACAATGGAAACAAATGATCAAGAATTACGACGACAATTAATATTGACAACAGAAGATTTACGTTTTGTTGATTTTATATTACGTCATGTCCAAAATCCTAAAGAAGACGCTGAAGGTAGTGAATATTGGATACGTGAACAATTTCAAGGATATATTTTGGCTTTAATTAAAACAGCAATTATGCCTGGTAATCTATTTTAAATTTTATATAAAATTTATATTATTAAAGTTAATTGTCTGTTAGATTCCCCAAAGGACTGTGAACATTTTAACGGACAATTTATTGCTGCATTTAAGAAGACCCAATGCTATCAAGATTGGTATAATATTCGACCAGATGATGGTTTTTTTGAAGCTATACCATCGGGTCATCCATTTTCTGGTACACTTTCAGTGGCTGATATGAAATTGAAAATTGCTCAGTAATTTTGAAAATAAATATAAGTATTAATACTTGATAACATTAATTATTAATTATTTTAGAACAATGCATAATAGTGAAAGTGGAAGAAAAATAAATCAGGCTGTGAATACTACAAGTCGGGCTGTCGGTTAGTATTACTCTAGTATTAATATTTTAAAAAACTTAATTCATATTTTATAGGTGGTGCAATTTCTCAAGCAAAAGGAGCATTTTCAAATTGGTGGTCTGCAATGACAACACAACCTCCAGTTTCAATACAATCATCTAATGAAGAAGATAATGATAAACTAAGTACATTCCAAAATGTAAAAAATAATAGTCACGATGATGATGATATAATTAATAATTGTAATCTTAAGGAAATTGACTCAACAACAGATGATATAAATTCATTTAATAGCATGGAAAAAATTGAATCTTGTCAGGAAATTTCTGAAGAAAATTCAGTAAAAAAAACAAATAATGTTGAAAACTTAAGTGAAGGAATTGTTGAAATAGCCAAAGAAGCCGAACTATTAAATTCAAAACGAAAAAATGGCGAAATATTTACTGTTTAAATAAATAAGAAATTAAAAGGCAAAGAAGTAATTCGTGTACCCCACTGTTAAAAATAAATCATACAAAAAAAAGTAATATATTAAAAGTATTTATACAATTTTTTTTTTTTAATTTTATTTTAAAGATTTAAATATATAACGCAAGTGATGACAATTTAATTTTATTTGATATAAATATCTATTCAATATATATATTTCTTTATATTTCTTGTGATTGTGGGTAGTCCACAAAAGAAATTTGTCAGATTGTAATGGTTTTTTTTTTCTTATAATTTTATTGGATATATATCCAATAAATAGTTAATATTTATTTGTTGATTGTGATTTTAAATATTTAAAACAAAAACTATTTTATGTAAATTTTGGTTTGTTTTAAATATTTTTGCCATAATATTAAAACTTTTTATTATTTAGTATATTTTAAATATTTTTTATTTTGTGTGTTTTTCTTGAGTGCAATAGTTTAAGTAGAAACTCAGTTTATGATTTAAAATAAAATAATCTGCATTTACTGACATTAAATCTACCTAAAATTTGTTTCTCAATTATTTAAATATATATTAATATATTAATTAATGTAAATAATACTGTGGTTTTAATTTATTTACTTTGGAAAATAATATTTATTTTGATAGTATTTATTGTCAACGGAGGGTTTATATAAAACCATGGAACAATAATCATGCAATTGAAACGCAAACCAAGCTGGAAATTAGTATAAACACGTTTTCCCTGATATAAATTAGCAATAATTATTTCAGTAAATTAATACAGAAGAAACCAAACTCAATAATTTAGTTTTCAATAATAATTGCAAAATTAATAAAGAAACATGGTAATTACGAAATTAGTGAATGAATTAATATGTTCAATATTATATTATTCTTTTTCTTACCGTAATATTATGTATATTAATTTTTTTGGTAATAAAAAAGTTAATTTTACAACGGTTTTACAATCGGTTATGGCAAGACAAATCTATGTTTTTGAAGCGATAAACTTAAAGCGCTATGCGATATTGGACTCAGTATTGCCCATGTGTCATTGGTACAAGATACTAGGAAACGAATAAAATACGTCATGAATATACTAAAAACTAAACGAAGTAATTACCATACCAAACCAAGTATTATAAATTTGGATTTTCGTTCAATTCTCATTCAGTCAATTTTCTCTCCTCTAAACGCTGAAGTCTTGAGTCGTTGTAAAATTAGCGGTTAATTGAATTTCTAAAATAAAATAAATTACTTTGTTTAGTTTTTAGTATATCATGTAAGTAATTAAACTATAGAAATAGAAAATAGTGAAAAAAATGATTGTGGTAAATGTAAAAACTGAAAAAATAATCTTGTAAATTATTTTATTAGTTTTAAATGTTATGAAATTGTTTGTTTTCATCAACAAATTAATTATTTTGGAGATTTTAGTCACAATTCGGATTTGAAAACTGTGACTCATTAAAGTACAAGTTTTTTTGGGCAACAAAAAAAATTGGATGTTTTATGTATTAGAAAAAAACCTTATTTCAGTACATATTACGTCATTTTCACAAAAAAAGGAAGTTAAAAATAACTTTAAAACATGAAAGCATAATATAATAACTATAACAAAATAAGTCTATTATTTAAATATAATATAAAATATACAGTTCAGGGCTGAAATTTTAATTTGTGCTTGCCGCCGGTAATAAAAAATTTCTAATCTACTTTAAAAAAATAATCAACAAATAGATTAAAATTTTTATTATATAGAAAGTCCAAA
Organism: Empis livida; assembly: GCA_963932195.1. NCBI lineage: Eukaryota > Metazoa > Arthropoda > Insecta > Diptera > Empididae > Empis > Empis livida. Next base: position 34,096,339 of record OZ010648.1, read on the forward strand.
ATCATATAATAAAAAATTGTAAAATTATGTAAAAATAATTTTCAAATTTACCAAATTACACTGAATTTTCTTTTTATGTAAATAATTTTCTAGTTTATAAACTTGGGGAATTTTATTATTCGTTTAATCACAGAGTACTATATTATATATAAAGATGAAAAAAAATTTCATAAGAAAAGAATAGAATTATTCATCAATTTATTTACGTTGAAAATTCTATTGAAAATAAAATATTTTACTGCAGCATTAATTTAGCTTGCAATAAACTAGTAATTTGGCTTGTCGCCAATCCATTTTAATTATAAAAAGTCTAAAATAAAAGAACTTTCTCTTTTCGATAAAAAAAAATATCTAACTAAACTGCTGACATAACAACTTGTTGCTTTCATAGATAAACTTGTTGCTCCAATTGGAGACATTTTTATGTAATTAAAAATGTGTATACGTTTCAATTTAATTATTTACTTTTTTTGAAATATCTTAATTAAAAAAAGATACCTCTCAATTTATTTTTATGTTATATGATAGTGAAAAATATACACAAACTATCAATAATAATAATAATATGGAAATAACAGAAATATGGCGAATAAAATGAAACTCTGCAAATCAATAAAGTTTTAATAATATTTACATAAAAATTACTATAATTAAATTAATTACATTACACTAAGAATATTGTTATTGTTTTGGGTTAGATATGGTGTCAAATTACAAATTTTGCTGATTATATTATTACAAGATATAGAAATTAATTTAAGTCATTCAACTGGTATGTTTTTTTATTAAAATAAATCGCTGATAAATTATAAAGTAAACAAATAATTTGAAAATATCAATGAATAATAAAATTTCATAAAAAAATATAATAATATAGTTACAAACGATGACGTTCCAAAGTTTAATTATTTAAATTATTCAATTATTTTTCTTATACTTAAGCAAATTACTCTATCTAAAATGTTTTAAACTAATAAGTTTGTATTAAAAATATAAAATATTAGTATACTCGAATTAAACAAGTTTTCATACAAACTTAAAATTTACTTCACTGTATTGTATCTGTAATCATGTGATTTATCACTAAAATTATAAGAAAAAAATACAATTAGATACAATCATAACTACAAAATATTTCTCTACATTAAGAAAGATATATTGTTGTAGTTTTAGTAACCTAAATCGACATATTATATTTTTTAAAAAAATATATTTTATTTTGTAGTTTATTTTATTAATATTAAATTTATTTGTAAAGTTCCTTATGTTTGTAAATTCATATATACTACCTACAGAAAACATTAAATTCATATGGAAATTAACATCGATTGTTATTTAAATTAAATGAAAAAAAATATATATAAAAATGAGAGAAAATATTAAATTCAGCCACAGAATATTTATTGTTTTGCTACTCACTATATTTTCTGCGAATTATATAAATTAATGATGATAATTATTTAAAAAAATATATTCACCTGTATAGTTGTTTTAAGAGAGGTAGGATTTAATGTTGTAGAAAAACTGTTTGTTCTTTTCAGTTTTAACTCTTCATCATTTTAGGTCGAATAATTTATTTACGGAAAATTTTAATTCTGCTATAATATTTGAAATTTTTTTATACTATAATATTTAAAAAAATATTATTATAATTTTTAGTGGTTTTATTGAAAAAGTACTTTTTATATGAAAATTTTACAATTTAATACTAGAATTATGAAATAAGTTTTGTTATTAAAATATAATTAAAATAATTAAAATTTAATAAATTTTCATTTTTATTTTCAGCTATAATTTTTTATTCGAACAAAAAATCAAAATTAAATACTTTAACCATGTATCCATATGTAAGTATCAGCATGAAATTTTTCTTTTTATATTAATAACCTGCTGGTTTCGTTATTTACTAATTAATTTGTTCATTTAATTAAAAAGAAATTCACATAAACATTATATTAGGTTCGTTATTAGAAAATTAAACATTTTTGTAGAAACCATACTTGTGAATTAGTTATATACTATATTAATTTAAAAACCTTATAATGTCAAGCCAAATTTTTAGGAATAGAATTTCAAAAAAAAAAGTATTTGTAAATATATTTAGATTTTTTTTTTTAATTATTTTGTAAAAAAATACTTTAAAAATGTGTATAAATTATGTAAGATTTTCGGATGGCTTATGATAAATCAGAAAATTATCCCAAAATATATAATGTATTTTGTAGGGCTCGGGAATGCCAAATCAACAAAATCAACAGCAATCAAATTCGCCACGTGCACCGTTTGGTGCCGGATTTTGGGTTCCAAATCAATCACAATATCCATCAAATAATTCAGCCCCATATCCAACTTCAGGTAGTTGTCCTTATCCATCTAGTAATTCAACATCTACTCCTAGTGCTACTCAAGCGCCATATCCTAGTGCTAATCAAGCACCGTATCCGAGCGCTAATCAAGCACCATATCCTAGTGCTAATCAAGCACCATATCCTGGTGCTAATCAAGCGCCATACCCTGGTGTGAACCAAGCACCATATCCTGGTACTAATCAGACACCATATCGTGGTGCTAGTCAAGCACCATATCCTGGTGTAAATCAAGCATCATATCCTGGTGCAAATCAAGTACCATATCCTGGTGCAAATCAAGCATCATATCCTGGTGCAAATCAATCTACAACTCCATTTGGTGGCACTCAATGGAATCAATCTCAATCAGGCTACCCAAATCATAGCAAATCATCCAGTCCATCTGCAGGTTATTCTGCAGCCGCATATCCTCATAATTCATCATCATCACCGTATCCCCCGAGCTCTACAAGTGCCGGATATCCTTCACATTCATCTGCCCAACCAGTGGCAGGAACAGGTTATCCTAATATGGGTCATCAGCAGCACGGCCAAGGACGTACCCAAACTAATTCAAATATATATGCTGCTACACATATGGCACAATGCTTCAATGAAATGAAAAATCAATCGAATAGTTCTTATCAAAGTCCAATTAAAAAGGTTTGTTTTTGATTTATGGTTAAAAAATAATTTATATTTGTTTTGCTGTTCATATTATGTGTGCTTTTTTTCGTTCTCTTATCGTAATTATAACATTATTTTTATATAAATGATTCAATTTTGACTCAGATTATATATTAATTATTAATAGTTGTTGGCAATTTAATTTTTATATACTATAATCAATGTAACAAAATTGGCAAATTTATAATTAAACTTTATTTATAATAAGAAGAAGTGAAAATTGTATAATTTATTTTAATAATATGCTAAATTTTACATCACAATGTAAATTTATTAACAGAGTGGAGTTTATTGACATTAAGTCTAGACAATCAAAAAAAAAAAAACTATTACATTAATTGCATGAGAAAATTGCGAAAAAATCTAGAAAATGTGAAAAGAGTTTCGATTTTCTTAATATAGTGAAATTTTTTATAATAAATATTACATAAATTATAATACATATTAAACATTTTCCAGATATAATACTTTTCGTATATTTCTCTGCAAATTAAAGGGACTCTTTGTCATCAAAATTTTATTTTTCATGCTAATATTCACTAAGCTAAGAAATTTCAGTAATTTTCTAATAATTTAAAATTTTCTTATTTCTTTTTGTGTCATTTATAGGGAACACCAACTGTAACACCCGATCCAAATTTTGATGCTGTTAAAGATGCTCATGCTTTGCGTAAAGCAATGAAAGGGTTTGGAACCGATGAGGATGCCCTAATTAATATTATATGTCGACGTAATAATGAACAACGTCAAGAAATTCAACGTCAATATAAAACACACTTTGGTAAAGATTTAATTGAAGATATTAAATCAGAGACAAGTGGAAATTTTGAAAATCTTCTTGTTGGTTTATTAAGACCAATTGTTGATTTTTATTGTACACAATTAAACAGTGCAATGGCTGGTATCGGTACTGATGAAGATGTTCTAATTGAAATACTTTGCACATTATCCAATTCAGAAATACATACCATTAAAAATGCATATTTAAGAAGTAAGTTTTCCAAATATACTGGTTTTAACAATTTTATTAAATATTTCATTTAATTTAATTAATTTTTAGTGTATGGAGCACATTTAGAATCGGAATTAAAATCTGAAACTTCTGGAAATTTTAAACGACTTTTAGTATCATTGTGCTGTGCTGCTAGAGATGAAAGTGGACGTGTTGATCCAGTTACTGCTCAAAATGATGCTAAAGAATTATTAAATGCTGGTGAATTACGTGTTGGTACAGATGAAAGTATGTTTAATATGGTTTTATGTCAAAGAAATTATCAACAATTAAAATTGGTAAATAAATAAATTATATTTCATTTATTAATTATAATAAAATTTTTTATATATACATAATATTTAGATTTTGGACGAATATGCAAGTATAACAGGACATTCATTAGAAAAGGCAATAAAACGTGAATTTTCGGGTGATATTCAAGAAGGCTTATTGGCAATTTGTAAATGTGTTACTAATAAAGCTGAATATTTTGCTAGTCGATTACATAAAAGTATGGCTGGAATTGGTACTAATGATCAACAATTAATTCGTGTTGTTATTACCAGATGTGAAGTAATTTAAATTATTATTATATTTACGTATATTATAATTTATATAAAATAATTTTTTTGATTTATAAACATTTAGATTGATATGCATGATATAAAAGTTGCATTTGAAAGAATGTACGGAAAAAGCTTAAAAAGTTGGGTCAAAGGTGATACATCCGGACACTACAAACATGCCTTGTATGCTTTAATTGGAGAGCAAAGATCATCGTAGGAACTTTATAAAAAAAAATCTCGTTAATAAAACACAAATTTACAAAACAAAACAAATTAATTAATACATAACAAATATATGATCTGCTGTTATATGCAATATTATTTTGTAACTGATTCTGTTTTTTTACATACACATTATATTTATACATAACTTTTATACTATTATTAAATATTATTCTCACTTTTTTTTTCGCAACAATGTTATAAACTTTTCTAATAAAAAAAAAATGGAAATAATAAAAATTTAAAAGCCAAATTTATTATACTATAAAATTATATAAAATTAATTTAAATTTATATGCCTACAAAATAAAATACAACTTTATGTAAAACATAAATTTCTGATTTATATTTATTTGATGTTGTACAATTAATATTTAATTATACAATTAATATATTTATTAATGACAACCACAACTTTTAACAATCATATTTTTATATTTTCGCATATTAACTGATTCTTCACTTAAATGATATAAAATTGGTAAAAAACCAAGTTTAGTTGGGGCACAACATGGCTTTGGTATTTTATTTCTTTTAATCATTAAATTAGCTAAAGCTTGAACAATTGCATGATTTGTAGCATTCATATGAGCATTTAAGGGAAAACTACAATCTCCACTACAATAAAATGCACTATATCCAGCTGGACCAATTATCCAATCCTATGAATTGTATAAATTATTATTATTTTTTTTGATAAGAAATTATTATTAAAATATATATGGAAAAAAATTATTACATCCCAGTTTAAATCTTTAAAATTTACATAAAGAATATGTTTTTTACAACTTGAACTTGTACCATGATGATGATGCTGTCCGTTATGAGCTGATGACGGTTTCAAAAAATCAGTACCATAATTTTTTCTTGAAGTTTGTCGTTTAGGTCTTGCTTTTTGATTTATTTTAATTAACTAATTATAAAATTATTAATTTTTAGCAAAATAATGTATATTTTATTTATAGTCTTTCATACCTCTGGACCATTAAAAAATCCAACCATAAATGGTTGATATTTATCATCACCGCGTACATTTACTAAACCAATATCATCAAGTTTTATTTCATGTTCAGGTCTATCAGTTGTATGTGCACCAATATAAAGTCCTTTATTCTCTTTAGGTGATGATATTAACCATTTAGAGAGTCCTTCAGTAACATTCATTTCTAACCAACCATGATAATTGGCCGTTGTATTAACAGATGAAAGAATTTCCAATTCTTTTTGTCCATCAGCTTTAACAATTGAATATACCGTAATTACAAATTCCTTATCTTTGTCCTTATTCAACCATTTGCCAATTAAAGGATTTTGATAAATTCTCAATTCAGCCATCATTAATACTGCATCTTTTGGTACTTTAGATACATCGAAATAAAAACGTTGACCATGTTCATGTCGTAACTGGGATACATGATGTTCTAAAAGTCGAATTTTAAACATTTTTTTTATATTTTATAATAACATAATTAATTTAACATTGAAACGATGTTAGGATATTTTTATGTATACCATAATATAAATTAAGATTCTATGAAAAAATATAAAAATTATATCATTTTTTTGCCAAATTTGATGTGGCCAAATAAGTATTTATTGGGCCAACTGTATTACACCGAAAAATTAATAAATATTTTTTCATAATTTTGAAAACTTACCACTTATTAAGAATGTCATTATAATATCATATTGTTCAATAGCTTTTTTATCTAAATCAGTTATAAAATTATAACTTTCCAAGATATTTCTTTTAGATCTAACAGATATATCATTATCATCATTTGCTTCTTTACTCAATATTTTATAGGCATCTAAAATAAACTGTGGAGCCGAATATCTATTTAAAATAAAATTATTTTATTATATTTAATATGTAATTAATTTCTATACTTTTTTTAAATATATTTTTTAAAAATATTTTCAGTACAGTAAATTTTCGATATAAGCGACCATTATTTTATTAAAGTAGCCCTCAATGAAAAAAGTAAGCTATAAACGAAAAAAAGAATTAATTAGTATTTAATTATGGAATAAAGATTTCTATAACTAAATACTATTTTATTTGAAAACATATTATTTCTATTAATTCCAGCTTTGTTGCGAATTCTTCTTAACTTCATTATATCGTTTATAACTAGTTATTCTTTTTGAGACCATTCAATAACAACATTAAATGAATTAATATTGTAATTGGTATCAAGGCTCCTGTTAAAATCTAAATTATCATCGCTAATAAATTTTGGGTGACTTATAACGAACTATGAATTAAAATAGGTTACTATAATCGAAAGTCGCTATTATCAAAGTATCTTATATCGAAAATTCACTGTAATTAAATCATTTTTTGACTTAAAACTAAAATATATTACATAAAAACAAAGTGTTAATATAACACCCGGTATTCAAATAAATAAATAATATTTTCCATTTGATATTTTCAAGGATTTCAAGTATATTTTTGATTTTATTTCTTCACAACGTGTTCTTACTAAACTTTAAAAAAAATAATCATAGATAAATATTTGTAAATTTCTAGTTTTATTTAAATAACTTTATTATATCTTTAATATTCGAATGATTTGTTATTATTTATTTAAAAAATAATTATTTATTTGTATAAGAATTGCATTATAAATAATATATGTATTATGTATGTGCAATTTAATCTTGTATCTATACTTTAATATTTATGTATATACAAAATATATTGTGAATTAAATATAAAAAACAGATAAATAATTTTAGACATATTGTCGCCAATTTATTTATAATAAATTTTAAGTATTTTATTTTTTACTTAATTATTTAATATGTAATTGAAAAAAATTTTAAAAAAACATAAACTTACTTTATTGAAAAATTTTGATTTTTATGTTTAATTTGTGGTCGATTATTTAAACCAAAAAAATCAAGTAAATCATTTTTTAAATATAATTTATCTGAATTATCGAAAATTTTATCAATTATCGTTTTATCAATACCATTATCAATATAAATACCAGATGGACTACACAATATTTGATTATTAAAAATTATTAAATATAAAAATATTTTAAGAAAAATTATATATAATAATTTTCTTTTCATAATTTTTATATATTGAAACATATTTATGTTTTGTATAATATCAAATCACTTTTATCAACAACTCTCGACTAGATAATAATTATTCTTTTAAGTATTTTTACATTAATTTTGTAAATAGATAGAAAAAAAACTATATTTAGATATATACTCGAATTAAAATTTATAGATCTATTAAAATTTTCAAAAAAATTATTAAAATATTTACGCCGAATTCAAATTAAATTTTAAAAACGCCTTTACTTTTCACAATTCCAGATAAACTAAATACTATATTTTAATGCAATTGAAATAATTTTCATATTACATATATATGTATATATGTGCTTGCAAATATTGAGCTATAGCTATTAAAGTAATAATAATATTTATTTATTTTTCTTGTTTTTCCCAACTATAAAAATATTTACTCCTAACATAACCCCACTTCATTGTATATTTATAACCATTAAAATCTGTACAGATGATTTTAAAAACTTCCTCAATTTATGGTAATCAGAGAAAAATTAATTTAATATGATTGTGTGTATAAGAGAGTTTATAATTTTCATAGTTTTATGAAAAGAGAGATTTTTTTAAAATATATTTTAATTGATCTGAAATAAAATTAATATAGTATCTAATTTATGAAGGAGTTTAGTTATAATTTATTTCACACTCTTGGCATATGAACAAGAGTATTCGTAGTGAATACAATTTTGCTACGAAATTCAATTGAAAATATGAATATTATTTGGATGATCTTTCATTAATTTAAATAAAAATAGATGAAGTTTTACTTGTGATAATTTATATCATCATAAATGCAAGTTTATTTTTTTTCAATATTAATTGCCAATATGTAATTATAATAGTTCTTATATGATATTTTAAAATTATATTTTTATTTTTAGTATTAAATAACGAGTATACATATTTATAATTATACAACATGCAGCAGTCCAGTAAAATATTCTGCACATTCCAATTATCTCCAATATTAAATTTTCGACAGTTAAAATATCCGATTCTACATTATTTTATTGAAATCTTTTAATTTCAAAAACATAAATTTCTAATAATTGATGTTTTCAAAATATGTTTTATCTCTAAATGTGATGCCAAATTATCTCACACACTATAGTATATTATATTAAAGCTGAATAAAAAAATATCTGAATTGATATTTCATCAAAAATGCTTTTTAACAGACTTGCATTTTAATGAAACTAATTTACCTAAATACTCTAATATTTTTATACAATAAAACACTAATATTTTTAAGTCTTCAATTTTTAATGGCAACCACAACTTTTTACAACCATATTTTTATATTTTTTCAAATTAACATTTTCTTCATTTAAATGATAAAGTACTGGTAATGTGCCCAATGTAGTTGGGGCACAACATGGTTTTGGTACCTTAGTTGGATACATTAAATGTACTAATGTTTGTACAATAGCATGATTTGTTGCATTCATATGAGCATTTAATGGAAAACTACATTCACCGCTACAATAGAATGCACTATAACCTTCTGGTGCAATAATCCAATCCTATATATTTTAGAAAATATTAAATATTTTTTAAAAATTTTACAATTATATACAATACATACATGCCATCTTAAATCTTTGAAATTAATATATAATGTTTGTATTTGACAACTTCTTGTACGATTAATATCTGATGGACGATTATCAATTAATGGATTTCTTGCATCCGATTTTAATCTTCTTCTCGGAGATGTATTACGTTTAGTTCTTTTTGATTTCTTTATTGGTCCTTTGACAATCTAAATTTAAATATTATTTTAAATATTAATAAGGATTCAATAAAAAAAAAATATTTACAAACCTCAGGCCCTTTAAAAAATCCAATCATAAATGGCTGATATTCATCATCACCCCGTACATTTACTAAACCAATATCATCAAGTTTTATTTCATGTTCGGGTCTATCAGTTGTATGTGCACCAATATAAAGTCCTTTATTCTCTTTAGGTGATGATATTAACCATTTAGAGAGTCCTTCGGTAACATTCATTTCTAACCAACCATGATAATTGGCCGTTGTATTAACAGATGAAAGAATTTCCAATTCTTTTTGTCCATCAGCTTTAACAATTGAATATACCGTAATTACAAATTCCTTATCTTTGTCCTTATTCAACCATTTGCCAATTAATGGATTTTGATAAATTCTCAATTCAGCCATCATTAATAATGCATCTTTAGCTACCTCGGATACATCAAACCATAGACGGCGCCCATGTTCATGTCGTACCTCTGACACATGGTGGTCTTAAGCGCCATTTATTAATATAAAAGAAAAAGAAATGTTTTTTTTTTTTAAACAAAAAAAAAATGTATATTTTTTTTCCTGTTAATTTCTTAGAACCTTTCCAGGTAAAATTTCATTTCTGATGATTCATTATTCTTGTATATTTATTTATCTTTTTGTAACTAATTTGTATCTTTAAATGAATATTATTTTATTCTTGGTTTAGGTTTCATAAATAATGTTCTTAATATAATTTCTTATATTTTGTCTGTAAGTCGGTCTGTCTTATTATATTTTTAATATAAAATTGGTGAAGTAAAATTTCTAATGATTGTTGCAGTAATCAAATATTAAATTGAATTATAAATTTATAAAATAAAATTGAAAATTTCCTTTTAGAAATCAAACTATCTTTATAGTCACTATAAAGATTGTTGTAAGTTAAAGATAATCAAACTATCTTTAACTTACAACAATCCCCATAATTTAATATTATATTTTTTTTTAAAAATTAATTTTCATTTCTGTATTTTTTTTTTTTTGTATATTTTTATATAAATTTGCGTTGTTTCTCTAAAAAATTTTTTTACTTACTTTTATTTAAGAACGTCATAATTATATCGGATTGGTCAATTGCTCTTTTATCCAAATCAGTAATAAAATTATCATCATCTACTATGCTTCGTTTAGATCTAGTTAATATTCCATGTTCTTCATATTCTTCTTTACTTAACCGATAATATGCATCTAATAAAAATTGTGGTGCTGATTTCCTAGAATTTTATTTATAGTAATTTATATGTTTTGAAGAATACCTTTTAAGAATATTTTATAAGAATATGTAAAGAAAAATATATATAAGTAAAATAAGTCAGAAATTGAAAAAAAAAAAGATAAAGATATTTTTTTTTATTAAATTTATTTTAGCCCACACAAGTTAATAGACTTATCATCTCATTTACTGATAGTATAAATTATTATTAATAAAGAAAGATTTTTTATAATTTTTGAGTTTAATCATAATTTATAAATCATTTTTTAAATTTATGCTATTTATCTATAAAAAATATTTAAAATATTAATTGATTTTTATTTTATGAAAAATTCAATAATATTATTTGCAGTATTTTAACGAATTAAATCATAAATTTAAATTACAATTATTTATGTAAAATAATGTAATTTTTGAAAATGATGAAAAAGAATGCTAATAAATTAATTACAATAACTTTAATACTGAATTACTATTAAGAGTAACTATAGATCAGTTAAGTAGGAATTAAATATACTTGGAAAAAGTTGAGGTGAGTTAAAGTGGATTTCCAAAAGCAAACAACGATGGCGCGTAAGAGTAGTGGACGCGCTATGGCCCTCGAGGGGTTAAAGCAGCATAACTAAATAAGTAATTAAGAGTAACTACTTAACTAATTAGATATTAGATTAGATCAAAATTTAATTATAATATTACAAAATGTTATAGAAAATATTTATAGTGTCTAGTTCTAGTATCTACTAGTCAATGAAAGGATTTGCTCCATGTAATTAAAATTATACTTTGACTTATGCTTTCAATATTAAGTACCAAATTTAAAAAAAAAAATTATAATACAGTGATTGTGATATAAGTTTATTGAGTGCTGAGACTATAATTATAAACTGAAATATTACGTTGTATCTTCCAATCTTCAAAATAAATTGCATAATTTTACAATAATTAAATTTAATACAATTAATCATTCAGATGGTTATGTACTAGTAAATAGAAATATGTACACGGTATTCTTCTGTATATAACCAACAAAATTAATATTTTTTTTTGAATAAAAACACTAATATATTTAAGCTTATTATGACATATATGCTATGATATTACCAAAAACTTGATGATCAACATAAACTTTAAACTATACAAATATACAAGTTGATTTTTTTTTAACTAGTATATATATATATTTAAATATTTTTGTATATTTACATTAATCAGACAATATGGCGCCGATTAAATTAAAATATAAAAATTTAAAGTTTTTTTTTTTTTGTGGAAAATATGCAAAAAAAAAGAGATTAATATCTAATAAAAATTGTAAATAAATTTATCTAATAATTAAATATATTTATATTTTATTATTTTATATTTTGTAAATTTACTTCATAGATAAATGTCCACCATGTTTACGTTTTGGTCGATCTGGTATACCAAGAAAATGTAATATTTCATGTTCAACTTCACGTTTATCATTATCATCTAATAAACGATGCATTATAGTTCTATCAATACCATTATCAATATAAACACCAGATATACTGGCTAAAACTGTTTTATATTGTATAAAACAACAATTAAATATTATTAAAAATATTATTATTAAATTAATTATTGATTTTATGTTAATATAATTATTATAATAATAATTTTTTTTATAAATTTTATTCATTTTTTTTTTTAATTTTTTCAAATTTATTTTATTTATTTATTAATTTTATGTTCACTTTTTTTATTTTATTTATTTATATTTTTAATTTTTCCTGGAAAATTTTAAATAAAAAAAATTAATTTTCATTTCTTGATATATGAATTTTATGATATAAATTATTTATATATTAACGTACTATATATATAAATTACATATATACATAAATAATATTTTAGTGATTTAATTTAAATAGCATAAATGTTTTATCAATTTAATTTATGGAAATTACACTTAATAATTATGAAATTAAACTATCATAATCATAAAACTTTTCATATTTCATTTAAAATTCATAATTTTTTTCAAAAATAAACTAATTTTTCTTTTACGTGCATTTAACCATATTTTTTTTTTTGGTAATTAAATATTTTTTATTATTCGTATTTGTAATAAATTAGCACAAGAACTAAATAGTAGGATCAGTCGCTCTTTTTTTAATATAGATTTTTTTTTTTTTAAATTAAAATTAAATTTCTGTAATAACAATGTTCCGCATGTTTTCAAGTTCCAGAAATAACTAAAACCCGAAAGAAAGAAATATTATACCAAAAAATACAAAAAAAAAAAAAAACATTTAATTTAAAACTTTATTTTTTTTGTTTTATAGAGAACATCTTTTTCTTGTCTTTCAACAACATTTTTTTAGATCAACCCCGTTGCCGCGCCGCAGTCATTGTTTTTGAACTTCTCTTTTATAATTTTATAGCCGTCGACTTTATAACGAATAAGTCACGACCTCTTTTAAAAGAATATTTATTTATTTTTTTTTTCAACAAATTCACATAAGTCAAATTTTTGTATTTTTTCGGGAGAGCATTTTTTTTAGTATAATTTGCTTTAAACGCTGTTAATTCTAAGATTAATTATTTGTATGATGTGAAAAAATTAATTTCATTATTTCGAATAAAATTATTAAGTATTATTGTTTAAAAGATAGAAATTTTAGTCATTATACTTAATTATTCGTAAAAAATCGATTTATGTGTTTTTTGCTTATAAAGATTTTTTATATGTTTTAGTTTCAACAATACTCTAATATATTTATATTTTACTTTATATTACGCTCAGATACTTTTAAAATGATGAGATATTTTTGTATATACTATGCTCACCATTAAAAAGATATTCTTTTTTATTAAAGGCCAAGGAGAATATTATTATTATTATTTTTAATTAGCATACAGTATTTGAGAACAAAATTTTTTTTCTGGATCATCTCTCTTTTATTAGAATTTCCAGTAAGATATTTTATAATAAATATATTTAATTTAAAATATAATGATTATTTTTTTTTCTTCAGAATTTACACTGTATAAGTAGTTGGGTAAAATAAAGGAAAATGAGTAAAATTAAAAGATCATAAATTCAAAAAAATTCATAAGAATTTTAGGAATATTTTGGGGCTGATTTTTGGTAATTATTAAAACAGAAAGAATTTAAAATGAAATTTATGTTTTAACTGAAGATATTTAGTTTAATTTCATAACAATAAGTTGATATTTTGTTAGGATCATATGGAAATTATGTTAAAATTAAAATTATTTCAGTTTATTTATTTTTTTTAAAAAAAAGATTGTTTTCAATATAGTTTACTTAAAAGATACAACAACAAAAAAGTATATCTTTTTTTTCTATTTTAATATATAAAGTCAAAAATGTTCAACAACAAAACTGGTTTAGCAGAATAAAATATTTTGTTTTTTTGTATTTAGTTGCTTAAGGTATTTATATCTATCTATCTGAGTTGAATTGAATATGTAACATAAAATATATGTATAAAATATAATTCAGATAAAAAGAGGCTTGCATTAAACAAACATTCAAATAAGTTAAATTATAAGTATTTAAATTTTTACTGTGTCATTTAAAATATTCATAACAATGTCAAATTATATTTTATACATATTATTGTTAATATAGTTGCGAAGTTCTAGTTTTAGAAGGTTTATGATTTGTATAAAGAGATTTTTTGTTACGTCTAAAGATATTTACAAAGTCATAGTATGAAATAAGGAACTAATCTCGTTTAAATATATTATATAAATCTGATGTTTAATTTTTTCACATTTTCATAATTTTGTAGTACTTCAGTTTTTTATTCGACCGATTAAGGGACTTACAATAAAATATGTTTAGAAACAAGGCGTAAATTTAGAAAAAAGACGAAGAAACAAGGCGTAGAAACAAGGTGTAGAAACAAGCTGTATGTAGATATAATTACGATTACAATATATAAAAACTAAAGTTGACATTCGATTTATTGTGGCTGATAAGTAAATTTTTACTCAGCTATTTGTACGTGGTTTAGCTACCAAATACTAATTAAAATTATATTAATCCAAAAAAAATAAGAACTAATTTTATTTGTTTGTAAATGCATTTTATTTTTTTATATTTTCTAATTTGGAATTTTTTTTTTTGTATTTTTAACCAAACTTACTTATGATTTTGTTACTTTTTAATTTAGAATTTTATGATTTAGCAATTTAAACAACCACTAACAGCTTACAGATAAATTACTTAAAAACATAATTCTTAATTATTTAAATAATAATTTAAAAAAAAATAATACATAGTTTCTAACCGAAATATGATAATCTTTTAATAAATTATATTTTCAAAACATAATTATAATTAGAAAAAATTAGGAGAATACTGTAGTTTTAAAACTTCAATTTTCTATTAATTTTGTTGAATTTTGTAGGAAAATAAATTTTCAATTTTTCCATAAAAAATTTTCATTTTCGTGTGGGTCTATTTTTCTATACTTTCATATGCATTTAAAAAAAAAAAATTAAATTATCTGTTATCCTTTACTCTTATGCTTACAATATTTTAATCTTAAGCATGGTAAAATCAAACTAAGATTATGAATAATATAGTTTTCTGTAAATAGAAAAATTTAAGCAATATCGTACGATATAGATTTCAATTATTTTTACTTAACTAAAATATTTAATAAATATTTATTAACTGAAAAAATTAGCTACAAAAATAACTTGTGCATTAGGCATATATATCAAATATCACATCAATTTTACTTTTATAATTAATTGAAATAGATAACTTAGTTTAATTTTTCATATTTTTAACCTTTTTTAAGATGTTTAGCAAGATCATTATCAAAAATAAAAACACCCAGTCCTTCCCCACATAACTTTATCCGTGCTATAAAATCACCAAGTTCCTTAATGGATTCAACTTGATGTTGTAAAAATTCAGCATCTAAGAAATCACAAAAATTTGGATCTTGTTCTTTTTCACCTAACTTATGCATATCCAGAATACTCTGAAATATAAAAATTTATAATTTTTGTATGTTATAAAAGAATAATTTTAGAATTTACAGCATTAACATCTTTCTCCAAATTTAATGCTGTAAGCATTGCTTCTTCAACAGTGCCACATTTTAATTTTTGTGGACTACTAATTTCAGATAACTGAATTGTTCCACCACGTTGATTAAGGTATCTCATAAATTTTATAGCATGTGCTCTTTCCTCAACTGAACTTTGTTCAAAAAAATCTCGTACACCATTAAGAGCTATATCACTCCGATCAAAATGAAAAGACTAAAAAATGTGATAAATCAAAATGATTTTTACCTTCAAATAAAATAAATTAATTAATTACCATTGATAGGTATGCGTAACTTGCATTTAATTCCATATTGATTTGATTGTTAATTGCTTTTTCAATGGTTTTGGAGAAATTTTGTGTTACTAATAAACACATCTGTCTGAATGGTGGGCAAAAGAAAAACGCCATAATAATTTTTAAATTTTTATAAAAAAATTTATAATTATTTAAGAAATATTAATTTTTTTGAATAATAAAATATTTTGCAACGATAATTACAATTTTGACAATTGACATTATATTTTTAGGGAATTTTATGTAATGCGCAGTCTCCTACCATAATTTCTAACGTGTCCACACGCGGGGGCACAAATTGTTGGATATGAAAGGTTTATAGAATATAAACATATTATTGTATATCAATTGGTGCTACGAAGATAATCATGTCGACATATGGGGCATTATAGAAATTATTATTAATAACTATGATTTCATAGATCTATTGAATTTTTGAGGGCTCGTACCTTAAATATAAAATTTTAAGTTTAATTAATTTGCTAATTTTTTTAATAAAATGAATTAAGTATTTAAAAATTTACAAAAAAAAACAGTAAAAAAACAACGAAAAGAAGGAACCGGCGATCCACAACGTCCACGTCTTGATTATGCTATAGCACAAAGAGTCGATCTTGAATTTTTATTTATATTTATAAGAAACAGTTTTCTTAAATTTCTCATACGTTGAATTTACTATACGGAGTTTTGCTATACGGTGAATTGGCCAGGTACCTATAAAAATATTAAAAAATGTAATTATCTGTTTCGTGCATAAACGATATTTTTCCATTAAACCCCGGCTTTGCCTATTAAACCACGGATATATGACAACCATATAAAAAATGTGTCGTTTTCGATTCATAAACGATGCATATTCTGTAAAAAAGATTTCCAAAACTATATTTATTAATAGATAAAAAAAGTACTTAAGTGAGAATAGGATTTGAAAGCATGAATCAAACATCGTTTTTGGTCTTTCAAAAGCGAAGAATTAAAATTTGTATACATGTTGAATAATACTTTCATTTTCATTCTTCATCCTCGTTTTTACTTCGTTTACGATCTGTTTAGAACCACATCGTTTTTAAGTTTTCAGGGAATTAGCCGACAAATGTCTTTTTATAATATCAGCTGTTGTTAGAAAACAAAAAATTCAAGCGTTTTTTTTTTTTTTTTTTGGAAGAAATAATGTAAATAAATATTATTTTGAAAATGAACAAGATTCTGCTCCTGACGATTTGCATAATAAACATTTTTTCAATAGTTGCAATAAATCATTGGGCTCTTAAAAATGGGAAAATATCTCAAAAGGTAAATTATTCTCCAAAAAATGTATATTTTAAATGCGGTAAGAAAGATTTACTCGTTAATCTCAATTTGCTAATTCTATGTATATTATTAATAAATTCATTTAATTCTTGAAATATTCCTTTTTAAGATTGATTCACCATTTTATCTACGTGAACCAAATAATTTAATTGTATTTCTTGAACAAATTAAACATAATGATATTGTAGAATCAACATATATGAATTTGTTGAGACAACGTGAAAAAACGATTGATCAAATAGATCATTCAATAAAATTTGGAATGGAAGTGATTGAACAAGCTAAATGTGCATTAGATTTTTATAAAATTGAAAGTGCCATGACATATACAAAAATAACTAAAGATTATTTAAAACGAATTAGTATAAAAAATAAAAATAATAATATAATTATTGATAATTCAGTACCACATTGTTGGAAATATATTCCATTAAAATCAGGAATTTGTTGTTATGATCATTTAGAAAGTTTAACAAATACAATTAATCTTCATATAGAACCAGAGGAAGAATTAAATATTGATGAATTGGAAATAAATTCGAAATATTTTTTATCAAATTTATTATCTGGTTTGGAGGATAATCCAAATTCATGGAAATATCATACGTTAGGATCATATTATTGGCGTATGAAAGGTGATGCACACCAAGCAATCGAATGTGCTAGACGTGGTGTTATGTTAGCACCACGAAAATTTCGAGATATACCATTATTAAGTTTAGGTTTAATAATGTGGCGGGCGGAAAAATTACGAGATGCTGAAGTAATATTTTCAGCAGCTGTTGATCATGCACCAGAAATACCAGAAAATCATTTTGCATTAGGTACAACATTAGTTATGCTATATGAATTTAATCGTTCAACAACACATTTCGAAACAGCTGAAAAATTAAATGACAATCAGGCTGGATTATCATATATTGAGAAAGAAAAATTAAAAAATCGAACTCAACATTTGAAAAATTTTGTATCGTGCATTAAAAATTTAAATACAAAAACAGCAAAAATGTACAAGTAAAGTATTTTTCTTATAAATGTTTGTAAGTAATAAAAATATATTTGTTTTCAGAAATGTAGAATTTATAAAAGAGGAAGTAAATGGTCTTAAAGATCTGAAAAATATAATAACAGCTAGTCATGAAAAATTAATTCAACAACAAGTAAATTAATTCAGTGATTTCAATAAAAAATAATTTGGTTTCTTTTAATTTGAAGGTTCCATTAGGTGCGCGTTATGTTGATGTAGGAAATTCCAATAAAGAATTATTGCATCGTGGGCAATATTGTAGTACAAGAACATCTTCGGGCAATGATGAACCAGTACTATTCTGTGATTTTTATTCTGAATTACAAATGCGACTTGAAAGTGCAGAGGTTGATATTGATGAATTAGAACGGGAAATAACTGTTAATACTGAAGCTATACTTAAAAAATTATCAGTTGATATTAATTCACAATTTGTATTTGATAAAAAAATGGACAAATAATCGAATATTTTTAGAGCAACGGAATACCCACTAAAATTAAACCAAAAATGATAAAATTCAACATAAATTATTTTAATCTATATTTTAATAAATATAAAATTAAGTTTTACATTAATTTAATGATGTTATTACCATTTAATATCAGTATTTTCCAGGGTATTAAGCATATTTAAAACACTTCCAAAAACATGTTCTTTATTAACATTTGGATTTCTTAATATATTTTCATCATCTGGATCACCTATTTAAAAATATTCGTTACTTTTTTCCGAATTTCCATGGCAACTAAGATTTTTGTGTTTTTTTAAAAAAAATATTTTTTTTAAATTAAAAAAAATAATTTCTAAACCAAATATGTTAATAAAATATTTGGCTTTGCATATTTGGTTTCATAAAAACTGATTTTTTTTTAAAAATGAAAATATAAAATGAATATACTTGACCAACCTATTAAAATACTTGACCAACCTGCATTCAATGCTGCCAAATAATCCAATTCTATTGAACTACCTATATGTAAAGCTTCACTACTAATACAATCACCACTCAACTCCAATGCTTTTTTAAATATTTTTTCATTTGGTTTTAAATAACCAATTTCAAAAGAAGTTATAATAAAATCAAATTCTGGAAATTTTAAATTATGAACAATTTGATGAAGTCGTTGATCGAAATTCGATATTATTGCAATTTTTTTACTTATCTCTTTTATTTTACCAATTAATTGATCTGCACCTTCAACTTTTTTCCAACATGTATCAGTTCCATATAATATAATTAATATATCTGATATTTTTTTTAAATCACTCGTTGGTATATTACCAGCAGCATCTAAAAATATATTATAGTTTAATTGTCGCCACCATTCTCGCCAATCTAAATTTGTATGTTTTCCAAAGTTTGGATGACTTTTAAACATTTGATTGTACTGTGAACGAAAACTAGATGACAATTTTGATTCATCACATCTATAACCAAAAATATCAGCAATTCGATTATATTGTGTTGGTGGTGGAATTGTATATTTTAGTAGGGTATCTTTAGCATCAAATGTAATTAAACGAAATTTACTTAAATTTTGAATTATTTTTGATTTTGTTGCACTACTATTCATATTCTATATTATATTTTGTTTTCACTAAAACACGGCAATATGACTGATTTAAGTCGTTTTTTCAACATAATTGAATAAATTATATTTCAATGCTATATTGATTTGAAGATTAATTTCAAATTTTTTCTAAATAATTTCCATATTTCACTGATCAGTACAAAAAAAAGAAACGTGCAATTAAAAATATACCTTTTTCGTATCTTTCAAAAGAATAGAGAGGTAATAATATTATATTCATATTTATATCGTAAAATTTAATCAAAATTTTCAAAATTAAACACTCAAAACTTTTCTTAATTTTATTTTATAAATATCTCTATAAAATTGTTTTTAATTCAATTTTATGACTGACTAGAGTAACTAACTGATTTATGAATCACCATTTAATTTCGCTATTTTCTAACGTTTCCAAAGCGTGTTCTAAACTATAGAAAACATGATTATTATTAACCATTTCTTTATTTGCTATTGATGTAAAACCAGAATCACTAGGATCTATAATTAGCAAACTTGACCAACCAACATTCACTGCTCCTAAATAATCCAATTCATATGAATTTCCAATATGTAATGCTTCGGTACTTTTTGTACAATTGCCACTTAGTTCTAAAGCTTTTTCGAATATTTCTCTCTTTGGTTTCATATAACCGATTTCATATGATGTTAAAATAAAGTTAAATTTTGGAAATCTCATAAATCCGATCACATCGTGAAGACTCGGATCAAAATTAGAAATTATACCAATTTGTTTATTTAACTTTTTAATTTTATTTACCAAATTATCTGCACCATCAGTTTTTATCCAGGTCTCACCTGTTTCAGTTCGGTATATTTCAATTAATTCATTAGATATTTTCTCTAAATCGTTTTGAGGAATCGTTTGACCTGTTGATAAAAATATATTAAAAATTAATGTTTTCCACCAATCTTTCCAATCAATATTTGAATATCTTCCGAAATTTGGATAATTTTTAAACATATGTTTAAATTCATTATGAAAAATAGTATTGATTTCATTTTCATTAATATTATAACCAAATTTGAATGCAGTTTCTTTATACTGAATTGCAGGTGGCACTCGAAATTTTAATAAAGTGTCGGTAACATCAAATGTGATTAAACGAAATTTACTTAAATTTTTACAAATATTTGATGTGGCATTCATATTTTTTATATATTTTTTTAACTAACTACAATTTACAGTTTTCTAAATCAAAAATTGCGAGCAAAACAAAAAACAATTGCATTCAACATTCAATCAGCTGATACTGATAATTAAGTGGCAAACAGAATAAAAGTCTTTATTGTTCATCGGTCCGAACTCTTCGTCTATGATGTAGTCGTTGCTTTCCTATACTAAATCGTAGCAAACAAATGCTTTGCAAATTCAATTAATTTTTCAGCAACTTTAGATATTTTAAATTTTTTAATTCCAAATGGTTGAAAATCACAACGAAAGGAGCTCATATCTATCGAAAAAAAAACATTGATAGGGACGCACGAGAGCATTGTAATCGAATAATACTTAGTTTTGATTTTTCAACTAGTTTTGATTTAACTAGTTTTGATTTTTCTTAACTTTCAGATATATCTTCTGTTTTGCCCATAATTTTCGAAATGTTTTGAAATAAACAAGTTCACATCAATTTTAAATTTCCGAAATTTTGCTATTTTTCGAGGCTAATCAAATATAACAGAATTTCAGAAAAAATCATGCTCTAGTCGAGGACCTTTTTTTTCGATCGGATATTTATACACGGCAGAATTTGTATTTTAATAATAAGAAAATTATTATGTTTGATTTTCTTTGAGTTTTCATGTGTATTGTATAAAATTTAAAACAAAATATTTATGCTGTATAAAAATACAACAAATAAAATATTTTTTAAAGAAATTTAACGTTTTCTAAATTAATAAAAAGTAAATAGTGCTACTATATTAAACCAAAAAACCAAAATTTGTAAACATATCCGTATTTCATTTCAACAGAATTTCAGAATTTTTTTTATTAAAGTGAACAGGTTTAAGATTATAGTAAAATAAATATTCGAAAATTTAGTTAATATAATGTTTCGTAGGAAATATGTTGAAATGGTGATTTATAAAATTATTTACGGAAACGTCAAATAAATTTTGTGGAGACAGAGAACTTATTTGGATAGATGGAGGTATTTAAGTAAAAATGGCCGCGGTCGGTGAATGTTTTTCGATCGGAAGTTTTGTTGCTTGTAAAACATGTTTTGAAGAGACCGTGGAAGGCGAAGTTTTAGCTTTTGATCAAAATACTAAAATGCTAATTTTGAGTATCCTTTTATCAAAATAAATATATTTATTCTATTAATTATTTGACATTTTTTCTGCGATGCTTTCGAATGCCAAACCTTCAATTTTTTAATATTTCTCATCCACCAAATATGATTATCCGTCAAAAAAAAGTAGAACAAATATTAAATTAATTATCAGTTAAATTAAAATATTGAATCATTAAATTCCAAATTATATTAAACATTTTAAAAATAAATGGTGTTAATTCATATAACATAAACAGGATACATTTACCTGTTCAGTACACAAAGAATAATAAAAACTAATTATTTATATTATAAAAAAAAAATTGTTTTTCTGAAAGAAACTTTAATTCCTTTGTTTAATTTAACATAATAATTCTTCATTTCAATTAATTAATAATATTGTACATATAATTTAATTCTATGTTCACAGGAATCAATTGTTTTCTCTCATTACAGTATTTAGTTTATTAAAATAAATTTTTATTATTTTACCTTAAGATAGGAATATAAAAAGTAATTTCCTTAACATAAGATTAACTAATTTTAATTTAAAAGAATGTCGATCAAAAAATTCAGAAAAATTAAATGATGTTTCGATTTTGAATCTACAGTTTTGTAGTGATGTACAAGTTATTAATGAAGCTAGTGCTAATACAGAATCACCACAGCCTCTTAATTTAAATCGGGTATTTAAAATTGTTTTTTTACAAAAGATATAATATTAATCATATATTTTCTAAAAATTGTAGCTTAAAACAAGATTGCGTAATTCGGTTGACCAACGTCAACGATGGATAACATCTAGAAATGCTGGAGTTAGTGTCGAAGGACAAAATTTATTTATGGCTATTGGCAAAACGTTGGATCAACATGTCACTTGGGATGGACATAATATAATAGTATTCAATGAAGTAACTATAACGCCACCATATAAAAAAGATAATGTATCAGCTGATAATCCACAAAAGATACATTCTGTTAATTACATTAAAAAATTGGTGAGTAGTAAATAATAATAATAATTAAAAAAACGATATTATTCAAATTTAGCCTTTGTGTTCTAATACGATCCGAGATTTATATAGATGTTTTATTTTATTTAATCGGAATATTCTGAAAATGAATTAAATCTTTACTTTATTCCTTTATTCTATTCCGCCTGTTTCTTTGTTCTTTTATTTATTACAAACGTATTCTCCTTCTTCTACGTCGAAACACAAAGTTAAAATAAAAAATAATATTCTATTTAAAACATCTTTTTTCACAGAAAATATAATTTTTTTAAAATATATTTATTAAATTAAATGGATATTAAATTTTCAAATTTGACAATCGAATATTATTGATATTAATTTTTATATAAAACATATTCTATTTATTCTGTTATCTTGTTTTATTCCGAAATATTTTATGGATATTATATTCCTTCTGCGGAATAAATAAAAGAATACCTGATTGACTGAAATTTTCGAATTTAATTCAAAATTAATTAAAAGATTTCGAAATTTTAATCATAGTATCAATTGTAAATTTTGTGAAAGCTATTTATACTAATTATACCTCTTTAATTTATAGCTTTATTATTCCTCTTTAATTCTTTTATAGCATAGATACTTTTTTCAATGTACATCACATTTTGATACCAAATAAAATGATTATAATATGATTTTTAAAGAGTTCCGTTGAAGTAATATTTTTTTTTTGTAATTAACCAAATATTTATTTCACATATTATTACACATATTTTTTTTTTAGATTGATCAAAATAATAAAATCTCACAAGGTAATGCTACGGAACCGTCATCTTTATCGTCATCATCGTCTTCTTCAATATCAGGATCAACAAATAATGCAATAACGTCACCATCGACAAATAATGTAGGAACATCTTCATCACCAGTTCCAGCTAACTGAAATTGAAAATAAAAAAAAAAAAAAAAAAAAAAATAAAAAAAAAAAAATAAAAAATTTAAAAAAAAACTATTTAAATTTTTTTTGGTATTGTTTCATTATAATTTGTGGAATAGGTTAAAGTATATTAGTTAGTGTCGATAGTAGAATAATATTCCAAAGCATTATTAATTGTTTTTTTTTTTTAATATTATATTTCCATTTATTTTTTTGTCCCAACGATCAAAATATATTTTATGATATTTGTTCCCATTCATTTTTATGTAAAAAAAAAATTTTTTTTTTTAGTAAAGAAAACAATTATATCGATAAATAAAATTTATATTTGGATAGAGGACATACTCAAGTTTTTTACAATCAATTTCATGATTCATCATATTTTTATCGTATCATTCAAAGACTTAAATACGTGTTATCTGAAATAATTACGATCATTCAATAGAAATTGATGTAATTTACAATAAAACGTAATTAACTAAATTTTTTATCCAAAAAATTAGAATTAAAGTAAAACCAATATTTATACAATTAAACATAGCGATTTCATCACCATTTCAGATATAACATGTTATTTTTATTAATCTTTTTACTTTTACCTTTAAATAACACAAAAAAAAAGGTAAATTACGTTTTGTAAATAATAATTTCTTAATTTTTAATGTTATTAAAATTTTCTTCGTTTTAAAATGTCTGGTCGCCAATTAATTGGATGTGTTTCCTCTGAAGCTTCATCATCTTCTTTATAAATTTTAATTGTTTTATCAGCTTCAGCAGTTATTAGACGTGAGCCAGATTGATCAAAGTTCATTGCAAATATACCAGCTTCACTATCCATTGAACCTGGTTGTACGGGTGCTTGAAATCTTTGAAAATTATAACCAGTACGCCAATCCCAAAAAAACATTGTACCATTATCACCACCTGATACTAAAACACCATCTGGATTAACGGCCATACAGTTAACAATTGCATTATGACCTGATATATTTTGTATAAAATTTCCTTCTGGACAACGCCATTGTTTTATATTATCTGGTGATGCTGATGCAAACATATATAAATTTGGATGTAATACAATTGATCGAACACTCTTTTTATGATTTGTTAATGTACAGACACTTTTACCAGCTGCTAAATCCCATAAACGTATAGTTGAATCATGACTACCAGTTATTATTTGTGGATTAGCTGATTGGGCAACAACACTAGCTACAGTATTTGTATGACCGGTAAATGTATGTATATTAGCTTTTGTTCTCATATCCCAAATTCTAGCTGTAGAATCACGTCCGGCTGATGCTAATACATCAATAGTTGGATGTAATGCTAATGAATAAACAGCTGACAAATGCCCATGATAATGTCGTATTACTTTATTATATTCTAAATCCCAACATTTAACTTGTCTATCTTCACCACAACTAAATAAATATGGATGTTTTGAGCTAACAGCTAATCCACGTACTGTACTAACATGTCCAGTTAATGATAATTTTAATTTACCACTAGCTAAATCCCAAATTTTGATAACCCGATCTCCAGCACCAGTAGCAAACCATTCATTACCCGGTTCTACAGCTATACAACGAACCCAACCTAAATGACCTGCAGAATATATTATATAAAAATGATGTAAATTAATTATTAAGATGTTTTAATATTACCTGAAATAACCCTGGAAAGTTTCCATGGCGCATGCCATTTTGGTTTTGGAATTGTTGGTGCTTTTTTTGGAATTAATTGAATTTGATTAGATGTAACTCCCCCACTTCCACTATTAAAATTTGTCGTTGATACCAATGCTGATGACTGTGAATTTGATGATGTTGATGGAGCTATTGTTTGCAAAGCTAAATTATTAACACTGTCTATATTTTCGTTAGGTACTGATTTAGGTTGTTCGGAATGAGAACCATTTGTAATTGCCGGTAGTTGTTCATTTGACTCTGTAGGATATTGTTTTAGTTCTTGTACTTTAGCAATCCTATTAAATATCAACCCATAACAATCTCGTGCTTTAATTGATTTTTTAATTTTTTCACTAGAAATAAAATATATAAAATAAAATTAAATTTGTAAAAACGTAGCTTTACAGTTTTTCATCTATTTCAGGAAGTTGAGCTTGATTTGAAACGAACATATCATGTGTTCTTTTTAATGATCGAAAAACCAATGTATGTACACTGTGTCTTTGTACATCTTCCATAATTTTAATAATAATTTAAATAATGCTTTAAGTGAAAAATATTTATTATTTTACTATAAATTGTCACAGAAAATGAAAATAAATGGCGATATTGTCGGCTGTCAATTGTCATTTGTAATAGGGTGTCCAATAGTCCAATTAATTTAGAGTTTTATGTAGAAAATATCTTTTCATCAAACATAAGTTAAATAGTTTGTCGTTCAAGTAAGTTATATAACCCCAATAATTTAATCAAAGAACTTACTTATTCAGTTTCGGCGGAAAATTATTTGATGTTATTTATTGATTTTAAACATATTTATTAACCTATTCATTGTAAAACCAGAACTTGGAATATTAATGGAGACTAGGAAATGAGCTGAACCTGAAATTAGTATGTTCATAATTTTTGTGAATAATCACGATAATCCAATACGCAAAACTATAAGTAATTTAGTAACAAACTAAATAGCCAATACAAATTTATATTTTACTACGAGTATAAATTACTTTTAATAAAAAAATGCTCTTTTTCAGTAACTAATTTCCCCCTCGGGAGATGAAAATCAATTTTCGAAAAACTAAAAATAATAATTCCAGGATTTTGCATTACAAAATCTTGCACTCTTAATGAAAACACAAATGTTAGAATTATTTTTTCAATTTTTTTCAAGTTTCACTAATATACAATTTTAAGCTTTTTAAATATTTTTCAAAATGACTATATTTTGGAACAAATTATTTTATTGTTCGCTTTATTGAGCTTATTTCCAAAATAAATATGTATTATTTATAATGGGAATAACAAAAAAATTAATATATTTTTTTATTCTAGTTTTGTTTGAAACAAAATTAACAAATAATAGGATAGATAGAATTCTAATATTAATATTTAAATATTATTTTTATATAATAAAAAAAACTTATTTAAAATCAAACGGTGGTACATCACGACAAGTGTACGGACCCATTGGTATAATTATTACTTGTATATGTATACTATTTCTGTCAGGACCAATTAAATGAGGACTTAATTTAACTGAGGATAATGCTAATTCATCATATGGTAATAAACCGTCAATATTAACAACTTGATATGAATCCGAAAAATATTCAGTTCTTTCGTGTACAGTTAAAATATGTGGAATTTTATTTTGCACACCTTTTATTAATACAGCAATCTAGAAAAGTAGGTTTTTTTTAAAAAAATTTAATAATTTATAAAGATATTATCTTCTGATAGTTGACCTTATATCTTTCTTCTCCAATAAAATTTTCTTTGCATGTTACTCTTAGTCTAACCGTTCGTAAAACAAATTCAGGTATATCTTCACCCCAAACCATTTTAGCTTTATGATATTTAACACCTCTAGGAAAGAATTCGATTTCCCAAGTAATATTTTGATCTATTTTTTTTTTTTTTGGGAAAATATTAAATTTTATAGAATTTTATTATCCGGAAAATATATACCATCTTCACGTTCTGCTAAATTTCTTTGTGAAAAAAAGCATGCTACATAATTTTTATATTTTTCAACTTTTTCAAATTCCTGTACAAATAAATTTATACTACCAACATCATTTGAATAAAGTCTTGGAGTAAATTGCAAACAACCCTGTTCAGTATTAAAAATTTCCGAAACATGTTCATCTTGTCCTAAAAAATAAAATAAAAAAAACTAATAAATTATTTCTTTAATATAGTTTTACCTTGTTAAATATTTTACCTGAATGATAACTCATTCCAATTGCCATTCTTTGAACTAAATATTCTTTATGATAACTAACAATTTGATTAAGTAATAAACATGCTAATTCTCTTGGAGACATCATTGCAAATCTAATATGTACTACAGTTGTTTCAATTAATTGTATAAATATTGAATTTTTTTCTTCATCTGAAGCATTTGCTTCACTATCTAATTGTTCTTTTTTACTTAATAACCATTTTTTTAATATATTAAATAATGTATATTCATTACGTACAACAATATCATTTTGTTGTAATAATAATATTAATATTTGTGAATCTAATTCAATAAAATCTTTAGATTCTGAAACCATTTCTAAATTATACTTTAAAAATTGTTTTAATGATTCCGTAACTTCTTGATGATATGGACTAAGTGCTATTGTATATTGTAACCATGATATTAAATAACCTTGCATAGCAGCTTTAGCAATATGTTTTAACATATATGCAACACATAATTGTACTAAATCTTTAATATTATATTTATCAGCTAATGATAGCATTGGCATTACAGTTTGTAATGATATACTTATTTGTCCTACATATAAATATTTTAAAAATTGTGGAAAAACCAATGAACAACTTGGTTCTTCTTTTAATTCAATAACACTTTTACGACATTCATTCCATTCAGGATTCATTAGCATTACTTGAAATACTTCACTACTGGCACATAATATCACACGATGTGCTGGATATCGATTATTACCAACAACTAAACATATATCAGACATTAATTGTTCAGCATATAAATTAGCAATTTTATGTAAAACACTTTCAGAATTATTCATCTATAATATTTTATAAGAAAATAATACTCAATATTTTTTAAATATTTAATTTAATATTATTATATATTTATACCTCTACTAAACTTGATTCTTGGCTGGATTGATCACCATTTTCTACTTCTGGATCGGTTATATCTAAACGTTCTGATTCTGGTGATGAAACATTAACATCCATTACGTCCATTTCATAAATTATATATAAAAAGAGATAAATTTGGATTAAACCTGAAACCAACAAGAAAAAAGGAAATAATTTATTAAATATAAAAGGATATTAAAGAGTATACTTTAAAAATGAAAATAAATATTGAAGTATGTAAATAAAAATAAATATTCAATGTTCATTACAAAAGTAGAGAAAAGCTATCAGTTAATATAATAATATATAAATGAAACACATTTTTCAGTAACTTACCAAATAATATAAATAAGTTACTTTTATTTTTTATTTTTAAATTCACTTGAATAGATTGGATAGATATTGAAAATTACATTTTTTTTTATTTTGTTAGAAAAAGCAAAACACTCCCAAAGGAAACTTTGACATTTAATATGACAGTTTATGTAAATTGTTTTTGTTGATAATATTTTTTAAGGCTTAGTCTTCATTTAATTCGTGTGGTATTTAAAAACTACGCCGTTAAATATTTCAAATTTCAAAGTGAAATATTTCAATAATTAAAAAAAATTATTCAGTATTCACGTAAATATTTAATAGTAAATAACAAAGGGTTTTTTTAATAGATCTAAATAAATAGGTGTAAATGAATATATTTCTCACTAAAGAATAATGTAAATATGAATTTATACCAATATTTTAATAATTCAAACGACAAATATATTAAAGTTAAAAATATCTAATATCTTATAAAACTTGATGTAGTTCATCATACTGGTGTAAGAATTTGCATTGGATCTTCCTTACAAGTACCTTTACTAGTCTAGGAACAGAATGAAAAATGAAGACAACAATCACATAAATATTGAAGAGAAAAACAAACTGGTATTTTGGCTTCAAAATTATTATCTTAAAAAAATAATCCGATTAATATTCATTTCTCAGATCAAAGCTAATATCACAAACTGAAAGAAAAATCACAAATTTTTCAACCGACATATGTTAAGATGAAAAATATTTTCGAAGTATACTTCAAATTCCTTTTAACAATAAAATTGACAAAACAAAATTTCAAAAACATCCACCAATATAGGTCCAAATGGTAAATGTACTTTTTATCTTGAAAAATAAAATGATATTTCAATAGAAGAATTAAAAACTTTTTATAATAAAGATATTAATTTAAAATATAAGATTTATATGAAAAAGTATAGACAAATGCGATTTATCAATTTAATAAATGGTATCAATGTATTTCCTGTCAATTTAGGGTCTTTTGATTTTATTTGGTATCACTGCATCTCATATAAATTTAGTTTTGATTATTTGTCAAATATTAATTCGAATATCTGTAAGTAAAGAAAATCCGGGTTGTGCTTTTAAACATAATTTAATTTGAAATGTTTGAATTACTAGTATATTAATATTAAATAAATCAAATTTATTAAAATGGAATTTAATTAAAATATTATAATCAGTAATAATTTGTAGTTTTAACAATAATAATGTAATTTTAATACATATTGTGGCAGTTGTATATGATTTTGAACACATGATATATTTTCCTGTCAACTGATATATTTCTGACCTAAAGCGCTAAGGAGTTTTGAACTGGGAAAATTTTTTAAATGTCAATTTTTTCATATAAATATATGTTTATTGGTTATTCTCAAGTAAGCAAAAAGCAAATTGTATTTTATTTTTATTTCCTGTAAATAAATGTCAAGTTTAATAATAGTCTTCGAAGTTTAATCGGGAAGGGAAAATTTAAATTTATTTTTACAAATAAGTTTTCATTATTAAAAAGTTTATAATATTGTATTTATACAAAATAATTGTTGCAATTTATTTTATATAATTTTATTTAAATAATTAAAATATTTAAATAGTTAAAAATTCATTACAACCATTATAATATCTAATCAGTATTTCGTTTTAATTGTGTTTATATAGTTTAATTTTAAATTTTTAATATGGTTTATACAAATCCAAGTTTAAAATCATGTGTTGATCTACCAATTGATGACGAAATCCTAATAGAAACTATATCAAAAGCAAAGGATTGGGCATTAATGCATGGTGCTGGTATGAGGTCTAAGTCCAATTTCAGTGCAGACTGTTTAAATGTAAGTTTTTAAATATTTCCACATGTTATACACTTCTAGCCACTAATCTTCTATCAAAATATTATATAATAATTTACTCTTATTAAAAACAAAAAAAATAGTTTGCACCATTCATTCTAACTCCATCATCATTCCCACGTAAAGAATTTATTAATGCTGTTGACTTACAACCACTTTTAAATGAATTAATGCATTCCGTAGCAAATGATGAAGATTTTTTACGTAAAACATTAGCTGAAACAATTAAAGCTGATGAATTTACAGCAAATTTATTTAAAATTTATGAAAATGTATTAGAAACTGGATTTACTCAGGTAAATATACAACAACAGAAAAATAATAAAAAATCTTAATTTAGATTTGAGATTCGAGGCTGTGGCAAGTATAATTTACAAAATGCTTTATAAATATTTTGAATTTTTGGAAAATGGTTAATGGCTCAGAAGGTGTTGAAATATTTTAAAATGTATATATATGTAAATATATAATTTTTATTAAAAAAGTGGATTATTGGGTTTCATATAAAATTAATTGTAAGTAAAATGCAAAAAACCACCAAAAAGTAACGTTATATGCACGAAAATTTTGCAAATACAGAATTTTATCATTAAGAAATAAATATATCGTGATTTCATAAACCAAATAAATTAATTTTTAAATATATATTTGTTTACAACGTTTTGTAATTTAACTCTCATTAGTTTCCATAATATCACAATTTTTGCAAAAATTATTAAGTATTTCACAATTTTTTATAAATAAATAAAGTTCGTCTCACACTACAAGAACTTGAAAATAATTTTGGAAAATATGTTTCATATTTGGGGAGTATTTTTAATTTGATTTAAATTTTTATTAATTTAGTTATTAAGTAGTTAAAAAAATCAGTAAAATTTATTAATTAATTATAAAAATAATAATAAATTTGTGATTAATCATAGCACTTTTATATATATATATTGAAATTTTTTATCATTCTCATTATCTGTTTTTACTTTAGTTTTATTTTATTGTTTTTAACTTTGTTATTTATTTTAAAATACACTTATAATGTGAACATATTTTTACTTACATGACAAGTAAATTTAATATAATAAAATAAATACGATAACACAAACCATAAATCTGTTATTCAATAGTTTTACTTTATTCATTTATTTTACTTTATTCATGTTTCTAGTTCACTAAACTTCCTATTTTAATTTCGTATTAAACATTTAAATTACGAAAAATATACATTAATAATTCTATTGAAATATTGTAATTAATTTTATTATTTTTATGACTTCGTTTTATTAAATATTTAATAGAAATAATTAAACACTGAAAAGTGTTGTAATTATTTCTATTAAATATTTAAACGGGACAGTAAAATACTTATGTAAAATTCAAATCTATCAGATTTTGAATCTTTCCTGTGGTCCTTAAAAATTTGAATATCTGAATAGATAAAACAATATTTGGGAGTTGTGTTCCATTTCAACACACCGCGATGTGTAAAATATTTCATTTTTGTAATAAATGGAACCGGTATTTTAATTTAAATTTTGAAATTTAACATATAATAAAAATAATTAATTTTTTGTAGTGTAAACTTTTATGTACATAATTGATTTAATATAATTTTTTACTTATAATTTATTTAATCTAAAGTAATAAGTGAAGTTATTAGTTGATAAAATCCACTGAAATAAAAATATTATTTTTATTTAATAATATTAATCTCCGATTAATATTATTAAATTAATAGTATCAAATTATGAATTTGCCGTACAAATTCTTAATTTCTTTAATTTACCAATTCAATTTACAGCAGTAGTTTGAATTTTACATCGAAAGCAGAAGAAATTTTTGTACAACTATTATGGGGCTTTTAACAAGATCGCTGTATAATTTAATTTAAAATCAAAGTTTTGCATTTTTTTTATCACAAAATATAAATTGTACTTCACTTTCTCAAGTTGTTTGCATCACAAATCAGCCTAAAGTTAGCTTTTTTATCTTTTTTAATATAACAAATATGCAATTATACTTGCTACAGCAATAACAAATGAAATTCACTTTTGTTATTATGTTAAATTTTATTTCATAATTTTTTTAATTAAATTTTTTTAAATATTTATTTTTATTAATATAAATTAATTTTCCTTCCAACATTTCTTTTGGTGTGACAATCAAAAAATCGTTTAACCGAAAATTAAATTCGATATTATCAAATATATATATAAAAAACAATTAAAAGCCAATTTCGTTGGGACTGTTGCGATCTGATATGATGCTGGAATGTAGATGTCTTGAGTCTGATCTAAATCCTCCTGAAATGAGTGAATATTGTTGTTGGAAACAAGTTGAACTAAATACGATTGCCTCTGGTTTTGGCCATTTGGGACCAATTAGTAAAGATATTCAGAGGTGCAAGCAAAAAAAAAAAAAAAAAATTAAAAAAAAAGATAAATTGTATACATTACTTTATGTTTATGTTATTAATATAATTTTTTTATATCATAAATTTTAGTTAATATTAGTAGTTAAGTTTATATAATTCTTTGCTATTTCTAAATGCCTTTTTAGCACGTTTCTTTTTGTAGGAAGTTTTGTTTTGTTTATGGTTTCGCTTGTTAATATATCTGTTTTTCTTGTTTTTATTTTTCTGTATTTGTGTTTTTATATCATAAATAATTTCATTGATTTATGGTTTTTTTTAGATATTTACCATTAATTAAATTATGTGCCTTTTTTGTTTCTTTACATTTTATTTTTTTTTTAAATATTGCTATTAGGTAATATCACAATAGATAATTAGTACTCCCATTAATGATTTAATTCAAAAATTAATCATAAAAAAAATTAATGCATTTCATCACCTTAAGAGCCATTCATTTAAATCCAGCTATAATTAAAAAAAATTAATATTCTGCAAAAGCAATAATTAAAAATGAAATATTTTTTTAAAGTTTAATTAAAAGAAATCAAGTATAAAACTAATTGGCTTGGGTATATATATTTTTTAAGCAGTTTCAATTTAAGTGTCAGTTTCGGTAAAATTTAAGATATACTTTATAATCAAAAGTTCAAATTAATTAACAATTTCATTAGTATTATTTTATATTTATTATCATTTGAATTTTATAATTCGCAACAAAAATTAATTGAAAATATTTTATTTTATTTTGCAGAATATTCTTGTCCTTATTTATTTATTCCATTTGGAAATTATGTAAACAAAATATTTGTGATTTTAATAATCTTTTCAATTCTATTATAAACATCAAATTACTTAATATGGTTTTTTAAAGAATTAAACTTAAATTAAATTTCAGGAATTAAGACAAAAAATAGATATTTAAAACTTAAAATTACTTAACAAAAAAAAAAAAAAAAACCAGAACAACAAAAAAAATTATATATTATTTCAGGGTACAATTTCTCTTGGCCTCTTTAGATCCGACTACTTGGCACATAGTTATGAAGAAAATGCTATAAAACAGGTGGAAATCAACACGATTGCATCTAGTTTTGGTGGCATATCTACTCATATGAGACCTCTACAGAGGTATTCAAAAATATAAAGTTGATCAAAAACAAAATATTTGATTTTTACTTTATTATTTTTTTTATATATAAACAAATTTAATTACTTTTAGTATTTAGTTTTTTTTATAAGCAAATTCTTTTTTATTTTTGTAATCAAATAAATAATTTAAAATAATTGTTTGTTATCAAAAAAGCATGCATAAAATATTATTTTAAAAATTATTTGTTACAATGTGTTTTTTACTAATTTTATAATTGGTTTGCGCTTTATACTAATTCAGTTTTATAAGTTTATAGTTATAAGTTTATCAATTATCATTATGAATGCAATATTATTTATATAATTTAATTATTTATTTTTAATTTGTCTAAAATATTATAAATTTTCAAAAATATAAAATTAATTTTAATAAATTATTTCAGCTATATATTAGAAGAACTAAATCAGTATGAAAAACTTAACGATGTATGTATTAAATAATTGATATTTTAAAAATAATGTAGATAATTAAAATAATTATTTAAATAATGTTTTTTTTAATTGAAAATATTTGTATTAATTTTAGTTACCCGAAAATAAAGCTTTATTTGGACTTTGTGATGGTATAATTAAGTCATGGGAATTATTTGGGAATCCAAAAGCAGTTATATTATTTTTAATTGAAGATGTATCTTATAATATTTGTGATCAAGTAATAGTATACTATATAATTTGTTATAACCAATGATATGTTGTGATTTTCATAGAGATTTCATGAATTTGAAATTAGAAAATTGAAACCTGAAGCTAAAGTGATTCGTAAAACGTTAACCGAGATTAGTAGAGAAGCTAGACATGGTCCTAATAAAGAATTAATTGTGTAAGTTGTTTAGGAAATTATAAGTTTATTATTATGTACATATATTTTTTTATTATTTTAAAAAAATTGTAACTTTATCGTAATTTTTTTAAAATTTCATAGTGGTGATGTGATGGTAAGCGTTGTTTATTTCCGGGCTGGTTATGAACCAGCTCATTACCCATCAAAGAGAGAATGGGACGCTAGACTTTTAATTGAATTATCAACAGCAATAAAGTCACCAACAATAAATTATCATTTAGCTGGCACAAAAAAAGTACAACAAGCGTTAGCTACACCTGGAATGCTTGAACGTTTCATAACTGATCCTTCAAAGGTACAAGTTAATAGCTAAAAAATAAAGAACAATTTTATAAAATAATTGAACGTTTTTTTTTATATAAAATAATATAGATTGAAGCAATTAAGAGAATTTTTACTGAACTTTATCCTTTGGATAATAGTAAAGAAGGTAATGAGGCTTTTAAAATGGCATTAAGTGATCCTGAAAGGTATGCATTTGTAAATTATTATATGAAAATTATATATTTTCTTTCTACATAGGTTTGTATTAAAACCACAACGAGAAGGTGGTGGTAATAATGTTTATGGAAATGATATACCAAAAGCTTTGGAGGTAAGAATTTAATTATTAGCTTTGATAGAATAATATTTACAATTTTTTTTAAAGAATATGAGTGCTGAAGAAAGAACCGCATGGATTCTTATGGATAGAATTCATCCACCCATTACTAAAGGTTATATGATTAGACCTGGCGGTGATATTCCACCACCAATTGTGGATTTAGTTTCTGAATTGGGAATTTTTGGTGTAATTATCGCTGATTCCAAAAAAATTTATACTAATTATATGGCCGGTCATATGTTACGAACCAAATTATCAACTGCGAATGAGGGTGGTGTTGCAGCTGGTCTTGGTGCATTAGATAGTCCTTATTTGATTGACTAAATTTGTTGTATATAAAAAAAAAATTTTTTTTTGTTTTAAAATATTTTCCTGGATTATATTTTTATAAAAAAGTGCTATTTGTAAACGAATAAAAATTATTTTCTTCTACAATTTACTTTCTATTTAGTTTTTTTTAATAATACCTTATTTTTTTAAAATTGGTAGTAAAATTATACCAAATTTAATGATTATCGTAAAATAGTAAACTGCTTACATTTTCGAATAGAAACAATATTTTTGTAACATCCCTGACAATTGAAATAATATATAGTCAGCTCAGCTGATCTAATCTAATGTCAATTTTCATAATCGCGAACTGGCCTGTCAGGTGTCAGCCAGCAGTTTCATTGTTCATTTTCAATTAGGTAGTTGTATACAATTAATTAATTTAAAAAGCTTTACTAATCAAGGTTTGTTTTTCTTTCATTTTCTTTTCCTACTCATCAAAAAAATAGTTTTGTATAGCTTGTGATGTTTGCTAAAACCACAAGATTTTATAGCTTTAGTAAAATCGCAATAACACGAAGTTATGCCCCTCGTGGAGCTGGAGGAAATCCAGGAATTAATCGTCAGTTAAAAATTTTAAAAGATAATTTACCAAAAGAATTTGTTGTTGATGCCGAAGGATTTGGTGATATTGAAACAGATTTTATGGATGTACATAAATCGCATAAACAGAATGAAATTGAAATGCGTCAACATCATGATATCATCCAAAAGAAAATAATTACACAAAAATATTTCAAACATAAACAACCAAATTTTCTAACTTATGCTGAAAAGGAACAAATCAAATTGTTGTACAATCGTAACCCAGAGGAATGGACTGCAGAAAAAATATCAGAAAGTTTTCCAGCTGATATACAAACAATTAAAAAAATTATTAAAGCAAAATGGATACCAAGGACAAAAAAACGAATTATTGCACACGATGAAACTGTAATAGAGAATTGGGAATTATTAAAACTAGGTAAATTTCCAGAACTTCATCCTGATTTAGTTGAACATATTCAAAAATTTACCAATAGGACAAAGGAAGATTTAAAAAATTTAAAAATTGATTGGGATATTCGTCCACCGTTACCAAATCCCAAAAATAATGAATTTCTTAGTATAATTACGAGTTGTAAACAAATTCAAGATGAATCAAAATTATTAATAGATTCTGAAAAACGATGCAATAGTGTATCAACCAATATGAATTATAAAAATCCATTTGCAGATAATAGAAATTCTGGTCAAACGGAAGATGATGAAACATATTTAATTGACAAAATTAAGGAGAAAGAGCCTATACGATTTCAAGATTTAAAGAAAAATAATATTTTATATCTAGAACAAAATAAAGAGGAACTATCGTACAATAACAAAATAACACACTTTAATAACGATGATAGTGTTAATTATCAAGATGATTCTTTTGTAGATCAAAGTAATACAAATATTGAAGAACAAAGTAATTTCAATATACAAAAATATAACACAAATGAGGTTGTTATATCTGAATCTGATATGAAAAAATTTAATGTGACACCCATTAAAGAACGAATCCATATACCACGAAAACTTTGGAAAAGAGGGGCAACATATAAAGTTCAGGATTGTTATTATGATTATGATGGAGAATTTTTATACCGTGTACCAGGAATGATTCAAAATTAATACAAATTTTTGTTAAATGTTCAATAATATTGTGTTTTACGTAATCAATAGTAATAAAAATCAATAATAATAAAAGATTTATTATTTAAATTCTTTCATTATAACATAATCGTAATATTTGTAAGATAAATAAGTTTATAAATTAGATTAGATAAGGTAATTTATAAAGTGGATAAGTAGATTTTTATTTTCATATGTTAGTATTTAATATAGGTTCATACTATCAATTACAATTTTTCCATATTAGCAGCTACAATTAATATTTTAGTATTTTTACTATTTAATTATAAAATTTATATTTTAATAATTTATATTTTTGTGCTTCTAGGTAAGAAATATGTATACGAAAAAAATGCTTTTAATGTCTTCATCCAGACTTCATGGATATGACTTATTAGAACATGCTAAAAATGATATTGATAAAATTTTAAAAAGTAATAATGTTAAAAAAATACTCTTTGTACCGTTTGCACAAAAAAATTATGATGAATATACAAAAACAATGTCAGTGCCATTAGAGAAATGGGGTTATGAAGTTGAAGCTTTACATACAAATCCTAATCAAATTGATGCTGTTAAAAGTGCCGAAGCAATTTTTATTGGTGGTGGAAATACTTTTTTATTACTTAAAACCCTTTATGATAATAATTTAATAAATACGATACGTGACCAAGTTCTTGAAAAAGGAATTCCATATTTAGGCAGTAGTGCAGGAACTAATGTTGCCACAAGATCAATACATACAACTAATGACATGCCAATTGTATATCCACCATCATTTAATGCTTTAAATTTGGTACCATTTAATATTAATCCACATTATGTGGATACGGATCAAAATTCAACACATAAAGGTGAAACAAGAGATCAACGATTAAATGAATTTATAGAATATAATCATTTGCCTGTTTTGGGTTTGAGAGAAGGTACTAGTTTATTAGTAGAAGGTAATCAAATAACATTAATGGGATCAAAAAATGCGAAATATTTTAATCCGTAAGTTATTTTAAACTGTTTGTAAATTTGCTTTATAGATGCTAAATTGTATATATTTTTATTTTTTCGTAGTGACGGTGAATGTAAGGAATGTACACCAGGATCAGATTTAAGTTTCCTTTTAAATTAAAATTTATGAAAATGATATATTACAGTAACATTTTAAAAATGAATAAAGTAATAATACATGTATTTTAATTAAACTGTATCATTTATTTAGTATTTATAAATGGACTGGTAAAAGATTACTCTCAAAATAAATTAAAATAAGATATGAGGGTCTAAAAACCAAAATGTAACCCACATTTTTTTCGGGAAAATGCATTTCAAAACTTTAAAAGAGATCGGCATTTTGAATAATTCAAATTGCCAATCGAAATCGGAGCCAAAATAGATTTTTAATTAAATCATGT
This sequence comes from Empis livida, assembly GCA_963932195.1. NCBI lineage: Eukaryota > Metazoa > Arthropoda > Insecta > Diptera > Empididae > Empis > Empis livida. The sequence goes on from OZ010648.1 coordinate 34,136,132, forward strand.
GATAAAAAACATTTCTAAAAGCAGGGCTAAATATCAGTATGTTCTAGACTAGAGAAACCTTTTCACAAATTAAATGAAAAAAAAGCCACATTTTCAGTTAGACGACTTTGGTTCTGAGAACCTCATATATATTATTATACAAATTATATATTTTATTGAATACTAGGCTATAGTTTTATAAAAAATAACAATTTTCAACAAAAAAACTAAAATTTGAATTAACATATATTACTCTTTTTTACCATAAGTTAAAGCAACACCAATTATTAATGCTACCACAGTAAATCCTTGTGCAGCTATTCTAGTTCTCATCATTAATTGTGACATCCTTCGATTTCCTGTGCGGAAATTCCAAAGACCATATGACAGAGCTCCAGCTGTTGCTACACATCCTAATTTAAAAAAAAATATTTATAAAATATAATTAAATACAAAGTATTCTTATTTATTATATAATAAATAAAAATGGTCTTTTTAAATTGATGTGCTATTAATATAAAATTATAAGTTTTTTATTTCAGATTTTTTTTTAACAATTTCTTAATTATTGTAATTTTATTTACCAAGTGGAACTAAAGGATTCTCTTTAACTTTTCGAACCATTTTCTCTTTTGTGCTTTCCGGCAAAGTCGCACCAACATCTTTTCTTAATTGTATCCAATCCAGTTCTATTTCTGGTGAATTATGGATTTCATCTTTTCCCATTTTTTGTATATTTAAAACAGAAAGTAAAAATTATATCGTTAACTTAGACCACTGCTAACCAAAACAAACAGCAAAAAAATCTTTTGATTTGGATATTTTGCCGAAACAGCTGTTTAATTGTCAAAAATTTCTACAGCGAAATTCGTAAATTTAGTCGAAGTAAAATGAATATTTTGCCGATACATATTTTGTAAAAGAAAAGGCGACGAATCTTTCAAAAAATTTCCGCTGTAATTAAATAAAAAATCTACACCACTACATTTGCATAGCTATGCCATGCATGCGTAATAAAAATAGACGCGAAGATTTTTTATTTGATTCAATTTTTTTTTTTTTTGAAATAAAAGTGAGGAAAAACCTTTAAATTATTAAAGTTAAAATTATAATTAATAACCGGAAAATATAATCACATGGATAATAAAAGTGCTATGAATAATTTTAACTAAAAGAAAAGTGAGTTTTTAATGTAATTGTAATAAAAAAAACTAAAATATAAATGTAAAATTTAGTTTCATAGTTCATTTCTGCTGGTATTTTGGCCTCTCTCTGCCTATGGTGATCAGTGATGTAGGCCATATATATATATAAAAAAAATTAATCAAAAAAAAATTTTTTTTTTTTTAATTTCCATCGTGAAAAACTTCAGAATAAAAAAAAAAGTATACACAGATTAAAAATGATAATAATATTTCCCTCCAAATAAGAAAAAAAAAAAACGAAAGGAAAAAAAATAAATTTTCTTTGCTTAGTGAAAATTTTATACCAAATAAAAATAAGAAAAAAATTCCTTTAAAATTTGTTAAAAAAAAAAAAAACAGTTTTCCAATATTTACTACGTTGGCATCAATTTGTGATTAGAAAATTTGATTTTTTAAAAGTCATTAGTTTTTTTGTGGACACAACACTTTTTTTTTTCCTTATTATTCATTTACAATTAAAAAAGTTTAATGGGTAAATATCCAATTGGGTTGGTATTTTTTTTTTTATCAAAATAATTTGGTCATAGGGTGGATATGAAGCAACTAAACGACGACAAGTTTTCATTTCATACATCATTAAACAAAAAAAAAACAAAAAAATATCTCCAGATAAGGTGCGAAGAAACATAAAAATCAAAAAAAAAAAAAAAAATTCCAGTTCGCGGTTGTAAAAACTCCATGTAATAATCCTCTCTACTAAAAAAAAAATAAGTTGAAACACAAGTTAGTTAGTTTTAGTATAATTAATGTTTAATTTTAAATTTGTTGAATACGCGATATATCGATATAATTTTAGATTTTCCAATTTTACAAGATTTTTTTTTACGTATTGCAGGTGAATTTAACCTTAAATAAAAGATTTTTTTTGTAAATTTTTTTTTTTTTTTTTGGTTTTTATGACGACGACGAATATATTTGTGTGTCGCGCGTTTAAGTTTTAAAATTTCGGCAAAATAAAGTTAAACCATCACATCCATTTTGACCATTCACACTCTTCTTCCAAAAATATTTTATGATGGTGTTTCTTTTCAATCTATGTATACATATTTACAAGTAATAATAAATTTCAGTTTTTTGTACAAATATAATCTAATCGAAATTTTTGTTGTCTTTTTTTTTTTTTTTTTTTAGTAGTAAATTTTGATTAGAATTTTTCATACCTCTTTCGGGTTTAAGAGATCAAAGATATATAAGAAATGGTAAGGTCATAATATAAAAATAATAATTTTTTTTGTTTGAATATTTTAAAATAAATCAAGTTTTTTGGCGGTGTGAAATATATATATTTATATGTATAAAAAAAATTAATAAATTATAATGTTTTTTCTATAAATATTATGGTAAAATTGTAGAAAATATTAAATAAATAGTATTTTAATTTGCTAAATATTTTAAAATTTCCAATTACTACTTTTTAGATATTTTGAATTAAATAATTGATATTTTTTTAATATGATAATAATAAATAATACTACAGTAATTATATGAGAAATTTATAAATTTGATAATTTATTCTTATAAGAATAATTCTAAACAAAATTGAAATTTAACATAAACATACGTCATATTTAATCGTAGAAAGTTGAAAATTGTTACCAGTTGAAAATTTCGATAACTATTGAACTGAAAATTTCAATAACTAATGAACTGATGTTAAAAATTAATAGATGATAAAATTGTTTTTTTTTTTCCTTGTTTTGATTATTCTATATGTATTAGCAAATCAATCTTATGTTTTTGGATTAGGTATCGAAGGGCTAAACAAAATCAGTGAGGCGAAAATAATATATTTTTATTTTTATATAAGATTAATATTAATACATATATTAATACACAATTTTTCGGAACAACTCCGCGAGGAATAGTTTTTTTTTTTTTCTAAAGTTTACAATTATGTGGAATGGTATAAAACGAATTGTTCCTCATTTTGGTATTAATGTTATTAATTTTAGGAATATATCTTCATAACTTTAAAGAGTGTTTTGAGCTTTAAATAAGGATTTCTACGACTGTTAAAGATATATATATATATATATATATATATATATATATATATATATATATATATATATATATATATATATTTAGCCTACACACTTTCATCACTTCAAAATTCTGTGCTTCACGAATCACATAATCAAAAATCACTTGCTCTTAAAACGCCATCAGACAAATTGTCATAAATATTATAATACAAAATTTAGATTATTTTTATGTTAACAAAATTTAATTGAAAAACATATTAATTTTTTTACCATTTCCAGTTATTAACATTTAAATTATTATATATTACTTTATAAAGAATATAATTTATAAATATTACTGTTTTGTTTTCTCTTCCAATAGGACCCAATAAGATTGAATTTCGAAGAATATTGTATAACAAGTTCATTTAAAAAAAAATGAGTTATACACCTAAACAACAAGGCAACTCGGGTAACTCTAGTGGTGGTGGTGGTCCTAGCCAAACAAATAATCAACAGCAAACAGCTAAAGTATTAGCTGGTATTGCTGGTATAGCTGGTATCCAACAACAAATGCAAAATTTGGTGCATGGACAAAATGCTGCTGGTCAAGGATCAACAGCAGCTAATTTAAATGCTTTAATGGCATTACGGCAACAACAACAGCAACATAATCAACATTTTGAATCAATAATTAAACAACAACAATTATATTTGTCAAATCCTCAATTAGTTCAACAATTCCAACAACAAATTCAACAACAGCAACAACATCAAAATATTGGTGGAGGTGGTGGTAGTGGTAGTGGTGGTGGAGGTGGTGGAGCTGGTAGCGCTGGTGGTGGTGGAAGCGGAGGCAGTGGCGGTAAGGAACCATTAGCTTTAACACGTACTCCAGCTGCTGCTGAATTACTTAATAAAACTCTTCAGCAACAAGCTAACGGAAGCACGGTTGGCGGTGGTATTAATAGTGCATCTACAGTCGTAGCAACAGCTGCAACAGCACAGCAATTTCAACAACAATTACAAGCGCTTGCACAAAATCCTGGCAATATTATGCAAACACTTCAAGCATATCACCATCAAATGGCTCAACAACAGCAGCAACAGCAGCAACAACAACATCAGTTATATCAATCGAATCGATTGCCCCCACAACAGCAATTTCAAAGTCAACAACAGAATTTAACATCTAGTGCACCAACTGTACAACAACAACAACAAAATCAACATCATGTACAACAATATCCACAAACAAATTATCAACAACAGAAAATTTTGTCTACAACTTCAGTTGCATCAAAAACACCAGGACAAATAAAACTTAATTTACCAGCTGCAACACAAATGACACCAATACCATCACCATCAGTAGTACCATCTACAGTACAACAGCAATCTAATAATAATTTTACAACAAATAAAAATCAAACAAAATCAATGCAACAACAACAACAAGCACAGCAACCACAATTACCAACTTCAACTTCTTCTAGACCAATTAACACTCAACAACAACAAAGTTCTACTGTATCAATTACTACAACAACAACAGGTATTATTAGTGGCAGTGGTAATGTTGGAAGTAGTAGTTTAACCAAATCACCAATACCTGGTAATCGTACAGCAATATCACCAATATCATCAATTGCTAGTTCTGCTCTTCATTTACATCAAAAAAATAGTTTAAATCAGCAAAATTCTATGGTAAATATAAAGCATCAATCAGTATCATCAAAATTACCACCGCCAACACAAATAACAGCTGTTCCACTAACAAAACCAATAGTTGCAACTAGTTCCCCAGCTAAAGGAAATTTAATATCAAATATACAATCACCTAAAGGTTCTAATGTACAATCAATAAGTGCTGTAAACCAACCTAAATCAATTGTAGCAGCAACACCAGCAGTATCTGCAACAGTACCTAATAATTTAGGTACCAGCAGTGAAGGTGCTAAAACTAACCCACAACAGCAAACACAACCATCCAAATCTGCAGCAATACAAAACAAAATACCTTCCGTTAATAATCCGGCCACAACATCGACATCAAATGTTGCCATATCAGCACCAATTATTTCTACGATAATATCGCCCACATCAACTAGTTTAACAATAACACCAGTACCAGCAGCTGTTGTTGTTCCTGCTGTTACAACTACTGTTGTTTCTGCTGCGCCTTCAATTAACTTATCGACGCATCAACAAACGAAAAAGGACGATGTAACAAAAGAACCAATTAATAACGCTACAAGCCAAGACAAAAATACTGATTCAAAACCAAATATTGTGATTGCTGTTGAAAATAATAGTAAACTGATTGAAAAACCGAATGATAAAAATATTGGAAAACTAACAAAAGAAGATAAAATTGATAAAAAATTATCAAGCGAATTGAAAAAATCTGAATTAAAATTATCAGAAGAGAAACAAATTGTTGAAACAAAAAATGAGAAAATAGAAATGAATATAATGCAGAAAATACCAGAGAAAAAATCTATAGAAAAAATTACTGAAACAAAAGTTTCAGCAAATAATATTTCAATAAATTCACCGATTGAAAAATTATCAACTACTGCAAATATTACAAAAACTAGTGAAACAATAACCACATCTATTCAGTCAAATATTACACTGAAAGATAATTCAGGTTCTATTATTTCACATGTAAACATTTCAAGTGAAAAAATATCTGACGGCATGAAAAAATCAAATAAAAATGAAAGAGTTATTTCGGTGGCGGTTAAAAGTCCAAAAGAAAAGTCTCCTGTGAAATCGAATACATCAACATCAATAACAATATCGTCTCCGAGCACTAGTAGTAGTCGTTTAAACCAAAAAAAGAAAACCAGTGTATCCTCAGATTCTACAAAAGTTGATAATAAAAAGAAAACAAATTCATCTACAATTGTTACTAAAGAACCTTCAAGACTACGTCAAACAATAGCCAAAAGTCCTTCAACACCTACTACAGTGACAAATATTGATGGTAGTATTGGTACAGCTGCACCTGCAACACCGATAACATCAAGTGAAAAAACAGATGGCCGTAGTAAGAGACATCGGTTAAAAACTATATTATATCAAAGTCCACTACCAGAATTGGCATTTATAACAAAATTATCAGCTAGTGAAGCATCAAATTCACCAAAACCAAGTCAATCAAATGAAGATAAATTGATTGTATTTTATAAAAATGAGTTTTTAGCTGTACGTAATGCTGATGGTGGTTTTTTTTTATGTCAAACAATGCAAAATGTTTATAAAACATCACCAAAAATTCGTATACGATGGTTATCAGAGGAGAAAAAGGATACAAACGTTTACATTCCGGATTTTTATGATCATACAGATATTGAATGTGTATTAACAACGGTTGAATTAAGTAAAGTGAATAAGGAACGTTTAAAATTACCACAAACTGAAAAAGAACGTATAGAAAATATATTAAAAAAAGCAATTGATGTTGAAAAAGGAATTTTACCACGACCAGATGTTACAGAAGAAAATCCAGATGGTTGTAAGTATAAATTTATTAAAAAAAATTTTTATATAGAAATAAAATATTAATATTTTTATTATTTTTAGTGGATATATCTCTCTACAAAAATGAATCTCAAATTGAAAAGAAATCATCATCATCATCTAAAAAACTTTCTGCTAGTAAATCACCAAAACGTAGTTTACCATTAAGATCTAAAACACCGAAAAAGAAGAAAAAATTAGAAACAAAGTCAAGTAAAATTAGTAAATTGGATGAAAAAAATAGTGTTGATGGTGATGATGATGATGACGACGATGATGATCCAGAAAATGATCAATACGAAACAGAAGAAGAAACTGAAGAAGAAGAATATAAACCAAGTCAGAAAAAGAAAACAGTAGGTGCCCAACAATTAGTTAAAGTAAGGGCACAACGATCACCATTAGCAAAAGCTAGAGCAGCCTCACCAATAACAATTAAAAATCAACAACAAACATCAAAGACTTTAGTGCCTCCAAAGGTAAAATAATAAAATTTTAAGAAATTTAATTATATTTTTTAAATTTATATCAATTTTGTAGAACTCAAAATCTGATGACTCAAAATTGGCTACTAGTAGAAATGATCGTGCAAAAAGAAGAGCAACAGATACAAGTATTTCTGAAGAACCAATACCAGTTAAAAAATCTTTAATAACAACAACACAGTCGATTATATACAAAAGAGGAACTTTACAAAAAACTTCAGCAACTTCCAAAACAACAAAAAGTATATCAAATATTAATTATAATTTAAAATTTTTAAATATAATTTATATTGTAATTATTTATTATTATATATCTTATAGGTGAAGATGATGAACCTCTTATTTCACCAAGTAACAAAGGATCCTCAGAATTAAATACAAAATCATCTACATCAAAAATTATTGGTGGTGATTGTAGCAATATTTCTCCATCTATGGGAAAAAAATTATCAAATTCATCACCTGACAAAATATCCGCTACCAGTATCACAACAACAACAACAACAACACCAACATCATCAAATGTAAGTGGGCGACCAACACGAAGTCGAAAATGAAAATAATTTTTTATATAAAATGACAAAAAAACTTTAATAAAAAAAATATCGCGTAATTTTAAAAAAAAATTAGATTTCTCTCTCAGAAAAAAAGGAAAAATATTAAAAATAATTATTATTAACATTAAATTTTACACTCACATAATACAATACACCATAATAATAATATGGAGCACTTTAAGGATTTTTATGTTTTTATTTTATGTTTTTTTTTTGTAGATTGGGAGAAAGAAATAATATAGTTTTAAAAAACAAAAATAATAATTAAAATTAATAATTAAATCACTACAAACAAATAAAAATTTAAGTATTATTAATAGAAATACAAAAAAGAAATATTTGTTTAATTTTTACAAATTATATCAAATTTATTAGATTTTCTCTTTAATGTTTTGTTTTGTTTATTAATTTAAATAAGGTAATTAATATTAATTTCGTTTTTTTTTGTATAATTTTATATAATTACATCTTTGATAAACTAAAAAAATTTATGTAATTTGTTTAAAAATATTTTTCAATCTTCTTTTGCGAATTGTATTAATAATAATTATATATATAAATAATAAATATAAAATTATATATCAATATAGAAAAAAAAAAAAAAAAAATTATTAATAAATGTAATAATAAATCTAATAAAACAAAATATGTAAAGAAACTAAAAATTTAAATATTTTGCTTTCAAAATCTGACAAAATAAAGCAATTTTTATAAAAAATTGAAAATAATTAATTAAATTATATTCTCAAAATTAAAAGTATAAACATTAAAAGAATTAAATTTTTAGATTTGCCGAAAAACTAAAAAAAGAAAAAAGAAAATTATTATTTTAAGCTAAAACATAAAAAAAGAGAACAAATACAACATTTAAATAAATTGTACATTTTTGAATCATGTACAAAACGAAAACATTTTTAAAAAAAAAAAACATACGGAATGGTGAGGTGAATATTATAAAATAAAATAATTTAAATTAATTCATTTCTGAAAAAATACAAAAAAAATAATAAATTGAGAAATTAAATTTAAAAAAAATTATATTATTAATATATTAAAAAAAGATGTACTTTTTAATAGTTTAGGCTTATAAAAATTCTTATTATATTTAAAATTATGATAATTTTAAATAAGAGAATTTGAATAAAACAAAATTAGAAATTCTCTTTTAAATGATGAAAAAAAGGAAATATTTAGGACATTATTAATATATCGAACAAAAATTTAATTTTTTTTTTTTTGATGAAAATCTTTTTAAAAAAAAGAATATAGGATTTGTTTTGAAAATAATTTTAAAAAATTATAAATAAAAAGATAAATAAAGAAATATTTAAATGAAAAATTGATAAAAAAAAAAAATTATAAAAGAGAAAATATTTATTAATAATAAGGATGTTTCACAGAGTAAAAGGAAAAAAAAATCCATTTTGAAAGTAATAAAAATGATGTGTTTTACTTACAATATTGAGTTTTTCTTTTTGTTTCCTTTAAATTCGTGTAGTAAATGTTGTACTTAATAAACAAGAGAATCCGTAAAATAAGCGGAGGGACTACCATGAAACCACGTCGCCTATGTTAAAGATGGTCAATTAACTTAAAATGAAAATTAAAATACGGCAATTCTTTTGATAATAGTGTCTAGGATAAATGTCAAATTTAATATGAGATATTTGGAAGAAAATAGTATCCGACTGTCTCAGAAAGAAATAGTATATTAAGGTCTCAATTCAAATCCGGGTAAGTTTTTTTGGAACAATTATTTTATATATTGTATAGATTATTTATATTTTTTAAATAGGTTATTATACAAAGTTCTTCATAAAAATTTAAAATTTAAATGTTTTCTACAAAAATTCTAATTCACCATAAAAGATACAACATAATACGATTTCTTTTTTCACAGATTGGTGCGTTAATTAAATATTTTGGTATAAAAAGTTTTTCTTTTTTTTGAAATTTTTCAAATATTTAAAATATTGGATGAACTTATTAAATTTGAAATAAAATTGTAGTTTTAAATAAATGTAATTACGGATATATGTGTTGTATAATTACAAATTTGTGGGAAAAAAAATATTTTTACTTTTGTATAGGAAAGTATATTATAATTCCTAATGGTCTTTAAGTTTACCTGTGAAAATAGGGTTTTTCTATATTTGAGTTAAAGTCATAAATAAAGAATATTATAATTGAGTAGGTAAAAATTGCAATACAAAATGTTTATCACGCAAGTGCAGATAACTCGGTACTTGGAGCCTTATTCTCCACAATCGAGTGAACAAGGGTAAAACATTATAATTGAATATTTTCGGTATACTTTAGTACTTTTATATTTGGCACTTTATTGCATTATAATACTAATAGAACATCAAACGTTAGTGAGGATTTTTTATTTCTGATCTTCTGTTTTTTGTTTACTGTAGAAAAATTACTATATAAATATATTAATTGGCTTTTCGTCTGATATTTAAACTTGTAATATGCATTTAACTTACTAATAAAGGGTGTAATTTTTACATATATGAGCTTATAAAGAAAATTTTCATATGAGTAAGTCTATTTTAAGTTAGTATTACGAGTAATTTTTTTAATAAACTAGAAAACTGACGGAATAATTTAAAATTGAAAATTTGTTTTCCTCTGGCGAAGAATTGTCCTAGAATAATAAGTCGGTTATGCGGTTTAGTTAATATTAATTGTAAAAATTATGAAAATTTATTTATTTCAAAATAAAAACATTGCCGATCTTAATTTTTCTCAATTTTTTTTAGATATTTTTTTTAAAAAAAATTGTATTTCATTATTTAAATGATTTTCTTTATTTCCATTTCCATTATGGTATTTTAAATATTTGATATATATACTTATATTTGAAAATTTTGAATTTATAATATATTTTATTAAATTATTAAATAATAAAATTTCATCATTTTTATATAGTAATATCTTTATATATTTCAATAATTTTATATAACATAAATTGTGTAAAATATTTAATATGAATGGAATGAAATCCCTAAATGAGTCATAATTATTATTATTATTACATATTATATAAATTTTATATTATGATTTCATAAATTGAAAATAATAAAGTTTTATGTAACAAAAACAAAACAAAACTCAAAAAAAAAACAAAACATTACGTATTTTGTATATTTTATTTACATTTCATCTTCATTTTCTGTTTAATTTTTATTTATCATTTTTATTTATATTATATATATCACAATCAAAATGATCCCATAAATATACATAATTGAAACATAATTAATTTATAAAAATTATTTACTTTTCTATTTTTTAAAATATTTTCTTTTTTTTTTTTGTCATAATTTGTAACAAATTTAATTTCAATTAATTAAAAAGTCTCTTATTAAAAAGACACACCAGATTTTTAAGCCAAGCTTATTTAATGACATTATATAGTCTATATATAATTTTCGGTTTTCTAAATTTTCATCATAAGATTTGCTGAATTTATGTAAATTAAAATTTTTATGCTCTGATTTAAATTAAAACATTGATTTACATAGATGCAATTAGAATAATATTTAAGTGACATTTCATCAAAAATGATGTCTCAACAACAACAAAAAAAAAACAAATTCCATGCTATAAACAGGAAAAAAAAATTATAGTTTTTTTATGATATCTTTAAGATATGTTGTATATTTTAACATAATATATATATATATATTTTTTTTATATATTATTTATTATTTGTATTTAAGTATGTAAATGATATATATATATATATATTTAGACATTTATTTATTATATATTTACTCTATTAAAGATAAAGATATTTTTATAGTTACTTAATTTATTTTATAATAATATAATATATATATTTTTTTTAATTATAATATTCTGATTTATTTCTTGTTACAACATCAAATTCAAATTAATGGTTCAGTTTAAAAAGTTTTTAAAAAAAAAAATGTGCCAAAAAATATGAAACAAAATAAAGTACATATTTTTTTTTTCCTTCAAAAATTAATGTTTTTATGTGTTGAGATATTTGTGCTTTTTTTTTTTTTATACATCATAAATATACTTAATTAAATTAATAATAATTATATAATTAGTATTATATTAAAAATTTTATATTTTTTTTGTTTTTTAAATATAATATTTATGGTACACGTATATCTTTAGTTGTACCAACAACTGTACCAGTAATTGTTGTTGATATATTTGATTGTTCATCTGATGGACTTGGTGAATCATCACCATGTGGACGTACACGAATTCTTCTCATATCATCATCACGTTGTGTTATATATAAACCAGATGGTCCAGAATAACATGGTGCACTATTACCAGATAAACGTAATTTTTCAGTTTCACCAGTTGAATTTTCAGTAAATAATTGTCCCAAATTTAATTGTGGTATATCATAAAAAATTGTTAAAGCCAACATCATTGCCATTAAACCTTAAAAATTTTTTAAAAAAATATATTATTTTTATAATATACATAATATGTATTTAGTTTACAAAATTTCAAATTTTGAATTGTAATAATTTTATATAAAAATTCTATTTACCACAAATTAAATATATTGTTATAAATATTTTATATAATGATCGACTATCAGGATCAACACCATCACCTGGTATATAATCACCAAGACCAACTGTTGTCAATGATATAAAACAATAATAAAATGCATCTAAAGTATCCCAATCTGATTCTAAATAATCAAAAATTGCTGTTGGTATTGCAAAGAATATTATAGCAACAATAACAACTGTTAATAAAATGAAAATAAATATAGTTAAAAATAAAATTAAATTTATTTATTTTTTTTTTTCATTTTAAATCTTTACCAATAAATGATAAATGCATTAAACGAATATTAAATGGTTGATATAAATGACCCAATTTAGCATTTAATGAACCTAATAACCAATTAGCTGGTATTAAAAGACGTTCAACAACTGCAGTTAACAATACCAATGTTAATGGTATACCAATTGTTGCATATAACATACAAAATATTTTTCCAGTTTGACTTAATGGTGTTACATGACCATAACCTATATTTAAATTGAAAACAATTTAATTTTGCATTAAAATTATTATTGTGAAAATATTTTTTTTATAAATGTATATATCTATATACCAATAGTTGTTATAACAGTTGTTGAAAAGAATAATGCTTGACCAAAACCCCAATTTAGTTCATTCGAAACGTTACGTAATGGTGAAATTCCCCTATCATTAGCACGTATTACAGCTGTCAAAAAATCTTCCAAATCATTGTCTGAAAATAATTTCAAATATAAATAAGATACTATATGTTCAGAATTGTTCTTAAAATAAATAGTAATTGAAGATTAAGACGGTTATTCGCTAATTTATTAGTATCGTATATTTAATTACGTGCACAATTATTTCGGAATAAATAAAATCATGTAATATTTACAAAAGGATTACATTAATATTTTACACAATATACCAAAGAACTTTTTAAAAATTAAAGCTTAATCGGAAAAAGATTATACGATAACAATTATCCGATTATATTTTATACGGTTTCATTAAAATCTAATATACATACAAAAATAATTTATTTAGCTTATTCTTTTTTTTAGAAAAACGTATTTATTTTAACAAATAAATTGCGAATTTAAATTTTACCTGAAATTTGTGGATATTTTTCTAAAAAATTATATTTTTTTAATCGAATGGAATTTTTTATTTCCATTTCCAATGGATGTTCAGCTATTTGAAATATAATACTTCCTAATATTAAATAACCAGCATAAAATGATAAATATAATATTAATAAAATATTTTCTTTTCCCTGCCATTTAGAATTATTATTATTATGATGATTTGTTGTATTTTTTAATAAATATTTTGAAAAAATATTATTAGATTTTGTATTTAAATCATGAAATTGATTAGACGTTGATGAATTATTATGATTTTCTTCAGTTTGAATTGGTATATTTTCAGATTGATTTTGGTTATGATTTCTTTGAATAGTCATATCGAGATCTTCATATTCATTATGTCTATTACTAAAATTTAATGATTTTAATTTTGTTATAAGATTTGATTCTTTTGTATCATTATTAATTACAAAGTTTTCCTGGCTCTTTGACATGTTATGTATTAATTTAGTATCACAATTATTAGAATTTATTAAAAACCTTAAGTTTTTATTTTCAATTTAAAAAAAGCTTTGCAAATCTTTTAATTTCTATTTTGATAAATGTTTGAAATATGAAATAATCAATAATATTATTAATTCTATTACGAAAATGTAATTTAATTTTCAAAATATATTAAATTTGCATATACTCGTATGTATTTATATTTTGTTAAGGTGACTTTATTGAAATTTAAGTAGAAATATAAATTTTCGTATAATAGCTATAATTAATTTTTATTTATATGTTTCATTAGATATACATAATATGTATAAGATAAATTTTTATCCTTATGGTTTTATCCTTGTTATCCTTTATTTGCTTATATTAACAAATTTGTGTCATTTAGAAAAGTATTTATATTAAATTTATTTTACTGACCATAGGTTTATCTGAACAAATATTAAATTTTTTTTTTTATTAGAATGGGTAATAAATAAATGGTTTTGAATCTTAAATGACAATTTTTATGTTTCAACATAAATTCATTATAAAAAAAAAAAGAATTTAATCTTAAATTATTTCTAAATGTTAGATAAAAACCGTAAAAGACTATTTATTTATTAAATTAATTTTCCAGTGATTAATTATTACTGTTTTTTTTTTAAAGATAATCGTTTGATTAAGGACTAAGGAAATTCCTTATTAAAATTCTGTAATTTTACAATTAAAAGAAAATAATTATATAAATAAATTTAAAATATATTTTCTGTTCTATTTAAATTCACTATTTATTTAGTTTTAAATAGATTTTCCACGTTTTTAATTTTAATAGTACAAAATTTCTTTAAAGTAAATTAATTAACACATCAGATTAATTTATTGAAAACTACTGACTCTAATTTCATAAAAAAAAAAAAAAAATTTTATTATTTAGATCAAAAGCAAAACATTGCAATTTCTTATCAAATTTCACAGTCATTAAAATTATTCAAATTAAATACACTTCACAAATTTTCTGTTCTAACAAAAAATGACTTATGCATTTGAACAGCTCTACAAATAAACTGAATTTAAAGTTTAAAAAAAAAAATATAAACTAAATAAATGAAAATCTTTGAGAATTTATAAAATTCATATTTATTTACAAGTCGCGTTAAAAGCTCAACTATCTTTTTTGATAATCATTTCAATTTTTATGTAAAATGATTAGTCTGCTCATTTTAAACTAAACATACATAAAATTATTAGCTAAAATAATCTTTAATATGTATAAACTTCAAGATTACTGGATGTAAGTATACAGGAAAAAATTTAATATGTAAAATTATTTGTAGAATTATACTTAATTTATGGTGTAAATGATTAATGAATGTTGTTTTGTTTGTAATTAATATTATTTTGTAAGAGATCAACTATAAATTTTTGGTGCATTCAATATATTATTGAAGTGTTTGATCATATTTCATAATATTGTCATTGAATAGTATAAAGTAATATTATGGTGTTAAATAAGTTTTAATGTTAATTTTATATTTAATTTTGCTTATGCATAGAAATGTGTATAATCACACACTTGGGAAAAGTACATATTCACTAAACTGGACATATTATGATCGAAAAAATAATAATAACGCATATAATATGGCTTGTAAACATATATAATCATCTATCCCGTAAAATACTATTTAACATATTTAAAAATGTTGTTAGACAAATAGGCAAAGGACAAAGCTAATGTTGGATGGACGGACAGTTGTTTGAATTCTAAATTGTTTTAGAACATTATTTTTGGTTCTGTAATTTACTTGTATTTCAAGTATTATTTCCATTTCTGCAGCAAATTTTTTATTAAAAAAACGTATTGTATTTACTAATTTTAGTATAACTATGTTAAGGGATAAAAATTTTCTATTTTGATTTAAAATGAGGTCTTATTAAAAAAAGATCACTTTGGGCTTAATTACACTCTAAAAAAACTAGAGAGATCATACGCACAACACTCTAAAATTTGTCGTAAACATAACAAGACAGCCGAGCATATCCTCTGCAATTGTGAATACTACCTATCAGCAGTTTTTAGATTTTAGTAGATTTTAGACGTTTTGACATATTGTTTGGTCTGATCTCTTATAATATTGATAATTTATATATGTATATAGTTTTCTTTTCAAAATATCTTACCACTTAAACAGAAATTTCTATCAAGAAATTTATTCCGTAATGTATCAATTTTTTTTGTAATATCTGCTATTTGTGGTGCTTCAATAGCAGAAAATACAGAAGCACCAATTATTAAAAATACTGTATAACCGCCACATAATATTAAAAATCTCCATTTACTATTTTTTGGTGGTGGTAAAGAATTTTTACCACCAAGTGGCCAGGCACCTAATAACATTCTGAAATTAAATGAAAATTAATTATTAATTGATATATTATATTTTTTTTTAATAATTATGTAAAATATGTATTTATTAAAAGAATATCTATAAATATTTTTTTAAAAATATACTAATTTATTTTTTTTTGTATCTAAAAAGACATTTTATCTCATTAATTAAACTTTGAACAATTTAAGATATGCAAATTATTTATTCTTGAAAGATTTAATTAAAAAGTTTGAACAGATTTTACTTTTCTTCTTTTTTTTTCTAAATATATATACTTAATCAAATTACACTTTCTTCAACTCAGTATGATTTAATTGAATTAATTAAAAAAGTTACAAAACTAATTAAAAGAAATCAATTTTGCTTTTTATCGAACAAAAAAAAAAAAAGTTGATGTTGAAGTTAAAATGACAAAGTCTTTTTTATTATGTTTGTGTCAAATACAAATTTTCAATTTTTTATGTAGTACATATAGATTGGAAAACCCAATTTTTTTTTTATAGACCAGCTAAAAGTAATTATAATTAAACACTTAGTACAAATAATTTTAATGGAACATAATTATTTTACACGAAAATATCAAACCGGGGGGTCAAACCGGATTTGGAAGAACTTTGCAGTCATACCGGATTTACGGACAATCACACCAAATCTGACTTTTTTGCGAACTCGTTAATACAAAATCTGAATTGAGCTTTTTGAATTCTCGATGTTTAGAACACTGCGACAGGAACTAATTTAAAGTTAATATCAAATACGGGAAATATCCATTGAAATCATATTTAGAAAAATTTTTAACCGGTTGTTTTTTTTTTTAAACACGATTTTCTCCTATAACACAGTACGGATTAACCAGGAATGTTTGGTTGGTAATGTTTGATTGGAAATTAGTAATTATAGTGTTTTGTTATATTTTATTACATTAATATAAATTATATTAACATTATTGTAATTAAAATATTCTTTTAAATTAATCGAACATAGAAAAAGGAAATTTATTTATAATTATTCCCTAAATTTCATATAAATATGTATAACAAGAAAAATATTATAAGAAATTATAATATGACTAAATATTGTTATTTGTTACTTTATTAAGAAGTTGTTTTTATAGATTTTTTATGAATTTATTAATAAATTATAAGTTTCCATGAGCAAATCATATACTATTTATAGAGCAATTAATTGAACCTAAAAAAACATTTTTTTTTGGGGATGAACAGAAAATCTAAAAATTATTTATATATTTACATATATTATAATTTTACAGACTGAATACGTATTATTAAATATGTTATTAATAATCAACCATAATTTTAAAAATCCATTTTGATAATTTTCAAGGTTAAATTAACTGATTTAATTTATATTTATATATAAATCGCATGAGAGAAAACTTTTTGAAATTAAAAATAAATTGTGTAAAAGATAAAAATTTAATGTTGAAACAAAAGTCATTAAAAAATATAATAAATATTAAGAAATTAGAGCTTCCAGTAGTAATTAAGATATTAAAATGTTACTAGACATTAAGATATTAAAAAATTTGATATAGTTACAAAAGACTTTGAAAGAAATCATACAGGCAAACTATCTAATGGAATAATTTCGAGGTATTTGTTATTACATAATGTCTCAGTTCAACAAAGAAGTTACTTTTCAGATGGATTTTTCTTGAAGCAGTGCATGAGTTACTTGAAACAATGGCTCACAAATTTATGGGTTAGAGCCCTGAAACTCCTATTATTTTAAAATAAACTAACTAACTATATAACAGCCAAGCAGCCCTCTACAAAAATATTTAGCGCAAACATTTTATCTTAAAATATACATTTTTCGGGTTTTTAAATAAGATTTAAAAATTCTCTAGTTGACAAAACATAATCTAATCTTGGCGTTCTTTTATAACGCTTTTGTTACTTCGGTTTGTAATTAATTTTTTGAATAATTCACTGCACAGTCCCCTATTATAATCAATTTTTATTATAATAATTCAAATTTTATTCTGGTATTCATTATCTTTTCAATACAATAACACAAGATTTCGTTAATAAAATATTCCTCCTACTATTCGTGACTATTTGAAGGTAATTACCTCAAATATTGTCCAATATGGTGTCAATAAGAATATAGGTGGACAGTTTTCCAAAATAGTACAATAGTAATTTGTTTAACTCTTCAATGCGCTTTCTAAAATTTATTTAAATAATTAATAAAAATAACTTTTCTAATTTCACATTTTTAATAAATTAACTTTTTTTTTTTGAATCATTGTGTCAGGCAGAATTTTAAACAAACTTACTGAACGAATAATCTAAATCAAAAAATAAAAACTATTTAAAATTTATACAAATATGAAATGGACTAACATTAAAAGGCTTTAATGACATGGAGTCGAATTATAATTAAAGTTTATTAATAAATATTTACTTCTATTTTATAAGTTTTAATTATATTTCTATAAAATCAATTTTTATTACCATGTAAATTCCAAAAATTAATAATTCCATTAAAAATTAATTCAGTGTTCATTAAAAAATACATATAATTTTTATTTACATATATTTTTAGATTATAATTTCTTTTAACCATAATTAAAATTGACATTAAATAAAACTTACACATAAATTAACTAAAAATTTATTCTACAAAAATAATTTATAATTTTATATAAAATTTAAAATTTTTTACATATTCTGTCAACTTAAATAATTTTGTTTTAAATGGTTCATCCTTAATTATGTTTAATTAAGTCAAAAAATTATAAAATTAATATTAATGAATCAACTTAAAAAAAATATTACATATATTTTCAGAGACAAAAGATATTTTATTATTTTCAAAATCATGATTGTAATTAATTGAACATTACAAAATGTAGAAATATTTTTTTTATTTAAAGAATTTAAGTATTATCAGGAGATTCAAACTGTGGACCACGGGACACTGTAGTGTCAGAGACCACACTGTCAAGGTGTGTGATTAAAGGTATCTTTTTTTTATTAAAATCCACTAATATCTGCATTAATATCTACTGTATACATATGATGTAAATGAATTAATTATATAAATTATGAATAATTATATTCTTTTTCTTGTTCACTATCATTTCCAGCATAGCGTAACAGTGCAAAATTATCTGAACTTGAAGTTTTTTAATATTTTTAATTGCATTGTACATGGATCCTTTTATACGGATTCCGAACTAAATTTCTTTATATATTGAAGAAATTTTAATTACAACAAAGCTAATGGCTTTTATTTGTGAGTCATTGTTGTTAGCAGGTGGGCTCAACCTTTGGAATTTTTCTCAATGTTAAAATTACATTTTATTATAAATTTTATAATGGAAAATTGACTATTTAACTGATTAATAATTATTTTGAATTATTATGGTTACTTATTTAAAACGTTGTTCTAATTATTTTGAATTCCTACAGATTTATGCAGTGGTGAGCTGTGGAATTATTATCAGAGGGCTCGCATGCAATTTATTTTATAGATTTATTTTTAAAAAAATCATCGTTATAATAATGGCTTTATTTTATGTATAAAAACATAGGAACTTTTGTTACTAATACTAATTTATAAAATATAATATTTTAATTATTCAGCAAAGTCCAAATCGGGTTTTCATCACTCGTTATTTCCTTCACATTTCTTTGTGCTGCAGTTGCAGGACGATGAGATTTTAAAAATTTCTCTACATACTTGACAGGCTGCCAATTCCCAAATGATGGACCATTTAAATTTATTGTCATTAAATCGGATAAATGCTCAATGGACAGACAGTTTCTTTTTTCTGTAATTATGTTGTTCATAAGGCCTTATCTGCTTCAGCAGAACTAACCGCTACTGTTTCCAAAATTGTTCTGGCTTTTTTTATTGATTCAGGAACATTAGTAATTGATTCAGGCACGTTTGCTAAACCATTATCTACGAAATCTCGAAAATCGTTTGTGTTAACTTTATATTTTAAAATATTTTCTAAAATTTTAAGCCTTTTTACTCCATCACACCAAGGAGTAATAATATTTTCAATTTGCCACGTTCCTGGATAAAGAACGCCAAAAACATCCATTATTTCTATTTCACGGTCTATTTTTAAATTATTTGAATCAATAAGCCTTTTTTTCAATAAATTGTTAATAGCATTTAGTAGTTTTTCCCCCGGTAATTTCATATATCTAGAATTGCTTTTTATTTGAATAATAAATGTGAAGTGATTCTACTCTAACTATCGATTTCGATAGTTAATATTTTAAATCGATACTATCGACATTATCCCATAAATTATTCAATTATATATGCTTTTACAATTCGTTTTAAAACAAATATATTTTTGAAATTCATCAAGGGGCTCGCTTATTTTTTGAAGTTTATCAGAGGGCTCCATAAATCTTCTAAAATTTATCAGGGGGCTCTTGCGAGCCCCTGCGAGCCCCCTTCAGCTCAGCACTGGATTTATGTCACATTTAACGTTACATTATTGTCATAAACAGAAAATCAGACGACATTTTGTTTGATGTTTACATTGCAGTCAATTTTGAATCAACATGAATCACAAGGGTTTTTCTAAAAATATTTTGGTACTTAAGAATACATTTTTTGCTGAAAATCACGTTTGACGTAATCAAAACTTCATTTATGAGTCAAGATTAGTGAAATATATAGGTTTTTATGAAATATTTTGACAGTTAAAATTATTTTTAAATAATATAATAATTATAAATAAATAAAACTTTGTTGAAATTTTAATTGGTATGACAGCCTACAAAAGTATATTTCTCGTTCTAGTATGCTGTAAGCTAGAAAAAGTTGAACAGATACTGAGATATTATTAATAGATATATATAAACCTAATTGTACTAAAATTCTATTTAAAAAAAAATTAAAAAAATTAATCAGTAGGTACGAACCTACTTACAGTCTAATTCAAATTTTTTGTTGACTAATTGCTTTTTATATAAAAATAAATATTATGTATGTTTTTGAGTGAAGTGTATGTATATATTCACTTGAAAAAATAAGCAATTATTATTTTATGACATTATTATTAGAATGATGAGAATTTTTTCAAGTATAACAAATTTTAAAAATTTCATAAATATTTTCACAAAATTAAATTTCTGCAATGAACTTTAATGAGATATGTTTTAACTTGTATATGTCCTTTAAGTCCTTATTTTTTGAAAGTAAATTGCCTTGAAATAATTGAATAAAGTAACGCATAAAATTATATACATAATTATATATTATATGTATGACACTATAAATTTTAAACAATTTTATTTTTAGCTTTAATAATATTGGTGAAAGAATAACTGAATTTAAAATGCTTTTTTTCGCGTTTAATGTTACAATAAAGTTAAATTTAAAACATTAATTATAGAGGAGTATTAATATGAATTTTCTAAGTAAATGAATGACTGAAATTATGGAATTGATTGCGTGACATTGAATTTGTTTTTTTTTCTCAGTGTTATTTAAAATTTCAAGTTCAAGTCCGTTCAACTAAAGTTTTATTCAAATAGTATGTGAATATAAATGTGCGTAGGTGGAAAATTGACTATTTAACTGATTGATGAGAATAACATAGTTTTATTTGTTTAAACACCAACGAATTTTGATTTATTTTATATTATTATCTTTTTAATTACAAAATCTGTTTAATTACAAATTTCCTTTTGAATTAATTAATTAACATAACTTTTCCCATAAAAAAAGCTTAAATCTTTCTTTAACTCAATTATTCTCTTATTTATTGAAGCATAAAAAGTTTTGTTGTTTAATCAATTAATATATCATATTATGACTAGAATTCTTAATTTTCCGACTTCTTGATAAAAATTCGCAGTTTTTCATTTAACACATTCGAAACGGACATTTTTTTTGGACAAAACTATCAATTTTTGGACCGAAACCAAAAATTTTTGTAGACATTTTTGGACCAAATCTGATAATCACACCGTTAAAATACCTTTACTAATAAAACGTATTTTAATTTCGAAATAAAAATGGATAAAAAAAGAAGTTTTAGTACCACTCTCTACCTTCAACATTTATATTGTTATCACATATTCAAATTCACTATAATTTCTACAACGATTTTCCGACTTTTTTTTTAGCTACCTGGTAGTATAGTTTTATTTATAGTCCTGTTGGGAATTTTTAACTCCCAGATTGGTTATGAAAAATTGAATTATCTTAAGGAGACATATTTTACCACTTTCAAACAAACGCAATTTCATAATCAGTCGAATCGGAAAATTAAAAAAAAAATTTAAAATTCCTCTGTTTATGATGGGTCAGTTTATTATCTGGTTTTAGACAATTCATAATTTATGAAACTGATTTTAATTTTTCCGGCAGTTATTTTCTCTTATTTTCCTTACGTATGTCTTTAGTTTATGGACTAGTTTTTTAGTACTAAGAGATAACTTGTCTAAAATAATAAAAACGCCATATTTTATGAAATTCGTATTTTTTGGAGAGAAATGTCAACAATATACGGTTGGGGTCATTCAGTTCGAATATGTTAATTGACTACAAATTTTCACATAATTTATAATTAATTTTGCGTTTTACTTGTAAATTACAATAATAGTAGCTTTCGTTTTAATTAATTTAACTTAAAAAAAAAAAAATTATTTATTGAAAACAACAGCAAAAAAAAATTCAATTAATTACCTTTTTTTTTATTATTTATTTATTAGATATTATGAAAGTTTTTAATAAATTACGTATATCCTCTTAGTTTGAAAAATATAATTAATTCTATTTTAAATGTCGTCGTCAGCAAAAAAAAAACAACACAAAATTTATCCAATTTATGTGCGAATAATTATTTAATTAAACATAAAAAAAAAAATGAAGAAAAGTATAGAAAATTAAAGTGATTTTTTTTTGATTATCACTAACAAACCAAATTTTCAATTAAAACAACACTTAGTTAGACAACTACAAAAACAGAAAAAAAAAAACCACTTAATTTGTAATTTGAAGAATTTTAATTTTAATACAATTTCATTAAAAGTCTGTTAAAAATAAAAAAAAAATTTAGAATTTTCCCTTTATAAAAAGAAAATTCACATTCAAATTTACATATTTATGATTATTTTTTTTTAGTAACTTGTCTTTTTTTTTTATGTTATATTATTTCTTTTGTTACAACTAATCACTTTGAGATAAGAAATTAAACTAAAATTTATGTTTCATATCAATTGTGATATGACAATTTCCTGATACATATATGTATTTATGTATGTATTTATGTTTATATAGAAAAATTTAGAAAAATTGTATAATTAGAACCGGCGCAACAAGCACTTTTATTTTATTTATTTTTCTCTGTTTTTTTTTTTTTTCTTCTTTATTAAAGATTTCCTTTAACGTTTTTCAAGTACTTTTTTTAAGTTTTTCCTTTTTTTTTGTTGTTGTTGTTATTTGATGTTTTATTCAAGTGACATCAAAACAAACAGAAAATACCGAAAGAATGTGTAAGATACAAAATAATGAAAATAAGATATTTGATAAAATTTAGGTAACCTAAATTTTTTTTGTTTCAAAATAAAATTTGTTTTTCTTTTTTTTTTTATAAATATTTTTGTTTTAAAATTTTCCTTTTTATTTATATTTTTAGAATTTAATATGAATTTAATATAAAAAACGATCCGTTCTGTACAATATCGTATTTTTAACTGAGAATACCGGAGTAAATGTATATTAGTTTTTTTTTTGTTTTTTAGATATTTTTGTACAAAGCTTTAATAAAAACCAAAAATTTATGTGTTTTTGTATATAAAATAAAATTGTATATTAATGCATATATGATTTTTTTTTGTGATATTTAATAATATGTATTAAAAGTATATAATATACAAAATAAATATATGTACATATAAAAAATGAAAACTTAAGAGCATGCGGGAGAAAAATTTGGTACATAATTTTTTTTTTTTTTTTGTTATATTTCCCTTAATAAAATATATCCAAGTTATTTTTCATTAACATAGGTTATATATATACAAATTGTAAAGGAAAAATTTATATTTACGTAGTTGATATTGTGTAGGGGGAAAACTATACCAATGGGAATTATATTTAATGTTTTATGTAAATATACAAATGTTTTTTTTTTTTTTGGGTAATATTATTAAAAAAAATTAATCTAATTTAGAAGTGGATAGAAAATAAATTTGATTAATTTTTTTTATCGAAGTGAAGATTCATTTCGTAAAGATTTTTTTTATTATTTTTATACTTGTTTTACTTTATTAAAGTAAATGTTTTTTTTAGAGTTTAATTAAAGTTAAATTAAACTTGGACAATATTTAAATTTAATTTCTTTAGGTATTTTAGTTTTATATTGGAAATTTTTTTTGGAATTTTCCGAATTATTGTAATATATTTTTTGTATTCTTTTATTAAGTTTATTAAGCTCTTTGCTGGAAAAATTTATTGAAATATTATTTAAATTTGTTACTAAACTTGTTAACAAAAATGTGTAAATGGTGGTTTATGGAATAAGTTTTGATTTGGATGAATAATTGAAAAAAACTTAATCAGAATAGTATAACCAAAGCTTTATAAATTGAATGATGAAATTGGTGATTTTGTTAGGGAACAGTGCATAATTAACATACACTTGAGCAGAATTAGCAAAGAAGTAGTAAAATATTAATAAAAGTTTATAAAAATAAGACCTAATAAGCTGTGTGAGTTAGGTACTTGTATTTTGATAATACATCTCGGTCGTTTCATTTTCAATTAAAAAAAAATCGAAAAAATTTCCTTCCTGCATAAATGTAAATTAATTCTGCACTGTTGTGTAACGAAAGAACACATTTCCGATTTGTCTAGAATTAATATACACTTGAAATAGAAACAGTTCGGTCGTTGCATCTTCCAATTAAAAAACTAGAAAACTTGGTTCCAACTCATGTATATTCTGTACAAATTATAAAAGCGTGATTCCGATTGCAATAAAATAAAATGTATTTTCAGGCTTGGAAAAATGGTAACAATAAATGTCTCACAAAAAAAGCCATTAGCTTGTTCCTCGTTGCAATTAAAGTTTTTTCACTAGAAAGAAAAGTATGGTTCGGAATCAATATAAAATTATTAGCTTCAAATTGCAATAGAAGTAGACTTTAAGTGCGGCTCAGGCTTTCATGAACTGTAGTGCCAAGGAGGAGAAGAAGAAAAATCTAATTTCCTCAGAGCTTATCCTGTACTTGTTTGTGTTTTATCAATTATTTTTTTAAGTCTTTTTGCTGCCATTATCATTGAAAGTTTATAAATGGCTTTGTAGCCATTGTCATTGAAACATTAAGAAGAATTTTCTTGGATTATAATAAATTGTAAACTTATTAAGACACTCAGTATAACGTCGCCTTGAAGTTAAATCCAATCGAAATATAATTATTAAAACTTTAATAAATTATCATAATTTATTGCCATGCTTTGTCCATACTTTCCCTATTCAATTAAGTGAAAAAAAAAAAAAATGTGATATAATTACAATGAAATTTATTATTTCTGATTTTATGTACATAATAGTTAAAACCAATTATTTATTTATGTATAATTTTATATCTTATTATATTTACATATATTTTTCATTTCATTTAATAAATTAGTACAAAAAAATTATTGTTAATTTTCAACTGATATTGGTGTAATTTTTTTTCGTATTTATTTCGATTTAATTCATTTACTGAAATGAAAACAAAATTAAGCATTATCTGTTATTAAATAATTTTGATTTTTACACAAACATAATTTATGTATAAATATTTAAAAAGCATTATACAAAAGAAAAGCTTTTTGAGCCATTAAAATGTTGGCAAAAAACAATTATACACGATTTTTATTAAATTTAAATAAAATAATCAACCTAAAATTAAATATTTTTAAATTGTCAACGGATGGCGACAATCATAAATATATATGATTATATATGTACATTAAAAAAAAATGAAATTAATTTGTGTACACAAAACTAATTTGCAAGACGCCATCATGAACCCGCTGATGCTGTCCGTTTATATTGTCATATCGCTATGCAAAATTTTCTTAATTCATTTTAGAAAATTCCTTTAATATTAAAAAGATTTTCCTATTTTTTAATGATTTTTATTTGTGCGTTAAATTAATTTTCATTAATTTAAATTTATATTAATAACAAAATTTAGGTGGCTTAGTGGTTTTTGTACTAAGTTCAAAATGAAGAAAATGATCTTATGAATAGAAGAAGAAAAGAAAATCACTTCTACGAGTATATGGAGTCACTATTTGAGGGAAATAATGTGTGTTTTTACTGGTGTTTCCTTCTTCAAAACAAACCTGGACTAGGTGTTTCATTCAGTAACTGCAAAGAGCTTTACATGATTTTAAATTTCCACCATTTAAATCCAGCTGCCGCAGGAAAGATGCTGTATATCCTCAGCTAAATATTTTTCTCAGGTTACTGAGGAGGTCTCGGAATCCACCAATTATTACACTTACTGCTGATATTACTACTGCTACATTTTCTAGAAAATAGCTCGAGTAATACTTATGGCAACTCATAAACTAAGGATTTATAACCACAGCATTATGTGGTTTTGATAACCTAATGTGATTTCTCGGAGGCAAATTCTCGTCTATTGTATATTTTAAATTGTTAAAATTTTAGCATAAAATTTAACTTAACAAGTAATAAAAATATGAGTCATAATAATCATAAGAATAAATAGATATTTTAATAAATTTAACCGGAAATTATTTAAAATATAAAAAAAAAAATCCATATACAAGAGACTATAATTTCCGATATCATTATTTTTCTACAAAAATTGTATATATTCGATTGAAAGTAGCAAAGATATTAAATAATTTTTGATTAGAAATTTTATATCTTTAAGTTGTATGTCTAAAAATATTTCATGGTTTTTTATGATCTTTGCTATTAAATTATAAATATTTATATTCCTTTTAATGATCTAAATTTTAATTTATGTCTTTAGAAGAATATTTTATTTTATATATATTTATTTGATGAACACATATTTGGCACATTATTTTGAATTAATAATAATTTACACATTAAATTTATTCTTATTTAGATTGAATGTTATTTGCTAGCATAGAATATTTATTTAGATATTATGCAGAAAAAGTACTTCAATAAATTATTCTATAAAAGTTAGATATTTGTAATATTCAAAAATTTTGTATTAGAAAGTATATTAATTATTTATAAGTATTTGAGAATATGAAGTAATAGGATATTAGTCAAATAATCAAGTGGAATAAAAAAATATAGTTTTGCCTGCTGGAAAATTTATGCAGCATTAAATTTTTAAAAACAGGCGGTATTGGTAAAATTTAGACAGATGGGATTTACATTTAACAAGACATTGGTTTTTTGAATACTGGATTTACATTCTATGCTTTCATTTCCACTATATTTACACAGGAACTGTCAATATAATCAAATTGTATTGAAGAAATTAAAATTAATATTTCCCAAGAAAAGAATTTATTAACTTAAATTTTTTTGTCGCTTTAGAAGCCATTGATTTAGAAGAAAAACTTGGAAAATCTTGATTTAGAAGAAAATCTCTAAACCTTAGTAATTGTGATTATATCTTACTTTATAACCACTGCTATAAATTTAAAGAAAAAAGTTTAACAAAACTATTATAAGTAGATTACATATGGGTCAAAATTGCACTCATTTAAACATATTTAGAAATACCAAAGTTCATTGTCATGATTATTCGTTTCGTAGACTGATTAAGAAATCGACTGCATGCAACGAAATGAAAGCGTTAAATGTAAATAGCGAGTACAATAGAAAATAGAAATGAATTTAGAAAATTTTCAAATAAATTAAAAAGTGTCTACAATGTAAGTTTCAAGCAATTACAATTTCAGTGGCTCTTCTTTTATTTACTGAATATTAATCGGATAAACAAAAGTTTATGCTGTCCTTAGGTATTCTAATGATAAACATTTGCCTCCGATTCGTTCCTAGATATATTTGAAGAAACTATCATGTGTCACTAACTGCGAGTTTGAATGATACCAATATCAACAGTAAATTCCAATCTTAAATTCATAAATAAAGTATGTTCTGGTACTCAATCCAAATGATATACCATTTTCTTGTTCGGGGAATTACCATAAAATCCCATAGTACCTCCATTAAATTAAAAATTGATTATCATAAACTTTTATACATAAATTTCAATATATATTTCCTTCAAAGATTCCAATTCCAATAGTTTTATTCAAGCATATTTTTTTGAAAAGTATTAAATATAAATTTGTGTCAGAAAATTTCATAAAATATATAATAAGGAAAATTCATTTTACTTGAAAATAAATATATGTCCATAGAATATTAATTAAATTTTATTATATATCCTAAAAAAAGAAAAAGGATCTATAGGATAAATTATTCATTATTTTATGTTGAATATAAAAAAAAAAAGCTTTAAAATAAAAATCTAAGCTTTAAAAGTTATTTATTCAAAATAATATTACTTGTGTTACTGGGAATTAAATAAAATCATATAAGGAAACGTATAGTTTTTAGTTGTTATTCAAAAGCTTTTTAAGAAGTGAAAACTTTTTCCTCCACAGAAAAACAATGAAGAAAATTAAAGTTTATTTTTTTTTTTTTTTTAGAGAAAAATTACAGAATCAGTAAAAATGAAATGACGTCAATGGTCTACTATATAGACAAAAAAAAATGCTTATAAAGTCATGTTTATTGGTTAATAAAAGGATAAAAATGTGTTGCGTAGGATTTTATAGAAACAACATAAAAAAAAAACAGAGAGAAAATGTCAGAAAAATATTTAAAGCATATTTTTTTTTATGATAATTTGATTTTTCTTATCATTTAAAATATTGTATCGGGAATATTTACGTGTTTTTTTTTAAGGGATGCTGTTTTTATGTAATGTTTTATATATTTTATTTACTAATAAACCTACATAAATTAGATATTACACGTGTGGCATGATATAAAGTTTTTTTTTAAAAACAGAAAATAACAAACATTTGTATTTAATTTTAAAATATATCACGATTTAAAACACGAGATTTCTTAAAAATTTTATAATAAAGTTTTCTTTTTTTATTTTTTTATTGATTTTTTTTTTAAATTATTCTTAACTATAATTTATGTAATTTTTCATTTTGCATATTAATAATAAAAAACAACAAGAAAATTGTTTAAATTATAAGATTTGATTAAATAAAATTTCATATTTTAATCAAAAAGTAAATAATTTGTATAAATTTTATTGCATGTTTCATAGTTTTGTGTTTTTAAAAAAGGTCATTAATATTTTTGTATAATTTTGTATGTTAAACATTGTAATACATTTTATTGTAACATTTTATATTTAACAAATACATTTACTTACATACTTACTTAAGTGCCTTTATAAACCAGTGTGATTCTGAAGCCGAGTGCAATAATTTCCTCCATTTGCACCTATCGGCTGGTATTTGTCTCCAGTAATGTTCTTACATCTCTTAGAACAGCATCTTTCCAGCAAAGCGCAAAGATTTCGAGTTTCTGCCATTCATCGAGGTCGTTCGGTCTTAATACGTCTCTCGGCCTTACGGCTAAGATCAAATTGTAGTAAGAAATATACATTTAAAATCTTGTAATAAAAACTTTTTTAAAACATTTATTTTTAGGAATATTAATAAAGAAGTATTTCTTAATCAAAAAGCATGTAATTTATATTTTATGTACAAATTATAGTTTTACGTAATATATAAACTATAATTTGTCCATAAAATACAAAATAATTCCAAATGTTATTAAACCATATGTCTTAAAAAAGTTTTATAGTTAACTGAGAAAAAGTTCTCCACGATTGAGTGTCAATTAGTATTTAGATTACATTCGCCACGAAATTGTATTACGCCACAAAAATTTTGAACAACCAACTTTTATAATAAATTTTCATGGAATGTCACGCTTCGGAAAAGTTTTAATGATTTTATCTCAATTACAGAAACAGAAAAGGTTAAAGAACATTTTCACCTGTAATCAGTAATTTATTCACAGCGATTTTGGAATATCAGCTTTAAATTTAGAACTAATCGCAATTATATTCAAATTGTATTTACACGATAAGATGAACAAAAATAACTTAAAAAAAAATCAACTTATACATAAACATAATAATAAACCAAAAAAACTGAATAGTTTTCTGCAAAATTTTGTAAATATCGTTTAATGAATTTTCGCGGAATTTGTTAACCCTCTCGGACCTATTGGGGCATATGTGTCCCACTGGTTTTCATATTTTTGAATTGAAAGTATGTAACTGAAATTCAAATTATTATAGTGAAAATTTATAATTTTCTTAATCTACCTATTCGTGATTATTCATCCACAAATTGTTTGTTTAACCTTCAGCCTACTAGTACAGTCTCGGAGACTCGTTTTATATTTTAAATCTCTGAGACTCTTCTTTAAGTTTGTGTTATTAAACCGAATTAATTGTACAGGTTAATTAATGTTTTTTTAGACTCGGAATAACGGCTAAGGCTATTTGTTAACAACATATGTTTTACTAATAACGGTTATATTTTGTTGAAATTAAAGTTTCTTCACCATAAAGACATTTATGGTTTGGAATCCATATACAATTTGTTGGTCTAAATTACAATATAGAAAGTTATTGGATCCTTTAAGGGAAGCCAAGTTCTTCACGAGCTGAAGCACGAAGAAGTATAGCATATTATTATCTAGCACTATCTTTTGATTTCTTAAGGATCCAGCAATAAATCAGTAATTCCAATTACTGAATTAGTATCATTGAAAATTCACGGTGATTTTAAAAGAATTAGGTCAGTATTTTTAACATTACAGATTATTGAAATTATTATTGCATTCTAAATTAATAAATAGCAGAAATTGTTTAAATTATCGTTGTCCAAAAATTGGTTTAACAATATTTTAGGAACCATGTAAATATACAATATTTTTAATAATAAAAGATTCTCTGAAGGTTAATTAATGTTTTTTAAGACTCGGAAAAACGACTGGCTATTTGTTAGCAACAAATGTTTCACTAATAACGCCTATACCTTGTTGAAATTAAAGTTTCTTCAGTTAAATTGAAATTTCACGTAAGAATACAAGGATTTGTATAAATCGTCTTTTCCACGGAGAAAACATTATCTTTTCCACGAAGAAAAAATCATATTTTCTACGAAGAAAAAATGATTTACAAGTAAGAACACGAAATATTTATTCCCGAAAGAAAAGATGAACAGAAGGAGCATAAAAATTAATTTGTTTCATACATTTAAATGTATAAAATACTCAAACTAAAATCTTATTGACAGAAATTCCGGAAAATTGTAATAATTATGGAAATTGAATACTCAAAATGTATAAATACTACTTCAATGTTAAATTATATTTTATTCTATTAGCTCTTCAACTCCAATATTTTTCAAAATATAATATATTTCTTTCCAATATTACATAAAATAATTCCCTCAATTTAAATTTTCAATCTTAATACAAAAGGACTTTTACAAATAAATCATAAATCTCTTATTTCTTGGTTAACAATCAATAAAACATTAAAAAAAAAAATAATCTTTTCAGTAAAAATTCTTAACATATTTTTTTTTTTTTGTGTGTATATAAGTGTTAAAATCATAAATGTTTCAATAAAAAATCACACCTTCTTCATTCACCCACCACAATAAATAGAGAATATAGTGTATTGCCTTTAACCGCGTTTAATTGCTATACATATGCTATACTATTATAATATTATTTACAGTATTTTGCACACACACGATACTAAATAATAGCAAATACATAATATAACATAATATGTCACACTTTATGGATATTTTCCTTTTTTTCATATTTTAAATAAAAGAGGGATGAAAATTCCATTTAAAAAAAAATCGTGCAGTTTAACATTTTTAAAAGGATCAATATAGTATTTTTGCTTTCTGTAAATTGGAACCCTCTAACAGTCTACAACCCTCTACTATTGCATTCGTTCAAATCAAGTGAATTAGTTCGCATGCGCGTTAAATTTTTATAGCATATATATTTTTTGACATTATTAAATTAAGGGGATTTTATATTTAAATGTACAGGGGTGGTAAAGAAAATTTTTACAGTGTTTCTCAAAATATTAGAATAGAAAGGACAAACGTGGACCAAATATTAAAATTTGGTGTAATTTTTAATGCAAACATGTTCCAATCGTTATTTAACAAAGTAACAGTCAATCTAAAGTGTTGGGTAATAACTAAATTTAAGTATTCAGATCTTGACGAAGTTTCAGACTAGGATTCTGATTTAAAAATTTAGTTTATGTTGATAGAAATTCAAAAATCCTCCATATTTTTAATGGGAAGTTTCAATATAGGAGATTTTAATAATTAGCTCTTCAACTCAAATATTATCAGAATTAATGCGGGACTCTACTTTCGAAAAATAATGAAGAATATAATAAACTTAGCTAGACATAAATTCAAACAAAATTGATACTAAAAATATTTGATAATCAAGGAACCGATTATCGTATTTTTTTTGACAAATGTCCGGTTTTTGAAGTATTTGATTGGACTAAGGCTGTAATTATGAACTGCTAAATATAAGGCTGGAATTATTAAATACTAAGCTTATTAGGTGCTAAATAATTATTGTTAGGTTAATTATAAGAAAAAAATATTGAAATTTTATTAGCAAGTGGCAAAGTTTATAAAACGTTTACTAATTTATGATTCCCTGGACTAAATGCCAAATATCTAGAATAGACCAAGAATATTTAAATTAAGCTAGTACCATTATCAATGCCATCAGTCATCATTTCTATTTTTAAATTAGTTGGAGCTCCACATTCCAACAAAAAATTCATTTGCTATTCGCCTGTATAGAGTAATCCGCCAGCCAATGCGATCTTCTGTATCCCAGTTCATATACCAAAAGTTTAACAATCTTTGGTATAAATTCTTTCTATTGTGTATTTATTTTTATGGTAAATTATTTGAGGTAAAAAAAATAGTTAACTTGAAAGTTTGTTATTTAGTACAAAATTTTATCTACACAGTGTTAGTAGCAGTTAAAATTACTCTAATGAAAATTTAATATAAAAAATAATAATCTTGGTAAAATTAAATTAATTTAAATTATTTAATTAAATATTTATAATAAATAAAAATAATTTTCTAATTTAATTTTTATATAAAATCCAAAAATTGTCTTAATAAACTTTATTTTAATAATTATATGGAAAAATCTTAAAATGAAGAGAAATTTAATTTGTGAAAAATCAATAAATTTTCTTGTGTGTCGAATAATTGGAAGATGGTTTATTTTTCTAGTGGAAAATGTATTATTTGACTTATTATAGATGAGTTTATTGTGCGCCGTTTATTTTCACATTTTGTACATAAAAAAAAATTATCTATTTTACCTTTATTTTGGGGTTATGTCCTATATTTAAGAAGGACCAAAAATTTATTTGTGTTGTAGATATTACCTGCCATTTTAAGGATCTAATATATATAATATTGATTTTTCTATAATTTAAAAAGAGTAATTTCGTTGTTTTAGTACTTGGAGAGATTGGAGAGGTTGGGGAGAATATAACAAAAATCTTAAGACTAACAATTATTTAAATCTTTATTTAAAATAATTTCAAAATGTATGTTCTTTTGGAGTCATTAATATTATTAATTAAAGGAATAAAATTCAAAATATGTGAATATTTTTGTATACTTGAAATTTTGATGCAGAAAATGTAAAATTTATATTTTTTAAAATCCTTTTGGTTTTTATGGTAAAAATGTGCAACATAAAAAAAACTTTTCTGAGCAGAATAATTATTTTTATTAAGTACTTTCCTTTGTCTGTAAACTCAATTCTGCGCCTTTTGCTCAAAATGTTTAATATTTTTACGTTACAGTTGCTACGTCATTAAGAAAATTAGATTGTTTTAGCAAGTTGTAATTTAATTAAGGACATAATATTCATAACTAAAAATAGCATAGTTGAAATAATCCTAGTTTTATCATAGATCCTAGAAATTTATTTAAAATACTCGTAGTTTTCATTTTATTTAAAATAATTTTCAATTTAACTCACCTACAGTTTTATAAAATAAATAATGTCTGCTTGTATTGGAGATTGTGGTACTGCTGGTCCACCACCAGATATGATATTATCAATGCCACCACCACCATTACCATCATTTCTATTACCACGTAGTGCTATTGTTGCATTATCTGGTGGTAATGATAGTCAACCATGTTTTGCTGCATTTATGTGTGAACCAAATCCTCGGCCACGTGAAAGTGGTATTGAATTTATTGAATTGGGTAAAGGTTCAATTGGTATAGAAAATACATGGCTTTTTATATTAATATCATCATGTGTTGGTGTTTTAATATTGGGTGCATTATTAGCTGTAATATTAATGAAATGTCGAGAGTAAGTGTTATAAATATATATTCTTAAATATAATTTATAAATATTTTTTAATTATTTCATATATTACTATGTAGTTATAATTATTCATATCAAGAGACTAATATGAAACAAACATCTATGTCTGCATTGGGTGAACCATCTAAATCAAATCCATTTTTATCTGGCGGAATGTTATATCCATGTGCATCAAATCGTGATACAATTCAACAACAATTAACAAATGATAATCGTTTATTGTGGGCAACATTAACACCACATGGTACACGTCATTTTGTTACAGATTTTCCAATACCACAGGATGGTAATTATGAAGTTGTTGATTATAAAGCTAAAACACAATCAACTGGAAGGGAAAATACAATTAAAAGGACACCAATAAAGGTATAAATGTATATAATACCGTAGTTATTGAATACAATAATAATGAAATTCTAATTTCTAATTTTTAGTCGTTTGATAATAGTGGTTTTATTGATTATGATTATGAAGATCCAACACCATTAATGGATTCATATCATGATGATTTAGATTCAGGTTATCAGGAACCACATGAAGTTATTGGTACATTATCAAGAAGTTCACCACGTCCATTAGTATCATCACCAATACGTATTGAAAATCCAAATATACCACCATTAAATATGCATCCACATCAGCGTAATGGTAATCAAATGTCTGGTGGTACATTAAATAAAAAATCAACAACTTTAAATCGTCGTATTAGTGATGCTTCATCATATGGTGCACCTAGTATGTAATTTAATTATATCCTTAAATAATTTTATCAACAAAAAAAACATAAAAAATCAAACTATCTTAATTAGATATTTATATACCGTATATGCAAAACTAATATATTTTTATTTCGGTTGAAATATATTTAAATTAATAAATAAAAATATGCTCAAAATTTCAGTTTAACTAAAACCACAAATTTTTGTATAAATTAAATTGTGACCAACAAAAAATCAATTTGATAGCCGACAATTTTTTCGAATGCGGTTAAAGTACTTAAACATATTTTTTTTTTTTATATAAATACCGGAAATAACTTTTAAAAACCATAATTTATGTTATGGTTTTGTTTATATGATGGTAATATTAATCAAGTTTAGATTTTCAAAATTAATAATATTAATTCATAATTTTATTATAAAGATTTAGAAATTAGAAAATATAATTTTATGTAATTTATTAAGTTAAATAAGTATAAATATTAAATAAAATTAATTTGAATCAGTATAAGGATTAATACTCGATTAAAATATTTAACACTTGATACAATTTGCAGCACCATATAAGAAAAAGTGAAAAAAAAAAAATTTTAAATACTAAAAAGAAAAATATAATTTTTTTAAATTAAAATAAATAATTAACTAAAAAATAAAATTAATTTCAACTATAGTTAAATAATGGTACAAAAGTAATTAACATAAAGTTTTAATTTTAATTAAATTTAAGTAATAATTTTAATTATTTTTCCTAGTCTTTTTTAATAAAAATTAAGAACAAAGAAATATTTTTATTTATAAAAATTTTCACTAATTTTCCATCTAAAATTAGAAAAATTTTTTAAAAATTTATTTCGTAATTTAATTTGGAAAATTAAATTAAATTATTTATTTAAAATAAAATATTCAAGTTAAAGCTATTTAATGAAAATGGAAAAATATTTAATATTGAATTAGAACGTTCAGAACCAAAAATTATTTAATAACTAATTACAGATATTATTTAATTAATTAAATTAAATGTGAACTGTGAAAAGGGCAATTCTAGATAAATTTGACAAACTAAGTAGAAATTATTTTAGTGATTTTCGATTTTTGGTAGATTCTGTTAACCAGAAGCGATGCTATGCTAAAATAATACTAGGTTTTCGTATTCGAAATTTAGGAAATTTATCTAAAATAGCATTGTTACAGTTTGCATTTATTAATTATGAAATAATTTTATTTCTGTACAATTGGATCGATAAAAGTTGTATTTTTGGTTATGCTATTAACGATGAATTAGTAAGAAAGGGCCGTTTTATCAGTTGGTTATTTGAATATATGAACTCTTGATTATAATCATTCAATGACTGAAAACTGTGACTTGACTTTCAAACTTGGATTCCATTGATTTTCAAACTTGGATTATGACTTTCAAACTTAGATTCCTTTATAAGTATATTTTATGTTCAGAACCAAAATTATCTGCTGCTAAAACAACTCTGGAATTTTTAGTTAAAATAGTTGTAGTTCCAATTTTGTAATTCAGTGTTAAGTTAAATAAGAGGTGAAAATAATAAAGAAGTGGTAAATTCTAATAAATAAACGATACATGGAGTTCTTTCTTAGCTGCAAATCGGTACCCAACTGTTAATAGCATAAATAAACTTAGACTTTTTTAAGGGATTCATAAACTGTCAAAAGTGGTTAAACAGAAAAACTTTTTGTATTTTCTAATGTTTTACTTTTTAGACATAGACAAACGGTCAGCTCTCAATCATAATTTCGACAAAGTATTAGCTTGTATTGTGGCACAGATTAGATAATAGTATATATAAATATAATTGAAATTAAAAAAAAAAATCAAATCAACTCTTAAGTATAATGTAACAATAATGAATAATTAAAATACCTATAAAAGTAATTAAATGTTTCTAAAAATTTATAAATTAATTAAAATTATATGTAATATTATAAAAAAAATAAAAATAAAATCAAAAGCTTTCAAACTGATCTCTGTTATGTAATATTAAAAAAAAAAAGTCAACAAATATAAATTAAATTTTAAAATACAATTTCCTTTTTTTTTTATGGTTTTATGTAATTAAAAATAAATTCATTCTAAAAACTTTGAGATCATTTTAATTTGAAAAAAAAAAATGTGATTTTAAATTTTAATAATTTTGGTTTGCCCGCGGAAAAAAAGTGAAATCAAAATAGAAATTAAAAAAAAAAAAAAAGAAACATAATTTGGTTGTGCATAAATATTATTATTACATATTAATTTTTTTTTTCATAATATAGCATAAATATTTATCATAAAAATATACATATATATAATTTTTAATATCGTATTTGAAATATTTCAGAACATAAAATAAAAAAATTCATTAAAAAATGAATATTAAATGATTATAAAAAATCACTATTTAAATATTAATAAACATTTAACTAACTAAATATTAATAATACTATCTACTAACAAAAAAAAAACCAACTTTTTAAAATTAATTTTAGTTAATAAGTATATTTAAAAACAACAAAAAAGAAATCATATATTTGTAAATTAAGTTAACTGGTAATTTAAATTTAATAATTTTTTAAGAAAGCATAAGCATAATTTTTAATTTATTTTAAATATTGTTTTATTTTTTTTTAATTGTACATAAAATGTTAAATTATTAGTTGCCATTAAAAATATAAATATACTCATAATGATTTTTAAATAAAGCTATACTAAAATAGTATCTTAATATTTATTTTAATTCAATTTTATAGAAATTATATTAAATTTATTTTTTTCTTTAATATTATTATTTCCTAACATTAAATGCAAAATGGTTCACTTAAGAATTCTGACACTTTTCCCCAGAAATATCGATATACGGTACACAGTATTTGGTACAACATTGGGCTGAGTAAAAGTATATATACTTTAATTTGTAATAAAAATCATTTAACCCTTTCAGACTTAAACGATTGTGAGAAATATTAATTTTTTTCTGACTTACTACCACAGAATCGGACAGTACATGAACGTGTTATGTCCAGTGCTTTCCTTGTAGTCTCACGAGAAAATATTTGTTTTTGTTATTTTTTATGTTACGTTATTTTTTAGCGGGTCTGAAAGGGTTAAGTAAAAGTATTAATAGTTTTTACTTGAAATAGTGTGTAAATAATATTTGTCTATGGGAAATTTATAAATTTAGTTGTGAAAAATTTATGTAATTTAAAATGCAATATAATATTGTCTAAATAGTTCAAATTGGGGGAAAGGCTATTTCTGCCAGAATGCATTAAAATACCGAGAGGAATTGCATTATTGAAAATTTATATATAAGAAGTATCAACATATTGTTGATACTTTTTATAATTAATACAATCAATCTTTTCCAGACGTTTTATTTTAATCGTTGCAAACATATACTTTCATAAAAAGTTTACAGGTTTATTATTATAATTATGATTCTGAATCATTGAATCACAAATGCTCATCAATTTCAGTTACATCTTTATATTTTTCGAACCTTTTTTTCGAAGAAGCTTTGAATCTGTGTCTTATTCGTCTGTTCCATAATCCGTCATTGGCATAGAATAATTAGCCATGGAAGCACCCTAAGGGAATGAAATTATCCACTTTCCCTTCTACATTCGTCTCTTTTATTTACTTCTCGAATTGTCAAAATATCTATCAAAATACACAGGTGACAGTTGAAGTTCTAAAATTTTATTTCTAAATGATTGAAAAATACTTGGTCTGCCATGAAATTTTTTTAATTAATTGGACTTTTTAAATTAATTTTCATAAACTGACATTTCGAAAACTAAAGAGAACTTCTAGGTTTGGTTGGACGCTTTCTTTATCGAATTTGTATGGCAAAAATATTTAGGAAGTTTCAATGGCTCCTTATGCTATGGTTTCTGGCTACGATAGAGAATGCTACTATAATGTAATGTTATATATTATTTTCCTAGATAGCTTTTTTTTTGTAAAGTTTTACTGTATAATTTTTTTCAATTTATTAGTTGAAAAAATTTTTTTTAGTAGGCTATTTTCTGATTATGGATGGTGGACATATTATACAATGATATGACACTACCATTTCAAATGTTATTTATGTCAATAAATATAATGACAGTTTAAATATTTCCTATTTTTCTTGAATGGACGTTTTTGTAATTTTTCATACTAAATTATTTTTTTGTGCATGTTATTTAATATAAAAAAAAACTAAAAAAAAAAAAGTAACCAAAATGATGTTATTTGTGAATAATAATGGAAAACATTATTTATTAAAATTAATTACGCATCAGATTAATTATGTATATAGACAAAAAGCATCCTATCCAACAGATAATTGGGTAACTGTAAATTGTATTGATTCAACAGCAAATTGGACTAGAAAAAAAATCACAGATATTTTAAGTTATTGTGAAAATGTTAAACAAGATGAAGATATTAAATCACAAATTGCTAATTATACATTAATGGCTAGAGATAAAATAAATGATTTTCGACAACAAGAAAACATTAAAAATACTGAAGAACAAATTAAAACTAATGCAATTCAGGCAGGTAAAAAATTTAGTCAATTTTTGGAAAAAAATTTATCAGATGAATCTATTGAAAAGGATATATCAAAATATAATAATTCATAAATTTTTTTTATTTTTATATATAAATTCATTTTATAATTATTGGTAAAAAAAAAATTTTTTTTTAAGTTTAAATTTACTACTGTGTAATGTAATATTTTTATATAATATTTTAGAATTTAAGATTTCCAGAAAACAAAAAAAAAACACAACATAAAAAACATAAAAAGATAAAACATAAACGAAATAGGCTTTGTTTTTTTGTTTTTTTTTAAATTTTATTTTTTCAATTATATTTGAGATATCAAAATTTTTCGAAAAAATAAAATTGGAAACAAATCCAAAATCATATTATTTGATTATTAATTAATTTTATTAAATAAATATATATATATCTAAAATAAAAAATAAATAATGATATCTAAATATCTATTAGTTAGATATCAACATAATCAAAAGATTTTTCCAACTGAAAAATGGTTATTAAAAAATACATTTAATACAACAATTAATTGGTTTAATAATAAAATATCTAATATGTTATATGTTTGTGATTCTGTTGTTGCTGATTGTAAAGGTAATAAAGAAAAAGAATTATCATTAAAATATTATGTTGCTAATTCAACATGTATTGTACGAGATACATTATCTGATTTACAAAAAACTAATGTATTCAAGAATACAGAAAATTTAATTAAATCAAATACTGAACAAGTAACATCAACATTGAGTGAATATTTAGAGAAGAAATTTGCTCAAAAGAATCCAAAAGGATAAAATATTTTAAATATGGTTTTATATACAAGATATTATATATATAATTAAAATATATATTATTATTTGAAAATACATATTTTTAAAAATAATCATTATAAATTTATATTTAATAAAAAAGAATTTTACTTTAAAAAAAAATACCATATTTTTTTTTTTGTTTAAACCAATAAAAAAAATTGTATTAATTTTGAAAAATAAAGCAATTTTTTTATTTTTTTAATTAAATTGATTTAATAAATTTTATTATTGATTATATTTAGGAAAATTTTAATTCTGAGCATGTATAGCCGAAGTTACTAAATTTCAATGTTTCCGGGGAAAATGACTTAATATCTTTAGTATATTTCATTTATTCGCATGATTGTTATATATAAACTTGTGATCTGCATTGATAATGTATACTAAATTATATTCGTTATATAGTTCACTAATTAATTGTAAGTGAATATTTATTTATAATTTATCCATACCGACTTCAAAATTAAATCATTTTGTTAAATGTTTATTTTCAAAAAAATTGGCGAAACAAAAAATGTTGATTAAATCAAGCAAGAATTGCAGTTAATTATATCGAGAGCTTTCTGTATGAGGAGACTTTGATGTTCACTATTAGGAAATATTTCAAAATCAATCCTTAGAAAATCGATTCTAATTAAATCTTATGTGGCTTATACCAATTTTTTTTTATATTCAAATTGAAATATGTTTAATTTTTTAATTTGATCTGAAAGATATTAGTACAAATTTGAATTACATACCATACGTGTGACCATACGTGACGTAATATAATTGTGAGCCAAATTATACCATATCTCTATAGTACTATTAAATCAAACTAATTTTTAAATTTTTTTTTGCTAATCTGATTGCATGTTTGGATAAACAACTTCATAGAAACATGCACTTTTGACTATTAATTACTGTGTGTTCATAAAACATTGATTTTTACTAATCAGTACTGACAAACTTTTTGAGTATATAGAGTTTTGGGTGGAAGGGCCACTTTTAGAGTGTCTATGGTATGTGATAACAAATCGCAACTTTTGTAGTTGCAAGAAAAAAAAACTGCCAATAAAAGTAGCTATGTCGAATCGTAGCAGTATTTACATATACATATATTTTTTTTATATCTTATCAATAACGAGCTTTGAATAATATATTTTTAAATTCCATTTACAATAAGACGAATATTATGAATAAATTTTATTTGTCATGAAAATTTAATCTAAAATAAACATGCTAAAATATATATACATATAGTTTTTATCAAATCTGCTTAAGTAAGCTAAAAATCCAACAAATTTATAATTTCACGAAAATAAATAATGTGGTTTTTTTTTTTAATCTGATATAAGGGTTTTGTTTAGGTATCTGTTTCAATTATTTTTATTCGTGTACAGGGTGAACAGCAATTGGTTAAGCCTTAAGGTTTTATCCAAATCATTATTCTAAACTTGATTATAATACAAAATTTTATTTTTTATTCTAATTTTAATAGTAGCACCCAGTAATATTATTAGATTAATTTTTTAATCTATTAACTAACAGCTAACAAATATGAAAATTAAATATTGCCATTCATTTTCAGTATAAACTTCATCAGTTTAAGTTCAGATATATTTTATAATTCGAAAATATATACAATTTATTAAAATGACTAAAATTATTTTAATTTTACTTGTTATGATTTATACAAATTATGTATTATCAGTTTCGGTTAAAAATCATTTACAAAATTTTAATAATAATATAATTGAAAGAAATATTGAAATTTTACAAGAAAATTTAACAATTATTGCAAAAGTTGAAAATGAAGGTGTTAGTCAAACATTACGATATACTTTAGGTCACAGAGTATTAGGTAATTTCTATTTAATTAATTTATTATTAAATGCTTTAAAGAAAAAAAAAATTCTTAAAATTTTATTATAATTTTTAGCTGATAATTTGATTGGTCGAGGAAATAATACCTATAGATATTCATATCTACAAAATATTAAATTAACATTAACTTATCCAGTACCGGGTATGATTGGTAAAACTGTAACATATTGTGAAGTTTTGGTTGATCAAAGTTCAAATCAGGGTCGTGCTTATGTTATATCTGGAGGAATTGGCAAGAAAAATATTCAAATTATTCTTGAAGCTGATTCAACTATATTTTTATCATACAATATTTTAATTTATGGCTACTAGAAGTTTATTTCAAAAAAATTTATTTTACTATGTTTTTTTTACTATTTTACTATTATTTTCGATAATTTTTTTTTACTATATAATAATTAATGATTTTTTAATAACATTTTTATGTTACAAATTAAATTAATTCAGTATCATTAAATAAAATTATTTTGGTAAATAATATTTTGATATAAATTATGTGTAAATTTCAAAATTTTGTTGTAGATAAAATTGAAGTGTTTTTAAAATTGAATTTTTTCATTAAATTTTATTTTGCTATTACATATAAAATTTATTATTACATATATTTTTTTCATATTAAATTTTGCTAATTAAATTATAACCATTTTTAAATTCAATAAAAGAATTATGTAATTTTAGATACTATGGCTAAATATATTTTTGGTATAATAAAAATTACTTTTTTAAAATATATACAACATTAAATTTATGAATATTTTTATTTGTTTCAATTATAATTTTAAGATTTTATTACAGAATCAACCATTTTTCTTATTAGCATAATTTTGCTGATTAAACTAAATTATTTGAATGCATTAATGTAATTTAATATTTATTTTAAAAAAAAATTAAAAAATTTAATGAAATATTTATTTACAATTTAATATTTCTTATAATAATAATGATTCATCATAATGTTTATTACAATTTAATTAATTTTAAAAATAAACATATTTATGCTACTATAAATATATTTAAGATGTTACTATTTTTTATCATTGCTTTTTTGCCTATTGAAAAAGATAAGAAATTTCTATATAAATTTATTGTAATTATTTATTGAATTGGTCTTTTTAATTAAATTAATCAATTAATATATCTTATCTATAAATTTCTATCTATATATAATATTTATGTATGTATGTATAGAGAAATGCTACTTTTATTCGAAACTATAAATAGAAAATAAAATTGTCATTTTTAGTTCAGGTGATTTATTTGATCGATCATAAACATTTCAAAAAAAAAAGTGAATAAATTTCATTTGTGTAAAAATTTTTTATTAATAAAAACAAAAAAAATGGAAAAAATTATTCAAATTTTATTAATTTGCATAACTTTAGGAATTACTGCAAATAGTAGTAAATTACCAATAATTCCTGAAATAATTGAAACTGGACAAGTTGTTGAAAGTATTAGTGATTTTGTAGCTGAAAATCC
This sequence comes from Empis livida, assembly GCA_963932195.1. NCBI lineage: Eukaryota > Metazoa > Arthropoda > Insecta > Diptera > Empididae > Empis > Empis livida. The sequence continues at coordinate 34,180,283 of OZ010648.1, forward strand.
TGATGTCAAATTAATTGAATTACAAAAAGATATACCAAAGAGTAAATATAATTTATTGAAACTTGGTAATGAAAAGGAACCAATTCGTTATACCTTAGGAATACCTCATCCAGGTATAATTTTTTTTTTTTATAGTTAAATTTTTAAAATTTTATAATAAATAATTTATATTTAAAGCTGATGATCGTTTAGCTGAAGGTTCTAACACTTACTATTATCCTACTTTACAAGATGTTAAATTACAATTAAGTTATCCAGAAAATGGTGTTGGTGGTATTGTAACATATTTGGAAATTTTAGTTGAACAAGATTCAAATATTGGTAAAGCTTATGTTGTTGCTGGTAGTTTGGGTGAAAGATATATTAGAATATTAGTTGAAGCTAAAACTGTTACATATTTTTCATATAAAGCTACATTTTATGGAAAAACTGAATAAATTCGCTTAAATTAAGTTTACTTGTATTAAATAAAATATTTTTTGTTTTGACATTTTTTTTTTGTTCTAATTAAATTGAAGTGAAAAAATTTTTTAAGTGTTTAAATTTATTTTATCAATTTTCAGTGATTAAACATTTTTAGAGAGTGACGAAAAATTCACATTATATTAGATTGTACAATTTTTGAAAATGTAGCATAATAATAAATGAAGCATTATTTTCTTATAACAATTTATAAATTTTCCTTATTTGTAGATAAAGAAATTTTAATAAAAATAGAACATTAAACGATATTAATTAGCAGTAAGCCAACTGCATTTGCAAGCAATTTAATTTATTTGTTTTAAAAGGTCTTCGCTTAGACACTTTTACTGGATATAAAATATCTTTTATCGTAATTATATTTGTAGTAAAAAGTTTTGTGCATTAAACGAAAATTGAATAGTCTATAATAGGTCCGTCAGTAATGGTTTCTATTTAATTTCACTCAGAATTAAATATTATTTAATATAATAGATACGTAATGTATAAATCAACTGTGTATAGTTTGTACTTGGCTATGATTGTATATAATTCATAGTTATGTTCATAGTTGGCTCATATATTCAATTGGTTTATCTATCGCAATTAATCTATTCTTGAATAGGCTATGCTGTGGTTCAGTAGGTGATGGGTTCAATTGTCTTCCGATCCGATATATATACGCATTTTGGTCTAAGTTTAGTTACCTTCATCTGTAAGTACCATTAATAAAATTATAAGCGGATTTAAATATATTTCAATTAAAAAAAAAAATTTGCTGTTGAAAAATAATGAATCAAGATGTGTATTGGCACCAAAGGCAATTAAGTAATTATTATTAAGTATTTTCTTTAGAAAAAGGATATTTTTTCTGTCTATGCTAATTAATTACAATTTCCTAACTACAAACTTTACTAAACTCTCTGTATTTTCCTTAAAATTCGGCAACGGTTTGGTTCAATAGACGAAATTATAAAACAAGATTATTAATGCAAGATCTTGTTATATTATTATATAGTTCGTAATATCAAATTTCAGAAAGTATACCATAAAAATTTATAATTTCAATAATAAATTTATTTTTCAATTGGTAATTTTGTCTAGTCATAATTCGATTAAAAAAAATATATTAATAAGATAACAAAATTTTATGATAAATAATTGATTCATAAAAATTTAAATAAGATATTAGAAGATTGTATGTCATAATTATTTTTATTTGCTAATTAAATTTAATAAATTATTTTCTATAAATTTTGATAAATATGAAATTTAACAAAAAAAAAATCCTTGTAATTTAATCAAATTTACGTGCATTACATGAAAAACCGTTATCAAATCTAAAATTATTAAAATTAATCGATTATTTTATTACCTTATCATAATAATTTTTCCACCTATAAATACAAATTTAAATTCATATTTTTCATTAATTCATTTTTGATTGTTGAGAATTTCTAATATTTTGTAATATCAAATAAAAAGTTAATATTTAAAAAATAAAAATGGCAAAAATTACTATAATTTTATTATGTTGTGTAATGACAACATTAACTGGTAAAGTTCCAGAATCATCAACAAAATCATTGTCAGGAGTAAAAGTTGAAGTAGTTGAAGATATAAAAGCTCTATTACTTAAAAATCCTGAATTAATTGAATTGAAAAAGGAATCATTTCAAGTTGCCGAGCAAGATCAAATTCATGTAATTCGTTATACAATTGGTTTACAACATCCAGGTTACAATTTAATTAAAATTAACAATAAAAACAAATAAAATAAAACAAAAAAAAATTAAAATTATTTTATTTTGTAGCTCATGTACGTTTGGGTGAAAGTACCAATAAATATGATTACCCAACAGCTCGCGATTTTGCATTGCAAATAACATATCCACAAATTGGAATTGGTGGTATTATAAAATTTATTGAAATATTAGTTGCTCAAAATAGTGATATAGGTAGTGCTTATATTATTGCTGGTGGTTTGGAAGAAAGATTTATTCGAATTATAGTAGAAGCAAAACAAATTACACATTTTCATTATAGAGCTACATTTCATGGACAACTCGTGTAGAAAAATAAGTAATATATTTTATTATACATAAATATTTTCAATAAATATGCAATATTAATAATGTATTAAAATTAAAATATTTACTTGTTTAATTTTACTTGTTCTTAAAATTTGCTACTTTTTCATTTTCATTTGAAGTATTCCAGATGGCAGGCAATATTTTCATGCTTTATTATTTATAAATTATAATTTATAAATAAGAAATCAACTTTTTAAAGTCATAAAAATGATTCAATAATAATAATAATAATAAAATATTTGGTTTGAAATGTTGCGTTACCACACGTGAATGAGAAACGAGTTAAACTCACCAGCTTTATCTTCCTTTTTTCAGCATAGCTGTGCTATGTAAAAGTAAGAAATTTCCCAACTCTTGATCTAGAAACCAATAAATAATTGTTAGTGGTACGACATATTTGATAAAAAATTACTTTTCTTAAAATAGATACTGAAAAATACATAACTTATTACAAACTCACATATATTTCCGATTAAGTTTAATAACAAAAAAAATAAAAATATCAGCAATTTTCTGTAAACATAAATAACATGATAAGTGATAACTTGAAAATAGTTCAAAATTATTTTTATATTTAAATGTTCCTATCTAATTACGTAGTATTTCTCCAGATAATTTTATCAAATTTCCTATTTTTGTTATTGTTATTAAAAATAAATAAAACTCATTATCAAAAATTTATACAAAAAAATAATAATAATAATAATAAATTCTCATGAAAATATTTTGTTTGCATATTAATAGGAGCAACAATTTAACAAACAAACATCCGATGGATATCCTAGTTGTTTGTTTCAATTATGTATCGTTGGTCTACCCACAAAGTTTATAGAATTTATTTTTATTACTTTATTAGCCACCATTTTTGATTAATGAAAACAATTTAGCCTCATGCTGGCAGATTATAACTTCTTAGAAGACTTCTTCTTAACTATATTATTTAAATAATACAACCAAAATTTGATCTAAAAAAGTAATTTTGTGAACTCGTGCAAACATTTCCAAATGTCGCCTGTGACTGTTGGAGCTAGGATGTTGAAGAGGTATATTGAACGATTCAAAAGAAAGCATTAAATCCTCATATTAAAGAAATGTCGTTTTTGAAAAGTTAAGTTGACCATTTCCATTACTTTCACAAGTACGAACGTTTATACTATGAATCTATAATTAAACATGTTGCTATGGTCACATTTTTTCGGAGTTGCTTGAACATTGGCTATTGTCAATAAAGAATGGTAGATTCCTGAAGAGTACGATAGATGGAACTGCTCGTTTAATGGTCTATGTAAGATGTTTGCGCAATTTTGATTTATATTAAGTTCCTCAAGATAATTATGATATGACGCTTATCTTGTGTATATCTATATTTGGATGGAATATGGGGGTTCGTATCCCAGATGATATTGAAGGCTAAGTAATTGGTATCATCTTAAATTTTTATGGCATAGTAAGTATCTGTATCTCACGTCTTTTATTCAATGGCATTATCTTTGATTCTGACAGGTTTTGAAATATCATTATCCTTGATTGCGCCAGGTTTTGAAAAAGGTTTACAATTGCGATGGTTCTGAATGCGACGGTTCATAATAAAAAATTAAAAATTTTGTATAATGGTTCCAACCATGCACTACTTAAAAATTATTTATTATCCTCGCAAGTAATTCTAGTATCTTATTCTAGAAAATTAAAAGAAATATACGGATGTATGTGTACTAAAATAATAAAAATTTAAAAGTGAGGTGGGAAATGTTGTCTGATATCAGTTTTGTTATCTATTTCGTTTTGGAAAGTAAAAACATATTATAATTACAAACTTAATTGCCAATAATTGCTTCTGATAATCATTTATGATGATAATTAAATAAAAGGAAACCGGTGACCATTCAGTTGAGATAATAAATTATTATTTTTAAATTCCTATTATTAAATAATTACTAATAATTAATAAGTGATTCATTCAAAAGTAATGGATATTATTATCTCTACAATTTACAAATAATTATAAATTTTACTATTATATTGGTATGTAGACTTTGTAATATAATTTTTCCTTAAGCTTCTTGTTATGCACTGATAAAATATTATGAAAACTTATAAAAATATGTAACAAAAATATAATTATTTCCAGCAAAGGAAATTTATTTTTTTGGTTGGAATGAATTTTCTGCACGTGTAACGTTTATACAAATTGTTACTGACAGTCAATATTTAATTTGGTGTAAAAACATAGACATTTATATTTCTAGGAATAATTAAATTTGTCCAGAAAAATATTAATTATTTATTTACTAGGCATACGACTAAATAATTTTCCAAACCGAATAATTTAAATTTTCCAAACTGATTTTGCGCAATTTTTATGTTGCCAGTTTTTAAAATTGTATGTGGACAGCATTTTCTCACGTTATTTTAACCCGATTTTCGTTACATTTAATTTACTATTTTTTCCAAATTACTTAATTATTTGTGATATTTCAAAAAATTGGCTCAGTGCCACTGCGAAAATTTACTGCCGAAAAATCGTGCTCGGCTGGAGTCTTGTTAATGCTTTTTTTAGGGATAACAATTTTTCATGGCCTTTTTTATGACATTATTGTCGTTAGGAATAATACTTTGGTATCTATCTCTTCATTTATAATGTATAATATATTCTACTATCTTTCTCATTAAATTTTTGTAAATATTTTACTAAAAATATTTTTTTAATATTAATTAGTGTTAAAAATATTTATTGATGCATAAAAATCAGCTAAAACATAAATAAATAAATAATTAATGTTTCTGTTTATTGAACTTCATTTAATTTCGATTTTATTGAATTAATACTTTGATAAATAAATAAAATTATTTTTAGTGACACTTTAAATAACAAATTAAATTAAATAATATTTATTTATTTTCAATTTTTTTGCTTGTTTATTTAATTTAAAATTAGTTATATGGCAGCAAGTAGAGAGTCCTTCCCGGGAATTCCCGCTCGGGATTTCCCGGGAAATTTTTAAAAAATCTTTTCCCGTTTCCCGGGAAATAAAAACGAAATTTCTCGGGAAAAAAAATAATTGTTTGAAAAGGCTAATTTTGCGTTCATTCTCATGCTATTCTGTTTTGAAACAAAACGAAAATATTATCAAACGAAATTTTTGTTCCAGATTTCGTTTCATTTTACTATTATTTTCTTATAGTGTGCTGTGAAATTCTTGTTGTGCGGTAAAAAAAAGTATTTTTTATGAATATTACTACATAGAATAGATTATTAAAAACATATGTATGAAAAAAAACTTTATTTTCAATATTTTGTGTTTGAGTAAGTATATTATTATTTGCAAAATATTGTATTAAAAAAATTAGGTGTATTTTTCTCTATAGTTATTGATTTTTTTCTTTTATTTGCTAATTTAATTTAATTTTCGGTAGAAATAAATTTATACCCATGGCAGATTCTATATGGACATATTTCACAAAAGAAAAAGGAGCTGATAAAGCTTAATTCATAAAATAATATTATTTATTATTTTATGAATTAAATTTGTTTTTTTTTTTGAAAAAATTGTGTTTTTTGCATTTATTTTAAACACTTTTATAAATTTTTCACTCTTTTCACTCTTTTATTTAATTTTCCCGGGTTTCCCGGGATTCCCGGGAAAATTTAACTAAAATTTCCCGTTTCCCGGGAACAAATATAATCCGGGAAACGTGACTCACTAGCAGCAAGTCAATTTATTACAATAATTTGAAGTCTTATATTGCACAGGAAAGCGAAATATATATTTTTTACAATAATTATAAACCTAATCTTTAATTATTAGTAATTTAATAGAAAAACTAACAAAAAATTTATTGAAAAATAAATTTTTTGTTAGGCACCAGAACTTAGTGATAGTTACTAATGTTTTGAAAGTATAATAATTTATTTGTAAATATAGTTTTTAATTTTAATATATTTTAACGAAAATGTAATTTCTACACCTTGACAACAATATTAAAAAAATTAAATAAAAAATAAAATTAAAACTGCATTAATTTTGATTTCTAAAATCAAAACAAGATCATAAAAATATTTTAAAGAAATAAATCAGTAGTATGCCGACAAAAGTTTTAAATAATAATAAATCTTTTAGATTTATTAGACGAATGACGTATGTAGAGAAATTTATGTAGACTGAGAGTTTGAAAATTAAGAATATATTTTAAAGTATTTTGGTATTTATATTGTACTAAATTTGGTCCTATTTCTTCGCTCCTACAAATTTAGTAATCGATTAATTTAGTTATGTATTAAAACTATTTCTACTTGATTAGGTATTTTCGGATCAACCAAGGGTTTTTAATTATATTTTTAATGATAATGATATTTTTAGGATAGTATATAAGCTCGTTCTGATAATACATCTAAATTTTGAGTATCCAGCATTCCAATACTATTTAATATTAATTTCTAAATAACGTTTAGCATACCAAAAGATGAATTCCAAATAGAAATTCCAAAAAGAAAATGCCAATATTCTATTTTCCCAAAAAGGATAATAAAAATTAATAAATATTTTTCAATTTTTGGTTCACATATAGCTCTAATTCTACTAAAATAAAATTAAAAATTTAAATGTCACTTTTAATCGTAATAATTTCAAATAAATCGATTAATGATAAGATTAAAATTGGACGATATTTATGTGTTTTGTAGAACCTTTTATTATCGCTATTCGTTTTCAAAATTTAATATATAAACACATTACAATCTTTAATCAGGTTCATTATTTCAACATTGCATTAAATTACGTGTGCTAGCTATTTTTTATATACGCAAAAAATAAATATAAATATACTTAAATAAATAAAAATTGTAATATTTTAGGGAATTTTAAAAATAACCAAAATTTTACTTGTAACTTAAAAAATTTAATAAAAAATGTCCTTAATTAATTTACTAATTATATTAATAATATTTTGTTCAATTCCAAAACAATTTATTCATAGTCAACCAATAAATAATGAAAATTATAATAATTATGGTGAAATACAACAAATTAAAAATAATATAAATAAATTAAATTTTCATAATATTAATTCAACATTTATTCAAATTAAATCTGAAAAAACTTATAAAGTTTATAATTTAGGTGAAAGGATAACAGGTAAAAAAAAAATTTTCATAATAATTTTAATATTTTTTTTTAAAAATAATATTAATTTTAATTTGTAAAAAGGTGATAAATTAATTGCGGAAAAAACTGATAAACAAAATTATCCATCAGCACAGGATGTTGAAGTAACACTAACATATCCTGATAATAATAAAACAATAATGAAAATAACATATGTTAGTATATTAGTTGAACAGACATCATCAATTGGTAATGGATATGTTATTGATGGTGGTGTACAAGAAGAATTTATTGCAGTACGACTTGAAGCAATTCAAACATTACATTTTTCATATTTGGCAACATTTTATGGATATTAATCAAATAAAAATATATTTAGAAATTTAATAATTATTATAGAATTAATTAAAGAAAAATGTCTGTGATTTTTATATAATTATGTACTTTTAAATTAAATAAAAATGTTTTTATAAAAATTAATTTTTAATTTAATATAAAAATTCAATAAACTGATTTTTTATAACTATTATCAGTTATCTTATCCATAAAAATAATTATCACGTATAAATAATGTTTATTGTCTAAAATATAATTTTATCTAACAATTTCAATTCTATCATAGATGAATGAGAAGTGTGGCGTTTTAATTGCTTAAAAAAACTTCAAATTGCGCATTTAAGAATTGGTTTGTTTTTTTTTTTGATAATTTTCAGATATTTAATAATTTAACGAAATTGTAACTTATTTTCTTTCCGTGAAACGAGTTTAGATAAGGCTGAAGTCCTTAAGGATAGGACTGAAATGTTTAGCTTGTAACTGATGTAAATTTATTTGTGTCTCAATATGCTGTAACACAGAATGGTAGTGTCATAAAATGGTAATTGACGAGTTTATTGAAAACCGATTCATAGAAAACGAATTCATCGAAAACAAGATCATGAGTTTATTGAAAACAAGTTAATAAAAAATGAGATCATCGAATGATCAATTCATCGAATGGCGAAAATTGCTTCTTTCATTGCAGTTGCTTCTTTCACTGTATTTAGCAGAAAATACAAAACACTCCGGTGAAAATTGCTTCGTTCAGTGTATTTAACAGAAAATACAAAACGATCCGGAATATGCATTAATATTGCGCATGTTTGCTTCAATGGCAAGTGGATATCAATGTATTTGAATTTGAGTTTAATCGATATACCGAAGTAATATTTTTAGCAAAATATTTGAACACACATGGATTTACCGACCTAACTGTCCTATAGGTCGACGACCACATAAATTTAATTCTAATTAATTAATTTTGGAATTGCTATGAAGCCGGCTAACTTACCTAAAAACAAACAACAATCTCGAATATATTTCAGGGATTGATGGAGGCTTTCGATCTAAGTAAATGGAATTGTATAGATTTAATTAAAAAAAAAGCTAAACTTGAATAAATTACGCATGGAACAATGCGAAAGAGGACAGGACCTCATCAAAAGAGAAAAAAAAATATCGCGATATTGGATGGAAAAAAATATTGTTTTTTATAAAATTTAATACAGCAGCTTTTCTTCTCAATTTTTAGCTACAATAATCGAATTGCAATTTATTTACAGTATATGCTGTTCTCAAATGATAGTTACAAATACAATTTCCCAATATAATTTCACCCTCATATGCAAAATTTCACACTCTATACATTTTATTCAATTACAAAGTCAATAATAACTTAAATTGAAACTAATTTAAAACAGATAACACCCAGCAGAGTCCAAAAAAAAAAAATATACCGATAAAAATTTAACAGAAACGGTGGTATATTTTGAAAATTTTCCTGATAAAAACAAACTTTTTCTTTGCTGTTATAGCCTTCATGGTTTAAAACTATAAATAGTTAAAACAATTTGGAATTTAATTAGTTTTAACTTTTCCCTAGAACAAGAATTCAATAAATTACCAAAAAAAAAAAATGTTTCGTTTAATAATTTGCTATTTCGTGTTAGTTGCATTAGCAATTGCTGAAACCGATATTCAAGAATTCGAAAATAATAAAATTAATAGTAATTTTATGGTCGTTGATGATATTGCTAAAGCACGTGCTAAATATCCAGATTTAACTTTTTCTCGCATGAATAAAGTTTCAGACAATCAAAAAGGATCAATTGTATATACATTAGGAAGACGTGTCAATAGTAACTATATTTCTTATAAAGATAATTTTTGAATCTAACATTTTTTTTATATATATATAAGGTGATAAAATTGTAGCAACTGATAGTGATAGCGGTGAGTGGGCTACAGCTAAGGATATTCAACTTTTAATACAATATCCACAATCTGGTCGGGGTGCTATTGTATCATATTTGGTTGTATTAGTTGATCAAAGTTCTAATGTTGGTGATGGTTATGTTGTTTCTGGTGGTATTGGACAACGACAAATTGGATTTATAATTGAAGCAAAGAGTACAACATTTATGAATTATGATGCATTTATTTATGGGAGACCATAAGTTATTAAGTATATTTTGAAAAATAAAAATAATGTACTTAATTAGAAATTTATCAAATAATTTGTTGATAATTTAAATATGAAATCAAATAATGCATATTTCTAGGCTGCCAAAATATATTATAATCATAGTAATTAAAGCGAATTTGTTGAAATTAAAAAGTTTATTGAGGTAACCTAGAAATTAATTATTATTATTGGTATATTGGTAAAATAAAATTAAATAGATGGTTTAACAAATTTTGTCAACTTTTTTATTAGTCAAATAATTAATTTTGATAAATATTTCTTTTTCATTTCCTTGTTTACTCCACTTGGAACACTGAATTTTTTAAAATATTGTAAAATATCTTTTATTTTTTGGGAAATAGCTAAGTGTTTTAAATAATTAATATTTTTTTTTTGAAAAGTTTTGCTCGTGTTAATGTAAGATGTTTGCTCGTGCGATCATTATTTAATACTCATTTTTGACTAAAATCTTTAAAATCTAAATTAACGATTTAAAGCGTTCTTGGCGAAATATATTTTCTACATATTTTAGACATAAAAAGTTTAAAAACATTGAATGCTGAAACCGATTTTCAAGAATTCGAAAATAATAAAATAAATAGTAATTTTATGATCGTTGATGATATTGCTAAAGCACGTGCTAAATTTCCAGATGAAACTTTTTCTCGAATGAATAAAATTTTATAACATATCTGTTTTAGGATATGTTAATCATGTAACATATCCTAACAGAAAAACCAACAGACCAATTTAAATATTGCATATTTCTAGGCTGTCACAATATATTATAATCATTTTAATTAAAAGAAATTTTCTAAACTTAAATTGAGTGAGAATGAAATTAAAATAAGTTTTTGGTAAAAAAATAACAAAAAAAAATATAGACAAAGTAATTAGTATAATAATTACAAAGTACTATAATAATTTAAATATGCTAGATTTCTCTGAAGTTACCTCTTTTAAAAATTTTTATAATAAATCGAGCAATATTCTAAAATCAGCTACATATAAAAAAAAAAGTCAGAGTCAGAATAGGTTGTTAGAGTCTTTTATGACTAAGCAACTATTAGATCTTTCAAAGGGTAAGCAAAGACTTTACAGGTTAATTTGAAGCCATCCCCATAAGGACTTCATAGTAAAACTTTAAAAAAAATAAAAAAAAAAATATGTATTTCAAAAAGCAATTTAGTGTAAATGAATATAATAAAAATATTGGTAAAAACCTCATTCGGGTAAGATATCATTCAGGGTATATACCTCATTCGGGTATGATAAATTATCAGTAAATAATCTAGTAAAAAAAGTTTACTTTAAAGCTGGTGATAAGCAAGAATTGGACAATTAGAGAGGCATTTCGGTTTTACTAATCTTTTCTAAATCTCTTGAAAAACTTTTAAGCCAGCAAATTTGCCCACATCTCCTAGCAAATAATATTAAACTGTCGACAAATTGGATTCGCACCTGCTTCTTCTACAATCGCCGTCTGTTTAGACTTAATTAAGAATATAAAAATATCATTATAAAATTACCAATAATTTTTTTCTTTCTTTATTCATTCTCAGTGCTTAGATTTAATTAACTCATCAGTATTATTATTGATATTCATTTAACTCATTTAACGACGAGTTCAATAAATCATCGTTAAATCAGTTAAACGCATCGTTAAATGAGTTAAAACCATACTAAGACCAACATTGATATGTTTGACTGAAATTTAACTATAGCTTAATATACTATCATCTAACCACCGGCTGATAAATATTTAATGTTAATAATTATGCCAAAAAGATATACAATTGTTTAATTCTAATTTTTGAAAATTTCATCTAATTTATTTAAATAATCGTAAAAAAAATATGTATTGAATTAAATTAGTATTAAATGATAAAATTAATTTTAAATTATTAAATATTTCCAGAAATAAATAAATCTGTTATCAAGAAAATGTCATTACTATTGGAAACGAAAATACACAAGTTTTAATTTTAATTAATTTTTATTATTATTTATTTATTAATTCTTAATAAATTATTAATAATTTGTATTGAACTGTTTGAACGTAATCCTGATAAGAGTTGCTATTCTGGAAAAAACTATAAAGATAAATAAAAGCTTCAATTTTAACAAGTGCATTGATCTACAAATCAATTGCACACAGAGTTGTTTTGAGTAACAATTTAATTAACATGCAATTTTAGTGAAATATTTTGCACAATTCTTATGACCTAACGATTCCTAAACATAACTAAATTTAAAATTGTTAATTATTAATAATATCATTCATATTAGATTTATCTTCAACCTAGAATCTATAAATATTAATTAATATCTTTTAATTTATTATGCATTCGACTCTGTTTTAAATTAATATCTCGAAAACTTTCTTATCATTTTATGGATTTTCTTATCATTAAATAGATTTTCGAGTACGCTTCTTCACTTCCCTATAAATATGTGAAAACAAAGTTTAATAATTATCAGTATATTATCCAGTGTTCTTGTAAACATTCTTTTTAAATATCCTAATAATAATAAATCAGTTATAATCAAAATGTTGCGTATTATGATCTGTTTAATTTTGGCTGTTGGTGTATTATCAGCTCCACCAGCTCTTAATATGATAGAATCAAATTTAGATGTGATTTCAAAAATTACAATTGTTAAAGATTTAGATGAAGCACGTCTCTTATATCCTGGTGCTCAATTCACTCAAATGGAAAGAAATGAAAATACTAAAGGTGCTATTCGTTATACATTAGGAAATCGTGTTAATGGTAAGCTGTCATTTACATATTTTTATTAATTTGAATTCTGTATATAATTATTTAGTCACAATGAACTACATATATAATTATTATGTATTTATTAATTATTTAAGTTTTAATTTTTTTTTTTTTTTAATATCAGGCGATCGCGTTGTAGCCCAAGGCAGTGATGGAAAACAATGGTCATCACCACAAAATGTGCAATTAACAATTCAGTATCCTTCAGGTGGTGGTAACGGTGCTGTTGTTTCATTTGTTGATGTAGTTGTTGATCAGAGTTCAAACTTGGGATCAGGATATGTTGTTGGCGGTGGTATTGGGCAACGTAGAATTGCTGTTTTAATTGAAGGTAAAAATACCCTTTGGTTCCGTTGGCAAGCTGCTATTTATGGACTATAATTTATTTTCCATTTTATCTATTTTTTTAATATTTTTGTTTTGAAATAATTTGAAAAAAAAAATAAAATAAAATATACAACAATAAAAATTAATTAATAATTTATCAAAAATTGTAGATTTTTAGTTGCAAAGTTTTGCTGCCCGACATTTAAGACCTTTTTTTGCCCGACATTTAAGAACCAATTCGCTTGACCGACATTTAAGAACCAATTCGCTTGAAAATTTCTCAAAAAAAAATAATCTTTTATTTTTTGGGAAATAGCTAAGTGTTTTAAATAATTAATATTGTTTTGAAAGGTTTTGCTCGTGTTAATGTAAGATTTTTGCTCGTGCGATCATTATTTAATACTCATTTTTGACTAAAATCTTAAAAATCTAAATTAACCATTTAAAGCGTTCCTGACGAAATATATTTTCTACATATTTATACACAAAAAGTTTAAAAACATTGAATGCTGAAACCGAATTCGAAAAAAAGAATTCGAAAATAATAAATAGCAATTTTATGATCGTTGATGATATTGCTAAAGCACGTGCTAAATTTCCAGATGAAACTTTTTCTCGAATGAATAAAGTTTGAGACAATCAAAAAGGATCAAATGTATGTACATTAATACAATATCCACAATCTGGTCATGGTGCTATTGTATTATATTTGGTTGTATTAATTGATCAAAGTTTAAATGTTGGTGATGGTTATTTGTTTCTGGTGGTATTGGACTACGACAAAATGGATTTATAAAGGAAGCAAAGAGTACAACATTTATGAATTATGATGCATTTATTTATGGCAGACCATAAGTTAAAAAATAATAACAAAAAACTTCAAATAATTTATGAAATAATTTTCCTGATAATTGAACTTTGAAATGAAATAATGCATATTTCTAGGCTGCAAAGGTATATTATAATCATTTTAATTAAAGGAAATTTTGTAAACTAAATTAATGAATATAAAATATAAAAATGAAATTTAATGAGAATGAAATTAAATTTTTGGTAAAAAAACAAAAATATAATAGCAGACAAAGTATAGTTAGGATGCAATCCTAATTGAAATAAAATTTAAAACAATTTTAATTAAGGTTATTTATAGAAATAAGAAATTAAAAAGTTTAATGCTGATATGCTAGAAATTCTTGGTATGTGGTAAAATATAATTAAAAACATGTTTTAACAAATTTTGTCAACTTTTTTTTAGTCAAATAATTAATTTTGATAAATATTTCTTTTTCATTTCCTTATTCACTCCACTTGGAACATAATGAATTATCTTATACTTGATATTTTTGGAACCATTTTATTACATTTTGGTCCTATTAATTAAAACTGGATTCCAAAACATGGTTTTCTTTATAATGGCGAAACCATTATAAATATAAATTTATAATGGCGAAACTATTATGTACCAAGCTAGCTTTTATTTGTTAGTCATTAGTGCTAGCAAATGACCTCAACAGTTAACATTTGTCCCAATTAAATTTTATTATTGGTATTCATTTAACGATGAATAAACTTACTTAGACCAACATTGGTGCGTTGCATGGAGATTAAACCTTAATACACTACCAGTATCCAACCGCAAATATTTAATGTGAATAATAATACTAAAAAGATATAGAATTGAAATTGTTTAATTCTAATTTCCGAAAATTTCATCTAATATATTTAAATGATCGTCAAAGTTTATTTTAAGAGATTAAACTTGTTCTGCATTGTAAAAAAAATATGTATTGAATTAAATTAGTATTAAATGATAAAAAGAATTTTAAGTTATTAAATATTTCCAAAAATAAATAAATTTATTATCAAGAAAATGTTATTACTATTGGAAACACAAGTTTTAAAATACACAAGTTTTAACTTTTATTGTTATTAATTCTTAATAAATTATTAATAATTTGTATTGAACTGTTTGAACGTAATCTTGATAAGAGTTTCAATTCTTCGAAAAAGTATGAAGATAAATATAAGCTTCAATTTTAACAAGTAAATTGGTCTATAAATTAAGTGCACACAGAGTTGTTTTGAGTAACAATTTAATTAACATGCAATTTTCGTGAAATATTTTGCACAATTCTTATGACCTAACGATTCCTAAACATAACTAAATTTAAAATTGTTAATTTTTAATAATATCATTCATATTAGATTTATCTTCAACCTAAAATCTATAAATATTAATTAATATCTTTTAATTTATTATGCATTCGACTCTGTTTTAAATTAATCTCTCAAAAACTTTCTTATCATTTTTATGGATTTTCTTATCATAAAATAATTTTCGAGTACATTTTATCATTTTCCTATAAATATGTGAAAATAATGTTTAATAATTATCAGTATATTATCCAGTGTTCTTGTAAAGATACTTTTTAAATATCCTAGTAAAAATAATAATAAATCAGTTATATTCAAAATGTTGCGTATTATGATCTGTTTAATTTTGGCTGTTGGTGTATTATCAGCTCCACCAGCTCTTAATATGATAGAATCAAATTTAGATGTGGTTTCAAAAATTACAATTGTTAAAGATTTAGATGAAGCACGTCTCTTATATCCTGGTGCTCAATTCACTCAAATGGAAAGAAATGAAAATACTAAAGGTTCTATTCGTTATACATTAGGAAATCGTGTTAATGGTAAGCTGTCATTTACATATTTTTATTAATTTGAATTCTGTATATAATTATTTAGTCACAATGAACTACATATATAATTATTATGTATTTATTAATTATTTAAGTGTTAAAAATTAATTTATTTTTAAAATTTTAGGCGATCGCGTTGTAGCCCAAGGCAGTGATGGAAAACAATGGTCATCACCACAAAATGTGCAATTAAAAATTCAGTATCCTCCAGGCGGTGGTAACGGTGCTGTTGTTTCATTTGTTGATGTAGTTGTTGATCAGAGTTCAGATTTGGGATCAGGATATGTTGTTGCCGGTGGTATTGGACAGCGTCAAATTACTGTTATAATTGAAGGTCATAATACACTTTGGTTCGGTTGGCAAGCTGCTCTTTATGGAGTATAATTTCCATTTTATTTTATTTATTTTTTTAATATTTTTGTTTTGAAATAATTTCCAAAAAAATAATAAAATAAAATATACAACATTAAAAAAAAAATTAATCAATAATTTATCAAAAATTGGGGATTTTTATGTGCAAAATTTTGCTGCCAGACATTTAACACCTTTCTTTGAAAATTTCTCAAAAAAAAATTATGTTAATTTTTAGTAAAATTAGAGAAAACTGTATAAGAAAAAAAACTAGGTTAGGTTTGAAAGTTCTTCCACGTATTAAAGTCAAATTACCATATGCAAACAAATTTAAAAATATGACTAATTAATTATTATTAGAAGAATTAGCTGTAACTATTACTTGTCTAGATACTTGTAATATTACGTACTATCCCCATACTAATTGCTTAAATCTAAACAAAAATCTGATATCTCTCTCTTAAATTTATGAAAACTTTCTCTACAAAAATAATTAATATAATAAAAATATGAAATTTAAATGACCATCTTTATAATTAATGAGTTGTTTATTATTTGAAATAATTTAATAAATTCTCTTTACTCTTATATTTTTTATTAACAATTTATGCTCTAATGACGTCATTCTAATGACATATGTACGTCATTTGAGCATATTAATTACCTTAAAACTGATATTCTGCTGATCAAGGGTAAAAAAAACAGCAGACTGGTTTATGAATTATGATGGTACACCATAAGTTATTATATTGTAAAACATAAAAATTAAAATATGTAAGTAAAAATTTTACAAATAATTTTTTTTGCTGATAATTTAACTTTGAAATAAAATAATGCATATTGCTAGGCTGCCAAAATATATTATAATCATTAAAATTTATAATTAAAGCAAATTTGTAGAAATTAAAAAGCTTAATTATGGTAACCTAGATCCTAGAAATTCATGGTATGTGGAAAAAAAAAAGATGGTTTAACAAATTTTGTCAACTTTTTTATTAGTCAAATAATTAATTTTGATAAATATTTCTCTTTCATTTCCTTGTTTACTCCACTTGGAACATAATGAAGAATTATCTTGTATACTTGATATTATTTGACCCATTTTATTATAGCTATACTAATTAAAAATGGATTGCAAAGCATAATTTCGACATAATTGTATGTCGAAATTATGCTTTGTAACTGTATAACCATTGATTTACGAAAAGCTGTTGAGAGTATACACTAGACCACGATCTACTGTTTGCTAAATAAAACTAAATATACAATCTTTAAGTAAACGGATCCAAGTTCATGTGCAAATGTCTGTTCATTGACCTAGGTCTGTTAAGTGGAATAGTCAGATAACTTCTGTAAATAAAAAGGTAATACAATCACCTAAGCACTATAGACAGAAGAAGCTCTTTCCAGTATTTTAAAAGAAATGCTATTGTTCACATTCATTCGACACTTACAGATTTAAGCGCTATATGGTGTTGGTCTGATATCTCATACATATAGGCTAAACAAATTAAAATTTGTACAAAACAGAGCAATTCAAGCGGTAAAAATCACTTTTCCTCACAGCAACTTCAACATTGTATGAAGATAGTCTGCTGCCGATTGACATCTTAAATAAATATGAAACGATAATAATATTCTTTCATAAATTCATTAAAAGTTTGATTAAAAACAATCTAACATTTCTACAAATCGTACATAATTATCCAAGAAGGTCTAAACAAAATATATTCTCGAAGTCTCCTGAATCTATTTTATATCAGAGGTTATCTACTTATCTACTTGTAACAGAATCTCAAAGATATCGATAATATCTTATGCTTCAAAGTTAAAAAAATATTTAATTGCTTGAGTTCAACTTTTCATAAATAAGAAAAAAAATAATTAAAAAATAATAATTTGAAATTAATAAACAAATATGGTAGTCAAAATTTAGTAGAACACATCACTACCATCTACCACTAACCAACCACCGGCTGATAGATATTTAATGTTAATAATAATAGCAAAAATATATACAATTGTTTAATTCTAATTTCCGAAAATTTAATTTAATTTATTTAAACCACCGTCAAAGATTATTTTAAGAAATTAAATTTATTCTGCATAGTAAAAAACAAATACATATATTTAATTAAATTAGAATTTAAGTGATAAAATAAGTTTTAAGTTAATACGCAAGTTTTAAAATACACTTGGTTTTAATTTTAATTCATTATAATGTAATCTTGTTAAAAGTTGCTACATATTACTACAAATCACAGATTGGTTTTCAGTGGCAATTTAATTAACATGCAATTTTAGTGAAATATTTTAGGTTAATTGGAACCGTGTTATTCAAAACCGTCATATTCAAAACTTAGTATATATTACAAAAATGGAAAAATTAGTATTAATGTAATAATAGTAATAGCTAATTAAATTAGTTAGTTATTAATTTAATTAGTTATTAATTAATTAATTTAGTTAAATTAATTTTTAATTTAACTAAAATTAAATAAAAAAATTAATATGTAAATACAATATGCTACGTATTTCTATGGTATATGTGTGATTCGTGAAATTTGAAAAATTTCAAAGTGTAAAGTGTTATTTGAGTGTTGTCGCATTTTTTTTTATCTTGTTATTCGAGACTTGGTGCAATACAAGTGCGGTGATGTTCAAGGGCTCACTGTATAACGATTCATAAAAATAATTTAATTTTAGATTTTTAGTTTAGAATAATATTAGATTAGGTTTATCTTCAATCTAAAATCTATAAATATTAATTTATAATTTTTAATCACAAAAACTTTCTTATCATTGTGTTATGGATTTTCTTATCATAAAATAGATTTTCGAGTACATTTCTTCATTTTCCTATAAATATGTGAAAATAATATTTAATAATTCTCAGTCTATTATCCAGTGTTCTTGTAAAGATACGTTTTAAATATCCTAGTAAAAAAAAATCTCTTTAAAAAATGTTGCATATTATGCTTTGTTTAATTTTGTCTGTTGGTGTATTATCAGCTCCACCAGCTCATAATATGATAGAATCAAAGTTAGATTTAGATTCAAAAATCACAATTGTTAAAGATTTAGGTGAAGCACGTCTCTTATATCCTGGTTCTAAATTCACTCAAATGGAAAGAAATGAAGATACTACAGGTGTTTTTCGTTATACATTGGGAAATCGTGTTGATGGTAAGCTGTCATTTAAAGTTTTTTTTTATTAGAATTACATATATAATTTTTTAGTCCTAATTAACTAGATAATTATTGAATTTATTAATACATGTATAAATTTAAAAAAAAAAATTAAATTTCAGGAGATCATATTTTGAGACAAGCTCATGATGAAAAACAATGGAAGGCACCACAAGTTACGAAATTAACAGTTGTATGTCCTCCAGGTACTGCTGTTATTTCATTTATTGAAGTAGTTGCTCACCGGAGTGCAAATTTAGCAGTATATGTTGTTAATGGTGGTATTGGACAACGTCATATTGATTTTGTAATTGAAATTAAATCACTTTGGTTCAGTTATAAAGCTGATATTTATGGAAAGTAAAAATACATAAAATTTACTTTCAAATTTAGTTTATTTATGTTTTTAATATATTTGTTTTCATTGTAATTCTAAAAAAATATAAAAATAAAATAAACAACAATAAAAAAAAACAATTAATTATTAATTTATCAAAAATTGGGGATTTTTAGTTGCCAATATTTGCTGTCCGCCATTTAAGACCTTTCTTTTTTAACCAATTCTCTTGAAAAAATTTTCCAAAATAAAATTTCTGTTTTTTTATATTTTTTGGCAAAATTAGATAAAATTGTATAAAAAAACTAGTTTGGTTTGAAAGTTCTTCCCCGTATTAAAGTCAAATTACCAGATGTAAACAAATTTAAAAATATGACTAATTACATATATTACAAAAAATAGTTTTTACTTGTCCAGATACTTGTAATATTATATACTATCCCCATACTAATTGCTTAAGTCTATACAAAAATCTGATAATTCTCTCTTAAATTTATGAAAATTTTCTCTACAAAAATAATTAGTACAAAATAATATAATAAAAATATGAAATTTAAATGACCATCTTTATAATTCATGAGTGTTTCATATTTTTAAATAATTTAATAAATTTTTTGCTCTTATATTTTTATTTACAATTTATGCTCTAATGACGTCATTCTAATGACATATGTACGTCATTTGAGCATATTAATTACCTTAAAACTGATAGTCCGCTGACCAATAAAAAAAAGCAGCAGACTGGTTTCTTTTTTATTCGTATAGTCCGCAAATTATTATTTAAATATGCATAAAATATACGACAATGTCAAGGGCAAATAAGTAATAAATTTGTATCAGACAGTTCGCAATTTAATAGCTTATGTTTTGAAAGAATTAACTAACTTGTATCGCTGGGATATTAAACTGCGAGACTAGGTTATTATTATTATTATTGTGCAGAATATTCACTTCTTTCAACTAATTTCTTCAAAATATTCACATTTCAAATATTCAAACTCAGTAAAATCTATTCTTTTAAGGCTGAATTTGTATAAAAACATAATATAAATTTGATTATTAAAAATCATAGAAGCCTTTTACAGAGAAAAAAATACGAATTTCCGCATAAATTAAAGGCCAATCAAATAAGCGACAGCGTCATATTCTGTTTCACTATTTAGTCTGTAAATTTTCAAAATAGAAATAAAAAAAAGATGAAAAAAAATCAATCTTTTCAAAATTATTTTAAAAAAAATACTTGTTCCGTCATGTAAGTTTGCTTCAAATTAAATAGATACTTATAATTAATATTTCATAAAATGGAATTAACATTTCGGGAAGCATGCCTAGCAGACATAGGACTAATATTTTTGGTTGGACATTTTGTTTGTTGAAAATGTACAGAAAAAATATTTATGACGCTTCCATGTTCTACTGATTTTATAATATTTATAATCGAAAACCATAATCTGGACAAATTGTTAACTATTTGCCGACGACATAATTTAACAATTGTATATGAAAAATTAAAGATGATAATACCAAAAAAAAAAAAATTTAACTCTCAACAAAATATTTCCAGATAAATTTCAATCAGTTGTAAAATATAAATGATTCTGATCGGTCAGATATTTTTTTTTTTAAAATAAATTTAAATAAATAAAAATATAATAATTATTTCGCGAGAAATATAATTTTAATGTGATTATGATTAATAAAAAATCCACTAATTAATTAAAATGTATATTAATAATTAATAATAAAGAAAATTCTGATTATTTAATTAAATTTATAAAACTACAATAATATTTATTTATTGTAAAATTCCATAAACATTAATTTAATTAGAAAATGTTTAATATATATAAATAATATACTTTTAATAATTATTTAAAAATTTTCTAATTTGTATTTTAATGTTTTATAAAAAATATCACCTCGATGTTTCTCTTATGAAAATAATATAGCAATAAAATTTATTGGTATATAAAGAAACTTGATTTTTTTAAAATATTCTAAAATATCTTTTATTTATATTAATTTTTTTTTTTTTGGAAATAGCTAAGTGTTTTTAAATAATTAATAAGTTTTTTTTTTTGAAAGTTTTTGCTCGTGTTTAATTTATATGTATAAGTTTTTTGCTCGTGTGATCATTATTTATTATTCATTTTTGACTAAAATCTTTAAAATCTAAATTAATAATTTAAAACGTTCTTGTGAAAAATAATATAAATTTTTACTGTTTCTACATATATTTATATATAAAAATTTTAAAAACATTGAATATCTTTTAGTCATCAAAAATGTTGACCTTCGAGAAAACTTTAATTATAGTGATGATTGTTACATTTAGCGGAAATATAAATGCTAATTATGGTAAGTTGATATATTTTATTGGTTTCATGGGTATTTTTGTAAGATGATAATTTATTGAAGGATATTTTTTGTGGATGTATAGTTAAATTTTCAGAGAATATATTCCAATAACTAAAATCTTATTAAAGATGTCATTGAACTTAATATCTTATGGGTTTTTTTTTTTCATTAATACTTGATTTCGTGCACCAAAACAAAAAAAAAAAAAAATTCTTTGAATTAAATAATTATTTTTGGGAAAATAGTTTGTTAACTGAAATTTTTTCATGTACCAAAAAAAAAAAAAAAAAATGGGAAATTTTATTGTAAAGGAAAAATATTTTAAGTAAAATTAAATTTCTTGTTTTTTAGGTCAACAGAAAATATTATCAATAAATAAATTTATGTCAAGTAATAAGTTTGAATTTACTATAAATTAAATATATTTATTTTGTATATATTTAAAATATATTTATTGATAAAATTTATGAATAGTTCAAAAGTTTATAATTGATAAAATGTTATTTAATTTATTTATTTGTTAGAATAAAATATTATTTGCAACATATATTTACATACAATTCTTAATTTAATACATTAACAAAATACTGTCTTTAAATATTTTATTTAAAATCGAAAAATTTGTTTATATATTTTAATATTTTGCTGTCAAATAAGTTTTTTTATTAAATATATTATTAATTTTAAGTTTAGTTTTCTAAATTTTTTTTAAAAATATTTTATAGAAGGAAGTACTTGCAATTTACCGGGTGGTAAATTAGGTGTTTGTACAAAATTACCAGAATGTAAATCAATTGATAATGGTTTAAGAGCTAATACAATACCATTTAAGAGTATTGTACAATGTTCTTTTATTGGTAATACACTGGTTATATGTTGTCCAGATCGTGCACCAACACAAAATGTACATAAAAACCCACATACTCATACATCAGGAGGAATAGTATTTGAGTAAATATTAAATAATTTTTTTTTTTTTTACTATATAATGTGAATTACTTTCATTATTATAACATTTTTTTTTAAATTGGTTTTTTAATTATCATTCACTATAAATTAACACATAATATTTCAGTTTATTTATTAACTTACATTTTTTTTCTATTAACACGTCAATGCAACCTTTACCTCCTTATTTTTTTTGTTTGTTTGTTATAGAGGTAATGTGAACCAAAGAGATAGAAATAGATTAATATTACCAAATATAAGAGCAACTACAACTCGTCAACCAAAAGTATTATTTACTGTTAAAAATATAACAATAACTGATGATGTTGAATATATTGATTTAACACAATTATTAAAAAATAGAGATAAAAATTTAAAATCATCATCAATTTCATCAACTCCTTCATCATTAGATAATCATCCATTTATATCGTCTTCATTGCAACCGCAAATAATTGGAAAATTGACTTTAGATCAATCATTAATAAATTCAATAAATTTCAATCCAAATATAGAAAATATTAATAATTTTAATCGTAGAGCAACTACAACAGCTAGTAATACATTTAATAATTGGAATCAAGGAAATTTTAATAATAATAATGATGAGACTAAGAATAATAGAAATATAAATGTTAGAGATCGTGAATCAAAAGAATCATCAGAAGAAAATTTCAATTATCAGCCAACAACATTGAAAAGTACAATAAATGATCCTTGGGCAGCGTATGAATTTCGTCCTGCTGCAACAAGCACACAAGCAACATTTCCAAATTGGATACAATCTTCAACAGAAAAATCAAGAGAACTTCCTGAAGAACAATTTCAAGGTAGTGCTAAAAGTTCATTTCTATTTCCGTCTTCTGGGTCATTAGGCTCACACAATCATCATAATTTTAATCAACAAAATAATAATGCCGATATGGAATCAACGACTAAATCAGCAAGACGTGAAGAATTTAATAATAATAATAATAATAATCTTGATCCATGGATGAAAGAAGCTCTCAACTCTCAAATAAATCAACAAAATATTCATTCAAATACACATAATCATAATATATTTAATCCACAAAATAATAATGATGTCGAATCAACGAATAATTATCCGAGACGTGAAGAATTTAATAATAATAATAATCTTGATTCTTGGATGAAAGACGCTCTTAACTCAGGCAAAAATCAAGAAAATATTCAATCAAATACACATAGTCACCATTCTTTGAATCCACCAAATAATAATGATGTCGAATCAACGAATAATTCTCCCAGACGTGAAGAATTCAATAATAATAATAATCTGGATCCATGGATGCAAAATGCACTCAACCCAGGTAGCAATCCGAATACTAATAAAAATTTTGAAAACTCAGATAATTGGAAGTGGCATACAACTACAAGTACAACAACTCAAACGCCATATATTAATTCATGGTCAACACCAAATCAGAATTTTGGTCAGCAGGACAGTTCGTCTTCTTCAAATTTCAATAATTTTAATGAGATTTCTTCATTTCATCCAAATAATAATATTGAAAATAATTTCGCTCCAACTACTACAAGTCCTACACTAGATTTCTGGATGATCGATGCTATACAATCTTCTCAATTAACTTCTTCCTCAACTACTGCTAAACCCTTTACATTTTCTGATAACAAAAAACCTGTTTGGGAATCTAAAAGGTGCTAACATTTTTCTTTTCAATTTATTATTTTTCTGTTCTTATAAATAGTTTTAATAAGTTTCTTTTTAAATATTTTATTTAATTTTATTCTACAATTTTGTAATTTTAGTGAGTTAGATGGTGGCGATATATATACTACAGCAGTTACTAGAGGCACTGCTCGAAAATCTATTTCAGGTATTACAGAATGTTTTATATTAATATCAAAGAACATAATATTATAAAGAAAATTTTTCTTAGAAAAAGTTTTGTATGACGAATCTAATATTAAGACCCGTTCTCTAAAAATTATTAATAATTTTGAAACACCTCAAATTTAATTTATTATCCTCTCAATAACCGGCGACGGTTTAGTCACCAACGGTGCCGTAGTTTTAGTATATTAAAATGTGGTGTGGAGGTAATTTGATTTCCGGTAGAGAAATGTAATATATTCATTCACTTAGTAATATGTAATTTTAAGACGGAAAAAATGCAAACCGTTGGGGCTATTTGCTAACAACAAATATCTCACTACGAAAGCCATCAGCTTGTTGCAATTAATTTTTCTTCATTATACAGAATTTCGGTTACTAATTTTATATGAATTCCGAAGAAAACTTTGGAATTCATATAAAATTAGTAACCCAAATTGTATTATAATATTATGAGAAAGAAAGCCCTAGCTCTTCACGACCATAGTGTATTATGGTAGTGCCATAGTGTATTATGAATCCTTCCAATACTAAATCATAATTCTAGTATGTATTTCATTCTAGAAAATTAAAATAAAAGTTTGTTGAAAGATTACTTCGTTTTCAAACTTTATCATAGCAGAAATTAAAAGGTTTAATATAGAACTAATTTAGATGAGACTTGATTTAGTATTATTATGTTCATTGCTAATATATTATATAAAAATTATTTTTATGTATATAAAAATCATATAATTCCTTTTTAGCATGTGAACGTTATAGAAAAAATTTAGGACCTAGATTAGATTTTCATATTATTGATGGTGAACCAACAAAACCTGGTGAATTTCCTCATATGGCTGGTTTAGGTTATCGTGAATTTGATACCGATGAATATACATGGGATTGTGGTGGCTCATTAATATCAGATAGTTTTATTTTAACAGCAGCACATTGTTGTGATAATCCAAAACGTCAACCAAAATTAATACGTTTAGGTAAAACAACAATTCGCAATAATGATGATGGTGCTGAAGCTGTTGATGTACAAATTTCCGTATGAATTTTATATACATTATTTAAAAATATAAATTATTTTTGTTAAATAAAATATTTATTATTTAATAGAAAATTACTATTCATCCAGAATATCGATCATTTGCTAAATATAATGATATTGCATTAATAAAATTATCAAAAGCTGTTGCATTTAATAATGATGTTAGTCCAGCATGTTTATATACTGATAAAAAAGATATGCCTGAATCAGAAATATTAGTTGCTACTGGATGGGGTGTTAATAATGTAGAAAGTAAATTTTATTATATTAACTTAATTTCTAGAAATTTAAATTTAATTTTTTTTTTTTTTTTTTAGAACGAACTGAATCAAATTTTCTATTAAAAGTCAATTTAACTAGTAATCCATTAAATGCTTGTAATCAATCATATTTTGAATATGGTTTTACAAGACAATATTCTTCAGGACTAAATTCTGGTCAAATGTGTGCATATGATCGAAAATTTGATAAAGATTCATGTCAAGGTGATTCTGGTGGTCCATTACAACTAGTTGATGATACATTACATTTATCAACAATTGTTGGAGTAACATCATTTGGTATTGGTTGTGCATCAGCAATACCATCTGTTTATACAAGAGTTGCATATTTTATGGATTGGATTGAATCAATTGTTTGGCCATAAAAAAAACATATATATGTTAAATATTTAAAATTGACTGTGAAAAAATTTTTATATTTTATATTATTAATTTAAAATTTTTTTTTTTAGAATGGATTGTTATAACTGAATTTAATTTTTATTAAAATATGATTAAGATTTAATAAAAAATAATTGTTTTTTTTAAATTTTTTATATATATTTGAAAGTTGAAATTATAATTCATCTTTCGTTTTTTTAAGGACTGTTTCTTGTTGGAACAGCAACCAGCCAATCGCCCAGAGAAATTTTGGCGGATAAACTTTGACCATTTTGTACTATCTACATATCCGCCCTAAAAACATGTAAAGATTCTGTTCTCTTTAATAGAGAGTTTGGTAGTTCAAACTGATTATTTCGCAAAGCAATTCATTATCTTGTCTATTTTTTTTATTACACAACCGGAGTAACCATATACTCATAGCTTGATAACAGAGGATAAAGCAAAATGTATCTAAGTTTCGTTATAAATCAATCATTGTGGTGAGTTTATCTATCAATTTGTGGACATTCTTTGACATATTTCGCTATAATGAACTAGAATTTCAACATTTTTTTAGGAGCGTGCCATTTAATATGAATGAATATCATAATTTATCAATGCTTTGTAAATAAATTAGTAAATTTCACATAAGTTAATTATTTTTTTTTTACTTTCGAAATTTTATAAGTTATTATTTTTAAGAAATTTCGTTATTGTCAAGAAGTTTATAAATTCAATTGAAATATAAACTTTTTAATAAGAAATATAAACTTTTTAATAAGAAAGATTCCATATAAAAATTTAAAAAGAATTATTTTATCAAAATAAACTGAAACCCACCACAATTATATATTTCAAATTATTTTATATCTAATATCTTCAGAAATTAATATAAAATTGGAATAATTTTTTTTTAGAAAAAATACAAACTTTATCTGATGCATAGATTTTCGTATAAAGAAAACATGTTGACATTTTGATTTCATCAATTTTGTAATTTTTCTTTTTTGTATTCATAATTCGGGGTAAAAATAATAAACTTTTATTATTTCACAAAAAAAAGTTTCGTTTAATTAATTTGATTTGATTTTTATTAAAAAAAAGTTTAATACATTTTATGAAATTTGAATTTTTTTAGCGTTACACTTTATATACTTTTGCGTGCATAAAACTCGTGTACTTGTAGTTTAATCTTCAATCTATGAATTGAACAAAAAAAAAATATAAATTACTTAATTAATTATTAATAATAAATTACTTATTTATAAAACTACATTTAAACTGAACTTATAATATGGATACCAAGTTGAGGCAATAAGTAATAAGAAAAAAAAATCTAAATTTTGCAACATGAAATTTTAAAACTAATGAAAAATTTACTTGATTGCTCAAGCAATTATGGAACTATTCAAATCTTATTGCGAATTATGCAATTTAATAGAAAATGTTATTTTTCAGAATTCAACATAATCAAGATAGATGAATCGATCTAAACATAATTTTTTTTTAATAATAAATTACTGAAAGATGCAATTAAATAAATAAATAAATTATTTAATCATTTTGGGAATTGTGACCTAAGCACCTAAAAATATGCAAATAAAATCATAAAATATTATAATGATTTTGGACAAAATTTTCGAATTTAGAGAATTATAAATAAAATATATAATGAATTATAATGTCGAGAATTAAAATTATGTACAAAATTCTAACAATTATAAATCTAATCATTTATCTTATCCAAAAGGACTTAAATTGCATAAATAATGGAATATAGATAATTCATTATTGATCAAATAATCGAATGTATTTTAATGATTCAAATAAATGAAATATATTTGAATAATAAAAAGATAAAAACTATATATGTACATAATAGCTAATTTCATTTTTATAAATAAGTATATATATTTTTTTTGTATTGTAATAAATAAAATTATGAATAAACTAAATTACCTTTTCTACTATTATGTTGTTGGAAATTGATTAAATCTTTATTCATATTCAACTAACCATTTTACATATTACATATTTAATGTTATACATAATAAGAAGACATTTTATTATTGTTGATTTATTTACTATATTATTTTAATTATCTAAATGAGCTAATTTAAGTATATAATACCTAAATACATAATAAATATTTTTCTCTATAATAATAAATATTTATATATTCAATTAAAAGCCGGTCATTTACCATAATATTTAACAGTATATAGTAATATGAATGACCATGATTTTTCATAATATCTTTTTCGAACTTGAAATATAGTGTGTTCAAAAGATACTATCAAAATATTATACTTAGTAACTAGCAACATGTGTTTTATTTACATAATAAATTATCAAAACAATTGTTATGCGCATGTTTTAAATATATAAGATAATAATTTGTTTTTTATTTCAGTGTAATTTCGAAATATTTTAAAATATCATTGCCAGATTAAATGAAAAAAAAAATGTTTTCTTTTTTTTTTTATATATTTTTGGTGAAAGCTTCAAAAGCTTAAATATTTGAATTTGATTTTGGAATACTAATATTTTTTTATTTTTCTGTAATACAAATATCTACAAGAAAGAACCTTTTACATTATCTTTTATTTAGTATTTTATTACTGATCCGGACGAAAATATTATTCAGTAGGTTATCGCGAATCGTAGTGATAAGATAGAAAAATATTTTTCATCAAAACAATAAATAAAATAATTATTTTTAAAATTAACCACTTTTTTTATTTATTTATTGGTATTTCATAAATAATTAAATATGATTTTTCAGTTAAATTTACTAACAAAAAAAAATTTAAATTTTATAATAAAAATAAGTGATAAATAATTTGTGAAATTTTTACTAATATATAGTGAAAAAAATGTAAAGATTTATTATTTCAAAAAATAGTAAAAATTAAATTTTATAATTGAAATATTAAAAAAACTAAATTTACAAATAAAATTTCAAGCCAAAATATTATAAAAAAAAAAATTTATTATTAATATTAATAAATTTTAAATTCTTAATTAAAAAGGAAATAAATTGCGTCAAAAAAATTATAAATTTCCTTTTTCAAAGTGTTTTTTTTTCATAAAAAGTTTATTTTAAGTCGTAAGTAACATAAAAAAATTTAACTAAAAAAAAATTTATTGCCTAAAAATAAGATAAATATAAAATTTTTTTAATTTAAATTCAATAATAAAAAAAAAATCCAAAAGATAAATAAAACTTAAAATATTATAATTTTTTTTAAAGTTCACCCAAAAATAATTTTTTGTCGATGTGTTTATATTTTTAAAAGTTTGGCTTGTTCAAAATTTTTTAATTGGTCAACTTCTATAAAAAGTTAAAGAGCCTATAGGTATGCAAAATAAAAAATGAAATAGGCGATATTTTTCCTATAGGTATGCAAAATCAAAAATAAAATAGGAGATATTTTTAAATAAACACTTCCGTTTTTGTTCGATATTTTTTAAATAAACACGTTTGTTTTTTGTCCCTAGGCAAAGTTATGTTTTTTAAAAATTGCCTTAAAAAAATATAAATTTAAGATAATTACATATTTGAGTTATATTAACGTTTAATATCTTGAAGTTTTTCATAAATATTTATTAAGATTTTCTTATGTATTTGTATAATTTTTCAAACATATGTCAAGCATATTTTACCTAAGGAATTATGTCCATCATATTAATATATTTCTGATTATTTTCTTTGAAATTAATTATAAATTAAATCACAAACTGATACCCACATGCGATACAACCAGTATTCTGTCTAAAAATTAAACAGAATCCAGGATAATAAGTACACGCGTTATATTTATGTTAGTATATTAAGAGCACACAGATGGGTAAATATTTTCATTTTATATGTTCTGATAGTGGATACTTAGTATTTTAAAGATAATTTAATAATTCATATTAATTTCGAAAGGTTATTTTATTTTATATGTTTTATTTTTTTGTTTTGAAAAATTTCAAGTAGTAAATATTTCAAGAAAATTTATTTAACCTTATTTTATAATATTGTCAAAAACATTTTGTATTACATATTAATAATTTATCTCAAGAATATTATTTATTTATTAACTTTTAATACAACAGAATATTTTGCTAATGGATAATCTAAAATTCTATGAAAACTTAATAATAAAAGCCACTAGATTTCAATAGCATTTAACACAAATTGAAAAAAAAATAAAATTAAAGTCCTTATTAAATCTTGACCCCAATCACAAAAATGTTTATTCTTTATTGTCTAAGGGGTTTCATTACTAATAATAATCAAAAAAATGTTAGAAATTTTTTTTTTATGATATTATATTTTCTATTAGCTAAATTATTAATATTTAAAAAATTCAATAAATTGTCCTAAAATGAAATTCAATTATATTTAATGGTTTTCAAGAAAATTAATTATGTTTTTTTTTTAAATAAAGATACTACAGAATTCCCTAAAGTGTAAATGTTTTGATAACAAATTTTTTTTTTTTTTTGGAAACTTATGACAAAATTAAGTATAAATAAAATAAGTAAATTCGAAAGAACGAGTAAAAGTTTTTCATTTATATTTGATGAAAAAAGCCCAATTTTCAATTAGTGAAATGAATTTTTTCTTTTATTAAATTTATGATTGGAAAATTTTTTTTTTGAAAAGAAAATTGTTATAATTATAATAATGTTTACAAATATGTGATGAATTTTGACTGTTTCAATAATAAATTGGAAAACTTTAATTTCAAATTTAATCAGCTATATTTTAAATAGTTTTTTAATAAATTGAATTTTAGTGAAATTTTATTAATTTCAGTTAAAATACTGAATTCGTATTTAGAACAGAGATCTTAACACAAATCAAAATGAAGAAAATTGATTTCTAAAATATTTGAATTGCAATCAAAATTGTAATTTTAAGGATTTTAAGAAGAAGAGTGATGATGAAAAAAGCATATAATTTGCATTTAGCGGTAATATTTTTTATGATTTTATTATTATAAATTATTTAAGATTTATTATCATGCAATTGCATTGAAATTCAATAATAATTATTAAGTGTTATACTATGAATATCTTTAATACTCAAGTTAAAAATATTTATTACAAATACTGGTGGAATATCTTTAATTCAAATTCGGATGTGATGGAAATAATATTTGAACTATCGAGAAATTAGTAAAAGAAAGGGATTTCACCTGTATATGTATATTTATTACTCTTTAAGGAATTTAATTAGTGGTTTTAAATTTATTTCATAATTAAACCAAAATTTTCTACATATATCCTTATTAATTAGAAATAAACCAATATTTCATTAAGAATTGATATTAATTCTCCATTTCAAAATTAAACCTTAAATTCACAATTTTATAATTTTAAAAACCGCAATCATATTTGATTATAAATTACTATTTTATATATCAAGTGTGGTGAATATAATTTAATATACATATATTATTTTCTTTATTTAATATTCATACTTTAATAAAATATTGAAGTTTTTTTGAAAATAATTATAAATCTGATTACATACTTTCTACACTGAAGAAAAAGAAAACCATGTTTGTCGTAACACTTTTCCAACAACCAAAAACTTGTATTTACCTCAAAAATATTCCTAAATGAAAAGTAATTTCAATTACAAGAAAAAACAATTACAATTACGAAAAAGTAGCTAATTTCTCATTAGAAAAACAAAAACACTTTTTGAGAGAAATCAATTCGGTTACTACAAATACAGTTTGTTTAGTACTATGCTAATAAATCTTGTTTACTGTAAAATATTCTCTATTTTTATCAAAGAAATTTCACAGTGTATTATAATTAAAATTTAAAATTCAGGATAATTAACAAAGTGTATATAATAATAACCACAAACATAAGAGAATTGTCATAAACATAAAAATAATTACCTCAACGAACACAATATTTTTCAAATCAAGAAAATTATAATAAATAATATTTATATTTTATAGGTTGTTTTATTTCTTGTGTATAGAAGATAGATAAATTTATGAATAACTTTTAATGGAAAATTCCAAATTCCAATGAAACAAGGATTTCCGTATTATATATGCTTTCATTTAAAGTAAATATTATGAAAATTATTATCAAATAAGTAAAAAGTTTTACAAATCCTATGTTAACTAATAAGTTAGAATATATAAAATCATAAAAAAAAAGATTTATTACCATGACAAGAAAAACTATATATTTTCAACTTATATATTTTATTATAATTATACTTTAAAAGGGAATTAAATAGTCATATATATAGTTATGTTGGTAAATTACATACATTTAATAGGTTAAATATTAATTTTTAATTTAATTTGGTTTTTTTGGTATAATTAATAAAGCCTTTTAGAAATGAGAAATGAAAAATTATTAGCCTGGCAATTATTTTAATTAAAGTGACAACTTTTTTTTACTATAATTTTTATGTACTTTGAGTAATTTTTCGGTGTTTAATAAAATTTAATATTATGAAAATTTTTAAATACATATTTCTATCTTAATGTATATTCGTGAATAAATTCCGGAAAGGATAATTATATATATAAATATATATTTTTATTATCCTTGTTATGCTTTTTAACAATTCACTTTTGTGATAAATTTTTTTATGGAAATTTTCAATTTTTCATATTTAATACGCCTTATAAAAAATATTATATTTACTTAAATATTTATATAAAATATTCACGTAAAGTTTTAATATTTATTTTATTTTATATTTTTTCTTTGTAAAAGTTTATTTACGTTGAGTTGACTTAATATTATTAAAAGCATAGTTGGGTGTATTATAAAATAAAATACCATTAAACTACAACAGGTGAATCGATATTATGATTAATCAGAAAATGAAAATGAAAAAAATAAAAATAAAACCATTTTTGTTGACAACAGGTAATGTTTAACTAGCGTTTAATAAAAAACTATATAATAATATTATTATTTTGTTTTGTACATAATAGTGTTTCTAAGTGGAATCGATAATAATATTGTAAAATGAAATAAAGAAATTATTATTATTTAGAATATTTATTAAAATGAAGAATTGGTTAATATGCTAATATAAAATTAATTTGATCTGTTGATTTAAAATGATATACAACATTAGATATTTGTGAAATATCTATTGCTTTAAATTCAGTTTTAACCTATTGACCTATAGTGTACATTTAAATGTACATCAATTTTGCCAAAACTATTAAATAGTATTGAAGTACTATTGACACGAAAAGTACCTTTCAAATGTACATTTCCAAAGACTTACTTCGATAAGACCTAGGTCCAAAATTTTTGCGCAGCTGTGTTTAACTGCCCCTGCTGATACAGGATAATTTTCCAAACGCAAATTAATTCTCTTATCAATGGGTTAATGGTAATTATTTTGAAAAATATTATTTTTAATGGCTTTTATTCTAGAAATTTACATATTACATAGTTGGTTAAAGTTAAATCTAAAAAATTACTGCGACCCAATTGTGATAACCTAATTTTGTAAAAGTTAAAAAACTTAGATTTTCAAGAAATTGCAGAATTTATTCTGGAAGCAATATCCTCACGCTTACGCAATCTTTTGCTTAAAAATCAATATATGCCTCGAGTAAGTACCCTTCATTTGCATAAGATGTGCTCAGCCATTTCGTTTTCATCGTCAAAAATTCTACAGTTCATGGTCCTATTATAGTAATAGTAATATTTCTCTTTTTTTGTTCACACAAACTTTGGAGCTAAACGTATTCTTGAAGTACTTGTAACAATTTTTATTCATTCCGAACAATAAATTGCTTTATAGTGTAGAGCTTTATGTTGCAACAAATTAATTACTTTATTAGTGAGGAATTTCTTGTTAGCAAATAGCCTCCTTCAGAAGTTAGTATTTTCCACAGTCTTCAATTATATATTATTGTAATTTTATTACTAGTATTCATTTAAAGTTGAGTATTACTAAGCAATCGCCGCACTGTTTATTATTACATAATCTACAAATTATTTTTATAATTTATTATCAAAATTGAAATAAATATTACATATGACAGATATAAAAATTCTTCTCACTGTTTTTTTTTTAATATTGCATGTCAATTTATTAAGTATTAAAGTAAGAACTATAGTATATAATTATTATTAAAGTTAGTAAAAAATAAAATTTATAAATTTATTATTTATAAATATGTACATTTTTATGTTAATGAAATGGAAGAAGTTATTATTTTTTTTTATTAAATATCTAACAGACAAAAACTTATAAACTTTCCACATTTTTATATGTAAAATTCTGCTTAAAAACGTGTTACAACTAATAAAAATTTATATAAATGCTAATGAAATATATCTGAATAGTTATTAAAAACAAACCAAACAATATTGCTACACTCATTTCTTAATAAAAATAATAATAATAAAAAAAACATATAAGTCTAGTAAAAACATAGTGAAAACATTGGTCAACATATTTTGTTATTTAGAATTTACAAAAATTTTTCTTTACAACAAAATGTCAACGAAAAAATGTATGTTATTATAGCGAGTGTTATTTTGTGTTATTTTATTTTAGTTTGATATACCAGAAATATCTTCACTGGGGATTAGTATAAGCAAAAGTTAATTTGGCGAAAATGTTAGACTACATAGAGTTAATTATATTTTACTATGTCCTTTGGTTTGAAAATAAATATTATTTTCTGAACAAGTTTTGTTAAAATTGATTAGGTTTGTGTTATTACTATATTATTGATTTAAATTTACTTTGTAAAGAATTTTGAAACGAATAAACTTACAAAATTTCTCATGTTATATGTCATTAAGCTTATATATTTAAAATCATTTTGTAATTCGAAATATTTTACTATAATTTTATGGTTCAAAATTATTAGTATTTTAATAATTTTTTATAATGTTAAATATTTACTAATTACGACATATATTTTATTTCACTTCAGGGATTACACTAATTACACAGATTACTCTAATTACATTATACACAAAGCAAAATAATAATTAACATCTCATTAATAATTTTTGTGTATTTAACTACACAAGAAAATTAAATATTTTCATTTTTACTAACAATTTCTTCATTAAATTAATAAACATTTTCTTTTTTTTTTTTTTTAATGCCAATAATAAAAATAATTTTATGATTTATAGAACATAAAAGATATAAGATTTATATCTGTTGAAATAAATTATTTCTAAAAAAATCATTTTGTAAATAAAGTAAAATTAAATAATTTTTTTTTTTTCAGTTTATCCTTAATTAAATAATTTTTTTTTGATTAATGTTGTAGTTATACATTTAAAATTTAATCTATAAAAGTTCATTATTATTAATCAGGATTATTTAAAATTTAAATATTTAATATTCATAAAATTAATTATAAAATATTATCAGTCTTTTAAAATAATTAATCCTTTGAAATAGATATTAAATATATAATACTCAGTAGTAATATTATTTTTTTTTCTGTTAAATTATTTATTATGTAAAAGACGTAAATGTGTGAGTAATGTCGTAAGATACTGTCAGTCAGGGTGGGAATATTTATATCAAAATTTGTTTGTAAATTAATTTCAATTCGTTACAAAAATATAAATTTATAATATTCTGTAATTTTTATGGTATACAGTACAACTACGTTAATTTGAATGCAGTTTTTATAATACGGATTATTGCACAACAAACGAAAAATTTTGGGTCTCGTACAGCTAATGAAATTTTTTAGTCAAATGACTGGTAGAATTTTCATTATAAATTTATGCTCCAGAAAGTCCTCGTTCTTCAACTATTGCTTTAAATTTAGTTTTAAAAAGGTTCGATAAATTCTGTACAGTTTCACAACCTCGCTCAGGATATTTGCAATTTGATTATACTAAACAATTGTTTAAATCGTTTTAATCAACTTTTAACAGTGTTGAGAATATTTTCATAATAAATCTGTGTTTGAAAGCATACATTAAACTGAATGCGCATGTTCGGATAACCGCACGTTCGGATTATAGTACGTTCGGATTATAAAGCGTTTGAATTAAGGCACTTGTACTGCATTATATATAAGCGAAAATTGATTAAACTTTTCTTCAAATAAAAATGAAAATTAAGAAATCAAAAGCATGGTTAAAATTAAATTTCTTAGTAATATAATATATTTAACCAATTAATTAAATTTTCTGTTCTCTTGACAGTGAAATAAATTATCTAAAAATACCAAAAAAAAAAAATTTTTTTTTATTATTACGAATTTTTAATCCTGTTTTTTTTTTTTTAATTTAAATTTTACTATAAATAATTCGTCTTAATTACAACAGTTTACTAATTTAATTAATACCTTTTTATTTTGTAAGGACCTATAATAATTCATTATAAATAAGGACACCTAAACATGTTGTGAACTTCGTCCTTTTCTTTAGTTTAGAAATAAATAATGTTAATATATAGAAAATCCCAGATGGAAGTAAACTACCATCTGGTATTATATTTGTAAAATTTATATACAAGAAAATAAATAAATAAATAAATAATAAATTTTACTTTTATTTTTTTTTTTTACTTTGATCCTTTATTGCTTTAATAGTCCTTAATAAAATATATAGTTAGATACAAACAAATAAATATAGAAATTAATATAATTTATTTTATATTAACTATATTTTCATATTTATTTTGAAAGAAGCGAATATGAAATTAAAATATGATTTACAATTTGACATAAGGAAACAATAAAGTTTATTATGTAATAATTATTATTTAGTAAGAAATGTACTGAAATTTTATTTTATCTTTAAATATCCTTTTTCTTACAAAAAATATAATAAATATCATAAAAGCAAAAATTTTAGTAAAAATATATTATTATCATTTATACGAATATCCTTACAACATAAATATAATTACAATTTATTTTTAGATATAGATACGAAAAAAAATATATAATTAGTTTACGTTAAATTGTAGATCCTTTTTTTTTTGTGCGTTTTATAAAAATTTTATTTACTTTATTTCGTGCAAAAAGGAAACAACTTTTAAGGCATTTTAAAAAAAAAAATTATATTTTGTCGGTATTTGACTGCTTTAAGGATAATAATAATTATATTTTGATTTGGGTTGAAAATTTATGTTGAATTTTTATAAATTAGATAATACTTATATGATTTTCAAAAGAACTTATTAGTAACAATTATTTTGAATTAAAAAATTCAATAAATATTTATCAGATTCGATGAAATTCATTGACATTTTTTAAAACTATTTAAAATCCTGAAATTATAAAGTTTTTAAAATAAATAAATATTATACCATTATTAATTGTATTACAAAATATATAAATTTAAATATGACGGAATGATTTTGTATACAATGTCCTTTTATATTTTATAATAGAAACCCTTGTCTAAAACATGAAATTGTCCTTTAAATTGGTTCATAATGAATAGAACTTTTCTCTGAACTAATCTAAGAAGAAAGTTGGTTTTCTTTTCCTTATTCTAACAAAAAAAAAAAATGTCAAGTATTTAAAGAAAAAGGATTAAAGTAAATTATATTTCAAGTTTTTGGTTATGGAAATTTCTATTTTATGTTTTTATGTTAATTTAAAAAGTTTTAATTTCTTTTAAATCGTAACAATAAATTTAATAGCTTCAGGTAAATAGTTAATAAATTTGTAAATAGTTAATAAATTTTTCAACTAATTTTTAAAAATAAAATTTTTAAAAAATAGTTGAAAAATATTTCTATTTATTACTAATTACATAATTAAATTTTATTAAAAATTATTTAAATTATTATTTTTATCTTACAATTATAATATTAAATTATTTAAAATTATGGGTTTTTTCACATCTACGGGTTTTATGAGATGTTTATGAATATAAGTTTAGGCGTAAAACATGTACTTAGGCATCTTCATCTTCAGTACATAAATATTTCTTTCCTAACATAAATTTATATAAACAGAATCCCTTAACACATATTATACATAATTTTATACACTGAAACATTCTTACAAGTGAACTGACAGATCAAATTAGCATCAAAATTATATATGTAAAATTCTTGTTATAATTTTTTGAAATGAACATAAATTTGATAATATTTTCCCCTAAGTCGTTTCAAATGATCATATTTTGGTATATTGTAAATAATGGAAATATTAAAAATTTATAAATATATTTCTTTTTTCTGAGTGAAAATCATAATTTTCATTTTTTATTTTATTCCATTTTTTTTTTGTATTTGAAATATGATTTTCAATAAGATTTTCATTACGTGATTAAAGTTAAGATACAATTTAATATTTCTAAAATTATTATTTACAGAATGTTGTCAATATATTTTTTTTTTTTTTATTTAAAAATATTAAAATGAATTATATTTTTGATTTAATATTAAAATTAAATAATAAATTTTCTTATAGTATTTACATTAAATATTAATTTTGATTTAAAATTTACATGAAAATCTTTTCATTTAACATAACCATAAAAAAAAATATAGATTTTTATTTTTTATGATGTCTCGGCGTACAAGAAGGCTGACAGGTTAAGACAATCCTGTGAATTTTGAACAAATCATGATGGATTATTCATCAAAGAAACATATTTTGTTCTTGTATATAAATATTATCGTAAAAATATTATTACATTATTTAATAAAAGATTAGAAATTATGTTTTTAATAAAATGTTAAATATTTAATATAATTTTTTTTTTTAGAATATCATAAAAGATGAGTTCAAAAGAAAAATTATAAATTAAATTGTTAATCATAAGGAAATAAGCTTTAAAAATTGAAATTGTCATTATATGAAAATAACTAAAAGTTTAAGGATAAATTAGAAATTTTAATATCAAATTTTAGCAATTCATTAATCTGTTGATCCGGTTAACATTTAGGTGGGCAGAAAAGGTGTAAAACCGTAACAACCAGCTTTCAATCATTTTTAAATATGTATTCAAATTTGAAATTCTTAAAGAATATATTTACAATCATAGTCTTAGCACAAACTACTTTTAAGCAGTAAGTGGAGCCTTGCGTAATGGCAGAATATCCTACTCTTTAATTAAGTTGGAA
This sequence comes from Empis livida, assembly GCA_963932195.1. Taxonomy (NCBI): domain Eukaryota; kingdom Metazoa; phylum Arthropoda; class Insecta; order Diptera; family Empididae; genus Empis; species Empis livida. The sequence goes on from OZ010648.1 coordinate 34,220,075, forward strand.
AATTTACTAAATTTATAAATCTATATTCAAGTGTAGAATATTTAGTTTATGTGTAGTGTACAGCTCGGACAGAGATAAAACGTTTCACTTATCTTTCACTAGAGTAGTGCGTACCTCATCGTGAGAAAGTTGTGAAATCTGTGAGTTATTACTTTGTACTAATAGTTGGGTCGTAAAAATCTCCACTTAGAGTTTCATATAATTAAGGGCTAACGTACTTAGGTCCAGTGAAATCCGGACTGACCTAGTTGGAGGTAATATTAAAAACAAGAGGTTAATCTACATTCATCAAAAATATTTTGTTGGTTGTAAGGAAAATAGTCATACTTGTAGAAAATTATTAAAGCAATTAGAATGACCTCAAAATCTGAACTAAGAGGAAGTCGCTAATTCGCAAAATAGTTATACTTGTATATGACTATTTTGCGAATTAGCCACTTTAGTTATTTTCATATAATGACAATTTCAATTTTACTTTAAAACGAACGTTTAACCATCAAATTTTAAAAAGATTTGCTTTTAACCTCTATCTGTCATTTTTCATTTCTAATTTGTCTCTGTTAAAATTTGTCCACTCGAACTGCACACAAGACATTTGCCTCTGTTAAAATTTGTCCACTCGAACTGCACACACACAAGACTGCACACAAGACATTTGATTTAAAATTTCCGCGAAATTTTTTTTTGGAATATACTCCCAAAAATGAAGTCAATGTGCAAATATCGTTTAATTTTTTATATTTTCTTTTTAAAAAAAAATAAAAAAACAGGAAGGATAATTAATAAGGAAAATTGAAATTAGTTTTTGCCAATAAAAATGATATTTGTTTAGAAATCTTACACTTGACTAGCATTTATGCTCTACTCAATATTCGATGGGCTCATTTGATTCTTAAAATTTTTATTTATTTTAATTCCAAGTGAAGTGACAAATCATTGTCACTTCACTTGAAATTACATTGTAAATCAATGGTGTGATTTTTGTTTACTCGAACTAAAGCTGTTCAGCTCTGAATTTATTTAAATAAATTTAGAAATATGTAGGTATATATATATTAATATTAAAGTATTCTAGTATTTCAAACCCACAAAATCTAATTAAGAATATTTAATAAACCAAAAGAGAAAAGAAACATAAAACTTTCCAAAACTTTATACAAATTTTTTCTTATTAGTTTTATATTAGTATTGATTTTAATCATTAATTATTCTTAATTGATAGAATTAATGATAACTGAATATTTAATTTTTCTTGAAAATTTATCTAATTTTATTCAAACACCTATGTTGGAAAAAAAAAAATGTATGTTCTTTATGTTTGCGATTGAATTAAATTATTAGCAAGTGTGAAATTTGTTCTTAAGTGTTATAAAACTTTTGAATATTATGTGTGTGGAATAAATAAGTATTATTCAATTAAATTTAACTAAAAGTTTTTGTAAAAATATTTTTATTTTCACCAATTTCTCTGAAATATTTATAAAACTAAGATATCTGTCCATGACCTAAAATTATTCTATTTTTCTCTACATTTGTTGTTTATTTTTTTTTTTTTTCTAAATCTTTTGGATACAAAACCATTTTTTTTTTATTTCATATTTTTATTACATTAAAATATGACGACAGTTTTATTGTTTCAGGATATTCGAAAAAATAAAAATATAAAATATATATTGGTTAAATTTTATTGCATAATTTTAGGTTACGGATATTGTTTTTTTTTATTTCAACTTAATTTTATTAGACAAAACTATGGTCGTATATGTTCCAATTGGATTTAATATTCTTTGGAAATTTATGTCAAATCGACAAAATATTTGGAATTAACAAATAAATTAACTCATTGTCGATTTATTAGAAACACGAGTAAAATTATTTGAATATTTAATATGTATTTTTTTTTCCTATTGAAGGACATATTTTTATTTTATATATTACTTTTTTCCTTATTGTTCACTGGAATTGGTAGTACAGGTCCTGGAGAATTATCTGTACTGAATTATCTGAAACTGATAATTGGAGAAAGGTAATGGGTTTTATTTGTGAGTCATTATACTCATTTAAAGCTAAGTAATCTTAGATCCACGTCGATGCCTCGCATTGTAATTGAACCCTTTACCTATTGTACGACAGAATAACACTGTCAATATTTTTCTTATAAAATAAAACTATGAATGAATTTCAGAAAATTTAATGTAAATATGTCCTTCAAGACCACCGGTCTTCAAGGACATATTTTGATTTCTAAAAACAACAAAATTAAATCAAATTTATATAATAAAAAATAAAAAAATATAAAATTTATAACCTTCGAAGGTATTAAATTTATAATACATATTTTATTTATTTCGGTGAACTGAAAATGATCAAAATAAATTATTTGTTGACACTAGACAAAAAAAAAAGTGATAAATGAATTTATTTTTACTCAAAAAAAAAAAAAAATAAAGAATTGTGAAATAAAAAAAAAATATATCATTTTATGACCAAAAAAACATTTAATCTTTCGATCAACTCACCAGGCGAATAATCAACATGAATATATTTATGAGATTAAATTTAAAAGTTTTATAGAAAATTTCATATTCCATTAGGTTCTGATTATAAAGATTTATTAAAAACCATTTTTTTTTTTTGTTCTTGTTAAGAATAATATTTATGATAATGATAATATTCATTAAGGTATTTTACTATGTTCAGATTTAATGTTTTAGCTTGTTTAGGTTATATTCTAGGTTATTTACAACAAAAAAAAACTATATTTACATTAAATTTTCTGAAGTTCATGGATAGTTTTATCTTATAAAAAAAATATTATAACAGGTGCACTGACATAATATATTTCAGTCTACTAAAAAAAAAAAAGAAAATGTTTCCTATAAATTTTTTTTTGTACGCCTGAAGATATGGAATGAGTATTTTTCACAAACAACTTTTAATAGAATTATTAATTCGATGTTCTTTTTTTTTGTGTGTATGTTTGTGTATTTGGGAAAAATATTTCTAAAATTGTTTTTATTTACAAACTTACCAAATTTTAAAAGAAAAAAAGGTTTCTTTTTCGGTATTGTAATTTATAAAAATATAAATATCCTTAGGTTAAATAAAACAAATAAGTTTAAAAATATTAATATTTTTTTTTTGTGTAGCCAATCTTTGAAATTTAATAAATTTCTTTAAAAATTATTTGCTAAAAATATAAAACTTTTGTTAAATATCTAAAACATAACATTTCATAATTGAACAATGACGTAAATGTGCTAAAATACATCGAAAATTATGTTCGCTTTTGTTATATAAAATTAATTTTCATTAACCATTTTTTTTGATGAAAAAAAAACTTTTAAAATATTTTATTGTATTAGATGGTGAACCGCAATCCTTTCTTCTAAACTTTAAAGTAAATTTGTATAAAGCATAATTGACATTAAAGGATTTATATTTAAAATTATATCACTTAAAGAAAAATAATGATTGTCTGTTATCCTTGTCACAATATAAAAATATTAATTGAAGTAACATTATTTTTCCTTTTGAAGTTTTTTAATAATATTAACGCTATTTGTAAATTTATTTTGTAAAAGCTAGTCATATTATTTTTATGGCAGACAAATATAAAATGAACCATAAAGTGGGGTAAAACATGAAAATGAAAAATTTTAATGTTAAGAAATAAATTATTATTATAGTAGCATTAGAAACATGATAATGTGATATAATCAATTTGTGAAAATGTTGAATTCATATAAAAATCTCTAAGATTTTACAATATTTATAATATATGTATATAGTTTTTTTTTGAAAAAAAAAAAAGAATAATTCTGGAATTTATGTGAAACGATAGGATCATTAGAATGTTATTAATTGCACTTGATATGCTATTTATATGAACTAATAATTTATATTTATGTTGAGTTAAATTTAATATGATAAAATCCTTTTAAAGAATTTACTTGGCAATTCATGTAAAATTTGATATATTTTATTTTTACGTGCATAAAATTATTATTAGCATTGCATTGCAAATATATAATTTTAATGTAAATAATTCTTTTTAATAAATTTTCTTTTTTAACAAGGAAATTGTTGAAAATATTTCAGTTTATTTTCCTTTTTATTATAGAATAATTTTATGAATTATATTTTCAAAATTTATTAACAATTAGTTAGTTAAAAAATTTCCTTTTGCCTTCATAAAATCTTTGTTTAAAAAGGAAATCTTTACGACATCTTTATTTTAAAAGGAAATTTTTTTTGTTTAAAATTTAAATTCTAAAAGGATTATTTCAAATATTTAATTTTTGCATAAAATCCTTTGAAATAAAATATAATACAAAATAATATTTTTGGTAATTTCTGGTACATAAAAAATATATTAAGGATCTGACAGTAATACAATATTTTAATATTTTAATATAAATTACTCTTTCAGTTTTGAAATTTAGTATATATTTCTAGTTCTACAGTAAATTTGTGTAGCATAATGTATACTAGATTTTGGTACACAAAGAGTACTTATATTTTATAAATTTTGTTATTTAAGTAATCCTTTTTTTTTTTTGTTTTGTTTCTATTTCAGATTATGCAGTATTAATTAAACTATTAAACTATAATATTACAAAAACTAAAAGTATTTAATATATAATTAAACAAAATGACTACTGTAGATGAATTTGTTGAGGGTTCAGATGAAAATAGTCATGAAAGTAATTTATTAGCAATTGTTAGTGCATTTGGGAATATAAATAATACAGAAACATTAAAAAGTTTAGTATTAAATCATAATATTAAATCAATTTATTGGATATTTTTAATACAATATGGTTTATTAGCATTTTTTGGTATTATATCAAATATAATAATTATAATTTATGTTATATATCATAAATTATTTAAAGATATAACACATGCATTTATAATTAATTTATGTTTATGTCATATTGTACAATGTTCAATTGTATTACCAATTACATTACTTGTAATTTTAACTGAAAATTGGATATTTGGACAATTTTTATGCTATTTTTTACCAATGTTACAGGTAAGTTTTATTTATTTTATTTTTAAATATATATATAAATTAAATTTACTAAAGATTATCTTATTACATTTTCTTTTAAATAACCAAATATAAATTTGATAAAAATAATCATTAATCATTTTTAAGTTTATTTAAACTATAAGACCATTAAAAACATTGTAACATTTACATTTTAATTTCCTCAGAATTTGCGGAAACCAAATTAAAGTTTTGAAAATTTACATAAGTTTTTCTTGGAAATTACTATAATCTAATAGAAACAAAATTATCTAGCAATTTTTGAAATAATACGTAATTTCAAGAATACTAAAATTATTAAATATTTTCTTTATAAAATTAAATGAAAAATAAAGATTTATATTAAATAAAATATTTTACGATTTAATGAAAATCTTCTAAAATATTTAAATATAATTTTCTATAAATTTTCTTTGATAATATTTACATTAAACTATATATATATATATTTTATCTTTTCTTTACACTTTCTTTAAATAATCTTATAAAATTAAGTTCATTTTTCCTATTTTCTTTTAAGACGTATTACATTTTCTTTAATTTATTTTTTTATATGCCAGAATGACTCTGAGTTTATTGGCTTTAATATTATTTTTTTTTACAAAAATAATAAAATAAATAAAATTTTCTATTTCGTTTACAATTAAAATGAATAAGGAAAAATAGAAAATTAATTTTTTTTAATTGATAATTAAATTAATTTGTAGAATAAGGATAAATTTATTTTGTACATATTAAAAGTATGTTTAATAAAATTAAAATTGCATTTTAATTTTAAATATATTTTCTAAATAAAATTTCTTGTAAAATAAAATTTAGTATTCATTATAAAAGGTCCAATATAAAATAGACTCATGTCAGTAAGTCAATTATATAAATTGACTAACTTAAATTTATATTATTTATTTTTTACCTATCGTACTTTATTAAAAAAAACCCTTTTTTTTATGAAAATAAATAAAAAAAAGAGACCTATTTACTGAAATTGCCCTTTGAATAATTTAATAAAGGCCAGAAATGTTAATGTACAAAGTCAGAATTTTATCTATTTTTTTTTAGATTTAAATATGTATATAAATAATTTTTATAATCTATATTCTATATTCAGATTAAATTAGTGGTTTTTATTAAAATATTTTAATCATTTTTCAAATAAAAAATCATTTTTCCAAATTAAATTAATTACTAAATATTGAATCATGAAAAAGTTTTCAGTATATTTTTTATTTGATAAATAGCAATATTACAAAATGATCTTTAATAGTATCTAACATACATCCGAGTATTTTGCGCTTTATGTGCCAAATTTACTTTAGTTATCCATTATTAGATTTAAGTTAAAAAAAACTTCTAACAGATTTTAATGCTAATATTTAATTCATTTAATTTGAAAAATGTTTAATTTAATTTGAAAAATGATTTAAATATTTTTTAATAATGAATAAAGCGTTTTTTTCACAGCGGTAACGAATCGAAATATTCCTAAAGTTTAATTACATTGCAGCTTATGGAAAAAATTAAACTAACACGAATTTACCGCGATTTTTACAGCGTTTTTTTCGTAAAGATTTATTTAAATTGTGTCAATTTTTTATTATAAATATGAAAATATTTTTGACATTCTGAAAGTTAATTTGAAGAATTAGGAAAAAAATAAATTTTTTAGTACTTGAAGCTGCCACTAAAGTTTTCCAGTGCTATACCGTCCGGTACTTAAATGGTATACATCCCATATCGTTAATTTTATTTGAAAAACGACTAATTTAATCTGAAAATTATATGTAAAGTAAAATGGAAAATATCAATTTAAAGAATTTAATAATGTATACAATTGTTTTATATGTTTAGTAGTAGATAAATATTTAAGGCTCTGATTCTGACATTAATGCAATATCTATGTAATTTATTTAAATTTCATATAATCATCATCATGTGGTGCTATTATATTTAGCATACTTTTATGATATTCTTTTCATCCTTGATATGTCCTGCAGTTTTACTTATCAGGTTTCTAAAATATATCTTACAGCCACTATATACTAACTTTACTCTTTTCATTTAAAAAAAAAAAATTAAATTTTTTTTAATAAAATATTATTTCGATGATTTAAATATGTTACATAAAAAAGCATTAAATTAATTTTGATGTCAGTCATTTTATCAAAATTTTATATTTAAGTTATTTTATTCCTTTAACATAAAAACGAAACAATCATTTATTTGTAAATTTCTAACATACCAAAAATTTTTTTTTTTGTGTACACACATATACGCAAACATATTTTACTTTACATATAAAATATTTTTTATTTTAAAGGATATACCACTACATGTAGCAATGATATCACATTTATTGATTGCTTGGGATCGTATGAGATGGTTAGGTGATCCATTAAAAGGACGTTTACCAACATTTGTTTGTTGTTGTGCTTCATGGTTAACTGGTATGGTAATAGCATTGCCATATCCAATTTATACAATTTATTTGGATTTAGGGGTAAGAGAACAAATAAATAAATAAGAAAATAAAAATCATTTTTTATTTATTACAAATACGTATTTATCTTTACAAGAAACAAAAAAAAAAAAATTATGTATGTAAATAATATGTGAACCATTAAGGATATTCTTAAAACTTAATGGTTAAATTTTCCATTAAAAAAAAAAAAAAAACCTATTTAATATTCAAAATTATTTTAAAAATATTTTCAGGATAATTATTAAATCTTACAGGTTCAATCTTTTGGGAATTACATTTAAGAAACTTTTACTTTTAATACTTCAAGTTTAAATCTTTTTAAGATATTTTTTTGTTAAATTTGGGTTAAGAAAAATCCTTATTTTTTTTTTTGGTATATTATTTTATATTTGTTTGTATGCCTAATAATTTCCAGTTCATAGAATTTTGTAGTTAGTTCTTTTGATATTTGACTCAAATATTTGTTAAATATTTTATCAATATTTTTTTGTCAACACATAAAAAAATATATATATCCTTTTAATACAATACGGGCTAATATCATTTACATATTTCTTGACATTTTTTTCCTTTTTTTTTTTTTAAAAAGGATATAATAAAAGTTAACTTTGTATGTCAAGATGGAGATTTATATTTATATATATGTATATTTTTTTTTTGACTTATTATTATTATTTTGTATATTTATATAATATATTTAAAAGGTTTATTGATTTGGAATAATATATCCTTGGAGATTAATAGGCTTTCTGAGATATAAATCTGAATATTATATATTTAAGATCGTATATTAATATCCAAGGAAACGTAATTAATTTAATTTATTTAAATTTGAAAATATTATAAAGGTAATGTAGACAGAAAATTCTATTATTTCGTATTTTGGAATATTGGGATAAGCTAAAAAAAAAAATTCTGTATTAAAGCCTTAAGGATATACTTTTGAATTGAAAACAATTATTTTTTTGAATCACAAACAATGTTGTTTGCATAATAAGTATTTTTAAGGTTTAACGAAATATATGTAAAATCTGTAAATAATAATAATTTTAAAATGTTCGTTGGAATTCAGTGATTACAGTGATATAATATTAGAAGTGAAATTCTATGCTTAAGATTATGTTATTATTTAAATAAATATTAAGAATTCGAAATTGCCTTAGAATTTTTAATATATCAGTCTATTACATGAAATTATTTCCATGATAATCAGAATCTGTCTTCATTGTATAGAACAGATAAATTTTAAAATTAATTTTCTTTCTCTTAATGCTGTAAACTTTATCCACATTTTAGAGTTTTTTTAAATTACGAGACACTGAGCACCGAGACACTAAGTATGGATAGTGTTAGCTGATTAATAATTAGTATCCACCGTCTTGTCGCTTTTTTAGTGACAATTTTTATTCTGCATTATTCTTGAAGGATTTTAGTTAATATTATTTCTCTGTTATCATTAAAATCAGTTCGGGATCTACAGAAATGCAAAAATTGCCAGTTGCTGAAAGCGAAGGGAATTAATAGATGAAAGCGAAGGGATTAGTAGATGTAGTTCTGTTTTTTCTTGGATATCAATCACAATAATTGAAGAAATCCTAACCATATTTCCCGCTGCTCCCAACAAACGATCACTATCCTTCATCAGTTACTATTTCCTGAACACGAATTGAGGCATGTGATTGGTACTGATGAGTATTAGAAACTTAATTACTATCTTTCGATGATACAAACAAGTTTTCTGAACGTGGAAGACTGGAATTTTATTTTGAATTTAAATACTACTTCGAAGAGAATCTTCTCCTTGACGCTACAGACCTCCCTTAAAGGATCTCCTTCAAATTTTATTGTAATTCGGACCTCCTAATTTTTATATGGATTCCAAAACATAAATCTAAATCTAGCAGAGAAACTTTAATAAGCTAATGGCTTTTATTAGCGAGACATTTCTTATTACCAAATAGCTTCGATCGTTTATTGAATGTGATCGTATTTCTGAATATCCGCTAATAATTTATTATTGTCTCTTACGTTTATTCTGTTTATTTTGATAAGCGTATCAAAAATTTGAATGATTTTCCCAGAATTAACCATTCTTATTTCAAAATTTGATGTGCCATCTCAGTCAATTATTTTATTATCTTATGCAAGGTTATACATTTTTTTTGCACGGATTGCCATAATATTTTTAATGTGATATAATTTCCAGTAAATGATTTATTATTTTATATTTTTATTAAATCTTTCATCTGTTGTTTTATGATTTATTAATTTTTTTTTTTGTTTTTGTTAACCTTAATTTACGGAAAGAGTTAAAAATAATTTTTCTGCTTCCGGGAATTATTTTTTTATTCATAAATTTTCTTTTTTTTTTTTGCCTAATTTTTCTTTATTTTCTTGAATTAATACTGATAAGATTAAAATGGTAATTTCCTGTCAACTTGTCAGTTAAAATTGTTTATTTTTATTAATTTAAAAGAATATGTTTTTCTTTAAAAAAATATTTTCATGATTTTTGATGAAATTTATATTTTAACTGTCATTCCAAAAAAATTATATGAAAATTTAACTGGTTAGGTGTTATATAAAGTTTAATAAAGTTATTTAAAAACTTTTTCCATAATTTAACTTAAATGAAATTTTTTTTTTATCCTTAGAAACGATTTTCATATTCGCATCAGGTTTTAGCTTCATAAAATTTTCATTTAATGAAAAATAGATAAATTTGGTTTTTTTTTTTGCAAAACTTTTCCCCAAAAGAAATTAAAATATATTCAGTTTAGTAAAATTTAATCGAGGCAATTTATTTTTTTTTTACTCAAATTTATAATCAAATTTTTTAATATTTTGCCAACCAAAAAAATTTCTGTTAACCTAATAATAATTTTCCATGATAAAACCTTATGTTGGTAATTATTAATCTCCATTTTATATTATTTTTTTTTTGGCAAAGGAGGGAAAATAGATAAAAAATATTTTCCTTAAAATTATTTGGTGTATATATGCTAATGTGAAATTTGTTTTTTTTTAGAAAATTTAAAACCGGATAAGGAAATTAAATGAAATAAATTTTGTGGTTACAGATTTTTTATGATGTGAACCATTCTAACTAAAAGGAAATTAAATAATTTTTCATTTTGTAAATATAGTATAAAGTTGAAAATTTTCAAGTTTTGTTTAATTACTAAAATAATTTGAAAACGATTATTTTTGTTAGGTTATGTCAAACATAAAAAAAAAAATGCTAATTTTCATATTGCTAATTTCGTATTTGCCAAATTTAATTAATTAAACTTAATGGAATTTTTTTTTATGTATCTATAGTTTTAATAATTCAATTTCCTATTTCAGGATTATGTAAGACATCTGAAAGGAGTTGGACTTTGTGTAGTTAATTTAATTGATGATATGCACGAATATATGAGAGGACTTTTTGTTATAATGTAAGTAAATATTTTGAGGAATTTTGTGTGTATAACGTATTGAAAATAATATGTTGAAAAAAGAGTTAAATTAATATTATTTTTCGGTAGAATATTCAAGAATTTGTTGTCATTAAAATCAGTTGGGGTTCAACAGAAATATACAACTTTTTTTTAAATAATTTTTATCCTTAAAGGCAGTAAGTAATTATTGTAAAAACTAATTTCATGGAAAATCCTTTTGGGAAATAATAAAATAATTTTTTTCTTATTCATATTCATTTATAATATCTTTATTAAATTGTATCTGTAACGAAACAATTAAGCATTAACAACAAAAAATGTAAACACTTTATGAAATTTATCTCACATGATTACAATTAATTTTGTTCCAAGGTTTAGTCAGATATTTTGGTTTTTCTAATTAGTCCAACCATAAAAATTTCTTAAATAATATAAAAAAAAATTATGAAGATTAAATATCTTTAAAGATATTTCAAAAAAAAATAACATATTTAGAATATTTATATTCTCATTTTAAGGATAAATGATGTTAATAATAATAATATGTTTTGTAATAAAATTTTTTTTTGGAAATGTAATTAAGTAATTAAGACCCTGATTTTAGGTTTTTTTAAAAATATTAATTACTTAAGTTAAGATTTAGAATAAACTATTTTGTAATTTTTTGATAATATTTATTTTATTAAATTACTTACAGGTATTGTGGTCCAGTAATTTTATTAGCATACCTTTATATACGTACATCAGCTGAACTTCGACCACCGGATGGACCATTTGCTGTAATGATGTTTGAACATAGAGCTGAATTAAGAAATCGGCAAAGGTAAATTTATTGTCGAATTAAATGATCGAAATAATTATTTTATACGTATCTGATAATTAAAATTTACTTTTCTGATCATTATAAATAATTAATTAAAATTCAATTTTAAAATACAGAAAGTCCTCGAGTAACACGATTAATTGTTTCCGGTTTAAAACCGTATAATTCTAGAATTGGGATTTTTGAAAATAAAGTATGTTTTAAAAAGATAACATTTTTATTTTGCCTACTCCAAAAAATTGTGAAGGATATTTTCACTGTGTTTTTAGAAACTTCGTGTTACTTAAGTACCCTAAAGGGATTCCTGTATAAACATAAAATTTTAATTTTGTCATAGATTTAATTTGAGATTTTATATCTTTTTAATTGGTCATAATAATTTGAACAGTTTATTATTTTTATATAAATTAAAAATTGAATTTCACTTACTTTAAAAATTTAACGTTTTAATATTCAAGAAAGTATTTCGCTATAACCAATACATTCTCGTTTAAAATTAATTTAAATTTAACGCTTTCCATTGATTGACATTACCAAATAAATTATAATTTATTTCAATATAAACTCCTGCGTACCAAAAAAAAAATCCTATAAAGTCCTTCGTAAAAAAAATATCTAATATAAATAAATTGAAATAAAAGTTAACTTAAAAATGTCTCTAAAGCACGAAATTTTATATTACAATTTTTCCGATTTTTCAAACAGAAAACATTTTTCTGCCCTTTCTACAATTTTCTTTGTCTACTTTTCTGGTTATCTATTTATTAAAAAAAAATTTCCGTAAAATGTAAATTTGTTGAAAGAAAAAAGGATATTTCTACTAAAGTGTTTTTTTTATAGCCCACAATGACATCGTATTTAAAAAAAAATGTTTCGGCAAAAAAATTACATAAAAGAAAATAAATTTCCATATTTTCTTTACATAGTAAAATGAACAATCCTCCAAAAAAAATTGTATTTTATGATTATTATTATTAAGGACTATAATATTGTTAAGAACATTACTTAATTTCGGTAAAATTTTCCTTAATTTAAGTTTTGTTATTGTTAAAAAATTTTGTGTAATAAAAAAGTGGAATGAAAAGCTTTGTTTATCATAAAATAAAGAAAACCAATTTGTCAAATATAAGTGAATCGCATAAAATGATGATCTTTTTTGTGGTGGTTTCCAATTTTGTGTTTTTTAAAGAATTCCGTAATTGACCGTAAAGTGCGAAGAAGGATGTACTTTAATTTTTTTTTTTTTAAATATTTAGTCGAAATATTTAGGAGACTTGTCATAATTATTGTATTAAATTTAGAAATTTTTTAAGCTTCTGTAACTTATTAGAGTTTCAAAATTAATTCAATATTTTTTTTAAATATTTTCTTATTTAAAAAATAATATAATAATTTATTCAATTTAAATGTTAATTTTGTTTTTATTTTTTAAATTAATTAATAATTTCAACTTGATTCTGGTATTTATTCCATTTTGGTAATTAATTTAACTTAAAAACTTAAAAGTTAATCAAAAAGTAATTGAGTTTTTATTTACAATTTGTAAAATATTTTTATTTTTTTAAATATTGATTCATTAATTAATTTGATTTGCTAAATGAAAATAATACTAAAAATCAATATCAATTATGTTTTGAAGTTTTACTACAAAATATGTTTTGAAGATATCTTTATTTACAAGATAAAATTAAAAGCATTGTATTTAGCTTTATTTGTTAATGTAGAAACTCACTCTGTATTGACTCAAGGTTTGGTTTTCATTAGGATAATAATATATCTGATAATTGAGTATCTGTTAAAAGACTTTTTCACTTAGCGTAAACACTAATGTACTATGTTCTACCGTAAATTTTGCTGTCCACTTTTTATATAAAAATGATTATCGTCTTTATTAATGATTGTAAATTTCGTTACAGACATCCATCAACATCATCTGATCGTCCTTCAACAGTTCGACAAAATTCAAATCGTTCATATGATTTGTATAGTGCTGAATTAGATGTTTCTTTAGAGAAACGTACACAACGTAATTTAGGTTCAATGGCCGTTACACAAGTATTATGTGTTTGTCCATTAATGGTATTACGTTTAGCTAAAATGGTTATGGTTGAAACATATGAAAATTCAAAACATTTTGATTTTACATATTTAATGTTTGTATGGATTGCATTTTTACCAACATTAATATTTCCTGGTATATATGCATCACAAATTTTACCTGGGTAAGTAAAATATTAATTTATTATTTAATATATAAATCTTATTATTTACATATTTCATTTGACAAATATTTGCTAGACTTGACTGGAATATCGAAGATTCTAAATAAAATTAATTCTAATGATATTTTTAATTATTTCATGATATATTTATATATTTCTTTTTAAGTGCTCTTAAATTTCAGGAATTAAAGCAATTAATTTGTTAGGTTTTAGTTTAATTGATTTAATTAATTTCCAATAAATCTTATTTTTCATGTACTTTGACCTATCATGTTTTTTTAGTATATATTTAAATTTTTCCCCTAAATATTTCACATAACCTTGAAATTTATGTTTAAACGTTTGTTAATAATTTCATAAAATAGGGAATAATTCAGTTTCAAATTGAGCAGGTCTTGGAAGTCATGATTTTCAATTAGTTCTTATATATAACATTAAAATATTAAATCAATTTCATATATTTTTTTTTGATTAACGATAAAAATATCGAATTCCTTAAATATTTTGATTAAACTTCGATATAAAGTATAGTATATAAAATTTATTGAGCTTTTCTTTTAAAAAATTTTACATAAAAAAAATTGTTTTTTTATAGGAATTATATTTATATGGTATCCTGTTTAAATTTCTTTTTTTGTTTCCTAAATGAAAAATAAATTCGATATTTTTCAAATGTTCTTATTTATATAAATTTTCCATTAAAAAAAAAGAAGAAAAATAATATAAAACCCACTCAAAGTTTAACATAAATAATTCCTTTATTTTCCATAAAAAAATAAAAACATTATTTGTTAAAAAAGAAAATTCCATTAATTTAAAGCCAGAGGTTACCATTAGAATGATTGTTAAATTCTTAATAATATATATTGTAATATACCAGAAACGTTTATACGTATTTAAATTTTTTCATCTAAATTTCTATAATATATCGGATATATAATTCCTTGTTTTTGTTTATTATAATTTTTCCCTTCTTTTAAAAAAAATCCCAAAAATTGTTTTTCCCTTTCTAAACTTTAAGAAAATATATTTTTAGTTTTTACAATTTTCTTTTAATATATATAGTACGGAAAAAGAACGTATTCGTGGTTATTTTCGTATGTCATCAAAAAAATCACATCAAATATCAAATGAGAATTCAATTGAACAAGAAATAACCACAACAACAGAAATATTAAATATCCCAACATCATCAATTCATGAAAAAATTGATCCTACAACAATTAATACAACAAAAATTACAAATCAATTACGTGAAAATGATATAAAAATTAAAGATAATTTAAATAATAATCAAAAATCACGTAATTATCAACAATTACAAAAATTAACTGGACAAAATGGTCCAGGGAAATTAACAATAAATTCAAAAATGCCAAATGCAAATGTACAATCATCAGGACTATTACAACAGCCAAGAAGATCATTTGCTAATTCAGATTCAATAAATAATTCATGTTCAAATATTACATCAAGTACGTATTGTAATAATGGTAGTAGTATTGGTGATAGTAATTATGGATTAGCAAGTGGTATTGGTATTGTTAGTAATTATGTAGGTTCGGGAGGAATAATTAGTGCTCCAGGTACAGGTCCACGTGGTAGTATTGATTATGATAATGCGTCTCTTATCAGTAATTCAACATCAAAAGATTCGTATTTCGAAAAGAAATGGTTAAATACAACGTTAACATCAGCAGCAACAATTGGAGCACAAGATGCTCTTCAGCATAAGGATATAGCATTTTCAGATTGTGGTAGTCGTAATTCATCGTTTCCACGTAACGATTCTTCGAGTACATTTGAACGTGATCTAGAAATAATTGATTTATTGGAACGTGAACGTAGTATGGATATACAGGATATGATGCAACGTGAAATACATGGAGAATTTGTCCGGAATTATAGTATAGAACGACGTCGTCTTCCTGATTTAGAGAAAATTTGTAAATCACCAAAAATTTTAGAATCATATTCTAGTGGTGCGGGTAGCGTAAATCGTGGTTCTCTTGATAATAGTGATAAAAATGATAAAAATTATCCAACAGGTTTTTTTTCACAACCACCAACATCAATACAACATCAAAGATTAAGTCGTCAAAGTTCAAATAATTCATCAGCTGGTGGTCAAGGTGGCCGTAAATCAAAACGAAATAGTTTAAATACAGAAATAGGAACTGTAACAGAAAATGAAAATATTGGTAATACTGCAACACATTTAATTGGTGGTTTTTGTGAAAGTGATGTAGCCGGATTAGGTGGTGCTAATTTAATTGTTGGCAATATTTGTGAGAATGTATCAAGTGGTAAAATTCCATTACTTGAAAGCCGTATGAAACGTAATCAAAGAAATCAAAGTAGTAATACATCATTTGGTCGTAATTCAATAAAATCACGTGATAGAGATTATTCAGCTAAACAAACTTCACCGCGACCATCTTTAGATTTTCGAGAAAATATTTTAGCGCAATTATAATTTAAAAAAATAAATTTTTTATAGGCTAGAATGAAATAATATATTGTATTGTTTTTTTTTTTAATTAGTTTTTAGTTCATTTTTATGAAAATTTGCATAAAAATGAACGGGGGCCAATTTGTTAAAAACAGTGCAAAATTTTTATTTCTTTAAACAAGAAATATATATGAAATCTTTCATATTTTTATTTTTATGGTAACATAAATTATGGTAAAATTTTTATGGTAAAATTTTATGGTAAATTTTATTGTTAAAGTTAGATTTATTCCAAATAGTTATATTTCGGAGAAAATATTGTATTAATGTTTTTTTGTTTCTATTTTCTATGCTATATTGAGAAATAATTACAAAACATAATATATTTATATCTTATTTGCCAACATTAATATAGCTTATAAAACAAAGGGAATATTATATAATTATGTTTGTTGCTTAGTGTAATAAATAAATGTTAAATAAATTTAAGAAAAACTTTAAATATATATAAATTTTTAACTAATACGTACAAAAGAAGTATAAAAAATATTTAATAAATTTTTTGTAAAATTAAACCGAAATTTTCTTATAATTATTTATTAATTAATGTTATTAATAAAATTAAATAAATATATATTTTTAGTCCATTATAGAATTTAAAATAAAACTATTTTCTAAAAGATTGAATATTTTTACACAATAAATGAATATTTCAGTAAAAACATAAAAATAATATAAAATTAAAATATAAAATTAATAATCATAATAAATCTTCTAAATTTAAAATAATTAAAGAATTTTTTTAAATAAAAATATTTAATTGAAACAACAAATTAATAAATTTTATAATTTGTTTAAATAAAATATTAAATATAATAATAAATAATTAAAAATTAATGTGCCAATTTTTGAAAACTGAGAGTTTCTTTAGAAATGTGAATAAATTACCAAACGAAAAAAACTACAAAAATTACAAATGTTTTTTAATAATTAATTAACACAATTAATTACAAAAAAAAAAAAAATTAATGAAACTTATTAATTTAAGCAAGAACACAACATAAATGTGATTTTCTTGTATATCTATTTCAATGATCACTAAAATTATATGAAAAAAAACCAAAAAATATTGATTTAAGTATAATAAGTACTAAAAAAAAAATTATAAATATATTTAATAAAATTGAAAATTATTTTGAAAATCTTTGTAAAGATATTTTTATGATAATACATTTTTTCCTTTTTTTGTGTAAGAAAATTCTTATGAGCCCTAAGAATTGACAAAGAATAATATAATCGAAAATAAAAAAATAAAAAAAATATTTATGCTGAATTTAGTCCTGAAGAGTTTTTATAAAGTTTTTCAATTTTTTTTTTTCTGAATAGAATTCTAAGAAAAATGAATTTTCAAATAATCCATAACCACAAAAAAAAAAAACATAACTTATTCAAAATAAAAAGTAAATACTTAAGGATGTTACTATTGTGTCCTTCGAAAAAAGAAAAACCAAAATTTATATATAATATTAATGTAAAAATAATTTCCAATAATGAAATTTTTTTTTTTTTTTTTTTTGAGGTTTTCCAAGGATCACAGATAATATCTTATTCGTTTGATTGATTTTTGAAAATCTGCAAATTCATTAATAAAAAAAAATTGTTTATTGAGATAAATTTGAAATTTACTAACAAATTCTAATCCAAGATGATAACACTTTTTCTTAATTTAAGTGATATTGAACTTATTACATGTGAAAATTGAAGGTCAATGTTTTATGACTTTAATTTTTTGTGAAGTATACATAAATAAATTAGTAAAATATAAAATCATTGCTAAGATTATGTTTTGTTTTTACCTAGAATTTCACAAAAATCGTTTTGAAATTAATTTATTATCTTTCAAGATATTTCGTAGAAATATTACAATTTGTTTTCCAATCTGATAATTAACCCTACACTATAATATGTATCAATTTTTTTATATGCGATTCTATATTAAAAAAAAACTAATCAAATTAATGTTTCATATTCCGTACATCTTTAGGTATATGAGCCAATTTTAAATTACTTTAAGTTAATTGCTTACTGTGGTAATTAATTTGATGATAGGGCAATTTAAATGTGGGACTGAAATATTGAATTCTGCTTAACTGTACACGTCGTACAAATTGACTTAGCTCGAGCTTTTAATACTTTCACAAATTTGTTTTGCACTAAAATAACAAACAACATTTTTGAACTTGATTATTGAAACTGTCAGAGTAATAGAAAACATGGAATAAAAAATTAAATTAGATCTATTAGCTCACGAGTAATGAACGAAATAGCTGCGAAAAAACGCTGTAAAATCAAGCAAAATTCACATTGCCTTGATAATTTCCATAAACTGATATGTGATTAAATATTGCGAATAATTCGGTTCGGAATTGGCATAGCTTTGGCGAGTATTTCATAATTAATATAAATTTTTTAAAGTCATTTTAAATAGCCCTATTATTTTTCTTTAAATCAAATATTAGTGTAATACATATATTTCCCCAAAAAAAATTAAAATCACATAGTGTAGGGTTAAAGTTAGTAATTAAATTAAAGTTTCTAATGTTCTTAAGACAACATCCAAGAAAAATATTGACTTAAGAACACTTAATTTAATCCATAAAGGACTTTGACTTGTGTTATATATAATACTAATTAAATTCGATAGAAAAACCATATTAGAACGTATTTAATTAACAAATGCTATTCTTGTAAAATGATTCAGCTGGAAATCTATTTATTTCTTATTATTTAAAAAAAAATGTATTTGAGTATACTTGAAAATTTAAGAATCCTTTTTTAATTATTAAAAATGAACTTTTGTTAACCGAATATAATATTTTAACAATTTCAATATTTTTTTTCCAGATATAATTAAGTTTTTATTTCTTTCTGAATCTGTGAAATTTCATTTTATACTCATTTATGAAAAAATTATCTCTTAACGCACGTTTTATTTTTATTTTTATCCGTCTTCGCCCATTAAATTAATTAACTTTTATACAATCTTTTAATAAATTTTATTTCAATCAAACTTTACAGAAAAACGTTAAAAATTATATTGTGTTTTTTTTTATTTTTGCGTTTGTAATTATTCTCAACATTTTCGTTTTTTATGCTCTTAAATCTTTAAATTTTTATTTACATATTTTTTTTTATATAGCATAAAATTTTACACAATTTATTAGATAATAAAAAGCCTAAAAATTAAGCTTTACAATTTGTGAATTTTGTTATAAAAATGAATTTTTTTTGGGAATATATAAGAAAAATCTTAAAACCTTTAAATCCTTTAATTGCATAATAATTTCAACCAAAAAAAAAAAAAAAAACAGGATATAACAAATTGTGTAAAAATATTAGAAACATGTATCAACATAATTTTTGGTTATGTACGTATTATGTATTCTACACAACATAGTCAGTTAAGTGATACATTTTAATATGTAACACAAAATAAAAAATTAGGTGTGTACAAGAAGGATATCCTTAAAGTCCTTTAAGATACACTGATTAAATTATTATATGCGGTAATGTTAACATAAAAAATTATAATAAACTGAATTGTTTATTTTTTTTTTTGTGTGTGTGTATGTGCGTTGCGTTTACCAACATAGAAAATTTTCTATAAATATTTACATTAACTTTTATGATAATGAATAATTGTATTAAAGTAAATACAACAAATAATTTTCTTGTGGGAATTTCCATTCATCAAGGACTTAAAAAACATTTGAAATTATTTAAATATTTATTATTAAAAAAATACAAGGATATTTACAGGTTTTTTTTTTTTAATAATGAAAATATTACGTGAAAATGAATTTTCTTAAAGATTTAAAAAACGAAAACAAGCAATTGGGAATAATTTTTTAAAATTTTTAATTTTCCTTTTGAATTTTTTTTTTTGTTGTTATAAAATAAGTTTTCCTTGGAGAATTTTAGAAAAAGTTATGATATCTAAGGGATACTAGAAAAATTATAAAGTAAATGTCAATAGTCAGGTTATTTTTTTTTGTTGTACCTATTTTCGACTTATTTTTCGAAAACACGTTGTTGTACAATATTTATTAACGTTTCGTTTTTAATAAAGTATTGATTTTTTCAAAAAAAATCAGTATTTTGAGTACAGAAAATAAAATTTTTTCGTTACAACTTGTTGAATATTTTATTAAATTACTTTGAAGTTAGTCTTAGAAACTTTTTAAAAAAGGACTAAATACAGCATAATTTTTTTTTTATATTAAAATATTATTAAAAAAATAAAAATTAAAATTAAGTAAATTAAAGAAATTTGAAATCAATGAAATTAAGTAATTTAAAAAGAAAATTTTAATTTTTAATTATATACAAAGTAAAATTTTCCTAAATAAAAATTGAATAAAGTAAAAATATTTTGAATCATAAATCCATTATCCAAAAAATTATGTAGTATTGTATAGGAAATGTTCAAGTAGTTTCCTAATCAGGTTCTAATATATAATTTAGAAAATGACTTTTTTTTTTTTGGAAAAAATCTTTCGATTACATCGAAACTAAATTAATATAAAAATAATTGAAGAAATTTAAATTGTAATTCAATTTCGAAATATCTATAACTTATAAGAATTTAATTGAATATTTAAATAAATAGAATTTCAAGATTTTAATAGACATAATAAATAAATGCTTAAAAGATATTTGTGATTTGTAATGTAATTTTAAATCTTGACATTAAAATTAATATCTACATATATACAAATAAAATTATTCGAGAAATTTAATTGAAGCATAAAAATAAAAAAAGTTGAAAATTAAATCAGAAACAAAAAAATATATGAAATATTTTTTACAATTTAACATGTTTTTAATTAAAATTAAATGAGCTAAAAATTGTACCTTTTACAGAAATTAAAAATTATATTTGTATATGTGTTAAATGAAATGAAGAAAATTATGTAAAATTAAGATATAAATGTGCAAAGTAAGGAAAATTTATATTTTTAGGTAATCAATAAATAAATTTTATGCTAAGTAAAAATTTGATATTGTTGAAAAATCGTATTTTATTTATTTTATATTTTAAAAATTTGGAAGGATAATATTTAAAGTTATATTTGGTAAAATTATGTACTCGAAGTTGGTAAGAAATGTACACTTTAAGTTTTATAATTTTTTTGATTTCTTAGAGAGGTGGCTGAAAGAATGTTATAAGGTGCTTCGATTTAAATTCAATGAGAACTTCATGGTTTAAGTAAATAAAATAAAGTAAATGATTGTACTAGAACTGGAAGATTAATTTGTATAAGTAGATACTATTTCGGTCTAAATCTTAGTATGTAGTACTATTAATTCAAATTCTTATCCTTGACGCTTCAGCTCGTGAAAAGCGTTCCTTAAAAAGTCTCCTAACATTCTATTACAACTTCAGCCTACTAATTTTATATGAATTCTAAATAATAAAATTTTTTATAGTGGAGAAACAAGCAGCACGTAGGCAATGGTTTTATTAGTGAGACATTTGTTGTTAGAAGACTATTTTCCCAGTAATAAAAAGGCATTTTATTATAATTTGATTACTGGTACTCATTTGGAGTTGACTCCCATCGATGCCTCGGACAGTATTATTCCCCATACTGAAGAAATAATGCTTAGTGGTTTTGGCAATATTTTTTTTGGATAAGTCAGAGGAAAAATTAGGTGTGAAATTAATATTTAATTAGAGAATGGAAGTTCTTTTAACATATTATAGCAGATCCTTACATTTTCTCATCAGTACTTAAAGTAAATGTAATTAATGTGCCTAAAGTAAATGTAATTAATGTTCCTAAATGCTGGAATTCATAAATTTAACTTAGTTGTGAGTTTGCAATAGTCATTGAATCTGAACTAAATTTGTGAGACCATCGTAACTCCAGTTTAGGTTTGTGTAGACTGAAGAGGCTTAAAACAGTCTTATTTGAATATTACTGATACTGTTTTGACACCTAAACATAATTATTATTAAAAAAGCTGTCGAAATAACAAATTAACAAAATACAAAATTCAAATGACAAATTTTTCATAGCGATTTCGTTTTTTTTCGAAAGTTTTCATAGCGATTTACTTGATGAATCATAACTTCTTAGTCAATTATCCCCAAAAATCAAAACAACTCCTATTAATAATAGTATATAAGTTTATTTAAAATATAAAAATTTAACTAAATAAATTACATTTTTTTGGAAAAAAAAAATCATAAATTTTGAAGTCAGATTTAAGTCAGTTTGTTTTGAATTTCTTAAAAATTATATGCAAGTCCACCGCCATTAGAAAATTTCACATGTGATACTTGGGTAGATGGTGAATATGCAACACCAAGTAAATTTGCTACTTGTTGTTGTTGCTGTTGTTGTTGTTCTACAGATAATGGTGCTGGTTGTGATGATGCAGCTGCTTGTTGTTCCTGATTAGCAGCATAATATTGTGCTTGTTGTTGCAATTGATGTTGTTGTAATAATTGTTGTTGTTGAACTAAATTTGCATATTCTTGGGCGCTAACATATTGTGTATGCTGCTGACTGCTCTGTGCTAATTGTTGCGGTTGTTGTTGTTGTTGTTGTGGTTGAGCATAATAAGAATTTTGTGGTGTTGGTTGTAATTGTTGGGGAGCAGCTGAATACTAAAAATAGAATTTTACAAGAAAAGCAACAGTTGGATTAATATTAATAATAATAATAATAAAAAAAATTTGACGTAAATTTTTTATTGGTATTTCCGATTGGAAATTGTAATAATTTTAATATTTGTTCTGTTTATTATTATTATATTATTTTTTAATTTTATTACAGGTAAATCAATAAATGATAAATTATTTACTTTCATTTTTTTTTTTTTTACTTTTATTTTCGAAATAAAACGTGTATCAATTTTTGTGGCATATTATATTTACCCACGTAGATATTTGTTATTATTTATATGGAATATAGTAAAAATTTCAAAAATGATTAAATATAATTAAATTATTATATTAAACAAATATTAAAATCAAATCAATTTATGTAAGTAATAATTAATAATTAACATTATTTTAATGTTTATGAATAAAATTTTGATGTGGTATAGCAATAAAGGTGGGTGGGTTAAGAGATATACGTGTAAGATAATATAAAAATAATAAATAAAATTTAACTTAAGCATAAGACGTGTTTATATTGTTTTTTTTTCGTATTTGCGATTATATATAAAAATTTTCTTTTAGTAGGTGGTAAATATATTAAGTTAATTCAGGTTAAATAAATTTGTAAAACATTAATTGTATTTGTCGTATATAATTCAAGAAAATAATGGACAATAAAAAGGACAAATAAAATAAGCTCAAATTGAAATTATTTTTGATTTTATACATAAAATAATTATAGAAGATTCATTATTTTCATTATCCAAGCAGCATATAGTCACTGAATTCATAATTAAATATAAAATAAAATTTAGAAAAAACAAAAAACTATATTCAAAATAATTCCTTAATTTTATTGGTATTTTTAATATATATTAAGCTATTAAATTTCATTTAAAATGAATTATAAAATTGTGAAACAATTTATTAAAATTGACCTAAAAGTTTTTATTATTACATATAAAATTATTTTTAAGTACTTTTTCTAGCACGTGTATGTACAACATAAATTTTTTGAATAAAAACCTTTTAATATTTAACAGAATAGGGTAAATAAAATTGAAAGTCATTTTAAATTGATATATTTTTGGTGTGTCAAATTCAATTATATTCTACAAAATAAAATACTAATTAATAAATGGATAGCGAGATTATTGTCATATTGAAGATCAGAACGGACAAGGATATGACTTTTATAATTTGGTTTAATTATGTCCTTCAATAAGTTAGACAATTTAGATTAATAAAAGTTGAAATATATATTTGTAATTATTACAGAATTTATGTTTTTAAATTTTTTAAATTTTCAAAAATAACTTATGATTTAACTCTTAAAGATTACAATTTAAATAAGCATAAAACCAATGAACTTTTTATTATGCTCAATTTCTTGGAAAAGTTATTGAAGTATTTTATTTTGTCATTGGAATTTTCCAATATAAATATAACGAATTATATTTGTAAATAACTTAAACATTTTTCTACAGAATTTTTTTTAGATTATTTATGTACAATAAATGACAATTCATTGAACCAACAATAAATAAAAAAAATAAAATTTAAAAGATAAAAAAAAATAAATATTTATAAAAAAAAACTTAAAATAAAGATAAATAAATTTTTCTTTATTTATATTTTTTATGTTGCAAAAAAATTATCCAAAAAATAAAAACAACGAAACATTAAATTTGTATTTTAAACATTATTTACTTTTTTTTTTGTAAATAAATTGTTATTCAACATGTGTGGTATTTTTTTTTTTGTGTTCCTTTTTGCATAATAAATACCTTAGTTATTTTCAATAGGTAATTAATTCCGAATATAGTGTCATTGATATATATTTTTCTGGGATGGTTGAAAATTTATGTTGTGCTAGTAAGTACCTTTTTAAATGATATATTTATCACTTATGTATCATTTATATTCTTATATTTTAACTAATATACATGGAAAACAAAAATCCATTAATTTCATTTAAGTTGGTTATGTTGAAAATGATATATGATAGAAAAATAATATATAGAATATTCTTTTGAAAAGTGGTATAATACAAAATTTAACATGAAATGTAAATTTAATTTGATAATTTACAATAAAAATTAATAATAATATTTAATAAAATGGATTATGAATTGAAATACAAAGCAAATATTGAATTTTGTTGGACCTTAAAGTTAAATTTTAAAGTTTATAGTATAAAAAAATCAACAATTCTTTAAAAAAAATATATTATTTACGAAAAGTTTTTACGATACTAAATGAAAAAAAAATCATTTATTATTAATTAATTTAGGATATACTATAATATCCTTGAAAAAACATATTAATTTTATAATAACTTATGTTCTTAATTAAATATATCCTATAAAATGCCCTATAAAATAATAATAAATTATCTTTATTTGATTGATACACGACATATATTTATAATGAAAATTTAAACAAAAGGATAAAAATGCCAGTACAAGTATTGTGGGAGTATTTTAATGTTTATGGGCTTTTTTGTATAACAACATAATTATTTTATGTAAATTTGAAGCATCAATTTTTGAAATCCTTATTAAATTAATATTAAAAATTAATCTTAATTTCACTTAATTAAATTTTCAACAAGTTGTTTTACTTCATTTTTATTGAATATTTTATTAATAAAAATCATCTTCAAAAGTACGCCCTCTTATCACAGAACGTGGAATTATTGTAAATGAAATTTAGTTCTAATAATAACTTCCTTCTCAAGGAAACCTCAAATATAAGTTTTGAACTCAATTTAACTTGTAAAATTATAATACATATTATATACATATAATTTTTATTATTGCACCCCCATTGGGGAAAATTTGAAGTAAAATTGCTTATCAATTTTGGAGAAGAATTACTAAATTACTCATTAAAAAAAAAGTTTAGTGAATTTTCGCGTCCATCTGATAACATATTTTTCAACCTTTTCAAAAATTAGTCAATCTATAATTTATATGTACATCTACAATTTTAATTTGACAGACAGACCGACCGAAATTTGCTAATATCAAAATTTTTATCTTCACACAAAAAAAAATCCTTAAAAACATTTAATAAACAATTATATTCATAAGTATATTGATTATTTTCATCAAAATGAAATAATATCCTTTTTTATCACAGTTTTAAAAGTAATTGATACGTATGACCTCATTAAATATTTATCACTAATCATATTTATATTTCAATACATCACTGAATAGAAAGTTGTTTATTATAATAAAAATTAATAATGATTAAGATTTTCTGAATAATGTTAATTAGATGACTATTAGATATTTTATGTAATTTTCTATCCGTCATAAAATCAATTAATGATAACGTATCAATCAAAATATTTTAATAGTAAACATAAAAAACGAAACCTTTAGTAAATTTTTATGTTTTTTTTTTGTGAAACTTGAATATTTTATCCTCTTTAAGAATAGTTCTGATATCAAATTAAATATTACACATTTTTCACATTCGGTTCAAATATCTTCTGTTGATATTCCACATGATATCAATCATCGGTTGGACATTTTAATATTAAAAAACATGAAAAAAAAAATTTAACATATCTTTAAGGTATCTTTATCAATTTAATTGAATATAAACTTTTAATATAATTGATATTTACGTTTATATTAAAAGTCATCGTAAATATTAGATTATCTTTAATGATATAAATACCGTATATGGTAATTTTCTATTCAACAAAATTTTAAAGATTATCTATCATACACGTGTACAAGTTTAAAGAAACGGTGATAATAGTGTAAAGAAATTATCATAAAAGTGTATCTTTTAAAGTAAATTGCTTTTGTTTAATAATTTGAATTAGATATTATTTTTTGTTAAAAATTTTATGGAATTTATATTAGATTAATATCATAAACACAATTTACTAATGAGCACACACTTATATGCTTTTATGATGGATTATATGTTGAAAATTAACTTTATTAGAATTTTAAAAAAATTATTAATATGTTATTTTATAATTAATTAGGTTTTTAAGATAATTATCCAATTAGTTAATTCTATCTGAATAAATTTTTAAAAATATTATGTTTATTTGAGAATTATATTAAGTTATTAAGTTGTGTAGAAAAAAATTGTCAAGGATCAACCTATTGAATAATAAATAATCTATTATTAAAATTCTTCAAAATTCTACTCAGATTAAAATTAAATATTTTATTTGTCAATTATTTCCTCTAAAATAAATGTTTATCTTTCAATAAATTTACTAAAAAAAAAATTTACCTGAAATTGTTGTTGAGATGGTTGAGCTTGTTGTAGATTAAGTAAAGATCCTTGTTGTCCACCAAAATAACGTGTAAATGATTGTTGTGAACCAGGTGCTTTAACTGAATATGAATTTGTATTTGCATCAGTATGGAATGCAATTTGTCCTGAACATGATAATACAATCAAGGATAACACAAATAGATAAATAAATTTCATTGTTGAATAAACAGGAATAACACAAACAAAATAAAATAAATTAAATTGTCTTTCTTTTTTTTCTTTTTTTATAAACTCGAATATCCTTGCTGAATATGAATTATAAAACAAATATGAAAATTTTAATTTAACTTTGTTTACGTTGTTTATTTCAAAAAAAAAAAAATGTAATCCAAAAGAGTGAAATTTAATTTGTGATATAATTTTTACCAACTGCACTCAAATTTATACCAAAATATAAATTATGTTTTTTTTTTTGGGGATTCGAAGTATATTTTTTAAAGTGGGACTGATTATAGTTTTAAAAAAAATGGTTTTTGCATATTAAATTTTTTTTTTAGTATTCAAAAAACATTTAGTTTCTAATTAAAATGTTTCCGTGGTTTAAATCTGCAATATGGTGGTATTATTGCAAATTTTAAATTTTAATAGTTTTGAAAGCTTTATTGTTGTGACAAATTAAAAAATCAATATTACTTTATGATTTTGAATTATTCAATTATTATTATTTTGTCTATTAATCAGTCGTTTTATAATTTTCCATTAATATTTTAAGTGCAATTGGTTCTCCATATTTTCATTTTTATTTAAACTAAATTTTGATTTTAATGGAGCTTTAATTACTTTAGTCTTCACCAGATTATATTTTAGAAGATAATATTTTTGAAAATTTAATTGGATTAACTTTAATTTCTGAAAGTTGACGAAGATAATTAAAAAAATAAATTTAATAAATTCATGTTGTTTTATGAAAATTATAATATTAATCAAAAATAAATTTTCTGAACCTCAGTAGAATTGTAATTTATGAGATCGATTATTTGTCAAATTCTCTATTGGTTTAAATCTTTTAATTTTTATAATTTTTTTTTGTTAAATATTCTTTAAAACATCGTTAGTTCACAACAAAGTAAGTGAAAGTCTAGACTCTAGACAATATTATTGTAATAAGAAATAATAAAATTATAAAATGTTTTGCAATAATATAAAATTTTTTATTTATGTCAACAGAAAAAGTGTCAATAAAATGTTTTTTTTTTGCAAAGACATATTATTTTAGTGATAACATTTTTTTTTGATTTTTACTCGAAGTAATGGTGTTTTTGACACAAACAAAATTCGATTATATAGAAATCCTAAAAATAGAATTAGCGTGTTAGAATTATTGAATCATTGCACTTTCAGGTTCAATAAAGCAATTAATATTTTCCATAATTTGGTAAAAGGATATCAACTACAATTAAATAAACCAGCTTAATGGTTTTTCTATTAAAGAAAATAAAGAGTACTTTGAACTTTTATGAAATTATTTTAAATTAATTAAGTTCATAGCATACATTTCAGGAGTTTTGTATTCACTAATAAATTGATATAAAATATATTAAATTAGTAAATATTTTTATTTTTCCGCAATATACTTTTTAATTGCCAAAAAGCTTTATTCTGCGACAAATGTCACTGTCATCTGATGTTACTGCGGAACAAACACTGTCATCTGATGTTACTGCGGACTCTCGCTAAAAAGATGAAGCGTTATATCAGTTGAAGATCTTCATTATAGAACCATAAAAAATTGATGAACAGAGCTCTTCAGTGAAGAAGAAGAGGAAAAGAAGTAGGATAATAGTGGGGTTCAGTGCAGGATATTCTCCAAAAGCATATACTGTATACACTGAGATTAACTTTACACTGGGAATGGTGAAGAGCAATGAAGATTCCGCGAACACGAATTACTTATAAAACAGTAACTTTGGAACTTATACTTTGTAGGAATGCATCTTAATGAAATGAATTACTTATAAAATAGTTCATAAAGTGCATCTCCGATTTGTGAGAAATCCTACTGAAGTTATTGCCACAGCTTCATCGTAAGTTGTGGCAACCTTGAACAAGATTGATTATGTATACATCCTTTACCACCGAAATTCAAAAAATACAAATATTTTTGATTTCGAGAAATGATAAAACAGGTAATTGGAAATGTAAAATTTCTAACTTAATTTCAAATTTATGAATATTTATAATAAAATACATTTTATGGAATTTTATTGAATTGTTTCATTGAGCCAGAAAAGATTTG
Organism: Empis livida; assembly: GCA_963932195.1. Taxonomy (NCBI): domain Eukaryota; kingdom Metazoa; phylum Arthropoda; class Insecta; order Diptera; family Empididae; genus Empis; species Empis livida. The sequence goes on from OZ010648.1 coordinate 34,249,776, forward strand.
ATAATAAAAACTTTAGACATAAAATTTTATTAAGAAATTTATTGCAGAAGAATTTATTTAAAGATTCAGACTAAAAAATTTTTAATTAATTGAATTCGAAACAATTTCACCCTCTTAAAAAATGAATTATATTTACAAAATAATTCCTTAATTTAAGAATATAGGAAATTTCTTTTTTTTATTATTATTTAAATAATCAATATTCTTAATTAAAAAGCAATAAATTGAAGAAGGAAAAAAAAAACAATGTTTACTTCATTAACTTGAAGTAATATTATTTTGATCCTTTTTAAATAGATGAGTAACTTACTTTGATGTCCAAAAATTCAGCAAAAAAAGAAAATCTCTTCTTAAATTTTCTTACATTTTTAAAAAATACTTGAAAAATTAATGAATTTTTTTAATTACAATTTTTAATTTAGGAAAAATAAGTCAAATATTACATTTATGTTAAGGATATTTTAAGATTATTATATTTTGGGTATGAAGAAAATTTTCAATTGAATATAAAATCTGTTTTATTCTTTTTTGGTAATGAAAATAAATTTTAATTCCATAGAAACCATAAAAAAATATCTTAAGATTCTTGATTATAACATTTTTTTTTATTTTTGATATACGAACTGATGAAACATTTGTCTACTTACAACATTTAAAAATATATTAACATATATTTACTAAATTTGAGAAAAATTTGAGACAGTTTTGTAGGCGACATATAAAGACAACAAAAATATCTGATAGCATATTAACGTTCCAACAAATATACACCCTAAAATATTGTAAATATAATAAATATATAAAATATAAAATACTGAATCTGAAAATATATGTCATAAAATTTAATAATGTCATTCGAATTACTTTGTTATCTAAAAAAATCCAATTAAAAACTATTTCCTTTTAAAAAAATTTTAAAAGATCGCCAAAGGGTTAATTAAAAAAGTCATAGATGACACGAAATCTTTTCAAAAAATTTGTAGAAAAGTATTATTTTATTTGTCAGAAATTTAAACATTTTAATGCAATCTATAAAAATTAAACGATTGAAAAAATTACAGTGACAAAAAAATTAAGAAGAATACATTGCATAACCTTAGGCGGTAATTTATTTTTATGATTTTAATTTAAAATCTGCATAATAAAAACTTGAAATTACATATTTTAATTGTAATGAAAATTTAAAAAAAAAATTTAATAGGCATCATAAATGAATCTTTTACTTTTTTTTGTTGAAATAATCTCATTTTATATAAAAATAATTTCTAGGTTAATATTTAAGTATATAAAATTTTCCAGCACACCATATAAATCCAACCGAAATATGTAATTATGAGCTAATGAGTTGTTGATGGCAAGTAGTTAAAAACAAAATTTATCAGTAAAAAACGGAAAATCCTTTTTGATTTATACAAATTATATTTTGTAAAATAATGATTCTTGATAAAAATTAAAATTATAAATCATTTGGGTTTTTTTTTGTCATAAATAAGAGAACAATTATAAATTTTTTAATTGCTTCAGCACTTTTGGGAATTTTGCCAGATTTTATGTTCTATAATTCCATATTAAAGCATTAATAATAATAATAATAATAACAATAATAATAAAAGCTTTTGAAAATTGTCTTTTATTGGATTTTGTAAATGAATTTAATTTATATCTTTATTTAAATTTTATTGTAATCCTATATAATAAAAGGAAATTAATATTTAAAGACTATTAATGCCTTAAAATCGTTTTAAATATTAGAATCGATAAAATTTTATAAATTGTAAGTAGATTTACGAAATTATTTTTAACTAAATGACCTTTTTCTTATTGTTCACTCCACGTGGGAGGAATAGTCTCAAGTGCAGAATTATCTGTACTTGAAGTGTTTTTAATATTTTTTATTGCTATTTTGATCTAGTAATTTTATATGGATTCCCAACCATGGTTCTTTGTGAAGAAATCTTTGTATATTTGTAAGCAAGTTAATATTTTTTATTTGTCAGTCATTGTTGTTAGAAGATGATCACAACCGTTAATTTTGCCCAATCTTAAATTATTAGTTAAGGTTTTAAGTAAACTTAGACTCGAAGCAAACCCAGTACCTACCTATTCCACGATAACATAGTGACTGCCAGTTGCCTATGACCTGTTTATGAATACAAAAACATTAATTATAAATTTTGTTAGAATATTAATTCCTTGAAACTTTGCCAATATATATGATTTTTTGACATTTTGAGGTAAGCACGAGATATAATTGCTAAACATTTAATCTTAAAATTTAACCAGAGAAAAATTGGAAAATTTTAAAACCGAAATTTTTGTATACATGACAACTCAATTTCATCCACAAAGTTTGGTTTACCTGTTTAGCTTACCAGTTAGTTGCAAAACACAGTTACCAATCTCAATAGTTGAGACTTATTCTAATCTCAATAGTTGAGACTTCACAAACATTTTATTATCATTACAAATTTTCTTAAATTAGCTATGCTGAAAATTTGTAATTTGATGTGGATATCATATTTTGGAAAATTTCTATCGAATTAAAGTTTCAATTTGAGAAAAAATAATAAGTTTTAATTGAATTAATTAGAGAAATATGAAAATAATACCATAAAATATTTTATTATTACTATATAGATTACATTGACAAATTTTTGATATTAATTAAAATATTGACTATTTACATATCATAAAAACATAAAAATATTCATTTATGGAATTCTACCAATTAAATTCATTAATTAAAAAAAAAGGGAAACAAAAAAAAAATCATTTTTGTTTTATAAATATAAAAATTTAATTAAAAAAGCAAATTAATTTTTTTTTTCGATTAAATTTACTAATTAAAATTGTAAATCGAATTACCAAAAAAAAAAAATTTCACTTAAATTTCCCCAAAAAACATATACATAGAAAAAAATTTATATGACTTCTAATTATTTAATTACTTAAAGTAAAAATTTTCTGTCACGTATTCAAAATATTAAATTATTTTATTATACATATTAGATATAACGATAATGTCATTTTAACGTACCAATAATCAATACAGTATATTCATTATGATTATTTAATATATAATTTTCCATTTTGATTACATAAAAATAAATAAATTACTTCCGTCGTTCATTTAAGTGTTAAAACAATCGTGATATACCTTCACTTTTTACTATATATATTATAGCTATATCAGTTCATTCATCCAGAATAATATTATGATGGGTGTTACTCTAAATACCATCAATTACGTGACATGATCTAGTAAACTTTAATAATATAATATTAATAGTGAACATAATTATACTAAAAAATATATAGTTAATATGTATATGTTTTAGCAGGTGAGGCATTCACATTAATTTTTACTACAGTAAGTAATTTTTTTTTTTAAATTTGGTTATTAGACATGTTAATTATGAGAGTGTCCATGTTTAGATATCCATTAGAAATATACTTAAAATTTTACAAATTTCATATTTAGAAATTTTACAAAACTAATTAATTTAACACGATTTTTCCAAAAGTGTTAAAACACCTTTTAAAATGTTAATATAAAATTATTTTATCAGTTTAATCATTTGTGGAGAAATTGACTTTCCAACTTTTCGTATAATAAAAAAAACATAATTTAGCGATATCTAGTTTCCTCCCCCTCCACCTGCATCTTAGATACGTACATATATAATAAATCTATTTTTACGGTCAGGTGTCTTTTGACATCTTAACCATTCCCTACTGTAAAATTATTCCACATATAGATGTAATATAAATACTTAAAGAGCCAAACAGAATATGTCGCTGTGGTCTGTCGCCTTAAAAACTAAAAAAAATTAAAACTTCGTATTTCATATTATGCGAGTAAAATTTTATTTAGAAAATATAGCCGTTGTCGCTATATTTTTCTAGATATTTAATATTTTCGATCGTCGCTGTGTTGTCAGAATTTTAAATTGAAAAAATTTAAGTTTAATAAAATTTATTATTTTGAGAAAAAAAAAAAATATTTATTGCATCTTTTTACATATATTACTCATCTGAATATTTGGTATTTGATATTACCATTTTCTCAAAATTATCGAAATCAAAATAAATAATTACATGGAAATTTGCTTACTATTTTCTTTCTTTTACTAATTGGGAATACAGCGAAGAACAAAGACAAGATCGTTGGCGATGAACTCGATGGCAGGCGCCTACAGAATAATATTATGTTATGAATAATATTCTGTTGGGCGCTTTAAGTTTCAATTCCTTAATTCATTGCGTGAAAAATCGTATGGAGGTAGGTCCATTGAGGTACAAGGTGTTTAAAACCTTCCTTCAGTATTTGAACTTTAAAGAAATCAGAAATAATTTTTTTTTTGCATTATATGGTGGCCCGTAATCTTCCATACAATTTCTTCATACGAAGTTTTTACATACGCATTACGGTTTACCTGGTGTTTTCAAAATAACGATGATAACAGACAACTTTAAACATTTTAACTTAAAATAATTTTCAATGTTTAATCATTTTTCCTCTATTAACTCTTCAACTTTTCCTATAATAATAAAAAAATGTATTTAGCAGTATCAGGTTCTCTTCACTTCCTCCGGAATTTAACATACGTAATATAGTATACCTATTTTTACTGCTCTTTGACAATTTTGCGTTAAAAAATAATGTTAATGGAAAGATTAATTAAATTATCTTATTATATTTTACTTTATAAACCAATTTAGTTCTCATGTCTTTGGAAAATTCTTTAAATAGATACATTTTAATAAAAATATTTTCAAAACATTCAACTAATAAAATTTCTCTAGTGACTAATAAATTGGTCATTGGTTTGTATATAACATGAAAAATTTAAAATATAGTGTGCAACAAAGTGTTAAATATCAAATCCGTAGATAAATTAAAAAATGATTTTATTTTGTACAAATAGCATATTTATTTATAAGATTAAATATTAAACTATATCCCCAAAGTTGCTCAAATTATGAATACAAAATTTTATTAAAACTTTCAGGAGGTCAGAGAATTAAATATTTGTGACAGTTTAATAAAATTAAATATTTTCTATTTTATCTCTTTATTTATTAATAAATTATTAGAGGATAATTTCATATTAAAATACCAACGTTTTTTTAAATTAAATTTTTAACTAACAATCTACATAATTCCACTATCAGAGGGATCAGTCGACACTAATAAAAAATCAAAAAATTTGTGTTTTTAAAATAAAATTTTTATTAAATTGATTTATTGATTTGATGGAAATTTAACAATGACTAGCACAACAGTATTACTTCAGTTTGGTATATAAATTTACTTCTGTAAATAAAACATTTTTTTACGAGATTTATTTTCACGATATTAAAGTTTAATCAAAAAAATATACTTTACTCATGTCGTATCTACATTAAATATAGACTTAGGAATCTATACAAATTCAGATTACTTACATTCATAAATAACGTAAATAATACAACACATGTTTTGGATATCAATTAATCTGTGATTAGTTTCGGAATCAATTAAAATGTTTTTTTTTTACTGCTTGACAATAAATTTTGTTTTAGATATGCGTAAAAATAAAAAAAAAAAAATATATATGTTTTTATTGTTCGGACAAATAGTTAAATAAAGTTGAAAATAAAAAGTTTGTTAAATGAAATAAAATAAAAAAGTTTGTTTAAATACTGTTTAGGCGATGTGGGTGATACTGAGTTTTCATTAATTGGTGAAAAAAAACCCCAAAAGAATAAACAAATTTTAGATAAAATCTATTTTCAAGATAAAATTTTGTTTTTGGATTAATTAAAAACGTTTTGTCATAAAGACCTTGGGATATGACCATTTTCTAATTAACAAATAATATAATTTGTTATTAAATGACTGACAAACACAACAGTAGAATATAATTAACTTATTAGGCAAATTATTATTATTAAGTTTTGGTAGTAGTTTACTACTGGACATTATTAAAATTGACAAAAACTTTATGTATATTTTCTCACGTTTATATTTATTTTGAATTTGAAATTGTTTTCATGCAGAAAACACTGGCATCAATTCTCATTACATAACCGAATCACGAAAATTATTATACTAGAGGGTATATTTTGGTTTTTTTATTTTTATTTTTCATATTATATTTATGTTAATACTGTGACGATATTTTTATCTTAAGATACATATACTATGTTTGTTGATATTCTGGACAGATATTGGTTTTTTTTTTTAGTTAAGGAAATAATTTGTTGGTGTCATATAATATCAATTATCATTTATCATATAATATATAATAATAAAAAAAAATCAAGTAGACATTAGTTTTGGTTGTATATATATTTTCATTTATGGCACTGTAAACGTGTAACATATATTTTTTGGAAAAAATATGCTAAGGACCATTCAATTGTAAATAAGTTATTTCAGGTAAATGGTGCAAAATGTATGATAAATGAATGCTGATTATAAATAATTTATTTATGTTTAACTAAAACATTTTACATTAAATATAGAAAATTGCATAATTATTTAAATGAAATTTAACTACAATTTGAAAAACTTATGCTAATTGCAATACATAAGAAAGTAGCTGAAACGATTCAATAAGTATAGAATACCTTCATATGTGCATGAATTATTAAAAATATTATTTTAAAATTAAAATTAATATTTATTTATTTAAAACTAACTTTTTAGTTATTGCTTTAAATGTAATTTAGTTCAGAGGCAATTGACACTAGAGAAGTAAACAAAAAACTACATTATGTATAATTATGTTTACTGTATCTTTAATAAGGTTAATTTTTATTTTCATTGCCGAAATATGTACAACAAAATTACTTATAGATTTGTCACGTTTAGGAATGCTAGTAGCACTTATAGCACAATAAGTTAAAAAAAAAATTAAAACATAATTTTACTTGATAAATTTCAAGTTAAACATAAATAATTATTTAAAATCAAGCAAAATTAACGAAAAAACTTATACCAAATACTAAACACATCCTACCGATTAATTTATTATAGTTATACTATAATAAAGTATATATAGTTTTATTTTTCTCTAAGGAGAAAAATAAAACTATATATACTTTATTACAGTAAAATATAAATGCAATCACAGTAAAATATAAATGCAATCATTATATCAAATTTCAAAGATATTATCTTATAAATGTCACCGCAAATACGTACATTATTATATGTATCAAACCCACATATTTATCAAATAATTATTTACGTATATTTAATCAATAAGAAATAACTTTCATATTTTACCGATTTCGCGGACAATTTTGAATATTTTTCGAAAAGGTCTTCGGAAATGAGCTGGAAATTAAATTCCCTACACGGAAATACCAAATAAGTGGGGATTGCTTCAGTTTTAAGGATGTTCAATTTTTTGCGCAAAATTCTGATGTTTTGTACTGATTTTCATTAAATTTTCATATTTTCCCGGTTTCTCGGGCAATTTTAAATATTTTTCTAAAAGGTCTTCGGAAATGAGCTGGAAATTCAATTTCCTACACGGAGATACCAAATATGTGGGAATTGCTTCAGTTTTAAGGATTTTCAATTTTTTGGCGACTATTTCTGATGTTTTGTATTAAATCTCATTAAATATCCATATATTCCTGATTTCTGGGGCAATTTTGAATATTTTTAGAAAAGGTCTTCGGAAGTGCGCTAGAAATTAAATTCCCTACACGGAGATACCAAATATGTTGGGATTGCTTTCAGTTTTAAGGGTTTTCATTTTTTTGCTACAAATTCTGATGTTTTGTATTGAATGTAACTAAATTTCCATATTTTCCCGATTTCTCGGGCAGTTTTGAATATTTTTCGAAAAGGTCTTCGGAAATGCGCTAGAAATTAAATTCCCTACACTGATATACCAAATATGTGGGGATTGCTTTCAATTTTAAGGGTTTTCATTTTTTTGCTACAAATTCTGATGTTTTGTATTGAATCTCACTAAATTTCCATATTTCCCCGATTTCTCGGGCAGTTTTGAATATTTTTCGAAAAGGTCTTCGGAAGTGCGCTAGAAATTAAATTCCCTACACGGAGATACCAAATATGTTGGGATTGCTTTCAATTTTAAGGGTTTTCATTTTTTTGCTACAAATTCTGATGTTTTGTATTGAATCTCATTAAATTTCCATATTTTCCCGATTTCTCGGACAGTTTTGAATATTTTTCGAAAAGGTAAATTCCCTACACGGAGATATCAAATATGTGGGGATTGCCTTCAGTTTTAAGGGTTTTCATTTTTTTGCTACAAATTCTGATGTTTTGTATTGAATCTCACTAAATTTCCATATTTTCCCGATTTCTCGGGCAGTTTTGAATATTTTTCGAAAAGGTCTTCGGAAGTTCGCTAGAAATTAAATTCCCTACACGGAGATACCAAATATGTTGGGATTGCTTTCAGTTTTAAGGGTTTTCATTTTTTTGCTACAAATTCTGATGTTCTGTATTGAATCTCATTAAATTTCCATATTTTCTCGATTTCTCGGACAGTTTTGAATATTTTTCGAAAAGGTCTCCGGAAATGCGCTAGAAATTAAATTCCCTACACGGAGATATCAAATATGTGGGGATTGCCTTCAGTTTTAAGGGTTTTCATTTTTTTGCTACAAATTCTGATGTTTTGAATTGAAACTCACTAAATTTCTATATTTTCCCGATTTCTCGGGCAGTTTTGAATATTTTTCGAAAAGGTCTTCGGAAATGCGTTAGAAATTATATTCCCTACACGGACATATCAAATATGTTAGGATTGCTTTCAGTTTTAAGGGTTTTCATTTTTTTGCTACAAAGTCTGATGTTTTGAATTAAATCTCATTAAATTGCCATATTTTCCCAATTTCTCGGGCAGTTTTGAAAATTTTTCGAAAAGGTCTTCGGAAATGCGCTACAAATTAAATTCCCTACACGGAGATACCAAATATGTGGGGATTGCTTTCAGTTTTAAGGGTTTTCATTTTTTTGCTACAAATTCTGATGTTTTGTATTGAATCTCACTAAATTTCCATATTTTCCCGATTTCTCGGGCAATTTTGAATATTTTTCGAAAAGGTCTCCGGAAATGCGCTAGAAATTAAATTCCCTACACGGATGTACCAAATACGTGGGGATTGCTATCAGTTTTAGGGGTTTTCATTTTTGTTGCTACAAATTCTGTTGTTTTGTATTGAATCTCATTAAATTTCCATATTTTCCCAATTTCTCGGGCAGTTTTGAATATTTTCGAAAACGTCTTCGGAAATGCGCTAGAAATTAAATTCCCTCCACAGAGATACTAAATATGTCGGGCTTTCAGTTTTAAGGGTTTTCATTTTTTGCTACAAATTCTGATGTTTTGTATTGAATCTCATTAAATTTCCATATTTTCCCGAGTTCTGGGACAGTTTTGAATGTTTTTCGAAAAGGTTTCCGGAAATGCGCTAGAAATTAAATTCCCTACACGGAGATACCAAATATGTTGGGATTGCCTTCAGTTTTAAGGGTTTTCATTTTTTGCTACAAATTCTGATGTTTTGTATTGAATCTCATTAAATTTCCATATTTTCCCGATTTCTGGGACAGTTTTGAATATTTTTCGAAAAAGTCTTCGAAAATGCGCTAGAACTTAAATTCCCTACACGGAGATATCAAATATGTGGGGATTGCCTTCAGTTTTAAGGGTTTTCATTTTTTGCTACAAATTCTGATGTTTTGTATTGAATCTCATTAAATTTCCATATTTTCCCGATTTCTGGGACAGTTTTGAATATTTTTCGAAAAAGTCTTTGAAAATGCGCTAGAACTTAAATTCCCTACACGGAGATACGAAATATGTGGGGATTGGTGTCAGTGTTAAGGGTTTTCACATTTTTGCTACAAATTCTGATGTTTTGTATTGAATCTCACTAAATTTCCATATTTTTCCGATTTCTGGGACAGTTTTGAATATTTTTCGAAAAAGTCTTCGAAAATGCGCTAGAACTTAAATTCCCTACACGGAGATATCAAATATGTGGGGATTGCCTTCAGTTTTAAGGGTTTTCATTTTTTTGCTACAAATTCTGATATTTTGTGTTGAATCTCACTAAATTTCCATATTTTCCCGATTTCTCGGGCAGTTTTGAATATTTTTCGAAAAGGTCTTCGGAAATGCGTTAGAAATTAAATTCCCTACACGGAGATACCAAATATGTTGGGATAGCTTTCAGTTTTAAGGGTTTTCATTTTTTTGCTACAAATTCTGATGTTTTGAATTAAATCTCATTAAATTCCCATATTTTCCCAATTTCTCGGGCAGTTTTGAAAATTTTTCGAAAAGGTCTTCGGAAATGCGCTACAAATTAAATTCCCTACACGGAGATACCAAATATGTGGGGATTGCTTTCAATTTTAAGGGTCTTCATTTTTTTGTTACAAGTTCTGATGTTTTGTATTGAATCTCACTAAATTTCCATATTTTTCCGATTTTTCGGGCAGTTTTGAATATTTGTCGAAAAGGTCTTCGAAAATGCGCTAGAAATTAAATTCCCTACACGGAGATATAAAATATGTTAGGATTGCTTTCAGTTTTAAGGGTTTTCATTTTTTTGCTACAAATTCTGATGTTTTGAATTAAATCTCATTAAATTCCCATATTTTCCCAATTTCTCGGGCAGTTTTGAAAATTTTTCGAAAAGGTCTTCGGAAATGCGCTACAAATTAAGTTCTCTACACGGAGATACCAAATATGTGGGGATTGCTTTCAATTTTAAGGGTCTTAATTTTTTTGTTACAAGTTCTGATGTTTTGTATTGAATCTCACTAAATTTCCATATTTTCCCGATTTCTCGGGCAGTTTTGAATATTTTTCGAAAAGGTCTTCGGAAATGCGCTAGAAATTAAATTCCCTACACGGAGATATAAATATGTGGGGATTGCCTTCAGTTTTAAAAGTTTTCATTTTCTTGCTACAAATTTTGATGTTTTGTATTGAATCTCACTAAATTTCCATATTTTCCCGATTTCTCGGGAAGGTTTGAATATTTTTCGAAAAGGTCTTCGGAAGTGCGCTAGAAATTAAATTCCCTACACGGAGATACCAAATATGTTGGGATTGCTTTCAGTTTTAAGGGTTTACATTTTTTTGCTACAAAGTCTGATGTTTTGAATTAAATCTCATTAAATTGCCATATTTTCCCAATTTCTCGGGCAGTTTTGAAAATTTTTCGAAAAGGTCTTCGGAAATGCGCTACAAATTAAATTCCCTACACGGAGATACCAAATATGTGGGGATTGCTTTCAGTTTTAAGGGTTTTCATTTTTTTGCTACAAATTCTGATGTTTTGTATTGAATCTCACTAAATTTCCATATTTTCCCGATTTCTCGGGCAATTTTGAATATTTTTCGAAAAGGTCTCCGGAAATGCGCTAGAAATTAAATTCCCTACACGGATGTACCAAATACGTGGGGATTGCTATCAGTTTTAGGGGTTTTCATTTTTGTTGCTACAAATTCTGTTGTTTTGTATTGAATCTCATTAAATTTCCATATTTTCCCAATTTCTCGGGCAGTTTTGAATATTTTCGAAAACGTCTTCGGAAATGCGCTAGAAATTAAATTCCCTCCACAGAGATACCAAATATGTCGGGCTTTCAGTTTAAGGGTTTTCATTTTTTGCTACAAATTCTGATGTTTTGTATTGAATCTCATTAAATTTCCATATTTTCCCGAGTTCTGGGACAGTTTTGAATGTTTTTCGAAAAGGTTTCCGGAAATGCGCTAGAAATTAAATTCCCTACACGGAGATACCAAATATGTTGGGATTGCCTTCAGTTTTAAGGGTTTTCATTTTTTGCTACAAATTCTGATGTTTTGTATTGAATCTCATTAAATTTCCATATTTTCCCGATTTCTGGGACAGTTTTGAATATTTTTCGAAAAAGTCTTCGAAAATGCGCTAGAACTTAAATTCCCTACACGGAGATATCAAATATGTGGGGATTGCCTTCAGTTTTAAGGGTTTTCATTTTTTGCTACAAATTCTGATGTTTTGTATTGAATCTCATTAAATTTCCATATTTTCCCGATTTCTGGGACAGTTTTGAATATTTTTCGAAAAAGTCTTTGAAAATGCGCTAGAACTTAAATTCCCTACACGGAGATACGAAATATGTGGGGATTGGTGTCAGTGTTAAGGGTTTTCATATTTTTGCTACAAATTCTGATGTTTTGTATTGAATCTCACTAAATTTCCATATTTTTCCGATTTCTGGGACAGTTTTGAATATTTTTCGAAAAAGTCTTCGAAAATGCGCTAGAACTTAAATTCCCTACACGGAGATATCAAATATGTGGGGATTGCCTTCAGTTTTAAGGGTTTTCATTTTTTTGCTACAAATTCTGATATTTTGTGTTGAATCTCACTAAATTTCCATATTTTCCCGATTTCTCGGGCAGTTTTGAATATTTTTCGAAAAGGTCTTCGGAAGTGCGCTAGAAATTAAATTCCCTACACGGAGATACCAAATATGTTGGGATAGCTTTCAGTTTTAAGGGTTTTCATTTTTTTGCTACAAATTCTGATGTTTTGAATTAAATCTCATTAAATTCCCATATTTTCCCAATTTCTCGGGCAGTTTTGAAAATTTTTCGAAAAGGTCTTCGGAAATGCGCTACAAATTAAATTCCCTACACGGAGATACCAAATATGTGGGGATTGCTTTCAATTTTAAGGGTCTTCATTTTTTTGTTACAAGTTCTGATGTTTTGTATTGAATCTCACTAAATTTCCATATTTTTCCGATTTCTCGGGCAGCTTTGAATATTTGTCGAAAAGGTCTTCGAAAATGCGCTAGAAATTAAATTCCCTACACGGAGATATAAAATATGTTAGGATTGCTTTCAGTTTTAAGGGTTTTCATTTTTTTGCTACAAATTCTGATGTTTTGAATTAAATCTCATTAAATTCCCATATTTTCCCAATTTCTCGGGCAGTTTTGAAAATTTTTCGAAAAGGTCTTCGGAAATGCGCTACAAATTAAGTTCCCTATACGGAGATACCAAATATGTGGGGATTGCTTTCAATTTTAAGGGTCTTTATTTTTTTTGTTACAAGTTCTGATGTTTTGTATTGAATCTCACTAAATTTCCATATTTTCCCGATTTCTCGGGCAGTTTTGAATATTTTTCGAAAAGGTCTTCGGAAATGCGCTAGAAATTAAATTCCCTACACGGAGATATAAATATGTGGGGATTGCCTTCAGTTTTAAAAGTTTTCATTTTTTTGCTACAAATTTTGATGTTTTGTATTGAATCTCACTAAATTTCCATATTTTCCCGATTTCTCGGGAAGGTTTGAATATTTTTCGAAAAGGTCTTCGGAAGTGCGCTAGAAATTAAATTCCCTACACGGAGATACCAAATATGTTGGGATTGCTTTCAGTTTTAAGGGTTTTCATTTTTTTGCTACAAATTCTGATGTTTTGTATTGAATCTCACTAAATTTCCATATTTTCCCGATTTCTCGGGCAGTTTTGAATATTTTTCGAAAAGGTCTTCGGAAATGCGCTAGAAATTAAATTCCCTACACGGAGATACCAAATATATGGGGATTGCTTTCAGTTTTAACGGTGTTCATTTTTTTGCTACAAATTCTGATGTTTTGTATTGAATCTCACTAAATTTCCATATTTTTCCGATTTCTCGGGCAGTTTTGAATATTTTTCGAAAGGGTCTTCGAAAATGCGCTAGAAATTAAATTCCCTACACGGAGATATCAAATATGTTAGGATTGCTTTCAGTTTTAAGGGTTTTCATTTCTTTGCTACAAATTCTTCGGAAATGCGCTAGAAATTAAATTCCCTACACGGATGTACCAAATATATGGGGATTGCTATCAGTTTTAACGGTGTTCATTTTTTTGCTACTAATTCTGATGTTTTGTATTGAATCTCACTAAATTTCCATATTTTTCCGATTTCTCGGGCAGTTTTGAATATTTTTCGAAAAGGTCTTCGAAAATGCGCTAGAAATTAAATTCCCTACACGGAGATATCAAATATGTTAGGATTGCTTTCAGTTTTAAAGGTTTTAATTTTTTTGCTACAAATTCTGATGTTTTGAATTAAATCTCATTAAAATCCCATATTTTCCCGATTTCTCGGGCAGTTTTGAAAATTTTTCGAAAAGGTCTTCGGAAATGCGCTACAAATTAAATTCCCTACACGGGGATACCAAATATGTGGGGATTGCTTTCAGTTTTAAGGGTTTTCATTTTTTTGCTACAAATTCTGATGTTTTGTATTGAATCTCACTAAATTTCCATATTTTCCCGATTTCTCGGGCAATTGTGAATATTTTTCGAAAAGGTCTTCGGAAATGCGCTAGAAATTAAATTCCCTACACGGATGTACCAAATATGTGGGGATTGCTTTCAGTTTTAGGGGTTTTCATTTTTGTTGCTACAAATTCTGTTGTTTTGTATTGAATCTCATTAAATTTCCATATTTTCCCAATTTCTCGGGCAGTTTTGAATATTTTCGAAAACGTCTTCGGAAATGCGCTAGAAATTAAATTCCCTACACAGAGATACCAAATATGTCGGGCTTTCAGTTTTAAGGGTTTTCATTTTTTGCTACAAATTCTGATGTTTTGTATTGAATCTCATTAAATTTCCATATTTTCCCGATTTCTGGGACAGTTTTGAATGTTTTTCGAAAAGGTTTCCGGAAATGCGCTAGAAATTAAATTCCCTACACTGAGATACCAAATATGTTGGGATTGCCTTCAGTTTTAAGGGTTTTCATTTTTTTGCTACAAATTCTGATGTTTTGTATTGAATCTCACTAAATTTCCATATTTTCCCGATTTCTGGGACAGTTTTGAATATTTTTCGAAAAAGTCTTCGAAAATGCGCTTGAACTTAAATTCCCTACACGGAGATACCAAATATGTGGGGATTGCTTTCAGTTTTAAGGGTTTTCATTTTTTTGCTACAAATTCTGATGTTTTGTATTGAATCTGATTAAATTTCCATATTTTCCCGATTTCTGGGACAGTTTTGAATATTTTTATATTTTTCGAAAAGGTCTTCGGAAATGCGCTAGAAATTAAATGCCCTAGACGGATATACCAAATATGTTGAGATTGTTTTCAGTTTTAAGGGTTTTCATATTTTTGCTACAAATTCTGATGTTTTGTATTGAATCTGATTAAATATCCATATATTCCCGATTTCTCGGGCAGTTTTGAATATTTTTCGAAAAGGTCTTCGGAAAGGTCTTAATTTCTAGCGCATTTCCGAAGACCTTTTCGAAAAATATTCAAAATTGCCCGAGAAATCGGGAAAATATGGAAATTTAATTAGATTCAATACAAAACATCAGAAATTGTAGCAAAAAAAATGAAAACCCTTAAAACTGAAAGCAATCCCCACATATTTGGTATTTCCGTGTAAGGAATTTAATTTCTAGCGCATTTCCGAAAACCTTTTCGAAAAATATTCAAAATTGCCCGAGAAATCGGGAAAATATGGAAATTTAATGAGATTCAATACAAAACATCAGAATTTGTAGCAAAAAAATGAAAACCCTTAAAACTGAAAGCAATCCCCACATATTTGGTATTTCCGTGTAGGGAATTTAATTTCTAGCGCATTTCCGAAGACCTTTTCGAAAAATATTCAAAATTGCCCGAGAAATCGGGAAAATATTGAAATTTAATGAGATTCAATACAAAACATCAGAATTTGTAGCAAAAAAAAGAAAACCCTTAAAACTGAAAGCAATCCCCACATATTTGGTATTTCCGTGTAGGGAATTTAATTTCTAGCGCATTTCCAAAGACGTTTTCGAAAAATATTCAAAATTGCCCGAGAAATCGGGAAAATATGGAAATTTAATGAGATTCAATACAAAACATCAGAATTTGTTGCAAAAAAATGAAAACCCATAAAACGGACAGCACTCCCCACATATTTGGTATTTCCGTGTAGGGAATTTAATTTCTAGCGCATTTCCGAAGACCTTTCCGAAAAATATTCAAAATTGCCCGAGAAATCGGATAATATGGAAATTTAATGAGATTCAATACAAAACATCAGAATTTGTAGCAAAAAAATGAAAACCCTTAAAACTGAAAGCAATCCCCACATATTTGGTATTTCCGTGTAGGGAATTTAATTTCTGGCGCATTTCCGAAGACGTTTTCGAAAAATATTCAAAATTGCCCGAGAAATCGGGAAAATATGGAATTTTAATGAGATTCAATACAAAACATCAGAATTTGTAGCAAAAAAATGAAAACCCTTAAAACTGACAGCACTCCCCACATATTTGGTATGTCCGTGTAGGGAATTTAATTTCTAGCGCATTTCCGAAGACCCTTCCGCAAAAATATTCAAAATTGCCCGAGAAATCGGAAAATATGGAAATTTAATGAGATTCAATACAAAACATCAGAATTTGTAGCAAAAAAATGAAAACCCTTAAAACTGAAAGCAATCCCCACATATTTGGTATTTCCGTGTAGGGAATTTAATTTCTAGCGCATTTCCGAAGACCTTTCCGAAAAATATTCAAAATTGTCCCAGAAATCGGGAAAATATTGAAATTTAATGAGATTCAATACAAAACATCAGAATTTGTAGCAAAAAAATGAAAACCCTTAAAACTGAAAGCAATCCCCACATATTTGGTATTTCCGTGTAGGGAATTTAATTTCTGGCGCATTTCCGAAGACGTTTTCGAAAAATATTCAAAATTGCCCGAGAAATCGGGAAAATATGGAATTTTAATGAGATTCAATACAAAACATCAGAATTTGTAGCAAAAAAATGAAAACCCTTAAAACTGACAGCACTCCCCACATATTTGGTATGTCCGTGTAGGGAATTTAATTTCTAGCGCATTTCCGAAGACCCTTCCGAAAAATATTCAAAATTGCCCGAGAAATCGGAAAATATGGAAATTTAATGAGATTCAATACAAAACATCAGAATTTGTAGCAAAAAAATGAAAACCCTTAAAACTGAAAGCAATCCCCACATATTTGGTATTTCCGTGTAGGGAATTTAATTTCTAGCGCATTTCCGAAGACCTTTCCGAAAAATATTCAAAATTGTCCCAGAAATCGGGAAAATATTGAAATTTAATGAGATTCAATACAAAACATCAGAATTTGTAGCAAAAAAATGAAAACCCTTAAAACTGAAAGCAATCCCCACATATTTGGTATTTCCGTGTAGGGAATTTAATTTCTGGCGCATTTCCGAAGACGTTTTCGAAAAATATTCAAAATTGCCCGAGAAATCGGGAAAATATGGAATTTTAATGAGATTCAATACAAAACATCAGAATTTGTAGCAAAAAAATGAAAACCCTTAAAACTGACAGCACTCCCCACATATTTGGTATGTCCGTGTAGGGAATTTAATTTCTAGCGCATTTCCGAAGACCCTTCCGAAAAATATTCAAAATTGCCCGAGAAATCGGAAAATATGGAAATTTAATGAGATTCAATACAAAACATCAGAATTTGTAGCAAAAAAATGAAAACCCTTAAAACTGAAAGCAATCCCCACATATTTGGTATTTCCGTGTAGGGAATTTAATTTCTAGCGCATTTCCGAAGACCTTTCGAAAAATATTCAAAATTGCCCGAGAAATCGGGAAAATATGGGAATTTAATGATATTCAATACAAAACATCAGAATTTGTAGCAAAAAAATGAAAACCCTTGAAACTGAAAGCAATCCCCATATATTTGGTATTTCCGTGTAGGGATTTAATTTCTAGCGCATTTCCGAAGACCTTTCCGAAAAATATTCAAAATTGTCCCAGAAATCGGGAAAATATTGAAATTTAATGAGATTCAATACAAAACATCAGAATTTGTAGCAAAAAAATGAAAACCCTTAAAACTGAAAGCAATCCCCACATATTTGGTATTTCCGTGTAGGGAATTTTATTTCTAGCGCATTTCCGAAGACCTTTTCGAAAAATATTCAAAATTGCCCGAGAAATCGGGAAAATATGGAAATTTAATTAGATTCAATACAAAACATCAGAATTTGTAGCAAAAAAATGAAAACTCTTAAAACTGAAAGCAATCCCCACATATTTGGTATTTTCGTGTAGGGAATTTAATTTCTAGCGCATTTCCGAAGACCTTTTCGAAAAATATTCAAAATTGCCCGAGAAATCGGGAAAATATTGGAATTTAATGAGATTCAATACAAAACATCAGAATTTGTAGCAAAAAAATGAAAACCCTTAAAACTGAAAGCAATCCCCACATATTTGGTATTTCCGTGTAGGGAATTTAATTTCTAGCGCATTTCCGAAGACCTTTTCGAAAAATATTCAAAATTGCCCGAGAAATCGGGAAAATATGGGAATTTAATGATATTCAATACAAAACATCAGAATTTGTAGCAAAAAAATGAAAACCCTTGAAACTGAAAGCAATCCCCATATATTTGGTATTTCCGTGTAGGGATTTAATTTCTAGCGCATTTCCGAAGACCTTTCCGAAAAATATTCAAAATTGTCCCAGAAATCGGGAAAATATTGAAATTTAATGAGATTCAATACAAAACATCAGAATTTGTAGCAAAAAAATGGAAATCCTTAAAACTGAAACCAATCGCCACATATTTGGTATTTCCGTGTAGGGATTTTAATTTCTAGCCCATTTCCGAAGACCTTTCCGAAAAATATTCAAAATTGTCCCAGAAATCGGGAAAATATGGAAATTTAATGAGATTCAATACAAAACATCAGAATTTGTAGCAAAAAAATGAAAACCCTTAAAACTGAAAGCAATCCCCACATATTTGGTATTTCCGTGTAGGGAATTTAATTTCTAGCGCATTTCCGAAGACCTTTTCGAAAAATATTCAAAATTGCCCGAGAAATCGGGAAAATATGGAAATTTAATGAGATTCAATACAAAACAACAGAATTTGTAGCACAAAAATGAAAACCCTTAAAACTGAAAGCAATCCCCACATATTTGGTATTTCCGTGTAGGGAATTTAATTTCTAGCGCATTTCCGAAGACCTTTTCGAAAAATATTCAAAATTGCCCGAGAAATCGGGAAAATATGGAAATTTAATGAGATTCAATACAAAACATCAGAATTTATAGCAAAAAAAAAAAGAACCCTTGAAACTGAATGCAATCCCTACATATAACTGAATGCAATCCCTACATAAATTTCCATATTTGCCCGAGAAATCGGGAAAATATGGAAATTTAATGAGAATCAATACAAAACATCAGAATTTGTAGCAAAAAAATGAAAACCCTTAAAAATGAAAGCAATCCCCACATATTTGGTATTTCCGTGTAGGGAATTTAATTTCTAGCGCATTTCCGTGTAGGGAATTTAATTTCTAGCACCTTTTCGAAAAATATTCAAAATTGCCCGAGAATTCTACAAAAAATTTGGAAATTAAATGAGATTCAATACAAAACATCAGAATTTGTAGCAAAAAAATAAAAACCCTTAAAACTGAAAGCAATTTCCACATATTTGGTATTTCCGTGTAGGGAATTTAATTTCTAGCGCATTTCCGAAGACCTTTTCGAAAAATATTCAAAATTGCCCGAGAAATCGGGAAAATATGGAAATTTAATGAGATTCAATACAAAACATCAGAATTTGTAGCAAAAAAATGAAAACCCTTAAAACTGAAAGCAATCCCCACATATTTGGTATTTCCGTGTAGGGAATTTAATTTCTAGCGCATTTCCGAACACCTTTTCGAAAATTATTCAAAATTGCCTGAGAAATCGGCAAAATATGGAAATTTAATGAGATTCAATACAAAACATCAGAATTTGTAGCAAAAAAATGAAAACCCTTAAAACTGAAAGCAATCCCCACATATTTGGTATTTCCATGTAGGGAATTTAATTTCTAGCGCATTTCCGAAGACCTTTTCGAAAAATATTCTAAATTTCCCGAGAAATCGTGAAAATATAGAAATTTAATGAGATTCAATACAAAACATCAGAATTTGTAGCAAAAAAATAAAAACCCTTAAAACTGAAAGCAATCCCCACATATTTAGTATTTTCGTGTAGGGACTTTAATTTCTAGCGCATTTCCGAAAACCTTTTCGAAAAATATTCAAAATTGCTCGAGAAATCGGGAAAATATGGGAATTTAATGAGATTCAATACAAAACATCAGAATTTGTAGCAAAAAAATGAAAACCCTTAAAACTGAAAGCAATCCCCACATATTTGGTATTTCCGTGTAGGGAATTTAATTCCTAGCGCATTTCCGAAGACCTTTTCGAAAAATATTCAAAATTGCCCGAGAAATCGGGAAAATATGGAAATTTAATGAGATTCAATACAAAACATCAGAATTTTTAGCAAAAAAATGAAAACCCTTAAAACTGAAAGCAATTCCCACATATTTGGTATTTCCGTATAGGGAATTTAATTTCTAGCGCATTTCCGAAGACCTTTTCGAAAAATATTGAAAATTGGCCGAGAAATCGGGAAAATATGGAAATTGAAACTGAAAGCAATCCCCACATATTTGGTATTTCCGTGTAGGGAATTTAATTTCTAGCGCATTTCCAAAGACCTTTCCGAAAAATATTCAAAATTGCCCGAGAAATCGGGAAAATATGGAAATTTAATGAGATTCAATACAAAACATCAGAATTTGTAGCAAAAAAATGAAAACCTTTAAAACTGAAAGCAATCCCCACATATTTGGTATTTCCGTGTAGGGAATTTAATTTCTAGCGCATTTCCGAAGACCTTTTCGAAAAATATTCAAAATTGCCCTAGAAATCGGGTAAATATGGAAATTTAATGAGGTTCAATACAAAACATCAGAATTTGTAGCAAAAAAATGAAAACCATTAAAACTGAAAGCAATCCCCACATATTTGGTATTTCCGTGTAGGGAATTTAATTTCTAGCGCATTGCCGAAGACCTTTTCGAAAACTATTCAAAATTGCCCGAGAAATCGGGAAAATATGGAAATTTAATGAGATTCAATACAAAACATCAGAATTTGTAGCAAAAAAATGAAAACCCTTAAAACTGAAAGCAATCCCCACATATTTTCTATTTCCGTGTAGGGAATTTAATTTCTAGCGCATTTCCGAATGAATACCTTTTCGAAAAATATTCAAAATTGCCCGAGAAATCGGGAAAATATGGGAATTTAATGAGATTCAATACAAAACATCAGAATTTGTAGCACAAAAATGAAAACCCTTAAAACTGAAAGCAATCCCCACATATTTGGTATTTCCGTGTAAGGAATTTAATTTCTAGCGCATTTCCGAAGACCTTTCCGAAAAATATTAAAAATTGCCCGAGAAATCTGGAAAATATGGAAATTTAATGAGATTCAATACAAAACATCAGAATTTGTAGCAAAAAAATGAAAACCCTTAAAACTGAAAGCAATCCCCACATATTTGGTATTTCCGTGTAAGGAATTTAATTTCTAGCGCATTTCCGAAGACCTTTTCGGAAAATATTCAAAATTGCCCGAGAAATCGGGAAAATATGGAAATTTAATGAGATTCAATACAAAACATCAGAATTTGTAGCAAAAAAATGAAAACCCTTAAAACTGAAAGCAATCCCCACATATTTGGTATTTCCGTCTAGGGAATTTAATTTCTAGCGCATTTCCGAAGACCTTTTCGAAAAATATTCAAAATTGCCCGAGAAATCGGGAAAATATGGAAATTTAATGAGAATCAATACAAAACATCAGAATTTGTAGCAAAAAAATGAAAACCCTTAAAACTGAAAGCAATCCCTACATATTTGGTATTTCCGTGTAGGGAATTTAATTTCTAGCGCATTTCCGAAGACCTTTTCGAAAAATATTCAAAATTGCCCGAGAAATCGGGAAAATATGGAAATTTAATGAGATTCAATACAAAACATCAGAATTTTTAGCAACAAAATGAAAACCCTTAAAACTGAAAGCAATTCCCACATATTTGGTATTTCCGTATAGGGAATTTAATTTCTAGCGCATTTCCGAACACCTTTTCGAAAAATATTCTAAATTTCCCGAGAAATCGGGAAAATATGGAAATTTAATGAGATTCAAAACAAAACATCAGAATTTGTAGCAAAAAAATGAAAACCCTTAAAACTGAAAGCAATCCCCACATATTTGGTATTTCCGTGTAGGGAATTTAATTTCTTGCGCATTTCCAAAGACCTTTCCCAAAAATATTCAAAATTGCCCGAGAAATCGGGAAAATATGGAAATTTAATGAGATTCAATACAAAACATCAGAATTCGTAGCAAAAAATGAAAGCACTTAAAACTGAAAGCAATCCCCACATTGGTATTTCCGTGCAGGGAATTTAATTTCTAGCGCATTTCCGAAGACCTTTTCGCAAAATATTCAAAATTGCCCTAGAAATCGGGTAAATATGGAAATTTAATGAGGTTTAATACAAAACATCAGAATTTGTAGCAACAAAATGAAAACCATTAAAACTGAAAGCAATCCCCACATATTTGGTATTTCCGTGTAGGGAATTTAATTTCTAGCGCATTTCCGAAGACCTTTTCGAAAAATATTCAAAATTGCCAGAGAAATCGGGAAAATATGGAAATTTAATGAGATTCAATACAAAACATCAGAATTTGTAGCAAAAAAATGAAAACCCTTAAAACTGAAAACAATCCCCACATATTTGATATTTCCGTGTAGGGAATTTAATTTCTAGCGCATTTCCGAATACCTTTTCGAAAAATATTCAAAATTGCCCGAGAAATCGGGAAAATATGGGAATTTAATGAGATTCAATACAAAATATCAGAATTTGTAGCACAAAAATGAAAACCCTTAAAACTGAAAGCAATCCCCACAAATTTGGTATTTCCGTGTAGGGAATTTTATTTCTAGCGCATTTCCGAAGACCTTTTCGAAAAATATTCAAAATTGCCCGAGAAATCGGGAAAATATGGAAATTTAATGAGATTCAATACAAAACATCAGAATTTGTAGCAAAAAAATGAAAACCCTTAAAACTGAAAGCAATCCCCACATATTTGGTATTTCCGTGTAAGGAATTTAATTTCTAGCGCATTTCCGAAGACCTTTCCGAAAAATATTCAAAATTGCCCGAGAAATCGGGAAAATATGGAAATTTAATGAGATTCAATACAAAACATCAGAATTTGTAGCAAAAACATGAAAACCCTTAAAACTGAAAGCAATCCCCACATATTTGGTATTTCCGTGTAGGGAATTTAATTTCTAGCGCATTTCCGAAGACCTTTTCGGAAAATATTCAAAATTGCCCGAGAAATCGGGAAAATATAGAAATTTAATGAGATTCAATACAAAACATCAGAATTTGTAGCAAAAAAATGAAAACCCTTAAAACTGAAAGCAATCCCCACATATTTGGTATTTCCGTGTAGGGAATTTAATTTCTAGCGCATTTCCGAAGACCTTTTCGAAAAATATTCAAAATTGCCCGAGAAATCGGGAAAATATGGAAATTTAATGCGATTCAATACAATACATCAGAATTTGTAGCAACAAAATGAAAACCCTTAAAACTGAAAGCAATCCATACATATTTGGTATTTCCGTGTAGGGAATGTAATTTCTAGCGCATTTCCGAAGACCTTTTCGAAAAATATTCAAAATTGCCCGAGAAATCGGGAAAATATGGGAATTTAATGAGATTCAATACAAAACATCAGAATTTGTATCACAAAAATGAAAATCCTTAAAACTGAAAGCAATCCCCACATATTTGGTATTTCCGTGTAGGGAATTTAATTTCTAGCGTATTTCCGAAGACGTTTTCGAAAAATATTCAAAATTGCCCGAGAAATCGGGAAAATATGGAATTTAATGAGATTCAATACAAAACATCAGAATTTGTAGCAAAAAAATGAAAACCCTTAAAACTGACAGGACTCCCCACATATTTGGTATTTCCGTGTAGGGAATTTAATTTCTAGCGCATTTCCGAAGACCTTTTCGAAAAATATTCAAAATTGCCCGAGAAATCGGGAAAATATGGAAATTTAATGAGATTCAATACAAAACATCAGAATTTGTAGCAAAAAAATGAAAACCCTTAAAACTGAAAACAATCCCCACATATTTGGTATTTCCGTGTAGGGTATTTAATTTCTAGCGCATTTCCGAAGACCTTTTCGCAAAATATTCAAAATTGCCCGAGAAATAGGGAAAATATGGAAATTTAATGAGATTCAATACAAAACATCAGAATTTGTAGCAAAAAAATGAAAACCCTTAAAACTGACAGCACTCCTCACATATTTGGTATTTCCGTGTAGGGAATTTAATTTCTAGCGCATTTCCGAAGACCTTTCCGAAAAATCTTCAAAATTGCCCGAGAAATCGGAAAATATGGAAATTTAATGAGATTCAATACAAAACATCAGAATTTGTAGCACAAAAATTAAAACCCTTAAAACTGAAAGCAATCCCCACATATTTGGTATTTCCGTGTAGGGAATTTAATTTCTAGCGCATTTCCGAAGACCTTTTCGAAAAATATTCAAAATTGCCCGAGAAATCGGGAATTATGGAAATTTAATGAGATTCAATACAAAACATCAGAATTTGTAGCAAAATTGAATACCCTAAAAACTGACAGCACTCCCCACATATTTGGTATTTCCGTGTAGGGAATTTAATTTCTAGCGCATTTCCGAAGACCTTTTGGAGAAATATCCAAAATTGCCCGAGAAATCGGGAAAATATTGAAATTTAATGAGATTCAATACAAAACATCAGAATTTGTAGCAAAAAAATGAAAACCCTTAAAACTGAAAGCAATCCCCACATATTTGGTATTTCCGTGTAGGGAATTTAATTTCTAGCGCATTTCCGAAGACCTTTTGGAAAAATATTCAAAATTGCCCGAGAAATCGGGAAAATATTGAAATTTAATGAGATTCAATACAAAACATCAGAATTTGTAGCACAAAAATGAAAACCCTTAAAACTGAAAGCAATCCCCACATATTTGGTATTTCCGTGTAGGGAATTCAATTTCTAGCGCATTTCCGACGACCTTTTCGAAAAATATTCAAAATTGCCCGAGAAATCGGGAAAATATGGAAATTTAATGAGAGTCAATACAAAACATCAGAATTTGTAGCAAAAAAATGAAAACCCTTAAAACTGAAAGCAATCCCCACATATTTGGTATTTCCCTGTAGGGAATTTAATTTCTAGCGCATTTCCGAAGACCTTTTCGAAAAATATTCAAAATTGCCCGAGAAATCGGGAACATATGGAAATTTAATGAGATTCAATACAAAAAATCAGAATTTGTAGCAAAAAAATGAAAACCCTTAAAACTGAAAGCAATCCCCACATATTTGCTATTCCGTGTAGGGAATTTAATTTCTAGCGCATTTCCGAATACCTTTTCGAAAAATATTCAAAATTGCCCGAGAAATCGGGAAAATATGGGAATTTAATGAGATTCAATACAAAACATCAGAATTTGTAGCACAAAAATGAAAACCCTTAAAACTGAAAGCAATCCCCACATATTTGGTATTTCCGTGTAGGGAATTTAATTTCTAGCGCATTTCCGAAGACCTTTTAGCAAAATATTCAAAATTGCCCGAGAAATCGGGAAAATATGGAAATTTAATGAGATTCAATACAAAACATCAGAATTTGTAGCAAAAAAATGAAAACCCTTGAAACTGAAAGCAATCCCCACATATTTGGTATTTCCGTGTAGGGAATTTAATTTCTAGCGCATTTCCGAAGACCTTTTCGAAAAATATTCAAAATTGCCCGAGAAATCGGGAACATATGGAAATTTAATGAGATTCAATACAAAACAACAGAATTTGAAGCACAAAAATGAAAACGCTTAAAACTTAAAAGCAATCCCCACATATTTTAATGAGATTCAATACAAAACAACAGAATTTGAAGCACAAAAATGAAAACGCTTAAAACTTAAAAGCAATCCCCACATATTTGGTATTTCCGTGTAGGGAATTTAATTTCTAGCGCATTTCCGAAGACCTTTTCGAAAAATATTCAAAATTGCCCGAGAAATCGGGAAAATATGGAAATTTAATGAGATTCAATACAAAACATCAGAATTTTTAGCAAAAAAATGAAATGAAAACCCTTAAAACTGAAAGCAATCCCCACATATTTGGTATTTCCGTGTAGGGAATTTAATTTCTACCGCATTTCCGAAGACCTTTTCAAAAAATATTCAAAATTGCCCGAGAAATCGGGAAAATATGGAAATTTAATGAGATTCAATACAAAACATCAGAATTTTTAGCAAAAAAATGAAAACCCTTAAAACTGAAAGCAATCCCCACATATTTGGTATTTCCGTGTAGGGAATTTAATTTCTACCGCATTTCCGAAGACCTTTTCAAAAAATATTCAAAATTGCCCGAGAAATCGGGAAAATATGGAAATTTAATGAGATTCAATACAAAACATCAGAATTTGTAGCAAAAAAATGAAAACCCTTAAAACTGAAAGCAATCCCCACATATTTGGTATTTCCGTGTAGGGAATTTAATTTCTAGCGCATTTCCGAAGACCTTTTCGGAAAATATTCAAAATTGCCCGAGAAATCGGGAAAATATGGAAATTTAATGAGATTCAATACAAAAAATCAGAATTTGTAGCAAAAAAATGAAAACCCTTAAAACTGACAGCAATCCCCACATATTTGGTATTTCCGTGTAGGGAATTTAATTTCTAGCGCATTTCCGAAGACCTTTTGGAAAAATATCCAAAATTGCCCGAGAAATCGGGAAAATATTGAAATTTAATGAGATTCAATACAAAACATCAGAATTTGTAGCAAAAAAATGAAAACCCTTAAAACTGAAAGCAATCCCCACATATTTGGTATTTCCGTGTAGGGAATTTAATTTCTAGCGCATTTCCGAAGACCTTTTGGAAAAATATTCAAAATTGCGCGAGAAATCGGGAAAATAATGAATTTTAATGAGATTCAATACAAAACATCAGAATTTGTAGCACAAAAATGAAAACCCTTAAAACTGAAAGCAATCCCCACATATTTGGTATTTCCGTGTAGGGAATTTAATTTCTAGCGCATTTCCGACGACCTTTTCGAAAAATATTCAAAATTGCCCGAGAAATCGGGAAAATATGGAAATTTAATGAGAGTCAATACAAAACATCAGAATTTGTAGCAAAAAAATGAAAACCCTTAAAACTGAAAGCAATCCCCACATATTTGGTATTTCCCTGTAGGGAATTTAATTTCTAGCGCATTTCCGAAGACCTTTTCGAAAAATATTCAAAATTGCCCGAGAAATCGGGAACATATGGAAATTTAATGAGATTCAATACAAAAAATCAGAATTTGTAGCAAAAAAATGAAAACCCTTAAAACTGAAAGCAATCCCCACATATTTGCTATTCCGTGTAGGGAATTTAATTTCTAGCGCATTTCCGAATACCTTTTCGAAAAATATTCAAAATTGCCCGAGAAATCGGGAAAATATGGGAATTTAATGAGATTCAATACAAAACATCAGAATTTGTAGCACAAAAATGAAAACCCTTAAAACTGAAAGCAATCCCCACATATTTGGTATTTCCGTGTAGGGAATTTAATTTCTAGCGCATTTCCGAAGACCTTTTAGCAAAATATTCAAAATTGCCCGAGAAATCGGGAAAATATGGAAATTTAATGAGATTCAATACAAAACATCAGAATTTGTAGCAAAAAAATGAAAACCCTTGAAACTGAAAGCAATCCCCACATATTTGGTATTTCCGTGTAGGGAATTTAATTTCTAGCGCATTTCCGAAGACCTTTTCGAAAAATATTCAAAATTGCCCGAGAAATCGGGAACATATGGAAATTTAATGAGATTCAATACAAAACAACAGAATTTGAAGCACAAAAATGAAAACGCTTAAAACTTAAAAGCAATCCCCACATATTTTAATGAGATTCAATACAAAACAACAGAATTTGAAGCACAAAAATGAAAACGCTTAAAACTTAAAAGCAATCCCCACATATTTGGTATTTCCGTGTAGGGAATTTAATTTCTAGCGCATTTCCGAAGACCTTTTCGAAAAATATTCAAAATTGCCCGAGAAATCGGGAAAATATGGAAATTAAATGAGATTCAATACAAAACATCAGAATTTTTAGCAAAAAAATGAAAACCCTTAAAACTGAAAACAATCCCCACATATTTGGTATTTCCGTGTAGGGAATTTAATTTCTACCGCATTTCCGAAGACCTTTTCAAAAAATATTCAAAATTGCCCGAGAAATCGGGAAAATATGGAAATTTAATGAGATTCAATACAAAACATCAGAATTTTTAGCAAAAAAATGAAAACCCTTAAAACTGAAAGCAATCCCCACATATTTGGTATTTCCGTGTAGGGAATTTAATTTCTACCGCATTTCCGAAGACCTTTTCAAAAAATATTCAAAATTGCCCGAGAAATCGGGAAAATATGGAAATTTAATGAGATTCAATACAAAACATCAGAATTTGTAGCAAAAAAATTAAAACCCTTAAAACTGAAAGCAATCCCCACATATTTGGTATTTCCGTGTAGGGAATTTAATTTCTAGCGCATTTCCGAAGACCTTTTCGGAAAATATTCAAAATTGCCCGAGAAATCGGGAAAATATGGAAATTTAATGAGACTCAATACAAAACATCAGAATTTTTAGCAAAAAAAATTAAAACCCTTAAAACTGAAAGCAATCCCCCACATATTTGGTATTTTCGTGTAGGGAATTTAATTTCTAGCGCATTTCCTAAAACCTTTTCGAGAAATATTCAAAATTGCCCGAGAAATCGGGAAAATATGGGAATTTAATGAGATTCAATACAAAACATCAGAATTTGTAGCAAAAAAATGAACACCCTTGAAACTGAATGCAATCCCCACATATTTGGTATTTCCGTGTAGGGAATTTAATTTCTTGCGCATTTCCGAAGACCTTTCCGAAAAATATTCAAAATTGCCCGAGAAATCGGGAAAATATGGAAATTTAATGAGATTCAATACAAAACATCAGAATTTGTAGCACAAAAATGAAAACCCTTAAAACTGAAAGCAATCCCCACATATTTGGTATTTCCGTGTAAGGAATTTAATTTCTAGCGCATTTCCGAAGACCTTTCCGAAAAATATTCAAAATTGCCCGAGAAATCGGGAAAATATGGAAATTTAATGAGATTCAATACAAAAACATCAGAATTTGTAGCAAAAACATGAAAACCCTTAAAACTGAAAGCAATCCCCACATATTTGGTATTTCCGTGTAGGGAATTTAATTTCTAGCGCATTTCCGAAGACCTTTTCGGAAAATATTCAAAATTGCCCGAGAAATCGGGAAAATATGGAAATTTAATGAGATTCAATACAAAACATCAGAATTTGTAGCAAAAAAATGAAAACCCTTAAAACTGAAAGCAATTCCCACTTATTTGGTATTTCCGTGTAGGGAATTTAATTTCTAGCGCATTTCCGAAGACCTTTTCGAAAAATATTCAAAATTGCCCGAGAAATC
Organism: Empis livida; assembly: GCA_963932195.1. Taxonomy (NCBI): domain Eukaryota; kingdom Metazoa; phylum Arthropoda; class Insecta; order Diptera; family Empididae; genus Empis; species Empis livida. Next base: position 34,279,338 of record OZ010648.1, read on the forward strand.
GGGAAAATATGGAAATTTAATGCGATTCAATACAAAACATCAGAATTTGTAGCAACAAAATGAAAACCCTTAAAACTGAAAGCAATCCCCACATATTTGGTATTTCCGTGTAGGGAATTTAATTTCTAGCGCATTTCCGAAGACCTTTTCGAAAAATATTCAAAATTGCCCGAAAAATCGGGAAAATATGGGAATTTAATGAGATTCAATACAAAACATCAGAATTTGTAGCACAAAAATGAAAATCCTTAAAACTGAAAGCAATCCCCACATATTTGGTATTTCCGTGTAGGGAATTTAATTTCTAGCGCATTTCCGAAGACGTTTTCGAAAAATATTCAAAATTGCCCGAGAAATCGGGAAAATATGGAAATTGAATGAGATTCAATACAAAACATCAGAATTTGTAGCAAAAAAATGAAATCCCTTAAAACTGACAGGACTCCCCACATATTTGGTATTTCCGTGTAGGGAATTTAATTTCTAGCGCATTTCCGAAGACCTTTTCGAAAAATATTCAAAATTGCCCGAGAAATCGGGAAAATATGGGAATTTAATGAGATTCAATACAAAACATCAGAATTTGTAGCAAAAAAATGAAAACCCTTAAAACTGAAAGCAATCCCCACATATTTGGTATTTCCGTGTAGGGAATTTAATTTCTAGCGCATTTCCGAAGACCTTTTCGAAAAATATTCAAAATTGCCCGAGAAATCGGGAAAATATGGAAATTTAATGAGATTCAATACAAAACATCAGAATTTGTAGCAAAAAAATGAAAACCCTTAAAACTGAAAGCAATCCCCACATATTTGGTATTTCCGTGTAGGGAATTTAATTTCTAGCGCATTTCCGAAGAACTTTTCGAAAAATATTCAAAATTGCCCGAGAAATCGGGAAAATATGGAAATTTAATGAGATTCAATACAAAACATCAGAATTTGTAGCAAAAAAATGAAAACCCTTAAAACTGAAAGCAATCCCCACATATTTGGTATTTCCGTGTAGGGTATTTAATTTCTAGCGCATTTCCGAAGACCTTTTCGAAATATATTCAAAATTGCCCGAGAAATCGGGAAAATATGGAAATTTAATGAGATTCAATACAAAACATCAGAATTTGTAGCAAAAAAATGAAAACCCTTAAAACTGACAGCACTCCTCACATATTTGGTATTTCCGTGTAGGGAATTTAATTTCTAGCGCATTTCCGAAGACCTTTTCGAAAAATATTCAAAATTGCCCGAGAAATCGGGAAAATATGGAAATTTAATGAGATTCAATACAAAACATCAGAATTTGTAGCAAAAAAATGAAAACCCTTAAAACTGAAAGCAATCCCCACATATTTGGCATTTCCGTGTAGGGAATTTAATTTCTAGCGCATTTCCGAAGACCTTTTCGAAAAATATTCAAAATTGCCCGAGAAATCGGGAAAATATGGAAATTTAATGAGATTCAATACAAAACATCAGAATTTGTAGCAAAAAAATGAAAACCCTTAAAACTGAAAGCAATCCCCACATATTTGGCATTCCCGTGTAGGGAATTTAATTTCTAGCGCATTTCCGAAGACCTTTTCGAAAAATATTCAAAATTGCCCGAGAAATCGGGAAAATATGGAAATTTAATGAGATTCAATACAAAACATCAGAATTTGTAGCAAAAAAATGAAAACTCTTAAAACTGAAAACAATCCCCACATATTTGGTATTTCCGTGTAGGGAATTTAATTCCTAGCGCATTTCCGAAGACCTTTTCGAAAAATATTCAAAATTGCCCGAGAAATCGGGAAAATATGGAAATTTAATGAGATTCAATACAAAACATCAGAATTTGTAGCAAAAAAATGAAAACCCTTAAAACTGAAAGCAATCCCCACATATTTGGTATTTCCGTGTAGGGAATTAATTTTCTAGCGCATTTCCGAAGACCTTTTCGAAAAATATTCAAAATTGCCCGAGAAATCGGGAAAATATGGAAATTTAATGAGATTCAATACAAAACATCAGAATTTGTAGCAAAAAATGAAAACCCTTTAAACTGAAAGCAATCCCCACATATTTGGTATTTCCGTGTAGGGAATTTAATTTCTAGCGCATTTCCGAAGACCTTTTCGAAAAATATTCAAAATTGCGCGAGAAATCGGGAAAATATGGAAATTTAATGAGATTCAGTAAAAAACATCAGAATTTGTAGCAAAAAAATTAAAACCCTTAAAACTGAAAGCAATCCCCACATATTTGGTATTTCCGTGTAGGGAATTTAATTTCTAGCGCATTTCCGAAGACCTTTTCGAAAAATATTCAAAATTGCCCGAGAAATCGGGAAAATATGGAAATTTAATGAGATTCAATACAAAACATCAGAATTTGTAGCAAAAAATGAAAACCCTTAAAACTGAAAGCAATCCCCACATATTTGGCATTTCCGTGTAGGGAATTTAATTTCTAGCGCATTTCCGAAGACCTTTTCGAAAAATATTCAAAATTGCCCGAGAAATCGGGAATATATGGAAATTTAATGAGATTCAATACAAAACATCAGAATTTGTAGCAAAAAAATTAAAACTCTTAAAACTGAAAGCAATGCCCACATATTTGGTATTTCCGTGTAGGGAATTTAATTTCTAGCGCATTTCCGAAGACCTTTTCGAAAAATATTCAAAATTGCCCGAGAAATAGGGAAAATATGGAAATTTAATTAGATTCAATACAAAACATCAGAATTTGTAGCAAAAAAATGAAAACCCTTAAAACTGAAAGAAATCCCCACATATATGGCATTTCCGTGTAGGGAATTTAATTTCTAGCGCATTTCCGAAGACCTTTTCGAAAAATATTCAAAATTGCCCGAGAAATAGGGAAAATATGGAAATTTAATTAGATTCAATACAAAACATCAGAATTTGTAGCAAAAAAATGAAAACCCTTAAAACTGAAAGAAATCCCCACATATATGGCATTTCCGTGTACGGAATTAAATTTCTAGCGCATTTCCGAAGACCTTTTCGAAAAATATTCAAAACTGCCCGAGAAATCGGGAATATATGGATATTTAATGAGGTTCAATACAAAACATCAGAATTTGTAGCAAAAATATGAAAACCCTTAAAATTGAAAACAATCCCCACATATTTGGTATTTCCGTGTAGGGAATTTAATTTCTAGCGCATTTTCGAAGACCTTTTCGAAAAATATTCAAAACTGCCCGGGAAATCGGGAATATATGGATATTTAATGAGATTCAATACAAAACATCAGAATTTGTAGCAACAATATGAAAACCCTTAAAATTGAAAACAATCCCCACATATTTGGTATCTCCGTGTAGGGAATTTAATTTTCAGCTCATTTCCAAAGACCTTTTTGAAAAATATTCAAAATTGCCCGAGAAACCGGGAAAATTTTAAAATTTTATGAGATTAGAGACAAAACATTTGAATTTGTAGCAAAAAAATGAAAACCCTTAAAACTGAAAGCAATCCCCATATATTTGGTATTTCCGTGTAGGGAATTCAATTTCTAGCGCATTTCCGAAGACCTTTTCGAAAAATATTCCAAATTGCCCGAGAAATCGGGGAAATATGGAAATTTAATGAGATTCAATACAAAACATCAGAATTTGTAGCAAAAAAATGAAAACCCTTAAAACTGAAAGAAATCCCCACATATTTGGTATTTCCGTGTAGGGACTTTAATTTCTAGCGCATTTCCGAAGACCTTTTCGAAAAATATTCAAAATTGCCCGAGAAATTGGCAAAATATGGAAATTTAATGAGATTCAATACAAAACATCAGAATTTGTAGCAAAAAAATGAAAACCCTTAAAACTGAAAGAAATCCCCACATATTTGGTATTTCCGTGTAGGGAATTTAATTTCTAGCGCATTTCCGAAGACCTTTTCGAAAAATATTCAAAACTGCCTGAGAAATCGGGAATATATGGATATTTAATGAGATTCAATACAAAACATCAGAATTTGTAGCAAAAAAATGAAAACCCTTAAATCTGAAAGCAATCCCCACATATTTGGTATTTCCGTGTAGGGAATTCAATTTCTAGCGCATTTCCGAAGACCTTTTCGAAAAATATTCCAAATTGCCCGAGAAATCGGGAAAATATGGAAATTTAATGAGATTCAATACAAAACATCGGAATTTGTAGCAAAAAAATGAAAACCCTTAAAATTGAAAACAATCCCCACATATTTGGTATTTCCGTGTAGGGAATTTAATTTCTAGCGCATTTTCGAAGACCTTTTCGAAAAATATTCAAAACTGCCCGAGAAATCGGGAATATATGGATATTTAATGAGATTCAATACAAAACATCAGAATTTGTAGCAAAAAAATGAAAACCCTTAAAACTGAAAGCAATCCCCACATATTTGGTATTTCCGTGTAGGGAATTCAATTTCTAGCGCATTTCCGAAGACCTTTTCGAAAAATATTCCAAATTGCCCGAGAAATCGGGATAATATGGAAATTTAATGAGATTCAATACAAAACATCAGAATTTGTAGCAAAAAAATGAAAATCCTTAAAACTGAAAGCAATCCCAACATATTTGGTATTTCCGTGTAGGGAATTTAATTTCTAGCGCATTTCCGAAGACCTTTTCGAAAAATATTCAAAATTGCCCGAGAAATCGGGAAAATATGGAAATTTAATGAGATTCAATACAAAACATCAGAATTTGTAGCAAAAAAATGAAAACCCTTAAAACTGAAAGCAATCCCCACATATTTGGTATTTCCGTGTAGGGAATTAATTTTCTAGCGCATTTCCGAAGACCTTTCCGAAAAATATTCAAAATTGCCCGAGAAATCGGGAAAATATGGAAATTTAATTAGATTCAATACAAAACATCAGAATTTGTAGCAAAAAAATGAAAACCCTTAAAACTGAAAGCAATCCCCACATATTTGGTATTTCCGTGTAGGGAATTTAATTTCTAGCGCATTTCCGAAGACCTTTTCGAAAAATATTCAAAATTGCGCGAGAAATCGGGAAAATATGGAAATTTAATTAGATTCAATACAAAACATCAGAATTTGTAGCAAAAAAATGAAAACCCTTAAAACTGAAAGAAATCCCCACATATATGGTATTTCCGTGTACGGAATTAAATTTCTAGCGCATTTCCGAAGACCTTTTCGAAAAATATTCAAAACTGCCCGAGAAATCGGGAATATATGGATATTTAATGAGGTTCAATACAAAACATCAGAATTTGTAGCAAAAATATGAAAACCCTTAAAATTGAAAACAATCCCCACATATTTGGTATTTCCGTGTAGGGAATTTAATTTCTAGCGCATTTTCGAAGACCTTTTCGAAAAATATTCAAAACTGCCCGAGAAATCGGGAATATATGGATATTTAATGAGATTCAATACAAAACATCAGAATTTGTAGCAAAAAAATGAAAACCCTTAAAACTGAAAGCAATCCCCACATATTTGGTATTTCCGTGTAGGGAATTTAATTTCCAGCTCATTTCCAAAGACCTATTAAAATATGAAAATCTTGCACTAGAAAACCTAGATTGAAGGTGATACAGGAACCAAACTATTATTTTTATTTTCTCTAAACCCTCATTTTAATTAAACTTATATTAACTACAACTCAATAATAAAAAAGTCAACAGAATATATTTGCATCACTGCTCACTGAAGGGCTAAACGTTTGTATACTAAACGTAATTATCATTTTTCTATGGCTTTTCTTAAATTATACTTTATATTCAATTACAATTATCATTTTTCTATGGCTTTTCTTAAATTATACTTTTTATTCAATTATTTGAAAATTCTTTAGAAATATTTAGGTACTATATATTAAAATTTTTATTAGTCTGAGAATTAATTATACTCAAATTTAATAACATAAAATATTTCATTATCCTTTTAGCTTTATACACGATTTAATCTCAGTTATTATTTTTTTATACGCATTACATTTTATATAACTAAATATACCACGTAAGTAGATATTATATCTAAACTTCAAAGACATTATTACACAGGTTGACAAAAAAAACCAACGTTTCTTTTTTGAGTAAAAAGGATTTTGGAAATGTAATTCCTTTATATTCACACATTTAATGAATTACAAAGGATTTTGAAATGATTTCATTTTTACAGAAAAAATAGAAACAGAATAATTAAAGAAATATTTGTCAGATTTAAAAGAAACTAAGGTTTTTATAATAAATTTGATGATGTATACGTTTACGAGGAACATTTAAGTCATATTAAATTCCAATCAAAGAATTTTTCTAACGTTGATATTTATTATGATTATTAAAATATATTTTTGTGAATAATATTTAAAGAAAGATATATATTTTTTACCTTATCATAAATGTACATATATCCTTTTTTTTATGGTATTCTGCACATCATCGTGTGTATAATAATAATAATGTATCTATCATACATCTATCATACGTTTGTCATGTTAACAAAATTTTTATCTATAGGATCACAGAAAAAGTATGATAAAAATGATATAAAAAGTCTATTTATAAAGTAGTTTTAAGATTGCACATCATTAGGCGTTCTAAATTAGAAAGTTTTTAAAATAAACGTTAATAACTGAAATTTTTATAATATATTTAAATATATTTTTCAATTACAATTATTGAATAATAAATAATTATAAAGATATAAATTGTAAACTTAATATTGTTAAATTCTATTATTTATGAAGATTTTTGAAATATTACTTATGGTTTTCTTTTGAATTGCAATCAATTCAATAAAAGAAAATCTGATTTATATTTTCATTTTGAATAACTTTGAATTGATTTAGTAAAATTTGTGATAAAAAACATATAAATCTATATGAAAAATATTTGAATTAAATATATTTAAAGGAAATTTGCCAAAACATGATAATCACAAAATCGTAGATTTTCGATTGCTAGAAATCACATTTCTTATTTTGAAAATTTTAAAGATTTTACGTATGTTTAGCGACCGAAATCAGAATTATCTAAATATAAAAACTATGTAATTATCATGTTTTGGTAATTTTCCATAGAATTATAACCCGTAGAAATAATAGTTCTTTATATTTTACATAAAATTTTATTATCACTCCATTCATTGACAGAATATAACACAAAAAAAAAATGAAGAAAAATATTATCTGGATATCATAAAATACATAATAATGATGAAAAGTGTTAATTTTTTTCTTCAAAATGTTTATCCTCTTACTTGGTGTGAAATAACTGACACACAGATCCTATTGATGATTTATTTATAATAATATGGTTTTAAGGTTTCATATAGTACAATTATATTTATTACATTTGTAGTCTAACTTGTAGTTCTGTTTTTTTTTTCGGTCACTAAATTAAGAAGTATTCATCCATATTATTTATGGACATCTTTTAAATTATATTTTTATGTATTTTTTCGAAAGAATCTTGTGTCCGTCTTTCTGCCCTTTTGTAAACTTTTTAAAGTTATGATTTAACATCAGTTACAAACACCATATACAATGTTAAATTTTAAAAATTATTATAAATATATTTTTCACGATAGCGCTCCTATTGGCAGAAATTTTAATTAAACTCACTTTGAAAAGGTATTAAAATGTAAAGTAAAGTAGCACTTGCCTTTAATTCAAATTTCTGCCAATAGAGGCGCTACTGTAAAAAATATATTTATAATAATTTTTAAAATTTTATATGGTTTATTGTGTTTGTAACCGATATTAGAGTTTTCCTTACACTGATAATATTGTGTAGAACTAAAGACTAGTTGGTGTAATTCAATATTCTGCATCTCATACATATAAAACTACTGTACAGTAATTTTGCTGAGCACCTTTTTTTTCTTATAATGTTACAGGTCAGTAAGTAATTGGTCATAAATGGTTGAAGGTTGAAAACTTTTACATGTTTGTACTACTGTTTGTTAGTTTCCTATTAACATGTACATATAAATTGATTTCATAGATAGTTATATGTCTACTAAGAGTATAATAACTATAACTTGTCCTCCAATTTATTTTATGTTAACAGTCTACCTTTTTTTAACGACTGGAAAAATACATAATGATTTTGTCTGTTTTTTTTTTATTATTCAGTTATTATTTAGACGATAGTAATGATCTTATCTCAATTCAATAAAATTAATTTATGAAAACATAAAAGTAAAAAAATATATCTTTTTCCAATATTTTCATTAAATTATATTATAATGTTTTTTTTTCTGGTAAAATATGACAAATTTTCTTTTTTATCCCTAAACAATGAGTACAATATACAAAATAAATAAAATCAGTGGAAAAAAAATACATTTTATATCCTTAAAATATACGCCTAAAATAAACACAATAAAAGTCCTTGTTTTTGGATATTTTCTCACGTTAAAATTATATCGTTTTTTATGAATTCATTTTGTTTTCTTTTTTAGTGAAGGAATTTTCAAAGAATTTGTTTTTTGGAAAATTTTCTTCTTTTTTCTTTTTTTTTTGTTCTGTTTTGTACATTTTTTATATCAGATTTGAAATGAAATAAAAAGGTTTGTGCAAATATTAGATATGTGATTTGACGAAATTTTCCTTGAAAATTGTCTGCATAAGGTTATTTTTAATTTGTCAACGTTTTTGTATAAAGGTTTTTTTATAATTTCAATCTTTTTTTATGATTTCTTTAGGAATCATTAAGTTTTATTTGATGTAATTTTATTAAGAGTTTTCATTAGAAATAAAGTGACCCGAAAATAAATTTTTTTTATTATATTTACTATATAATCTTAACTTATTGGTTTATAAAAGTGTTTAACTTCTATGAATTTTATTTTATTTGAAATTTATCAGAATCATATTATTTATATTTTACAAATATAAGCTATCTAATGTTATTTGAATAAAAGAAAATATACAAAATTCAATAAAAGATTTTTCTCAATAATTTATTTCATGATATAAATTTATGATTTCCACGAAACGAATAATATGTAAAAAAAAAAAGTATGTTAAAGATGATAAAAAAGAAATTTATTTAAAAGAGAATATCAACAGATTTTTAACAAACCATATATAAGTAATATATATACATAAAGATACCGAAAAAAGATTTTGTATAAAAAAATTTCAATATATCTATGCATATTTTTAATTTTGGAAATGATGAAAATAAGTTTAAACTCTTAAGAATATCTGCTTGTTTTTTTAACTGAAAAAAGCAATCTAAAGATAATAAATTTATGATTAAATTTTTTATGTAAGTTAAAGTAATATTTTATTGCTTTCAATTTATTCGTTATTAATTAATTTAATTATAAAGAATAAATTGAAATTAATCTCTTTTTAAAATTAATAATACTCGTAAGACTTTTTTAGACAAAATTCGAATACTTGTAGTGAAAATAATTCAATAATACCATTAATGAATAGTTGAACTTGAAAATTAATAAAGAAATTGAATCACCTCTGGTATACATGGTTTACTAACTTTCGAAACATATACAAATTAAACCATTTTCAATTTACTCTAAATAGAATAATTCCAAAATCTTGTCAAAGAATTCCTTCTCAAAATAAATATACTCGAAATAAGAAAATTTGTGAATGAAATATATAACGAATCTTGTAAATCTTTATGTTATTGACATTTGTATCAAAAATCTGAATCACGTCGAAGAAAACATAAAAAAATTCATGTTTTTTTTTATCCTTTTATGAAGTTCATAAAGTCAAAGTAAAATTGATATAAAATGTAAACAACTTATGATTTTGTTTTTCAACCGCATTATATAAAAAAAATATTTTTATTTATAAATTCTCTCATTTTTTTTTAATAAACTTAATATCTAATTTTAAATTAGCACAACATATAAAATAACACATATGTAAAAAAAAAAAGAAATAATAAATAATTTTTCTTTTTTTAACAATTTTAGTCCTGATTTTCATGGAAGATGGAAATTGTTATGGTAACTTTTCTTTTCTTTTTTTTTCATTTTGATTAAATTTTTAAATAATATTTTTATGTTATCTAATATGCATAATGATGACCATGTCCAGCAAATGATGTATGTACAACTGGAGCAGCAACGGCAGCCCTACAAATAAATAGATTTTAAAATATGTATTTCAGTTATTTAAAAAAAAAAAAGAATATATTTAATTTACTTGATAGCAACTGGTGCAGCATGTCCTACAGCATATCCTCCATGTCCTAAAGCATATCCACCATGTCCTACAGCATACCCACCATGTCCATAACCACCATGACCATAATATGAAGCTGCTGGTGCAGCATAATGAGCAGCAGCAATACCAGCATAACCAGCATGTCCTAAAGCATAACCGCCATGTCCAGCATATCCACCATGTCCTAATGCATAACCGCCATGACCTAAAGCATATCCACCATGTCCTACAGCTACTCCATGTCCTAAACCTAAACCACCATGACCATAATAACCACCACCTGAAGGTGAAACAACTTATTAAATTTTATGTAAAAACAATATTTAAATATAAAATTATTAATTTGAATTATTCTAGGGGAAAAAAATCCTGAAAGTTTTCAGGAAATTTCTGGAAATTTTTTTTGTTTTCATTTTATCTTTAAGGTAATTTTTTTTTATAACAAAAGGTGAAGGTTTATTTATTAATTGCTTTTGTAATATAATTTATGATTATAATTAAAAAACAAAGAAGATTTTAAAGTTTGATCATATTTTCTTTTTTTTACTTTATCCAATCGATGCTAAAAGAAATTATTAAATATTTTAAATTTTTTTTAGAAACTACTAAATTTTTTTAGTAGTATTTATGCTTTGAGTTATTTTATATTAAATTATTTAAAATAATGCTGAAAATTATAGTTTTTAAAACATTTTTCGTATCATAAATTATTTAATAAAAATTATAATTTTAATCTTTTATGAATTGGTTAGGAGGTGAGCTTGAAATTTCCAGATTTTTTCAACGAATAAATAGGGAATAGACATTAGTTACAAAAGTCAGCCAATAATATCATTTAAAGTCTTTGCCACAGAAGGCAAGTGAGTTTTAACCTTTTTATTATTAAACATAAACAGTTTTCTTCCAGAGAGTGTAACAATTTTAGGATCACTTATTCACACAGAATATGTAATTAGTTATAAGATTTAGTAAAAGAGTGTTTCCAGGGTTACCTTTACCTTTAAACTCATTTTTAAGCTGGACCTAAGTCTGAATATACCAATTAATAACTTACCATGGGCATAAGCAACTGGAGCAGCAGCAACTTTAATAGCTGGTGCGTGTACAACAGCTGGAGCAGCATAACTATGAGCAGCATAAGCTGGAGCAGCATAACTATGAGCAGCATAAGCTGGAGCAGCATAACCATGAGAATAAGCTGGTGCAGCTACAGCATGACCTTTATTTTTGTTAAATAAATAATTATTAAATAATAAAAACGATTAAATAATTGAATCTTTAAAAAACATACCAACAACATCATTACTAATACTTGATCGTGATACTGATGAATGTGAATGAGCTGTATCAGCTGAACTTGAGTATTCAGAATGTGAATTTTGACCATAATGACCCTTTTATTAAAAAATACAAACATAATTAAATTAATGTCTGACATTAAATTAATTAAACCTTTTTTTTAATGATTTTATTAACTTACTTTTACAGTATGTTCTTGTGAATGTCCAACTGAATGTCCATCAACACTTGGTGCTGAAATTGAATATGCTGCTGGTCCACCAGCATGTGCACATGCCACTAATGCAGCAAATAATATAATCAACTATTGAAGAAACAAGAAAAAAAAGCATTTAAGTAAAATGCATTAACAAATTTTACAGAAAAAGGATTTGCGAAAAAAAATTAAAAAAAAAAAACAAATCTGTTTAAAGTACACTTCTGTTTGTTTTTTTTGTTGCTATACATTTTCGTAGCAATTAATATGCATCTTGAACAGTTTCAATCCCCTTTTACATAAAACTTTATGTTTCATGGCGAAAGAAACAAATCTTAATTAAATTTAGAAGGAAAAAAAATTACTAAAGCTTTTATCATCCAGGTAAGAATAACATTTTTTTGGAAAAGAAAAAGTTTTTATTTTTAAATTTATGCAAGTAAGGAGATAACAAAAATTTATAAAGAAGTTCTATTTATGGAAGGTATACAAAGTTCAAATAATTTATGTAAATTTTGACAACTTTTAATATAATTTTAATAGACTTTTGATAGAGAGAATTAATTTGATTAACACTGGTTCTCTCTCTGTAGCTCCTTATGAATAGCTGACTAGAATATTGAGTTTGGAAAGGTTAAAAAATAAATTTTCCAGTTCATAAATAATTCTTCAAATATTGCAGATATTTTAAACATATATTGCAAATAAATGGACTTTTTGTGAATATTCCAGATAATTACCCATTTTTATGGATTTAAAAACTTTCCGAAACTTTTAAATATATCAACGGAAACTAAAATTTATATTAAATTTGTAATATCATTAAAATCCATGCCATTGCAAAAATTCAATTTAATTTTAAAAAAATTTCCAAGTGAAAGTGTATTTTTTTGTTTCGATTAAGTCAGCAGAAAATAAGAAAAATTGCCATTAATTCTTTTTTCCTCCAAGAAAGGATTTTTAAATTTTAAGAACTTTAAATGGATATTTTTATGGCTTGTCCAACACTATAATTATAAGGGAAGTTTTATGACGCCGTAACCATAATTATGCTATGAAATTTCTTCATTATATTTTCTATCTATATAGTATGTTTTTTATAAATATTCTCTTCATTTTCAATGTAAGTATGTTGCCAAAAAACCAACTATAATTAATAGCATAATTTGTCTAAATGTGTAATTTAAGGAAATGACTATGAACATAAAATTTTCACAAATGCTTTGAAAATCTTTATATTTTTTTTTAAACAGTTTTTCTTCTCTTTGGAAGAAGTTAATTATTGATGAATTTCTTAAGAAATTTTTAAGGATTAAGTAATTTATTTTATTTATTTTTTTTTTGTCGACAGAAAATTTTATGAACAGATTTTTGTATAAAATTTAAGAAGATTAAGTGAATTTGATTCTAAACAAGTTGGTTATATATTTTTATTTTAATGTTTACATTAGTAAATAATTATTGGTATCATATTAAAAATTTACTGTAGAATATTACGAAAGATTTAATTCAGGCCTGGGTAACACAAAACCAATTTCAAAATTATTAAAATGTAGTGAGTCACAAAAAAAATATACAAGCTCTAATATAAAATATAATTTAATATTTAATTTGTTCTAGTTTCCATGCTTAGGTCAATTCCATTTTGTTATTTTGATTTTCTGACATGATTTTTTAAATTCTGGTAATTTAAACTTGATGTTTATTTTTTACAAAATTTCATTCAAAATTTTATTCAAAATTTCAAGCCAAATAAATATGACCTAGCCAAAATTCTCATACGTGCGAAATTGGTTTACCTTTTGCAGAATTCGATCTTACTCGTGTTGTCAAAAACAATATTTATTTCAACTGCAGCTCAATTATTTCCATTTACAGCATGAATCAACTTGAAATGGTGATTTCAAAATTACATCATATTTATGTAATTCACGAAATTAATTATGACAGTTCTCAATGTGATCCAAAAAAACCACTTTTATGACACAATCAATGTGATCCAAAAAAAACCACGTTTATAAAACACTCAAACAAATAATATAAATTACCTAAACTATATGTTTTTTTGGAGCAAAAAGTTACCGCATGCGGTTTATGAAAATTTCCGAACCGCAAGAAAATTTCCCCTTCAGCGACAAGCACAGGTTGTTCAGTCCTGATTTAATCGTATTGAATAATTAAAAGGACAATTTTTTTTATTGCCTTTACAATTTGACTTAATAAATTGAATTTAATTATATACGATTTTCATTTATTACCAAAATTCTATTGACATAATAAATTGAAATCACTTCGATGATTTTTGATTATTTTGACAAAAATTAATTAAATTTCTTCTCACCATTTTCACTTAAAAAAAATAAAATCTGTGTTATTTTCCATTCTATCAATTTATTTATTTATTTAATTATATTAAATAATATATAAGGAAATAAATGAATAAAGATGGAAAGGTAATCAACCACACAAAACTTTTGATTGAAAACAATTTATGTTATATATATATATACAATATAAATAATAATGTTTTTATGAAAAATATCCTTATGCTTATACGAACTAAAAATAAAAAATTGAGTAAAAAAAAGATAAATACGATACAATAAATTCAATAGAAAATTATTATGGTCAATAATTTATTAATACTAGTTTAATTGATATTAAATAAATGATATTAAAGAAAATTTATAGATTTGTTTGGTTAAAAAAGACAATAAGTTTGATTTGGGTAAAATTGTATACCACAATAAATTTGTTTCAATTATTCTAGTTAAATTAATATTTTTAGTAATAGAATAACATATTATATTCAATAATCATTGCGCAATATTAATAATCACTTAATAATATGTCAAAGTTATTAGATTGATTTTTGAACTCAATTTGGTTTTAATAATAAAATAATTCCAATCAATTTCAAAAATAATATATAACAAAATTTTTTAAAATCAATATGAATTATGAATTTTTGATTTTTGTAATTAATTGATTTCTGATTACTTATTGAAAATAAATAATCAGAAATCACACCCCCATTAAAAGACTGCAGTATCTCAAAAAACTTAAATTATCTTAAATAAATTAAGAATTCCCTGCGCCACAGGTTCAAATTTTGTAAACAAATACTAAAGATTAATTTAAAAAAATGGAAAGTTTATTTTTCCAAAAAGAAATGTTAAAAGAAACCTGTTCAATCCAAATTCTTTCAGCATAAAACGAATTAAATAATAGCAAATACCAGCATTTCAAAAAGAACATGAAAAATTTATTAGATTAAAAAAAATTGTTATGTTCTATTTTCCATACAAAAATGTACCCACCTTAAAAATTTACCCACCAATTTTCACAAAACTATAAATTTTGAGATAGTCTTTTATTGCGGGTTCGATATTATGATGGAAAATATTTCATACTAAAGTTAAGGTAAATTAATATTTCAGTGATTAGATTTAACAGAAATTTTATGTTACATTAGCTAAGTGGTTAATAATTAGGTTTAGGTCTAGGAATATTTAAAAGGTTTTTAATAAAACAAGTATATTGCTTAAATTATAAATTTTAAATATCCCTTTGGTCCTTAGGATATTATCAAATTAAAACCTTAATACTTTTATCGTAATATGTCTAAAACTGATTAAAGTCAGTTATTGCTTGAGTTTTATCTAAAATATTTTAAGCTGTTTAAAGTGCTTTAAACTAAAGATATCGTAAATTTTTAAATTAAAATAATCTAAACATTTTTAAATTAAAATAATCTAAAAATATTAATATCCTTCAATGATAAAGGTTTTTCATAAGGTATTTAAGCAATGTTCAATCATGTTATTATGGGTAATCACTATCATAGTAAATATAGAAGATCACAACATTTATAAATCCATTATTGTCACTTATGTATCAATGGCAGCTTTTAGTAATATAATAATAAAATACTTTTTTCTTAATAATAAAGTTACAATAAAATTCTCTTATTGGAAAATATATCATTTTCAATGTGTCATTTAAGGATATATTATTTTTAAATTATATTTCCTTTAGTTAGCCAATTCATTGCACATCTTTTTATTTATCTATTATGACAATGAAAAATAAAAAGTATCTTCCGGATATTAGATTAAAAAAATATTTTTTCAATTTTCTTTCAATATCCATGTTGTTATGAAGGTTAAAAGAATCTTTGTTAAAATATTGATTGGATAGAATAATAAGAAATATTTTTATCGGAATTACTCGATAAGATTATAAATGAATATATGATTAGGATACAAAATCAGAGAAATTTCTTTATTAGGAAGGAATTTTTTGAAAATAAAATTATGAAGATAATTTGTACTAAAAAGTCTAATATATAAATACCGATATCCTTTTTTTGTTTTCAACTTCCGAATAATTGAAGAAAGCATGTTTAAATTTTCATACAAAATATTTTTCTAAAATATCTTTGTTACTCATATGTACAATATTTAAGATTAAGTTGGAAAATGTCCCTGTACTGAACTAATTGTATCCTTGAAAATATTGCGATATTGATAGACTTTAAAAAAATTTAATACCGCATTCGAATTATTTCTCCAAAAAAATTTTAATATTTAAATTATTAGGCAATTATTTTAATTAGTTTTTCAGATCTAATTTAACAATTTTATGTTCTCACCAACTATTGCTAATTTTCCGATAACACTGGTATATTTAGTTTTGTGTGAATTACCTCTTACATTCAGATTCTTCTTATGTAATTTTAAGAATTGTTACAAAATTAAATTTTTCTAAATAAACAACTACTATTTAAAAATTTAACATAATTTAGGTTAGTGTACTTATACTATCAGCCCTACACTGTTGGTCATTAGTATATATTTACAAATCAATAATCTAAAAACGATTTCAGTTTTATTGTGTTGACAAATAATATGTTTAGGTCATTGATTATATTTTCATTTTTGAACCTTTTCTCAAAATATAATACAATGTGAAAAATATTTTTGTAACTATATTTTTGTAACTAAAAAAGTTGTGTAAATCAGGATCAAAAACTTTTATAATAAAAACTCTCCTTTTCCTCATTTCATGAAAATGAAAAAAAAAATTGTATTTTTTTAGGAAAATTCCTTTTACTTTTATAGCCGAAAAATGTGTTTAACTCATTAAAATTATTTGAACAAAAGAAATAAAATTTATGTTGAACAAAAACCATATATTCGGAAAATATAATTCTTTGAATTTCATATACACACAAGCAAAATTACCAAAGGATCTTAATTAGAATAAAAAAAACAAGTAAAAAAGAAAAACAAATTCTGTTTGTAATCTGATTAAAATACGATATGAAAGTCATTAAAATCTTTAAAATAAATGTTAAAATATGAAATATGTATTTAAACAAAAGTTAATATTTGTTTAAATACATATTTCATATTGCTAACTTATACATTTAAATAGAAAGTAATAAAAGAAACAAAAAAAAAATTTAAATATTTGTCAGCAGTGAAATTGCAGGAAAAATCAAATTTATATAAAATATTTTTTAATGTCTCATAAATTTGTTTTACACATGAAAATTACATAAAGGAAATAAGGACTTTTATGTTTTATTATACTGAGTTTTATTCTTTGTATAAATAAATTTCAAAATATTAATTTAATGTTAAAGTATATTCATTGCTTTACCCTAATTTATTAATTTTAATTAAATTTCAAAATTCGAAAAAATGTTGTATTAAGGGCCTAACACAAGATCTGGCGGTCACTGTCGTTTGTTGACAAGTTCATCGTTAATGATGTTGTGATTGTCGTTAACTTTCTTGGAGTAAACAAATTATAGCACCGAATCTAAAGTTAAATGCCACTATTATTTCTGAATATGTTTATATTATTTCGGTATGGTTTGCAAATTAACTTAAGTACCGGATATTTACATATTTTTCAAATTATCAAAAGACACTGAGGAGCGAAAATTACAAATATATCTCTTGAAATACAGCGTCAATGACAGTGCGCGGGGGCAATGTGATAGCTTAATTTGAATACATAATATTGATTTTACTTTTGACTGTTTACACCGACAGACGGCAACGACATATCCTATTTTGGCCTTTAGAAACAAACCGAAACTAATTTTTTAAGTTTTTTAAAGCAAATATTTTAAAACATTATAAAGATATACAGAAACTAACATAATCTTTCATTTACCAAAAATTCCACTGGTGACTTTCGAATTTCTCCTCGTTATGGCAAATTTTTGACAGAAACTAAACTCCTTCAATGATTTTTTTTTATTACTGAAAAGCTGGTTTATTGAAAATATTTTAAAGAAGTGAAACTAGTGCAGTTTTTCCGCCCTTTTCATGTTTCATCGACCACAATTCGGTACGATTATTTCAGAAAACAGACATGGAGCTAGTTTTTCGAATTCGTTATAGTAATAGAAAAATCATTATTGCATAAATTTATGGTTGATTTAGATAGTTTTTCAAAAGTAGAAAAATTTTTAATTTTAAATATATTGGAAGGATATTTCTATGTTGGTTTCAAATCTATTAATTATTTTCAAAGAACATAAAAAGTATCAGAAATATTTCAATATCTAATAAATGCTATATATATAAATTTTTGAAATCAAAGAAATTACAATTTTTAAATAACTTCTATAAAATCTTTAATTCTGTAAAATTTTAACTAACAAAATTATGATTTAAAATTTTTGAAAATATTACGAATGGGGTTCTACAGAAAGTTTTTCTCCATTTTACTTTACTTTCAAAATATTCAAAATATTCACCTTTGATTCCATATTTTTATGTTTATTCCCGCTGGTTAATATATCTAATATACACAAATTAAAATTTTCACAAAACAATAATTAAATATTATTATATGTATATGAAAATTATTGCACGTAATCTTTAATTAAACTTGCACTTTTCAATTAAACCACGAAACTAAAGAGTTTCAATCAATATTTCTTGCTTTTATACAAAATCTCATTGGTATATTTTCACGAAAATACTGAAAAAAAACAACTTTTTGTTTTTTTAAAAAAAAAAAAAATATAACGAAAAATTGAAAATCTCAAAGTTAAAGAATTAAGTTGTATCTGGTTAGATATAATTTTTTATGTTGAGATTTGGGTTGTTGTTTTGTTCAACATACAAAAAAAAAGTTGATCTTTTGGTTATTATTTTGCAGTTGAATTTCTTAAAGGTAAAATTTCAGTAAATAAGGCATAACAAGATTTAATATTAGTTTGATATTTCTACTCTTAAATATATATATATATATATTTTTTTGTAGGCTTCAAAATAGTGCAGTGTTAAAAGTAAGTTGGTAATGTTTTTTTTTTCATGCCAATAATTATGATTATATAATATGGCGTTTTTCCAAAAAAAATTTAAATGATATATTTATATGCTATTTGGTTTCTTACACTTATAATGGAGCGGAAATTGCAATCGTATATTGGTAATATCTTATGCCAGAGTACATAAACGATGAATCATTAAAATTTGTTAAATTATATTATTTATGTTGGTTAAAAAGATTTAATTTGAACATTTCATAAAAAAAAAAAACAGAAATAAAATTAATTTTTGGTAATTTAATGCGATTAATGGTAAAGATATTTCATAATATTAAAAAATAATATTAAAAGAATCCAAAATTTGTACTGTTTCTTTTCAAGGTTACTTGTTCAAGGTAAATGACAGTTTTCAGTTAATTATGCTATCAATCTTTTATAAGATAGTAAGGGAATTTATGTAGAATATCAATGAATGAAAAATCTCTGACAATGATATAAAAAAAGGTAAATCTTCAATGAATATGGTTTTTCTTTGGTTAGAAAAATCATATTGATTATTTTTATACAGACTTTTTGATTATTTTTTTTAATTTGTTGAAGATAGATATTTTAATTAACCTTAAATATAAGACTTTTTTTAATAATATTATTAAATTAAATATTTCGTCTAATATTAAAAATTTCTTAGAGGTTTATACAAAAGTTCTTTCTAAGAATAAATTCTAAGAATAAATTCTTAGAAATTTATAAAATTAAATTATTTGACAAAGTTTATCTTTAATATTATTTTATAAAAGAAAATATGTTTATGTACTAAGATTATAAATATTTAAAATAATAATTTACCTTTAAAAAAAATATGCCTTAAAACAAAATTTGAAGATAAAAATAAAATATTTTTCGTTGAATTTTCAATTAGATATCTTTTTCAATATAGCCTTTTGGCATATACACTTTGCTGAAGCTAATATTTGTTTAGTTGTGAAATTATATTTCAAATTGAATTCACCAAATTTCAATGTCATAATGAACATTCTGAATTATAGTTATTTTGAAGAAATTTTAAAGTTTATTCTTTAAAAATAGGACTGACGATGGGTTAGAAGCATTATTTTTGGTCTAAGTTTGCATAGCTTTGAATACCACTAATATAAGATTACAATGAAATATAATCTAAGCCTGGAAAAGATGCTAATGTTGGAGTTAATTTAACAACAAAAAGGCATTAGCTTGTTGCAAATAAAGTGTCTGACTATAATGAATTAATTGTTCGGAATCGATATAAAATTAGTAGGTCAAAGTAGTAACAGGATAAAACCCATCCGGACAATAATCCGCAGGAGAATTAATGGATCGAGCAATAACCATCCGTATAAAGCATTATAGCAAAATAAGTTATACTAAAATTACTGAAAAAAAATTCAAAAAAACTCTGAATTATGAACTTGGTATAAAATTAGCATTAACTCTAATATTTTTTCGTATAATGTAATTTAATGTAAACTCAGATATAATCAGTAATAGAAATATTAAAATTCAATAGGTTCAACTTGTAATAGAATGTTAGGAAACCTTTCAAAAGGAGACCCAGAATCTTCCCGAGCTCTAACGCCAAGGGCAAGAAATTCTTTAATAGTTTAAAATCTTGCTGCCGTAAATTTTAATTAATCATTAGCATTTCGTCTAATATTACATTGTATATCATTTTTAATTACTACTATCAATTAATATTCATTTTTTTACAAACCATTTTCTAATTTAATTCAGTCTGGTCTCTGCTAATTAATAATGGTTAATTTTTACATAAAATGTTAAAATTATTAGACGAAAAAATCTTAATTTTTTATCTGTCAAGGGTAGAAATTATATAAAAAAGTGATCTAATTAATTTTAAAATATGCAATATTTAATTTTTTAATAAAAAAAACTAGTTTGTAATAAAAATACCAGACACCGATTTAAAATAATTACAAATATTTTATGTCAGTAATAAGATTAACGAAATTAAAGTCAATAAATAATTTTAAAATTTGAGAAAAGAAATTTGATTTTTTTTTTCTAATAAATTCTTATAAATTATATGTAATGAAAAATTTAACACGATTCTTTATTTTAAATTAATTTCTATTTCACTTTAATTAAATTATTATATATGATATTTTCAATTAAAATTATATTGTTTATTTCAAAAAATCATTAATTAATTATTTTATTCATGATAAACAAATTATGACAAATTAAAATTGACATAAATTTTTATTTATTTATTTTCTTAATTTTTTCTATAATTTTCCACCCACAATAATTAGCAAATTTCAATTTTTATTTTTATGAAAAATGATTCAAATTAATTCATAATAAATTACTTTAAAAAAAACTAGGTAAGAAAATGAAAAATTACATAATTTTTTTCAATTCTTATAAAAAAAATAATATAATATTTAAATTTGCTAATTTTTTTTTTTTTTTGTTAAAAAAAAGCCCAAACCCAAAATATTTGTTGAATGAATGCCCATATAACCTTTAAACCTCTGCAAAAAATGGTCTTTTACTCATGTTTGAACTCAAACTTTAACATATACCAGCGTAAAAAAAAATATCTGCTCGTAAACCATTAATTTATCTAAATTACAAAGGCAACGAGAAAAAAAACCATCTGTGAAATTCTATTGTAAAAATAATTTTTTTTTTTGCTAGTACAGACTTAACTATGCTTTTATAGTTATAGTTGATATATGCAATTTCTATGATATAACCTCAAATATTGAATCTATTTCATGTTATGTAAAAGAACTGTGAAGATATTAGTTTATAGGTGCGCCCTCACTGTTAACTATGTTGATCGTCATCGTCATTCGAGCTCTAAAGTTTATGTTTATTGCAGTTGAAATAGAAATTTAAACTTCATTGAAGTTTTTTTTTTTGTTGCAAGTTTATTGTATTTAGATATTTTTTTTTGTGTGCAAATTAGAAAATGAAAATAACATTGCAATGCAACGATATAGTTTGATTTTTATAGCAACAACTATTATAAGCTTTTTAAGAAGTAATAATGAGTTTTAATTGTAAAACATTTTGGATTTCTATAATTTTAAATTAAATCTATGATAATCTTAATTTAATACTTTGATTTGGCTTTAATTTTATTCGAAATAGAATTTGAAAAATTAATATTTTAGATTCCATTGCAATGACAAATTGTAAGCTTTGTGGTCAGAGTGGACTTTATTTTGCTGTAACAGACAGTATTTACAACAATTTATCTAACTTAAGCGAGTCGTTTTAGTTGAAGTTATAAATTATATTTAAATGCAAACATTAAGTTTGTTAATAAATTGTATTTACGCATTAATATGCATTAATTGTGGCAGATACAAAGCTTTACAGTATAAGCTTTCGCTTCTGACTGAAATTAGAGAAATAACAATTTAAAATAAAATTGATTTTTAGTTTCTTTAAACCTTTTACAGATAATTTATTAGTTTGAAGTTTCTAATCAGGCAGGATAACATTAGTGGCCACATCTCCGCTGGCATTCGAATTATTTTAATATTCTATCAATTGATTTTAATTGGTTTATGATACTGCTCCGCCAGTTAACTCCGATGGTTTCATAACATATCCGCAAAGTCGGTCTTCCGCATTATACAAGATTGTCGAAATGCTTGTTCAGCTGCATTATCCTGTCAGTCAGCTTACTAGCGCATTTAGTGAATTCAATGAGCTGCTTTATTTTCTTCTTTGTATCTGTAATTAATCAACTTCAATTCGGAATCTGCTTATTTTTATTTTATGCTTTTAAATGGTTTTATAAGAAATGTAATATTTTTATTGCTACTCACACTAATTACATGCAATAACAAAAATTATTAGTTTAATGTTGAGGCTGAATTGATTATATTGTATTTATTTAATACTAAAGCATGTATATTCATTCTATAATAGTACGACTACACCCATTTATGTTTTGGCTTTCAACATGATCTTAAATGGCTGGCGAAAATGAAAAATATATAAATTTTAAAAAGTTAATAGTTTATTATTATTTTTTTTCTTGTTTTTTTTCATTTAATTCTTTGAAAATTTTTTTTTTTTTAAAGACCTAGATTCTTGTAGTATGATTAACAATCAAAAAAATAATAAAACATGTTTACAAAAACAAAAAAATATGTTATTTTGAATAATTTATGGTGATATGTAATTATTTATATATATTTTTTTTATACATTTAATAATAATAATAAAATTAAAGGCGGCTTTGACAGCAATATGGAAAAATTAATTGAAACAAATAAGTTTTCTGTTTAAAGATATTTTTTGTGGGAAATTTTATTTAAACAAATTATTAATAAAATTATGTAAATTTTTACATAAATTTTGATTAGACCAGTTGAATATTTTTTTGAAGGATTATTAAATAGAATAATTATAATCATTTAATAATTTATTATAAATTTAGACAAGCACAACAAATGTTTTTATGTTATTTTATGAATTATAATCTTTTTAAAATATAAATAATGATATAATTATTATAGATACAAGTTGTAGCAAACAACTGTGATGTAACATACATTTTTTTTAACTACAGTAAGCTCGTAATTATATGAACAGCTCTATTCTGTATATAATTAACTGGAGTTTACAATAAATTGGTATATGCAATTTTATTTTTTGTTTATATCATGGAATATGTAGTCATGGAGGACCCCTTCAATATTTTTTCCATACAAATTGGAAAAACAAAGTATACAACCAAAACTAGTAGTTTTATCTATTACTCCTGAACTGTCAATGTCAGTTTATGAAATATAATTCAAAAATTCACAATTGAAGTAAAATTACATTATAAAGCAAGTGTTTTTTAAATAATTTCCAATTAAAATTTCAGAATAGTCATCTCTGTATTTTGATATTTATTTTGACAATTCGGGAAGTCAATGAAAGAGAGATAAACATAAAAAGAAAGTTCTAAGCCGTTAGACCTTTTCCTTACTCCATGTTTAAAATTTTTCATGAAAGGTTTTTCATGAAAATGTGATTAGTCAATGTAAAATATTGTGGTAAATTCATGTAACCCGGTATTCATAATCCAGTGTTAATATAACTGCGAGTTTACTGTATATGGAAATACAGACATTTATTGTAAATTGTAATTTGGACCATTAATTTACTTTAAATATAAATAAATTGTAACGATATTATTTAATTATAGTATAGTTGCTTAATTGTTAATAATTAAAACAATTATTAACACCACTTTTGCAAAATTTCCGACTTCTTGAACCACTATTACGCAATTTTCTTGAAAATATTGTCTTTTAGGCCTAAATATGAAAAACTTTATTGTACATATATCATTGTTTCGCAATTGATAAAAATGTACGATAAACTTATATTTACCAGTAAAAGTGTTGTTATAAGATTATCTCAGTCAGTAAAATTGACAACAAAATGTCTCTTACAATGATACCTACATTTCAAAAAATTTTATTTACGTAGACTGTAAACAGTATTATGATTTGAAAGCAAAGAAATTTTCAAAATTAATATTATGAAAATATATAGTTTAAAATCAATATTTAAGATAAATTCATTTAAACAATATTTTGAAAAGTTAAATAGTTTTATTTTCTTTTGAACCACAGTAAAAATTAATAAAAATTAATGAAAGTTTATAAAAATATTATTTACTTCTTTAAATAAATAAATATAGATTCGTAAATGTTCAACAAATAAATTAAAATACATAAGAATTTATTTTACTCGTATACATTCCTTACAGCCAATAAATCCTTTTCTTATCTAACAAAAAATTTGTGATATTCTGGAAATTCTTTTAAATCTTTTGAAAATATTTGTTATCTTAAATTCAAAAATAAATAAATTAAGATCTCCTTGCATCCTGTAATTTGTGTAAAACTGCTTTACAAACATAACAAAACGAAAAATGTACAAAATAACCAAAAAATATGTTAAATAAAAATACTGATTGTACAGATTTTAAAATAATTCAGGAGGGAAAGTTGTATCAAAAGATATTGAAAAAAAAGAAAGATTCGTAAAATTATTTTATAAACATTTATGCAAAAAAATATATACCATAGTTTAATGTTTATTTTGCAATATTTTAGTCTAGCAATTATTGTTAAGAATATATGTTTATTTGATGCTGAAAAGTTAAAAGTTATTCTAACAAAATATTTCAATATTATATAAATTTTAATTTTAAACTAGTACGGTATAAGATTTAATCTAGTGAAACATTTTATCTTTGTTCTTAAACATTTTTCTATTGTAAATTGATAATTATTTTGGTTTTTGTGTCAGTTATTATATAGCATATTTATCTAAAAATTATTGACAAAAAGCCACGTGTACATAAAATATTTTTTGAATTTAAGTCTAAAGAATCAATTCACTTGAAAAATATAAATATGATATTTAATTCTTAGAAAACAAATATTATTTTCTAAGACAATATTAAATATTTACACAAAATCATTTTTCTATTAAAATTTAACAAAAAGAAAATAGATTTTTATGTAAGAAAAACATAATTTTTATGAAATGTAATTAAATATCAAAATAAAATGTTTTAAAGTATTATTTTTCTTAGTTAAACAATTTTTATTGCTTTACTATGGCTAACAAAATATTGGGATAATATAAAGTTACAGTAAAAAGTTTTCATTAAATCCCTGACACTTTGTATACTTTTTAAAAAGTTTATTATATTTTTTTCTGAAAATGGAAATACATTTTTTTCCAGTTTTCCTTTTTTTATCGAAAATAACAAAAAATATATTATAGTATTTTATAAAAATTTATATCTTAATTTAAAAAACTATTTTAAAATTCTTTCAAACATTTAATTTTAATAGAAAACTTAACAAAATATTTAAAGCATAATAAAATTTAGGTTTTTTTTCTTATGAAATCATAAAATCAACATAAAATTTCTAAATATTATAAAGAAAAGAATTGTTGTATTTGTTAAATAGTTTGATTCAGATTAAACTAACTATTTTCAAAGGAAATTTTTATTGAAGTTCATTAATGAGTTTTCATATAAATAAAGTATCTTTTTTTAAAATTCAAGTTATAAATTAATTTAGTAGAAATTTTCAGGAATTTTTTCTATTTCATTGAAAATATTTAATAAGTTTTTAAAGTATTTCATATAAAAATTTATTAGATGGTCTAAGAAATTAAATTTTCCGGGTCATATAAAGTATTGTATTTTAAAAATAATTTATGTATTGAGAAAAAGTATTTTTTACGAAAACTAATAGGAAATTATTATAAATACATATATATACTTAAAAAGGTCTTTTACTAATTTTTCCAAAAAACAAAACAAAAACTTGTTTACTTTAAGAAGATTGAACCATTTTGCCATGGAAAAAATTTTCTACGAAAAGTTCTTATTTTTCTCTTAGTCACAAAACACTAATTGGTATTTTTCTATTTTCTGATTTATTACATAAAATATTGTCATTTGTATAATTTTGTTTAATATATATTTTAGTATCCGAAGAAGTCAATAAAATTTAGAAGCCATAACTATATTGAATCTTAATAGAGGAAGACCGAGAACAAGATGGTAAGATAATATCGATAGTTACTCCACAGTTAACTTAAAAATTGAAATCATAAATTGGAAAACAATTGCGAAGGATCGTGAAACATGGAACCTGGACAGTTAACCAGGCCAAAGGTCACTCCGAGCTGAAGATCTATAAGAAGAAGAAAAAGACGAATATCGGTATAGCCACGATATAGTAATAATTACCGCCATTAATCATATTATTTATTAACATAAAACGTTATGAAGCTAGGCTTGAAGCTCGTCTTCAGTAACATGCAAATAAGGAGGCTAGAAAATTACTTGATTAATAAAATCTCGTTACAAGATTAAAGAAGGCAAAGCCTTTAAGTTCTGGTGTGTTATTTTCTTAAACCATACTTGATGAAGTGTTGAGTTGCAGATTTATGACGTTTGGGAAATAATTTCGTTGGAAATGTTACGAATCTAGAGAAACTTAAGTGTTAATCTTTTTGACTACGAGTTCAAATATTTTATTGAGTACAAATTCCATAAATTCTTCCATAAATTCTTCCATAAATTCTTTCGAAAATTTTGATCTACTAATACTAAAAATTAACACCGGCCGCTTAGTGGTACTTCCAGTAATTTTAAGAATGGGAAAAATTCTTGTATGTAGTTATAAAGAAACATGTTGCGAAGTCCATAGAAAAATAAGTAGTTCCAATTTCAAATTAAAAAAAAATATTAAGAAACTTCAAATACTAACTTGAGGCTCTATTCTACTCAGTGGATTGTAAAAGGAGAAAAAACAATACTAAAACTATTTATACCTATTCTTAAGTAATTTGTGGCCAAAAATAACGAAAAGTTTAAAAAACTCATAAATTTCCACAAAAATAGATCTTAATCCATTAAAATGTTATATATACCAAAAATATTCAGTTTTTTATTGAGTTCATTGTGCTGTAATTCCTAAAAAATTAACATTTTATTTTTTTTATATAAATGTAAATGGATTATTGGCTTAACTATAAATAAATTTTATAGTTTAATTCAAATAAAATTTGTTAATTTTAAAAAAAAAGGATATAAATTATATCTTCAATATTGTAATTCAAATTTTGTACTCATAAGAAGAACAATTATTATATTAAAATCCATTATAGTTATTTGTCACGTATATAGTCAAAGTACATTCACATTAGAAACTTATTTATACGTGCTTTGGGTAAACTTATTTTTTTAAAGTTTAATATTTTCACAAAAAAAAAAAGGATAATCGTGTAAGATTTTCTTTTTATATTCGCCAAACAAATTTTTAAAATCAAGAAGCACTTATGATAATTTTTTATATTCGCAAAGAAATATCAGTGAAATATTCAAAGTTTTTTTTATACATTAATTCTTGAATAAAAGGAATCAGGATTCATATTTTTGTTGTAACGTTTTGTTTAGAAAATATTCTTAAAGAATTTCTGTATACATTTTTTTTTCTAATCTTTAAGATTGATTTTTATGTTAGTTGTTCATTATTTTGTATTCTAAGAAAATCTTAATGCTTTTGTGTCAAACCATACAACATACATTTTTTTTTTGTAAAGCGTTTTGTGTTATCACAAAATATTTTAACAAAATATTTGTATAATAAATTTTTAGCTTAAAAAAAAGTTTTGTGATCCTTTATACGATTTTTATATTTTTCTGACTAAGTTGGTTATAAATATTACCCGTGATAGCGATACAATTTTATTTGTTGATTTGCAATAAAATACTTTAAAAAAAAAAACAGATTTTCACTTAAGCTTAAGGATTTATTTATTATGATATTTTTTCGTAAATATTTTTATTGTTTTATTATTTTTAGAAAATATATTTTCATAAATAAAATTTTATTTATATTGATTTGAAGAAAATAAATATTACTATTATAACCATAAATAGTTATTACTAACCATAAATATTGTTTTGACAGTAAATATTTTGAGTAAATTTTTGCGACTTTCGAATTATTAAAACTATTTTGAATTGTAGTTCAATTATGTATTGAAAAATTTAATGAATAAACTGGAAATATTTAAAAATATGTAATTAAATTAAAATGAGTTTAAGTGGTAAAACTTGCACTATTTATGAGATATGTTAAAATATAATTACTAGAAATA
Source organism: Empis livida (assembly GCA_963932195.1). Taxonomy (NCBI): domain Eukaryota; kingdom Metazoa; phylum Arthropoda; class Insecta; order Diptera; family Empididae; genus Empis; species Empis livida. The sequence goes on from OZ010648.1 coordinate 34,308,022, forward strand.
TAAACTAATTAAAATTTTTATGAAATTTAACATTGAAAATCCTGTTTAAAAATTAATTTATCTATGTTAATTTTTCATATATATTTTACTAAATCTTTTATTTGTTACTAGGTTATTATTTATATAAAAGTCTCAATAACAAGTATTTTGTGCCCACTAATTCTCTTGATATTTAGTCATTGTACTTACTAAACCATATACTAAAATATAATATGATTTATAATATTTATTATTATTATTATTTTTTTTTATAAAAGTAAAAAATAAAAAAAATAATTCTAGTTAAAGTTAATCCCTACAGAATAAATTTCATGATTCAAACTTCATGACACAAATTTTTCGTTTTTAGTTAAATAGTATAACAACATAAAATATATAAATCCTATATAAAAAATAAGCCTTACATTGCGACGTGATATATCATATTTCATAATATATATATAAATGATTCTATCTTTTTTTTTTTTGTATTTTAATAATAATAATACTCATTCGGTTTTATAACAAGATTTGTTTTAGACTTTTTGACTTTTTAACCACCACAATTCCATAAGATTAATAATATAAATTTTAATATTTTGAAGTTATTGGTCATATTATGTATATAATAAACAGTATTTAAATTTAAATATATAACAGTATTTAAGATAAAATAATATCTTATGTTGTTACATAGTTAAAAATAAAACTTTTTCGTAAAAACCAAAAAAAAAAAAATTAAAATATTTCCCTTGAAAAAGAAACTAATAAAATATCTTCATAAATCTTGAACTGTAACCGTAACATAAAATGTATATACCGTAGTTGAATAAAGTTGACCTGAATTATTATTTTTTTTATCTCATCGGGACATTATTTTGAGATAATCAATTATTTAAACATAATACTACATTGGACATTTTTCATTTTTTTTTTTTTTTTGGGTGAATGGAAATGTAAAAAAAGTTGTACGAATTTTGTCGCCTAAAAGTTTTTTTTAAAAGTCATGTTATTTAAAGAAGTCATGTTGTTTGTTCAAAATATTTAATAGATACATTTTATATGTTTTTGTCAAAAAAGTGTCCGAGATAAATTTTATCCAAAAACAATGGATTTTATTTTATCTACATTTACAGAACATTGAATTTAATCGAAATAATATCCACTTTTTTTTAAAACTTGAAATTAAAATCAATCCAATAAATTCATACCGAAAATTTTATGCGTTACTATACTATATTTTAAAGTTTGCTATGAGTATAAAACAGAGACTAGTTTTAGCATATCTTTAAACTTTTTAGACCCTAAAAATTAGGAAAACTTGACGTCAAATAGTGGAAATTAACTTGACGTCAAATAGTGGAAAAGTATTTTTTGAATGCTGTTTTGTAGTGTACATTATTATAGTGTCTATGTATAAAATACTACAAGAATTAAGATTTAACTTCGTAATCCAATGTAAGCAGAAAAATTTTCCCCTATTTGAGGCAAATTATATATTTGATGCAGGTTATAGTATTTTATTTAATTTTTTAATATTTTTCGGTAGATGTTGGCGATATTTTTGCAATATATTTAACATTTGATTTCCTGGCCATGTACCATTAAACTAAATCTCTCGATATAAAAAATCTTTACTTAAATCCTCAAATTTAAGTTCTTCACTATTATCCGATCAGCCGGAAAAAAATTCATCTTAGTCACAAAAATTTTTTCTATCACCGGATTGATTTTGAAAATAATCTTACTCCATATTTCTTCAACAATCAAATCATCTTCCAGATCTTCTACATTACCATTTTCCCTATCACTCATATTACAAGTGGTGGTAATTTCTTTTCTTCTTTCTTAATTCATCATTTCGCTTCTTTTTTTTCAAATTTTAAATTACATGAAATAAAAGAAAATTGTTGTTTTTTTTTCATTTAAAAATCACTTACTTTACTAAAATATTGCTTTACTAAAAATACTTATTAAAGATAAAAATGTCTTTGTTCATCTTCACAAACTAGATTTAGATACAAAATGACACATAATTGACAAATAAACATAAACGTGGACCGTTTCGTTTCGTAAACAAAAATTATTATTTTGTGTTTGTATGGGTTGGTTAAAAGGCTTTTAGAAAACGTTAAGTTTTCTTTAAGTTTTATCGGATTCAAAATTATTATTTAAAAGGGAATATATTTTAATCTAATGTAAAATTTAATTTCCATTTTTTTTAACCTAATAAAGTTAAATCTTGTTTACTTTACTGAATTTTTTTTTTTTTTTGGTACTGATAGTAAATTTTGCATCTATAAATAAAACCAGCCAAATTTAATCAGCGTCGTAGGCAAATTATATTTCAAAAATTTATAAATTTATAAAATACATTTTCATTTTTTAATTGGAATTTTTTCAGATTAACTTTTGTTAATAAAGAAAATATCAATAAAGAAAATATACAAAAAATTATTTAAAAAAAAATATAAATCAATATTTAATTTTTAAAATATTCCATTCACTTTATATTTACATCGTTACCATAGTATCTAAAAAAATCAATCTTTAAATAAGATTAAAAATTGAATAAATCATTAAATTGAACTTTTATATCAATTGATATATTAATGACCAATAATAATTATTTAATACTCAATTAAATTTTATTACTAAACTTTTTTTAAAATTAAATCTCAACTTTAACTTGAACAAATCAACCTTAATTACATTTAGTATCATTTGAATTTTTTTTTTTTTGAAAAAACTATTTAAATATTTATTTCAAATATTCAATTAAACCCAATTGTACATAAATATCATAAATAATGATTAAATATATTAATTTTCAAAGAAAAAAAAAACACAATTTATTAAATTTCAAATATTTTAATTTCAAATCAAATAAATTAGTATCATATTCAATATATTTTGGTTATGTAAGTCTATTAAATTTATATAAGTTTTGTATGGGAAAATCATTATAAATATTCACTATTTTAAAGTGCAATGGAATATACTCAGTCATATATATAAATTTGTAACATATAAATATGCCACAAGGTAAATTCTTAATATATTTACTAATCTTTGACAGTAGATTATTAAAATTTTGCTACGCAAATTTTTGGTATTTCAGAGTTGGAAACATATCACTGATTCACTACTAGACAAATGAAACAACTAAAAAAACTGAATTCAAAAATCCTTATTCTTTCTATGGAAAAAAAATTTTTTAAATCATTTTTTTAAAAATGATTTAAAAAAAAGTAAAATATCAGATTCGTTGTAATGAAAAATAGCAATTAACATAATAAATATTATCGAACACCCTACGTCTATTAACTATCTTCGATAAACTGCATCTATCCGCAACCAAAAATCCTATACCTATACAATTCTGCAATTTGTTTTAGTTGTATAGAGGACTTTTCTTGTTAGATGTGTTAGCTATTGGAACTATAAATATTTGGTGTATAAATGAGGTATTTTTAAATAAACTTCAAAAAAATTTAAATTCATTGTTTTGAATTATTTTCAAGCAACATAAATTAAGCTTAACTCTGGAACAGTTTAACATAAATCAAAGCCATACTCTGCCCCATACTCATATTTAGGTCAAAATAAATTTGGTAAATATTATATGTTATATATACGAGTACATAACTATAAAAATTTCCACTTCATTTACAACAATCTATATTTTCTTGTTACAATTTTTATAAAAGCAAATTTATAGTTGAAATAACCAAATTTATCTTAAATATATGACCACGCAATTCATTCGATTCAGTCAATTTTTCTGCCATAAATAAAATTGAAAATTTCGATATATGTATATATGAATATGTATATCATTGAAATTTATATTTTTCTTACGTAATATTTAATATCCAGAAAATATTACATTATTCCTTTATCATTGGACTTGTTGATTTTTAGTGCGGTAAAAATGATAAAAATCGATTTTTCATTCATATTTATCGAATTTATATTTTAGATAATAATAATATTTTTTTACCACTTAATATTATTAATAGATTTCTAGATAAATTCTTGTATAGAAATCTATTAATAAAAAATATATACTTAGCATAATATTTTTCCTATCAATTTTAATAGTAGTTTCATATTTTTTATTATATCTTTTAATAAATATTTAAATAAACAATTATATTATGATTATATCTGACGTCACATTTCACAAATATAATCATATCCCTAAGTAAAGTCTGTAAATAAATTTTGACGTCACATAGAATATTTATGTGAACTTCAAAAGGATATTTTATCATAGATACATTTTGAGTACAGAGTTTTATTTTTAAAAAAAATATCTACGACTTAAATATCTTGGTATTTATTCAAAAAAATAAAGTTATTAACTGACAAAATTATGTTATTTGTTAGATACTTATTTATTTGTTAGATACTTATTTTGTATATCTTTTATGCTTTGTCTATATTATTTGTATGAAATGGATCAAATTCAATTTCATATTTATTCAATATTTAGTAGATTTAAAATTAACATAAAAAAGTTACCGATTATAGGCATTATCCTTAATCCTTTACAACTACGTAATAATATTTATGCTTATTAACAGTTAATCGTGATAGATTGTTATGCTTATTAACAGTTAATCGTGATAGATTGTCAAAAGTTAATCGTGATAGATTGTCATAATTAACATTAATTTCTATTTATGAAATACTATAGTTGTGATAAATTAGCGATAAAAAGCCTATTAATCAAACCAGGGTAAACCAAGTTGAAAAAATGGGAGAGTAAATCAATAAATTTATTGATTTTTTAATTAAACTGGTAATTCAATGAAATTTTAATATAAAAATTCAGTTTAAACCAATTTTTAATAAAAAAAAACACTTAATTATATTGAAAATTTATTTTAATTTATTATAAATTTCAAATAAATGATTATTTCAACCTAGGTACTAACTCTAATTTCTGTACAAGTCACCTTAAAACATGTTGTTTACTATATTTGCTATACCAAAAAAAAAAAAACCTTCAAAAACTTGTTTATATTTTTGCAGTGGCTGCAAAGTTTTTTTTTTTTTGCATAGTGCATCACATTACTCCATATTTAACTATAAAAAAAAAGCAAATAAATAAAGGTAAATTTTTGATAAATTTATTTTTAAGCTTGTCACTCCCATTCCGGTTTATATATTTTTGGTGCACGCGTTGAAAATTATAGTTTTTTTTTTGTTACTTCTATTAGTTGCGTAGGCAACAACTTGTAAATAAATATTTTTACTAAAACTTTTTTTTGCTGTTTTTTTTTAAACATATTTTCATTCACCATAGTGTTGTTTATTCACCAGGGAACCAAATATTTTCCTTTCTCTTTATGTGATTATATTTGATATTTAATTTTTAAATTGAATGAATTTCAACAAAACAAAGAAAATTTGTAATTTTTTATTCACAAAAAAAAAAAAAGAAAATTTTTTGGGGAAAAATAAAAATTATAATTTCCTTATTTTATAGAATTTTTTTTATGGGCTCGTGTGATTTTATTTTCATAACTTTTAATGGTGCGATTATATTAAATGGTTTTTCTTTTTCTACATAAATTCTACATAAATATTGTTAAAACATTTTTTTTTTAATAATGATAAGCTGTCACGTGTGAAATGTAAACTAAAAATTTTTTTTTGTTTTTGAAAACAAATTTGGTCTTTGATATCCAAAAATTTTACCTGTTTTTATGGTATTTTGATATAATAAACTAGTTTGGTTTATGATTTTCTTGGTAATTTTAATTACATAAAAACAAAATTGGTCTGTTTATGTATTAAGAAACAGAAATTGTTTTTATTTATTTATTTATGTAATTAAAATTGTAACCAATTGATTGTAATGCTTTTTTTTATGTGTACATATATATAAATATTTCAATAATTATGTGGTTTAGATAAAAAGTATGTTTGGTTCAATTATGAACCATTTTAGTTAAATCATTTAATTCAATTTATTTTATATAATTATTTATAAATTATAAAAAAAAATGGTATTTTCATCGCAAACAATTTACTGCGAATTATAATTTCAAAATATTCGAAATTGTTGTTTTAAAATCGAATTTCTTTTTCTTGTTCAATTTTTCCACTAAGGGTTTATAAACATTCCATTGGAATTTGGACCTATTAATTTTTTATGGATTCCGCATCATAAATTTCTTTATAGTGAATAAAATTTAATCACAACAAGCTAATGGCTTAATTAGTGAGATCTTTATTAGTCTTAAATAACATTTTATTGTAATTTTATTACTAGTACTCATTTAAATTTGAATAAACTTAGACCAACATCGATGCCTCGGCGGGGAGTCCCACCTCAGCATAGCTTAGCGTACCCACTTCACTTTATCTTAGCACTATCAGTGAAATGTTTTTTCACTGATAGTGCTAAGATAGTGATAAGTGATAGTTAAAATAATTTTTGAAAATAATTTTTTGCAATTTTTCAGCCAAAATATCTAGTCTATGCATTAAAAAAATGTATGTTATTCGCGAATAGTTTAAATTTGCATAAATGAAGGCGTTATAAGAAAATTGTCTATAAATTCCCTGTACCGTATAAAGTATGAAATTACAGACGGGTATAACCATTATTTTTGTGATATTTTGTTTTATAAGAGCCGCCAAGCAAATAAAAGTTTGACTGTTATAACCGCCGTTTCCGGAAATTCATTAACCTTTCTGTTAAATTTAATTTCCAATTTAATTAAAAATTTAGTAAAAAAGATATTACAAACCAAATTTAAATCTATTATTTTTATTTAAAAGTATACTTGGGCTTCCAGTGCAAATATATACCATGAAAATATAAAAATCTTATTATATATTAAAGAGCATATTTTATTTGCCAGCAATAAGATGTAATTTAAAAAAATACTATACTGTAGAAAAGCCATTTTATTTTTCCCTTTCTAATTTGGTGTCCAACATTATTTTTTGTGGACATTTATTATATGCTAAATTACGTTTTAATGTTTTTATATATAAAAATATTTTGACGATGTAGTGCCTCTACTGTCAGAAACTGAATAATACTAAATTATATTTTATTCTACTTTTTGTTATCTTTCCAAAATGAATTTTATCATTAATTTTGAGGTATATTTACTATGTAAAATTTAAATTTGTTTAAGAAAGCTTGTCAAAGCAAATAGCCTAATAGCGCCACTAAATTTTTTAAAAATTTCTTTAATGTCAACACCCAAAAACCTTTAATCCTTTAAATATAAAAACCTTTAAACTATGTCGTCTATCGCTTATTAATAATTTAAATGGAGATTTACTATACTAAATATTAATTTGAAAAAATCTACAACGGACTGACTAACAAAAAAATTAAAAACTTTAAAAAAACGTTAATAAAATTAGGTATTTTTTATTTCTTCAAACTGCCTAAAAATATGCAAAATCACCAAATATCTAATTAATTTACTTTAAAATTATAGCATAAATTTAAAATTCAGACTGAATGAAAATTAAGCTTTACTTACTTAGTTATTATTTACTTTAGTAAAAGTATGAGGTGAAAGTTTAATCAAAAATTTAACTTTAATGAAAATTTTTAATATATTTTATAAATTGGAATTAATTTCCCCATCCCTCAATTCTAAAAATTATTTATTATACCACTCAGTACTGCCAACATTCCAACGTCAAAAATATTTATAAATGAACTAATGAAAACTTTTTAACTTGACTGTACACATATTTGCAGAAAAAAACTAGAAAAAAGCTTTTACTGTGACAACACCACAAAAACGCGCAATTTGACAGTTTCACATTTGACGTCTATTAAAATAAAATAATTTTACAGAGTCTATTGTGCCGTGTACAAAAAAAAAAACTAATTTTAGATTATAATTATTAAATAAAAAAAAACTGTGTAATTAAATTTTCATTAAAATAACACAAAAATTATTATAAATAAAATTTAAGTTTTTTGAATGAAAAATTTATGAAAACTTCTTAAATATTAAGTGAAATTTTATGAAATCACAAAAAGAGACAAAAAAAATTAGTGAATTTTAATATAAAATATAAAGAAAAAACACTCATAATTTTCATCTTCTCAAGAATTTTCAAGGTATTTTCTTTGTGAAGTCGTTTTTTTTTTATTTCTGACAAAAAAAAATCTTTTTCTTTTTTCCGTGTGTAATTTACGCTTTTTATTTTCCAAATTTTTCTTCTCAAAATAATTTTTTTTTTTTCTTTGATTTTTCTTATTTTTTTTTTGTTTGAGAAAACTCACACCAAAAATATTTATAATTTTATTTATAAATGTGTTGTATTTTTGATGTGGTTAATATCGTGTTTTAATAATATTTTTTTTTTACAGTTTAGTTTTTCCAAAAAAATATTTCTAAAATAATTTTCTCCGGATAAAGTGAAAAAAAAGTTAGTCGTATTGATTTTTTTTAATTTCTATAATAATTTTCTTCTAATTGAGCAAAAAAAAATAAATATTTAAATGAAAAGATTAATATTTTCCAATTAAAGTGAAAAGTTTAGATTTTTTATCGATTTAAGTCATAGTTAAAATATTAGAAAATTAGACAGTTATGATATTAATGGGGTAAAAGCTCTGCTGGAAAATTAGATTGCAAAAAAAAAAACAAAAACGTAGAAAACAAAAACAAATGTTTTTTTTTGTTATTAATTTTTTTTTTATAAAAGGAAAAGCTTTTTGACAACAAAAGAAAAACAAAAACAATACTGTGAACAGCTGTTAACTTATTGATGTTTTGGAATGACAATGACAATATTTATAAAGTTTTTTTTAATAAGTACAGAGTGATTTTAAAAAAAAACGTATGAGACAGATAGTGATAAATTGGTATGCGTGGAACTTCTATAATTCGATGACCGGATAATTTGTTTTACCCTTTTAATTCGATATTTTTTAAGCATGTAGAAAATTTTATTTAAATTATTTTGTTCGGATACTTTGATTTATCCGTTAATTCGATTGAATTCGATTGAATGCCATAATTTATAATGACTTTGACGTCATTATTATTTATGGCACTTGATTTATGGTCAAGTGGAACAGATTTGTAGTTATAGTCATTGCTCACTATAAAGGTATCGATTTTCTATGATTATGTCAGTTTTTTTGTTCTTTTTATGGAAGCCTAAGGCCAGGTTTTAATTAGCAAAATATATTCGTTATGTCCTGAAAATAGAAAGAGATAGTTATATTTTTACATATTCTTATGGGAATTTAATATAATATTTTAGCAAATTATCATTTATCGTCAATAATTTTATTTGTAAGACATATTTTGTTAATTTTATCTGATAAATTTTTTTAAAAGGAAAATTTTGTTCATTTTCGCATGCCAGCACAATTTTATTACTATTTCGTAAAATTATTGCCATTAGAAAAATATATTACTTTTGATTAATGAAATTTTCAATTGGAAATTGTCGAGTTATTAGTAATATTATAAAAATCAAATTTATTGAAATGGAATTTAATTAATATAAACAATAATAATTTGTAGTTTTAACAGCAATAATTCAATTTTAATTTAAAATCTAGTGTGACATTTGACAAATTTTCATTTGATTTTGAATATATGATATATTTCCTTGCTAAATACATAAAATTTTCCGACATCAGTGATCTATTTTTTCTCGTACCTTTCTCGCATCACGATATACACGACATTTTTTGTCCATTAAAACCCGGCCTTAAACTTGGGGACGACTTCTTCAATTAAACATTGTTTATGCTAAGGATAGCTTGGATATAATAACTCGTTATTGAAATAAGTCGATTATGGAAGTTATTGAATTAAATTCTATAATCGATCAATGACGTCAAAATTACATTAAGTCGCGTTTTTTAGTACAGAAAATTTCTCAATTTAATGAAAGGAAAGAGCTACAAGTTCATTTAACAAATAAAATTCAAAAAATAAAAAGTTTCTGAAATATTCATATATTAACTTCAAGACTAATAAAAAATCAATATTTTTGTGCTTCTAAAAAAATAAATAAATTCAGTCATTTATCTACCTTAAACAAATAAGAAAATATTTATTTTACTTAATAAAATGGCATTGATTAACAAAAATGAACTCGAGTATTTTTTGCTGCACACCAACTAAATATTCCTCAATGATATTAAAAATGTTCAATCAATTTCACTTAATCTTAATTTTTATAGTTGATTAGTCACTTTGATTGACTTTCAATGAATGTTTTACTTGCATATAATTTCAATTTTTGCACAATCTTCTATCACATCTAATTTCTAGAATTTTTTGTCCACATTATCTGTACTATTTATGTACTGCATTATATTTTATATTATTTTCGATTTAATTATTTATTGAATTAAAATGAAAGTATGTCTACTAAATGCACATAATTTCTTTTCTTATAAAAGACTCTGGCCTTCAGTTCAATGCCCGAAATTATAAACAAAATTTATTTTTGGTATATTTTACATTATATCAATAATTTCTTGAATATAAGATAACCTCTTTTTGTCCATTATCAATGTCATAATTTCTTTCTCACTTATCATTTATATTTCTCACAAAATTTTGTGTAATCTGTACAAAAATTTCACAGAATTTTAAAATTTAATTTTATTAATTATAATGATCTTTTACAAAAATAGACAAATACGTATTAACCATAATTATAATTCCTTAGATTAATAGCTGGTCGGAAAAAATCACATAATCTAATTTGTAAGATAAAAATTGTCTTTTTAAATATAATTAAGCACATTTTTTTGTATATGTAATGAAAAATTTTTGTGGTTTTACTATTTTTCTAGCACAACTTATCAATAAATACATACCGTCTAATGACATTGAAATTTATTTGTTTATTAATAATTAGCATTTAATAATAATTTTGCTATAAAAAGATTATTTAGTTAAATTAGATTTTCTTAAAATATATAAATTATATTTTTTTTTTTGGCACAGAAATATTATAAAAAATTTTGTGAAACCACAAATCATATTAATTTAATTATAAAATGAAATAGATTAATGATTATTTAAAGGTTAAATTTTACCTACAATTATGCTATAATTTTTTATCTTAAATTACCTTGTAAAAATTTAATTTATATTATTTTTTTGCCTTAGGGGCTGTTCACAAATTACGTAACGGTCCGAGGGGGGGAGGGGGGTTTGAAAATTTGTTACGAATGGTTACGATGGGGAGGGTGGTTGTTTTTAAAAATGTTACGTAACCAAATTTCTTCGTTTTTTTTATACAAAAAATCAAAAGAATTTACACAAAAAATCAAAAGAACATTTTCATGAAATTTATATTTACAAAATAAAATTGCATTTTATTTTAAATTTAAAATCTAAACAGGCTTTGACTTTTATTGTTGTACTCGAAAGCTTAAGACAGAAGTTTTGCGAAATATGTTTATACATTATATATCATTATATGTTTATGTAACGTGTTCAAAACTACTCTTAATTGCGAAGTGAATATCATCGAAGTAAATTTTTATAAAATTCAATTGTTTTTATTGTTTCAATTTTTGTAAATTAATTTTTGTTTCGTATTCAACATTAGTCGATTTGACAAACGTTGACATTGTTTCTGAGGATAAATCTACTGGAAATTCCATCCCCATTTTATCAATGGATGAATACTTTGCTTCTCCGTGGGAGACTGAATAAGATATTCCATAAATATTTATAAAGGGTCTATTTTTTAAATTCTTGGTTTTTATTTCAGATCGTCGGACTATTTTTACCTTTTTTTCTACTTTAAAGTTATAATGAATTTGTTGTGTTTGTTTTTTTTTTTTTTTTTTGGTTATATATTATTTTATTTTTTCTTTTAATTTTAAAGTTAGTTTTGTTTATTTGAATAAAAAATGTAATTAAAAAATATTTAAAAAGTATTTTAATTTTTGTTACGTTATTCCTCTTGGGGGGGGGGGGGGGGGGTCCTAGGAATTTGTTACGATCTGTTACTAGGGGGAGGGGGCGGGTTAAAAAGCGACAAAAAAAGCGTTACGTAATTTGTGAACAGCCCCTTAAATAATTTTCTTTATTTATATAAATGACTTGTAGGTCTTTAATAATGTTTCCAACATAAAAAAAAAAATGTGTTAACTAACTTAAATGATTTCGTTAAATGACAACAAACATTTATTTGAAATTTTAAACTTTTATTTTTTCTTGATGAAGAAAATAATATGAAATATATTTTCTTCTTATCTAATCTTTTAAAGGGAAAAAAAAATTTTTTTTTTAAAGATAATTTTCATTAAATAATATTTTTAGTTGAGCTTTTTTTTTTTTTCGTCAAATAAATTATTTAATAAAACCGAATTTGTTTAATTAAATAAGAAAAACATTATAAATTATAATTTAGTTTAAAAAATAATTTCATTTAGGTGAAGTCAGAAATAGAAATTTTGAAAAAAAAAAAATTTTTATATTAAAATTTGTACTCGTATACAGTTTACAGTGAAAGATATTTAATTTTAAAAATAACATATATTAATTATATGTATATTAATTTTATTAACTAATAAATGTGTTATAATTTTTGAATTTAATAAACTTTTTTTTTTTTGTATATAATTTATAATATTTTTTTTTAAATTTTGGTTTTATTAAAATATAAAAATTAATTAATTTTTTTTTTTTTAACTAAAATAATATACTTAATAAATAAAACCAAAAAAAAAAAAAAAAAATAAAGATGTCAAAGTCTAGAGTTCGCTTCTACAGCGAATGTTATCCCGTAAGTACTTAAATATACTTAATAGATTTATTGATTGAATTTTCTATTTTTTTTTTTCAATATAAAATATTTGACTAACTAAACCACAATAATAATAATAATAATAATAACATATTTAATATTTAATATTTTTGTATCATAATATCGATTTAAGAATATATTATAAGTTAGTACATATAATTCCCTTGTAATTTACATTTCATGTTGTTTTTTTTTTTTCATTTAATTGGTGACAAGATACAGGCAAGTCTCGTCTCGATCTATGAACATTTGAAGAACTAAGTGCAAAAAGCTTTTAATGAGCATTTGTTTTTTGAGTAGATCTTGATTAAAGAATGCTGCAAGTACTAAACATATAGAAAACATCGTAACTAAAAACGTACATATTTAAAACTTGAAAGTTTTTGCAACAAAATCTCATTTTCAAAAAAAAAAAGCTCTTCATTTGTTATGTTTATTGCTATCACTAAAAATTGATCATAAATAAATATAGGTGTAAATTAGCAAATAAAACGAAACTTAATCTAACCTAAATAAAGATTGGAGTAATAAAATATTTAGTAAGACAATTTAAAGCTAGTACGCAGCTGAAGCGTAGTAAAAACGGTCTTCAAAGCATAATTATTGATAGTGACTGTTATAGATTTTATTTCAAATTTTAATTTTACAAGCAATATTAAAGTAAGTTAAAAAAGTGATAATAATCAGAAATGATAATAATCAGACAATTTGATCGTGAAATAATGAATCTGGTATCAGACTTTTCACGTTGAAAAAGATTACAATTAATTTTACGCGATTAGATGCCAAGCATTTTTTTACGAAGAGTGTCAACTACTCGAGTGGTAACCCTTTTTCATTTTTGTTGTACACGAACAATTTAAAAATTTTGCTACGCTCGAGCTACATACTTCAAACTAGTCATTAATTAGAGCACGGTCAAGAATTCAGTTGTTGTGCAGTTTTTGATGCACGAAGGTAAAAAAAAAATCAGAATAGGTGCCAAACTATAAATATGATTCAAAAGTTATTATTAATTTGTAATTATGTTAATTGTTTCGAAAAATCATGTAAAATGGTTGTTTCTGTTTATATTGAATTAACTGACTATATAAATTTAAATGATTTTAATTCAGCCGAAATTGTATTTATACCGTCTGCTATTCATAAATTTTAGGTTGGATTTGCTCAGCAGTAATTCTTGGCAGTACATTAAAATATACTTTGATTTGCAAGCTTAAATAAAGTTATTTAAAGAAAGTTACTTAATTTTTTTACCTAAAATTAAATTTAGTTTATTTAATGTAATTCAATCAACGATGAATTTAATGTTGCATTATAATTTATTTTAGCAAAGTTCATATTTTTATCGCAGTTTAAGTAAACAACTATAAGATTTGGTATAGAAGACTACCTATTTGGCAAACTGCAGATATAAAATACACTTTAACATATAAGGTTATATTTTAAATCTAAACGTTCAAAAACCGAGAGTTGTCTGTATTTTCTTTTTTTATAATAAAAATTTTGATACTGAAAACTGAAACTATAACATGTCATTAATCATATTAAGCTTTCTGTATCATTAAATAAATACTCATAATATAAGTAATACAAAAACAAGAATACATACCATAAATTTGTCTCAATTATTAGTATAATGTCATATCCTGGTTTTTGGGTTAATTTTTATTTGTGTGTATTGGTTGTGTGGTTTTTTTTTGAATTTTGTGTGGCATATAAATGAATATTTTTCTAATTTATTCATGAATTTTGTTCACTGGAAATTTTTTTCAGACACTTTAAAAACATTAATTTTTCTTGCATGTTACTTTATCGTTAAAATTAACTTTTTCTTGTCGATCGAAAAAATAACAAACTTTTTTTTCTTTATTAAGTATCGTTAATGAGTTTTTAAATTAGTTAACTTTCACAAAGCAGCACTGTTTCATGTCTAATCATTATTAAACATTTAATATTAATAAATATTTTTACGATAATTAATTTTAACTTTATTATAATTTGGAAATTTTTAATTTAAATTTATTATAAAAAAAAGATTTCTAATTTTTCATTAATTATTAATTTTAATTATTCTCCTTGTTTAATGCTAAATTTATGTGTTTTTTGTTAAATATTATTCTCCTTGTTTAATGCAAAATTTATGTGTTTTTTGTTTGTACAATTATTAGTTGAGTGATAAGGTAATAGAACTGATTTTAAATGCATGTTATGTTTCTAATATAATTAATAGAATTTCTGTAAGTTTGCAATGGCAAGGCTATAAATGGTTTTTTAAAAATAATTAATGATAAAATAAATTACATTTGATTAATAATTAATTATGATTATTTTGTTGATTTAAACTATTTTCTAGAATAATTACCCAATGGATAATCAATCAATTGATATGAATGATCCTTGTTATCCAAATGGTGGAATACAAGTAGGTGATGGACCGGCACAAAAATATTATCGAAAAGCAGAGCATCGGTAAGTTTACAATAGAATTATATTAAAATTAGTTATCCTTTATTATTAATCCATTTGTACTGTAAATATCCTTTAAAATATTCCACTATAATTACAATTGAATTACGTATTACTAGATTATACTTTCTTGAATCAAATCACGATGACACTAAATCTCTTTTAATTTGATAATATTGTTGTCCTAAATTTTTCCGCTTAAAAAAAAAGTAAACTTTAACTCATATATAAATTTAAAATATAATTATTTATAGAATTAATCTTTAAAATTTGATGAAATTGTTTATTTTATAAAAAAAAAATTATAATTTATATAATTTATCACGTGAATATATGATTTTTATTTTTATATAAAGTCAATCAATTATCATTTTTCCATATTTATTTAAATTATATAATTAATCTCAATTTTTTTATTATCAGTCAATTAAATTATAAATAAAATAATATTTATATTTTTCACTTATTTAAGCAATAATATTTTTTCCATTTTTTTAATATTTTCCATTTACAAAATTTCAAAAACAAAATTATATTAAAAATATTGCTAAGCAAAGCAAAATATATTTTCGCAAAATATAAATAAAAAAAATGCAATAAATTAAATTGAAATGGGGTCAAAAAAAAAAAAAAATCGCTGATATATCTTGAAATCTAAATTTTTGTTGATCAAATTAATTTAATAAGAAAATTTCTTCTAACAAATTTCAAATTGATTTTTTAATGAAAATATAATTTATTAAACCCTTACTATTCAGAATCATAAAAAGCATTTCATTTGGGGGCCAGTTATAAAATATGATCAAAATATTAAAGAATTCAGTATAATAAGAAAACTTATAGTAATTGATTTTAATAAGAATCTAACTTATGTAATTGACCAATAAGAATCTAACTTATAACTCGCGTTTATCCTGAAAATTAGACACATACTTGCATTGATTACAATTTTATACCCTAAAGTAATATCTTAAAATAAAGTTATTAATTAATAATCAATTAAATTGAGCAACAAATATGAACACACTTAATAATCATATTCTGGAAATTGATTACAAATTAGTTTTAATTATAAATCAGTACTCGAATAACGTGTATAATTAACTTTTATACTTTAACCAGTCAAATTTTTCCAATTAGAACTTTTTAAATGTTGATTTAATGTAAATTTTATTTATTATTTATTCAATTTCTATCCTTAATTTATACACAAATTAAAAAACCCCTATTAAGAAAGTACACAAAGTTTATTTAATTGGTAATGGAATACATAATTAAACACAATATCTAAATTACAAAATTGAATATTAATTTTTGTTTTTATTTACAAAATTATAAATTATTTTTCTCATAAATATTTTTTTATTTTTATAATTCAATTTAAAATTTGTAATTATTTTTAAAAAACACATCGATTTTAAATTATGAATATTTTGTCAATATTAATTATTTTAAGATTAAAATTTCTACTAACATATTTTATTTATGGGTTTAATAAGAGTGTATTTAAAAAAAACAAATTTTCCATAAAAAAATATATTTACTTCTTTCTGTATTTTAAGATGAATTATTTACAAAGCACGAATTCTTACTTAAAAGTTAGATGAAAGATCATATAACATTTTATAATAAATAGTCCTTGAATGTATAAGACTAAAAAATGCACTTGACATATTTATTTAGAATCATATTACATTTTATTTAAATGTGTAATTGACATGACTATACATGGAAATGCTATAAAAATTTTTTGAAGATTTTCCTTAAATAAAAAAATAAATAATTTGTTGATTAAATTTCAAATAAGATGAAAATATCATTTTATGTTAAATTTTAAATTTCATTTTAACACGAAATTTTAATGTTAGAATTTTTTGTACATTTTCTATTGAAAAATGTAAGTAAAATGAATTAACGACCTTTTTACCAAGTATTTTCTAGTAAAAGTGGTCGGATATTAAAATTTATTAAAAACTTTTCATTTTCACTTATACAAGGTTTAACATTTAATTAACAATTTTTTATGGTATTGAAATAGTGTGAATAAACTTCTACTTTTAGTTCATAGCTTTTGCTATAGGAAATTTATGAATTTTCTTGAAATAATTTACATAGCGTAGATTGAAAATAACATTAAGAAAAAAGTATAATAAGACCAGTGAATTTTACTCAATTCACTGTGGTGAATAATTTTTTTGTTTTAGTTCATGAACAAATTTAAATTTAGTGTTTCGTTTTCTGAACTTTGACGAAATCTTATTTAGTTTTCTGAAATTTGCTTTTGATAATTAATTTTGCATTACGGTTTATTTAAAGCTTCTTGCAAACCAAAGACTATATACTAATGACCTTTCGTGTACTAATTTTGATCGAGGATCTGCCATTTTTCTTAAAAGACATGCATTCTTTGTTTGGCTGTCAATGTTCTGCTGCTTTTTTTCGAATTGATTTTTTGAAATATTTTTATTATTATTAATCTGTTCTGAACTAGATTTAAATATTTCCAGTTTTTACAACAAGTTTTTAACAAATTCTGGTTTCAATTTACTCCAGTTCCAAGTATATTTGCTAAAGAGAAATGGAAAATAGTAAAACAACTAGTAAATTCTAAATTTGTGTGTTTTAAATAAAGAAAATAGTTACTATTTATGGACTTTATTTACACATAAATTTCAAGTATAAACATTCACTTTATTTTATTTACTCGGCTCATTTTGTTTGGATATCATCTTTCATAACTACCATTGCTTCGAACATTTATCTAATATATTTTCATAATTGGACCAAATCAATTTTTTTAGTTAATTAATTAAAATGATTTAAGTAAAGTGAAATTTTTTTACAAAAATATGACTACAGTTTGCAAATATGTTTCTAACAAAACTTTTAGTTTTTCTAATAAAGAAAATAATGAAAATTTTATTGAAATTCCAAAAAATTTATTTAAATACTAAAATTCTAATTGGAATTTTAATCAATAAAATTATTATAGTATTTATAACGTAGTTAAAAAGGTCAAAACGTAATCATTATTTTACATTTTTATATATATATTTTTTATTAATCCTACATGATTGATAACTGATAATAATTTAATTATTAATATATTATTAATAATCATTTTTAATCGTATGTTCAGTAGTAAGAAGCATTTATTTACACCATAAATAATGCATTAACCTAAAATATAAATTTTCTGTTATCATTAAAATTAAATTTAAAATTTATGTATAAGAAAATAACGTAAACAGAAATATGGAAAAAACATTGACCTAACAATAATAATTTTTGCTCGCTTATATTGCTTGTTTTTATTGCTTTGTTATTTATCAATAATAATTTTGAGATTATATACATTAAACAAGAAAACAACATATATAATTATCTCAAAGATGTTGTTTTTATTATGCTATTTTAAATAATCAAAAAATAAAAAACAATATTTTAGTTTGATTTGAAATCGTATTGAAGAAACAGCTTCTTGTCAACTAAGATTAATTTACTTAAATTTCAAAAAAAAAAAAGACTTTAATTTGTCAAAAGAAATTTTCTTTTAAAATTTTCTTCTATTCACTTCTCATATATTTGAACAGAATTTTCAATTTCATGTTAAAATTAAATTTTCCGTTCTATCATACGAAAATTAATTTTTACGTGTTAAATGCAAATTAACTCAATAATTGTTTTAAATTTGTGAAAATAGAATTTTATTAATTGAATCGTAAAAATATTACGTTTTCAAATTAATTTTATTAAAACAAGACATAGTGATAATAATTTGTAAATATGCCAGAAATATCACAGGATGCTTTTGAAAGTTTAAATCCAACAAATCCACCAGCTACAGTTCAAGAGCTTCGGGCCCGTGCAAATTCATTAAATCGTAAAATTTTAATAACTGATCCAAATGGTGATTTAGTGAATAACGAACGTAGTGGTAGTTTTAGTGGTAGTGACCATAGTTGTAGTTTAACTGTTAATAATAATATGTCACAAGATTCGGGTAATAATAGTTATCGCCAAAGAGCATATACATTTGGTGAAACTGAATTAGATATGTCATTTTTACATGGTGATAATGTTTCAGGATATAAACGAGAATTAGATCACAGGTGAGTTGTTTTATTAGTAATACAAATTATTTTCTAAATAAGTGAATACAATCGTATTTTACAACTCAGTTTTAGGGTTTGATTTTTCTGCAAGGGAGTTTCTAAATATTCCATTTCAAATAAATGAATTGCTTAATAAAAAATATTATATTTTATGAATAAATTTTGTTTATAGACAAATTAAAATTTAAAAAAATTGCCAAAATAGAAATTGTTTTCAAAGTACAGCGTCAATGAAATATTTGAACTTTTGTATACCTGGGATTTTTATACGCGCATTCATTAAAATTTGTCAAGGTTAAAGAAATTAATTGCAATATAAATTGGCATTAAAACGTATACTTTTTAAAATTATCAATTAACACGTTCCCTATTAGGCCAACTATACTCGTCAAAAAAATATCTATTCATAGCAAATGACAAATGTAGTTGTCATGGAATGCATTAACTTTTAAATATTTATCAACATAGTTTGTTGCAGAGCGGCCCAACTAAAAAATCAGAAACGTGATCGTGTTAACATTTAAATTCACTAAATAAATTTGTTAAGAAATTTATATTCAGAAAACTTTGAAGTAATTTTATTACAAAATTAAAACTTTTAAAGAAATATAAATATTTTAACTAATTAGTCGTATTTTAACTAATTATTGTTAAATAAAATTTGTTATTTAAAATGTGTATCACACTCGCTATTTCGTTAGTACTTGTGATTTCTATGACGCAGTTTATCAAATATGCAATTAAATTATCAAAAACGGAAAAGTTTGTATAATTTGTACTACGTGTCTGGCGCAACGTGTTCATTTTATTTTTTGACATACTATTAGTAGTTTTATTTTTGAATTTGACATTATTTTCATAAAAATTTATTACGATTTTCAATTTAATTTCAATAAATTAACTTATATAATAAATATGTGACACTCAACTAATAGCGATTTTTCTTGTATGTTTGATAAAATAACTTTCTTTTTCCTCAGACATAGTGACATAGCGATTGAAAATTAGTATTAGTACGACAGCGTGTTTAATAAACCAGGTTTATGTATATCAACTTTTGTTAAAATTTTTTTCCGAAATATTTCTATGTTTTGAAATATTCGTAAATTACATAAATGTGAGATACGTAAATAACCAATTTGTTCAACTATACCAAAACGGCTAAAATGAGATATTCATGTGAATTTTCTTAAAAATCAGTTCAACGTAATTTGGTCTTCATGTTTTCCAACACACAAACCGACACAGACTGACATCATGTCAACAACTATTAATTTGTGTTCCAAAGAACCAAATTAGTGGTTTGCTGTTCAAATCTCAAAAATTCATATTTCCTATAATAATCATACATCCCTTACTAAATAATTAATATAATTCGGTAAAAGTCATAATTTAATAAAAGAGAAATAATTTTGAAATTTTACATAATTTATGTTTTATGAAATTATCTATAAATGAACGGAGAAATTAGATGCACAATTCCGGAATAATTTGAAATTTTGTCAATTAAATTTATATTTTGAATTTGAATTTTTAAAATTATATTTTTAATTTTCATATACAAAATTCAACTGAGTAAACACTAAATAATTAATCGTTGGTTAGTGTCATTTTTCTTTTTGTGAATTATGTCAAATAATATTTACATAAAAAATTTATCTTTTTTATATATTTATATAAAATAATTAAAGATATTTTATTTTTTTTTCATATTTTGATACCAAAAAAAAAAAAAACAAGACATTGTTTAAAATAATAAAAGTTCATTAAAATCTATATGCTTAGAAGAAGTGTTTTAGTTTTATTAAATAATTTACTAATAACAAGAATTTCTATATTATTGAAATGTGCCAGTAGGAATTATAAGTTCTCATTTTTTGAAGGATATAAAAGGTATTCTTCAATATTACTCAAAATAAAAAAAAAATTAAATTATTAAAACTTTTAAATTAATATAACAAAATTAATTAAAATTAATTTATATAACTTTTTTACCAAATTAGATTCTTTAATTTTATATACTTCTTTTATGAAAAATTGGATTTATTCATTCGATATCATCAATTTGATTTTTAAATCGTTGTGAGTATCGTGAGATTTATCAAAATAGTGAAAAGTGTTAAAATATATTAAATTTGTTTTGATAAATCTAATCAGTTGTATCACTTGAACAATTGAATTCGTAAATGTTTATTGACAATTCTATCACTTGCTTGTTACTAATGTCTGTTCAGAAATATAAGATAAATTAAATATTGTAAAGCTTCTGGACTATAAAATTCTGTGAACATAGTTAGTAAAAGTTTAATGTGTAATTTAAAAAAAAACATCATTCAGGATTGCATCCAATAATTTAAAATTTCCGCCAAAACTACAAAAATACATATCTAATTTGACTTTAAAATCATCAGTTTTAGTTCACAAAACCAGTAACCAATAAACCCATACATATAGCAATAATTATCCATGTCCCTATACAATACTAATTTTGGTCATTTCATTTCCAATATAAAACTATAAAATTTCCTGTTTATGAATTCATTTTATGACAGTCGCTATTCATATTCAAAAACATATAATTTCCGGTTTTGAATACATATTATGCTTTCTAATATTTCATTTGTTTTATACAATTTATGACCCAGTTTCTAATTTAAAGTTTTTTTTTTGCTTTATTCAAGTTTTATGTTGAACAAAAATTCTATATAAAAACTAATGAATTCTATAGAATTTTACTAGAAACTATTAAAAATAAAAATGTCCACTGGTTATTTCAACTTTATAAAAATTACCTACATTGTTGATTAATATTTTTATGTGGTGGAAATTTAATTTAATTATGTTATTTAGTTGAATAAATTTAAATTGTAAAACTAATTTTATTAATAAAGTTGAATTAGTTTAACATTGTTACAGAAAACGGATATTTAAAGGTCATATCTTTAAGGCTTATTTAAAGGAAGATCCTGGTTTATTAAACATATTATTTTAGTGAAACATGAATAGATAAATTTTTAAATATTTTGAAAAAAAAATTCGTACTATTCAAATTATTGTAATGAAATAATTTAAATGCAGTCATTCAGATTCAGTTTTTAATTTTATTAACGATAATTTGTTTTATAAATTTTAATTTTCTCAGAATTTCATATTGGCAATAATTTAATTCATATTGGCAATAATTGGAATAATTTATATTCAATTATATACAGAATCTGGAAAATTGTTATTCAAAAATAAATTACAATAGATATAAAATTAAGGGTGGATTTGTGTTTAAGGGATTTACTATATAAACATAAGACATAAGATAAAAATTAATTTACGAATTGGGGTTCGGAAAATTATGTATAAAAATCATATATCCCAAAACTATAAACCATCTTTAATTCACATTAAAACACATTTATTTGCTGCTGAAAATCAATATTGATAATCAAAGGAGCTGCCAAACATTAACAATAGTTCAATAAAAACTATTCGTATGAAATAATTACCTGTTTTAAAACATCCTTAATACTTTTTGTTCTGTCCTAAAATATTTTCAAAGTTATTAAAATTTTCATTTTGTTCTTTATTCTCATATTTGAATACAGATCAGTAATTGTAATCAATACACGATATATGCCATGATATTTTCAAAAAAAGATTATTCATCCTCAAATAAATTCTGGGATTTTAATTATAAAACTTGTTAAAAAATATTATGAAGACAATCAAGTTTAAAATTTGTTATATTATTATGTGGAAAATTGTTTTTCATGTACAAAACCTTGCAAATTTAATTCACCATAGTTACCAAAAAATACATTTTTTTGATACATGAAATATTTATGTACATCATATATTTATGTTATATCATATATTTATGTTAATGTGAATAAAAATTTTAAAAAAAAACCACCTTAAAATTTATCACAACCAAAACAAAAATATTATTTAACAATTTTTGGTGGTTCTTGTTTTTATTGAACAGAATTTTCCAATTTTTGGTTATCAATATTATTATGTTTTCTATTATATTAATATTGTACGTTGTAATAATAAATATTTTAATAATGTTGTGATATACATATCGTAATATCACAACATTATTGTATATATCGTAATAACGTGTTTATAACAACAATTTTGGTAAAATTCATTTATGTATCAATTTATTTTTTTGGTTATTTTATATTTAAAATTGATTATATTTTATGAAGATTTTATTTAAATTTTGATTCTATATTTGTTTATGCTATAATTTTCAATAACTTTATTTAAAATATTATGACAAAAAAAAAAATATATATATTTTATTAAAAATTATAAATTTACTATAGAAGAGAAATGAATATTTCATTAAAATTAAATTAATTAATTTCAGTGATCTGTAAAATAAATACGCCTTAATTAAAATAATTATGTAAAAGTGTACAATATATTTCATTTTAAATATGACAAAATATTTATTACTTTGTATTATAATGTTTTGTAAGATAAATTGGGTTGTAATTACATATTCACTCAGACCATTTATTCAGTCGTTTATTTGGAAATCATATCACTTTTATGTTTTGCTCCATAATGATTATTTTTCATTTTAATATTTATTCTAATTATGGACATTAGCATGCAAAACATTCAATATCTCACAAAAAATAAAAATAACTTATGCCATTTTCAAAATAAATAGCATATAACTCGAGATAATATTTTATTAATTTTTGCCAGAACTTATAAGCATATAAATTTTTCCGAAATTTTGTAAAATTTAAATACATAAAATATTATCTTTCATTTATTTATCATTTTATCTTTGTTGAAACTGCAAGGTTTTACTTAATTCCTTGAAAATATCAGATAATAATATATTTTCAATCATAAATAAGATAAGACCAAATTAAATTTCTCTCTAAAATTAAATTTTAACATGACAAATCTTTGTTGAATTCGTAATTTTAAAATATTTATTTGATAATTTAATTATTTATCAATTAAAAATTCCAAAACCTAAATACATTAACATAATATTTCAATTATTTTTTTTAGCAAATCATGTGATTTGCTAAAAAAAAAAAATGAAATATTATGTTAATGAGCACTTCGTTCATTAAATTACTTCCATATTTAAAAATTTCTTAAGAAAAATATTTTTTTATTACATATTTCTTGACTTTCATCGATATTTACTATAAAACATTGTTAAAATATATAAAAAAATATTAATTTATCTCCAAATTACTGAAAAAAATTATTGAAATTTTTTATAATTTGTATAAATTAATTAAATTTTTATTTTATTATTTGACCTTTTTCACACCAATTTTAATAAATTAAAAATATGTGGTAAGTCCATCACCTTGTTGACATTGATCATATTAAAAAATTCACGATCAATTAAAAAACATGATCATTTAAATACCACCTTTTTTTATTATTCCATTATAACAACTTTTGCCTAATTATGCTAAATAGTTGCTTGACGAGTTCATTATAAAATTTTAAATTCAAAAAATTCAAATTATTTTTTTACTTATATTTTTTTTTTGGTTCTAAACGTTTATTTCTTCTAAATATTTAATTCTATTAAAAATTTATTTAATTCATCATTTTGATTAAATTATATTCTCCCATTTGATTTTGACTAGAAATATTCTCACATCCCACGTTTCTGGGTTATTGGGTCCAATTGCTTTTATGGTCTGTCAGTTTTGAAGTAACACGCGAAATATTAAAGAATACAAAATAAAAAAGAAAAATAAAAAGAATAAAATTAAATAAAAATTATCATAATTTTTTATGATTTGTATATTCAGTCAGTTAGATT
Source organism: Empis livida (assembly GCA_963932195.1). Lineage (NCBI taxonomy): Eukaryota > Metazoa > Arthropoda > Insecta > Diptera > Empididae > Empis > Empis livida. The sequence goes on from OZ010648.1 coordinate 34,333,189, forward strand.
ATCATTAATATTTATCGCTTTGTGAATATTCAAATAACCGACTAAGTAATGTTGTAAAAATATATATTATATATTTTTAAATTTTCGGAAATTAGTTTCACTTGAAATATGCTCTAATAAGGCAATTGATTAAATCTAAACAATTATTTTCACAGATTAATGCGTTGATTCGATTGCCATTGATTGGTTTAAGGTTAGTATGCTGTCGATCGTGAAATGAGATTTTCATACAAATTTAATACCAAAATTCCATTGTAAAATAATTTACTTTGTAAAGATAAAAGTTAAGAAAATTTTTCGTGTCAAAATTTTTCGCTAGTGAAATAATGTTCAAAACATTATTTCACTACAAAATTTTAACAATTGACCATTTTGTTTGGTTGTTCGGTTCTAAAAAATTCGTCAATTTCCTTTTTTATACTTTTTCAATACTACTGAATGTTTTCTTCTCCATAAAATTTTTTCACAATATTTTCACAACATTTTCACGGTAGTTTTAATGAGACTGGAAAATTTCAGTTCAAGCCGGTATGATACTAAGCTTCGTATGATACTAAGGGTATTAAAAATTTCACTTGTGAAGTAATGTTCAAAACATTTGTTTTATATGGTTTGGTTGTTGATTTTTACAAAATTCGTCAATATTCCTTTTCAAAAATACTTTTTCAATACTTATTTAGTGTTTTTTTCTCCATAATACATTTTCCCAGCATTTTCACGATAGTCTTCAGTTCAAAATTAAATTTTACGGCCGACTGTATACTAAGCTTTAGGAAAAATTTAACTGATTTAAATCTTGTCAGAAAAGGGTCACCGGCTGGGAAAAAATAATATATCTGTAGGACAAATTGAATAATAGTTTAATTCAAAATATTTCTATCCAAATCTATTTTTAATCTACAAACTTTCAGTCAATCATAAATATTATTTAATTAAATTTCGGAATCAGTTTAAGGGACGACATTAATAATTCATTTTAATATGTCAAATATTATGTCTGCCGATAACATAAAAATTTTATTAAGCGTGAAGTGATTTTTTTTTTCTCGTTGAAATTGATTATCACATTAGGCAATTTTATTAAACGAACATTTAAATTTTTTTTTAAAGATTTCAATTATTAATAATATTTGACAGGAATTGAAGTGAGATAATTATTGTGAAAATGCCGGTAAATTTTTATAAAAATATTTAAAAAATAAAAAATTACAAACTATAAAATTTTAAGATTAGAATTTTTTTTTTCAAGATCAGAAATATTTATTTAAAATAGTTATTATCTTTAAAAATTATTATTGTGTAATATGCATATTTTTAGAATTATAAAATTAGTTCATAAACTTGTGCTAATTAATTCAATTTAGTAAATATGACGATGTATTATGATTATTATTTATTAGTTTAAACATTTATATACCACAGAAATAATTTAATTGATTTGTTATTTAATCAATTTAATAGTACATATTTATTTAGTGATTAGCAAAAGTATAATATTTTTAAAAATAATAACATATTAGTTGGTTAAATTTAGATTACAAAATCATAATTGAATTTTAATAGCAAAATTATCTAATAATAAAAATCTCTGTAAAAATTAACATTTAATAATCACATTAAATATTGACAAACTCTTTAATCATTTAATCTTTTTAAAAATTTAAATATTGTGAAAATAAATTCCACTTGTGATGATTATTATTATATAACAAAATTCCAAGAAATATTTAAAAAAATTTACTTGATATGTTTTAATAATTGAAAGTTTTAAAAATAGCTAAAATTCCACTGGAACATTTTTATATAAAATTTTATTTCGATTTTCTAGTAATTTATGTTTTTTTTGGCTTCGGAATTCTTCCGTCTTTATTCATATGTAAATTAGAAAATGTTAGAAGTGTTTTTTTTTTCGTAGTGTCTAATATAGTCTATTAATCAAATGATTTGAAGTCTTCGTAAGATAATGTGGCCGTAAGGTTAATTTTGTTGATGAAAAATTTGATTTTTTTAAAAGATAATTTCATATATAATCTTTATGAAAGTAAGACTATTTATAATTTGTAATAATTGACCCGTTTAAGCAATAAATAGAAGTACATTAAATTTAAACACGATTAGGAAATTGTCGTTCAGTAAAAATTTACTACTAAAAATTGTAATTTCATTAATTATTTCAACATTTTAATTTATATACATTGAGGTTTGATGCATTGATAAATGAGAAAAAGTAAAAATGCCAAAGTATGGAGAAACCAGTTATTTACTTTTGATAAGAAATATTTGTGTAGCTGGAAATACATTTTTATTTAGAGCTTTATTTTATTTTTAGTCTAAATATTTTGAAATTAGAATGACTAAATCTAAGTTTCTGATCAGCGAGGACAACATTACTGTTCTTATTCCTGCAGCATTAGCTGATGACGCCTGTACTGATTATGCAGCCGTACAGGCGCATCAGGGATATGTTCCATGTCTCCGACGGTTCTCTGTATATCTATTGAGGTGCCTGAGCCGTTTCGTTATCAAGGCCTCATACTTGCATATTAAGTTTTCTGTCGTTTTGACAGAATCTGCACAGTCTGTCATCTGATAGGCAGAGGGTGTCATCTGATAGGTAGACGATTTTGCAATCTGCAATGTCCCGTGACGTAGTCTACTATCGTTCTAGCTGCAATAGACTATATTACATTCTTTTTATATATCTCTACCTTCCAGCGAAAATGTATTATGCGATATTTTAAAAATTTACTGAAAACTGACTTTTTTTTATTTACTTAAAAGCCAAACTGGTAACTTAAAAAAATTCCCAATTTTATATTTGCATAAGGTTCATGTGTCCGAAAGGAAAAAACCCATACTTGTGAAACTACTGCAGAATAGTTGTCCTGTACGGTATTTTTTTTTCTTTATGAGTAGTAAATTTTATAAGTAATAAATTGATTATTTTTGTGCAATTTGTCGCAAAATAAATTTATTTCTGAGCACGAACGATGTCGTAATTCTAATTTTTCAGTATGTTTTACAAAATCCCTGGAAATAGAATACTTATAAAACAGGTGATGATGATTTCCAACTTTTTTATGTAGCTGTGATAGGACCAATAAAATTGAATCAAAACAAGACATTTTATCTAAACTATTCGTTTATTAAAAAAAAGTGATTGCAACTTTTGTCGTGTCGCTAGTACAATTACCTACCCCCTAAAACTTTCTATTTAAAATTAAATTTTGTTTAAAAAAAAAACAATTTCAATTTTATTAAATTAATATTTAAGATAAGATATGCTTTTGATAACATTGAAATTAATTATCTCATAAATTGCAATATAAATAAAATATCTTTTTATTTTGACACATCATAATCAAGTTCAATTTACAAGGCCTTGCATTTCCGATAATTACCGAAAAAAATCATAAAATCTAAAAACCAATCATAAAAAATAAATGTATAAATTATTCATATTAGTAAATATATCAGTACAGACAGATACGCGTATATAAAATTTCGTTGTCTAGCGTGGCCGTCTTTGTTATTATATATTATTTATTAATCTATCTTTAATCCAAAAAAAAAACTTTTTTTTTTTGTTTTTCATAATTTTAATCAACAACAACAACAACAACAACAGCAACAAAAAAAAGATACAACATTTTTTTTTTTTATTATTATGATTGTATGTATTTCGGTTAATTGTATATATTTGTGAGCGCGGGCTTATTTTAATGATCAGCTCTTGAGCTTGGACTTCAAAATAACATTGAAAAAGCTTTAATGTGCAGTTTACATTGAACTTAAGACGCAAACGGTTCAATTTATTATTTTAATCTTAAAAAACCAAAAAAAAAAGTAATTATAATAAAAATTATTTGTGGCTAATATAAATATTTATATATATCTAAATTAAAATACGGAAACTTTTTTTCTTTAAAAGCGTTATTGACTTAAATAAAGTTTTGTGCGTGACAAAAATAAATCTAATTTCAAAACAAGAAAAAACAAAGGGAAAATTAATGTTTATACTTTTTTTTTTTGGAAAGTTTTAATATTTTGATTGTTTATGATTCATAAATATTTAAAAATAATTAAACATTATTTAAACATTGTGAAATTTATGTAATTGGTAATAAAATTTGTTAATTAATATATAAACAGGTGATTAATGATTTAATTTTATGAAATTGTATTTTTGTTTTTAAAAATAATTTCTAATAAATTTTTTTTAAAATAATTTAAAATTTTATTTATAAATTAAATTATTTTTATAATAAATTATTAAACAAATTATATTTCGAGAAAATATTAATAATTTACAATAATTAATGTTAATTAGAAATTATTTGAATTTTTCATTTATTTTTTTCTGGTTTGTTGACAATGAAAATCTGTCAACATTTATTTTATGTTGAGATTTCATTTAAATTTTATGAATATAATATTTTTAGTTTGTTTTTTTTTTTGGCATACAAAATGAATATTTTTAATATGCAATTTAACAAAAATAGTTTTATGTCATATGCAACATTTATTTTTATATTTATTAAAAAAAATTTGCAGATAAATAATTAATTGATAAATTACAAAAAAAAAAAAAACATGTCTTAAAAATTTATATGTAATTTTGTAGGTTTAAAGGTAAAAAAAATTAAGCATTGCAATTAAAATTTAAAAAAAATCTAGTTTTTTTATAGAAAATTTAAATTCTATCTTAAAGTTTTAAAGCAAAAAGCAAATAAGTTAAGTTTTAAGGACAGGTTTTTTTTTGCCAAATAAAATTTTACAAGGTGTTAAATTTGAAATTATGTCAATAATTGCGAAATAACTGACTTTAGAAGTTAATAGTAATAGGAAACAACAACATTTGTTGTTGACGCAGGTGACTAAATTGTTGATTTTTTTTCTCAGACAACAAAGTTTTTAGTGCAATTAAAAATTTTTTTTTTTTAGATAAAAATAATAAGTCATTCTTGTCTACAAAAAATTTCAAATTACATTTTTTATAATTTTTATTTTAATTGCATTTTAAAACAAGAAAAAAAAAATAATTCATATTTTCCAGACATAGAAAAATTAACATAAAACTAAAAATACCAGTATTTTTTTTTAATAACATAAGATATTTTAATTATCACATATAAATTAGTAAAATGGATTTATAGATTATAGAGGCGTAAAGTTGTTTAATTAATTTTGTTAGTTTTGTAGTTAATATCAGTTTTATTACATTTTAAAGTTATATTTAAATATAAAATTAAATGACATTTACGTTTGAAAATTATGTAAAATGATGACGTAATCAATTAAGCATACATTATGTATATGTTTATATATGGGAACAGAGATATTCTGAGTTGATATAAAGCTTTCTAAGCTTATCAGATTTAATATAAATGTACATACATAATTAGTGTAATAGAAATAAGCGGATAATTCCCGAACAAATTTATTAGCTAAAAGAAATATGTATATTATGTTTTGAAAATTAGTATTCTTAGCTTTTGTTAGCATAATCTTAATTATTTAAAATCGTAAGAATTACAATAGTTTTTCTCGAAATATGAATCATTCCTTTTATATCCCATATTTCTCAAAATGAATCATTAATCACAATATTCGAAATTAAAATAAAAAATTAATCTAAAATTTATAGAAAGTTCTAGAATTTATAGAAAGTTTTAGATTAATCCTAGAATTTGTAGAAAATTCTGGATTAAATTTAATTACATATACATATTTTAAATTTGGTGAAATTTTCCATAATTTTATTTTGTTTCGAATAATTTCCAATTATAGAATTAAAATATACATAAAAAATAATTAATTTGAAATTTAAAAAAAACTTAAACTGAAAAGTGATTATATAAAAAAACAAACTGAAAAGTGATTATATAAAAAAACTAATATACTAAAAGTTTTAATTAAATATTATTGAAGTGATAAAATAATAAAGTTTAAATATGCTAATTGAATTTGAGAATAAGAAAGCTCAATATGACAGTTCAGAAAAGTAAGTACAATTTATTTAAAAAATATTCAATTCATGATTTATTTTGAATTTATATTTAGATATTCTGAGACTGAGAATGGTTATCAAACAGAGAATGATTACGAACCTGAAAATGATTACAAAATTGAAAATAATTATCAAAATTCTACTCCTCATGTTTGGCAAATGCAATCGGACAATATTTCACATCAGTGAGTTTTATATAATTTTTTTTAAAAAGATTTTTTATTGCAATATTTTTAAGGAAATATAATATTTTTTTTCAATTATTTATTTGTATTAATTAGTCTATTACTAATATTTATTCTTCTACTAATATTAAGTCTACTTACTAGTGACTTGAGTTAAGACAATAATTCAATCTATTGCTTTGTAATTCTCAAAATGAGATTATTTTATTGAAATTATGATTGAAAATATTCATAAGCATATTTAATAATACTCCTAGTCCTAGTAGTGTTTTATTTTGTGTGATCTCTTATAAAATTGTTGGCAATTTCCCTGATGGAGAATTACTAAGTAAGATTTACTTTCTTCGTCAGCTGAACATAGTTATTGCTTTACTTTATTGAGCCGACGGCCTTAAATTTTTTTTACTATCTACTCATTAAATAACAGGTTTCCAATAAAAATTTGTAGAATATTCTAAAACGAATGTATAGATAACGTTTACTTATTCTGGTATGTTTCCATTGTTCTTTTAATGTTTTAATTTACCTGGAATTTTAATTATTTTACATGATATCGCATCAGGTATTCCAGTTTCCCGTCACCAATCGTTGAAAACTAAAAGACGGAATCGTGTCTCTCGCCACCAATGAATTCAATATTGAGGTTATATTTTACATAAAAATATGTTTGATATTTTGTAGTACTCGCTTTTCTAGTAGTTTTTGGGAATCAGTTTGCTTCTTTCAATTTCCTTGTCCAATCCCTTAAAATAATATTTTCTCGTAATCAACTATAGGTCAAATAATACTAATTACGATTCATAATATTCCCAACAAAAAAAACTAAATTAAATATACCTAAATTTGTTTAGAGTATAATAAATTCTTTAATGAAATTTTTACACTCTGCTAATTTTTAATCGAATCTATTCATCATCAAATAATATTTCAGGTCTACTAAACTTTAAAAATTTTCACAAATTAATTATAAACTCAATAAAGAATTATAATTTTATTGACTAAATCATTTGAAATAAATTACAAAATTTCCGGACAAAACTTCAAATTTGAAATTTTCTTTTATTACTTAAAAATATTTGAAAATCAATTTTCTGTGTAAATCTTCTTAAAAAGTATAATAATAAAAAAAATTTGAGAAAAATTGGTCTTTCCTTATTACAAAAAAAAAAATAATTTTCTTTCCTTTTCAAAAAAAAAAAAATTGTATTTTTTAAAGAAACCATATTTTGTCTTCGAATAAACTATATCGAAATATAAAGGATATCAAAATACAATGAATATATTTTTATATCTATTACCAATATAATTCCTAGAAATATTTTTTTTTTTTTTCAATTTTATGGTTTTTTCTAGATACTTATATATATTTTTTTTAAACATATTTTTTTCAAGTTTATAGACACGTTAAATTGAAATAAAAAAAAAAATATTATGTATATACTTGCATAAATAAATAAAAAAATAAAATCATATATAAAAAAAAGGACGACAATAAAAATATAGGAAAAAGATTTATTAATATAAAAAAAAAAACGTATCAATTCTTTGGAATATTTACTTTATTGAACATATATAAATGTAAGTTTTCAAATTAGTTTTTCTTTCATTTACATTTTTCAATTTATATTATTTATTTTTTCAATAGATTTTTCAATTGGAAAATCGAATTAATTTTTCAAATTGAAATACATATATGTAAATTAAATTTAGTTTGTATAACTAATTTTATTTAGAATATTGTTTGTTATTTCAATATAAATATAAATGAATTATATAAATATTAGTTGCAGATTAATTATTCAATTTGAAATTGTTAAGAAAAATGTAAATCCTTTTTTTTCTCGACTAAGACCACCATTAAAGGTTTCGTAACAAAGATTCTGTACAAGCTATTGGATTAAATGAGACATTTGTTGGTAATAAAATGACCACAACCTTTACTATTTTTCCCAGTTAAAAATTTACATTTTACTTCATTTTTATAGCTTGGTATTCATAATAAAACTGATTAAACTAAAGACATTGATGTGTACAGCACAGTTCTATCGGTAAGCCACCATCGGATACAAATAATATTAAATACAATTTAAAACTATTGGTAATAAATACTGATTAGGTTTAACTCATTATTTGCTCACATATTTTTTTTAAATATTCATCAGTGTATTATGTGAATTTTTTTAAATATCGTTGACAATCTTAGTATTGAAAAAATTACACGTTTTTGTTATAAAATATTCTGACCCTTTTTAATTGTTTTGATAAAATTATATACAAGAATACTATATCTTTATAATATAAAACTTAAATACTGTAAAAAGAATTAAATAGTCTTAACATAAAGACGATGTTTTAGTCATCAAAAATGCGACCTTCTCTCGCACATAATTTTGACCTTTAATTTTGAGATATTTTAAAATAAATTTTTAATCAGATTTGTGGTTTCCAGATCAACTTTGATTTTTTCAGGATAATTTACTTATTGTAAATATTATTTGCATTATTAAAGATTGAAAATTATCCTTTTGGTTTAAAAAATATTAAAAAATTTATAATCATGTTTTTTGGCTTGTGTAACCTCATGTTTTACAAACTTTTTCAGGAAAACTTATATAAATTTTATTTACTGGAAAATTGTCTTTTAAATCTAATGTAATTAAAAAAAAAAATATTTTAAACTTTCTTTGAAATTTGGTTTATTAATTCTGTTTCGATAAAAAAATAAAACTTAACTATCATCACTTAAAAAAATATAAAATCCTTTTCAAGTAATATCCTTCAATCCTTTTTCAAGGTGTAAAACTTGTCGAAAGTTTTTTTCTTGATATTTCCTTAAAGGTACATTATATAACTTAATTGGTTTTACAAAAAGAAGATTTAAACGAAAAGTTTTCGAACAAAACATAAATAATTCATTCAAGGATGAAAATGAAAACTTTATTGGGCCATAATTTTTTTTTTTTATAAAATAAATATCTTGGTTTTTGTTTTTTTGTTGTAACTTTGAAAATAGTTTATGGAAATATAATTTTTTAAGTAGAAAAATTAAAAAAAGTATGCTGTTAAGTTATATTTTTGATACCACATTTTCAATAATTTTTTTTTTATAAAATATAAGCAGTGAGTTTTTGATAAATTTTATAATTAAAAATATGAAGAACAATATTTCAAATTTATTTAAACATAAAAATAAGTCTTGGAAAATATTATGTAAAAGGAATAAATAAATCATTTTTCAATTAAACTTTACTATAAACATATTAAAATAATAATTCTGTAAAGTGTAAGAAAAAACTTACTAATAAATATATAACTTTTTAAAGTGTTTTTTTTTTTATAAAAATATGTCATTTTAGTTGTATTTTTGGAGTTAGATTAATTGGTCACAGTTGAGTGAAAAAAATAATGTTGAACATTTTCAATATTTACTATGAAAAATTATTTACACAGAAGAACTTAGTCGTTACTTAGATCAGAACTAATAAACCACTATAAATAATTGAGTTTATAATTTTCAAAGAATTATATCCCCATTGCCAACTTAATACTAGTTTTTAAAAAATATTTTCCAATATAGGGGATAGTTGCCTTGACAGTACCACTTTTCAGTATGTTGGTATTTTTGTGTAGAAATACTTAATAAAGGGTTTATATTTTGTAATATTTTTAAATGTTGATCCTTTTCCCATTTCGAAAAATTATTTTTTACCGAAGGGTATATTTCCGTAAAATCCGAAATAAAAGTTATTCAATTTACTTTAATTATACGGCATCATATAGGAATATTTTGAAAACACGACCCAAGTTAAAAAAAATACTTATTTCAACGTTTTTAATGAAAGTAAACTTTCAATAATATTTTAAAATAATAGCTTAGTTTAATATAATTTAATAAAATTTTAAAAGATTAAATCTTTACTTAATTTTAAATCCAAAAAACTGTTAGGATAGTCCGTAGAAAAACTATTGCCTGACACTTTTCAAACGTAAAATTAGTACATACAACTTAATAGAAGGCTTAAGTTAATTTTTAATGTCACTTATAACACTTTCACTACAATGTCCAATTAGTAGATATTAATAATATTATTTATTCTCCGAATACAAGTACGATTTCGACGACTGTCCCCTAATCCATAATTATATCCTTGGTTATATGTTTAAAATTAAATGTAAAATTATTTTATAATTTAAATTTACATTAAATTTAAAGTTATAACACAATTTACCAAGAATGCTAAAAATTTTGGACAAAATTATTTTTGTTAAAATTCCACAATCATATTATTTTAAAAGCTACAGAGAATATTGTAACATAATTATCATCTCAAGAATCCTAAAATGTTTATTATATATATGTACTATTTAAATAATATTGTATTCTTAATGGAAAAGTTTTGTTAAAAATATACATACATAAATATATATGTATTCATTTATAATTAATACGTAGTAGTGTAATAAAAATTATAAAAATAATATCTAGTTTCATAAAGTTACATAAAGTAAAATAAAATTTTATTTTGTTGCATTTTGTACATAAATTTTTAAAAATGTACTTTTAAAATTTTTGAAATTAATTTTTTCCTTCGAGACAAATAAATAAAATTAAATTACAATTTTGGATTTCAATTTAAAACTTTTTGAAAACTTTAAAATAAAACCATAAAATTTAATAGACAAAATATTAAAATAGATAAGAATCTGATACCAAAAAAAAAGTTAAGAAAATTCTGCATATTTTCAGGTAAATTTTAATTCTTTCATACTTTCAGGCGTTTGCATTTTATTTTCATTTAGTTTTTTGTCTTTACTGATTATTCATTTTTAACGTCATGAATAATTTCAAAACAATTTTTAAACAAATTTATTCAATATTGTTGCATATTGTAAGGCGTCTGAACAAAATTATATAAAATATGAGTCAGTAGAAAATTATATTAAAATATTCGATTACAACCAAAAATAAATGGTCAAAAAAAATTGATCATTTATTTAATTATGCTAAATTGTAGACAAAATAAAAAGAAATTATAATATTAAAATTATTTGATATTGGATAAGCAATATAATAGAAAAAAATATAGAAAACTATGGCGACATTCAGATATCATAATATTTGTCCTTGAGAAATATGAAAAACGTACGAGTTTATAAAGAAAAATCTATCTATATTTAAATCTTTATAGAAAGGGCACTTAACTTATGCAAGGATTTTAGAAATTTAATATGATAATAATGAATAATTTACTTCTTTTTTTTTTTAATACTTAAATAACATAACATTGTGGGTTATAAATAATTTATTTGCTTTTGTTCTTTTTTGCATTATAAGAGTTTTTTTTTTTTTAGAAAATTTCAAAGATAAACTTCGTATTTGTAAACATATTTTAGGTATTATTTTACATAATTGGAGAAATTTCTAAAAAAAACTAAACAAAAATAGAATTTATTTGTAATGAAAATAATTGAGATGAAAAGTTTTATGATAACTGGGTTTCATTTCAATTAATTCCTTTTGTAAAAAGGAATTAAATGTAATCCAGAGATCATAAAATACATTTACAAACAGTTTTAACGAAATATTAGATAAACAATAGTAAATTTACTATTATTTATTTCAACCTTCATAAAATTAATATTATGAATTACGACCATACCATTTACTAATTATCTGTCTACATTTTAATCCTTAATTATCAAAGATAAAGGATATTTTGTAAATTTGTCTACGTATAAATTTTCTTTAGAAAAACTTTTAATTTTAATTAAACAGAGGGAAAAGATAATATGTTATATAATTTTATTCGCAATCAGTGATATATTTCCTCTTTATTTTGATATTCACCATTTACAAAGTTTGAAAAAAAAATCAATTTCACAATTGATTTTTTTCTTGCAAACTTTGTAAATGGTGAATATTGTTTATAAAAATAAAAACGAAAAAATCCATTTTTTACGTTAATAAATATTTTAATTATTTTTCTGAATTTTTAACAAATATACCCTTAAAAAATTAATAAAGTGTTACCATATTGCATAAATTTCCCAAAAAAAATCATCAAAATATTGGTAATACAAACTGCAAAAAATATCGTAAAAAGGGACAAATGTGTTTGTTTATTTGTAATGTTTTTGTAGCTGGATGTACACCGTGATATTCGACAAATTCTGCCACGATGTTAATAAAGCAATGTACTCTTGAGACGGTTTTCATTAAGGCACATTAATTTTTTTCTGACAGTTCGTACAATGTAAATTATAAAAAAGAAATCAACAATTTTAGTTGTCAATAATTGTCAATTCAAATTTCCTAGTGTTTGTGTCCCCTGCGACGGATAAAATACAGTTGATTTAACTCTTTGCCGTATTGTAAATTCGTCAGGCCAGTCATCTCTGATTGGCTAAAATCGACCGTCACGAAGTTTAGCCGGATGTGTAAAATCCAGCTTAAGCAATTGTTTAGATCGTTATTATTACCAAATACAAACTTAAAGATATTCAGAAAATACTTAATTTATTAAGGACTTTTTTTTTTGTTGAATTAGAAAAATTAATATACCAAGACAAATAATTCTTTAAAATTAGTTTTTTATTAAAAAAAATATAACTTTTATAATACTTTCTTAAATATGTCCTTAAATTATTAAAAAAAATATATTAATATACATCAACAATATCATCATCTAAATTGTTGATTCTTCCTTTAAAACTAATAACAGATTATATATCCTTTTTCAATAAAATTTACACAGTAAAAGCTTAAAAACAAACTTAATATCTTAATATGTATATACTTTCAAATACAGAAAAACGATTTATTTCCATTGCTTTCGTCATTAAGAGGGAAAAAAAGGTCACATTTTGTAAATATCCTATATCTTTAATACCATTTCAATTTCAAAAGAAAAATAAAGCAAAAATAAAATTGAAATTTAGTAATTTGTCTTTTTTAGAACTTCTTCATTATTATTATTATTATCCTTGTTGTATATTTTTGTAAATATTTTATTTTCTTTGATTTTAACATTTCTATATTTTTATTGTATATCAATGTCGACTACATAATTACATATTTCTCTTAAAATGACAACAAATTTCGGTCAAGGTAAGAATATAAAAAATAAAAATCACATTACTATAAAATATCGTCCTTTTTCTTTCAAGAATTTGTTGTCGCACTTTTTATTTGATCTGATGTAGTTTATAAGAAATTTAATATAATATGCGTGAGAGAATTTCATTTTTATAATTTTTATAATTTTCTTTTAGAACGCTCTGCATGAGTCAAATCGAGGACAAGTTCATTATTTCTTGACATAAAGACAAGTTCATTTCATTATTTTTTTTATACACGTGATTTGGTTATAACAAAGAAATAATGATTTTCCTTTTATTTTTTATATATAATTTTCAAATGTATAAAAAATTTTTTTTCTGAATTTGAGATTGGCAACAAATTATAAAGTGTTCGAATAAAAAAAATTTTCTTTTAAAGAAAATTGTTAATATCAAAGGACTTTAATGAATATATAATTATTCATAAAATTTATTTAATTTAATATAATCAGGCAACACATTAAACGTATCACGGTGCTAACATGTTCCGTATCGTTTGCAATACCCAGTGAATATTCTTTAGTTACGTAATTATCTAAGGTCGTACATTGAACTAATGAATTAATTTTAGGAAATTATGTATTTATGATTAATATGCCTCAAATCACAGTATAAAGAATTATTATTAAATTAAAATGTGTATGAATGAAATTCAAATTTGATTGTAATTTAAAAATAATGAGCAACGATAAGAGAATTTAATAGAAAATATTAAAAAAAAAAAAGATAAGAATAATTTGCATATTTTTAAGTAAATTTAAATTATAGTATACTTTTGGGCGTCTGCATTGCTTATGTTTTTTTTTTTTTTTTGGTTTTTTGATTGGTTAATAAAAGTCATGAATAATTTATAGATAATTTTAAAGTCATCATTAGATAACAGATGTTAATGTACTATTTTGTTTATTTTGTAGCAATTTATAAGAAATAACATGATTTGTTTACTTTATCAAAATCAAAATATGTTTACTCGAACGGGTCATTTAGTCCTTGAAAAGATAAACTAATTTCGGTTTTTATATAATAAACCAAAATATTATTATTTAAAATTATGTTTTTTTATCAATTTTTATTTATGTTAATGAAGTTATAATTTTAAATTAGAAATAAGTCATTTAGAAAATTCGTTAATTATGTACATAATATTTCAACTATGGAATTATTATTTTACGAAAATGTGTAAAACTTTTAATTATGTATATTAACTCAAAAACGGATGCATAATTATTTCAAGCGTTTGTCAAATAATTTATAATTCATATCATACTATTTAATGTGATTTTAATTTATAATTCATATCAACCTATTTAATGTGATTTTAAAGTAGTTTTAGAAGCACAAATTATGTTAAGAACACGATAATATAATATACAGACAAATTAATTTTATAACCATTTTAATTTTATAACCAAGTTTTTCTATGCAAATTTGGCGTGTTCCGAAAAATATTTTCAGAAGTTATATACGTAATTGAGAAATATAGGTTATTTATTTTTCTGAAATGGCTAAACCACCAAAAAAATTAGAAAAACGACAGTTCATAAAATTTAAAAAAATTTAAAGTGAAAGACAATTTTTAAGAAAAGAAATTTTCATCGTTTTGATTGAAAATAAGAATATTTTTTATAAAAGTGTTGTTTAAAAATTAAAATTACTTAAAAATAATAACAGAAATATAATTTTGAGATTTATTAATGAAAAAGTTGATGATTTACCAAAAAAGCGGATGCCATCGATGTCCATCTTATAAAACTTCGGAAAAAAAATTATGTGATAATATATATAATATATTTGAAGAAAAATCCCAGTACGTTAAATAGAAATGTGGCTGAACAAGTTCATCAAGGATTCAAAATATTGAAGGATTGAAACTAAAAGATTAGAATAAAAATTTCGTGCATATTTATCGATAACGAAACTTATGTAAAACAAATTCTTTATACAAGACGTAGAATTGGTGTTTAAAAATTTATTGAGAAATTTCTCATATGGTAGACTATTGGCTCATATGGTACCCAAAGCAGACCTATTTTTACAAAAGTTACAACAACTGCTAAAAAACACCAAAGAGAATATTTAAAAGAAGACTAGCTCATTGTGCTAAAACTGCATTGTCTTCCTTGAGAAGGAAAGCTACAAATTTGTAACAAAAGAGTGTACCAAATTGACTAGAACTGCAGCCTATTAATATGGACACTACTACAGAAAATTCTTTAAAAAAATTCCAAAGGTTCTACAGAGGAGTTCTAAAAAAATGGGAAAAGTCTAATAATAATGTGACAAATAAAATCGTGTTAAAATTAATGAATTCCATCAAATTTAAGGTAAAAAAAATTTAGCCTCAAACTACTAGAAAATAAAAAAAAATAAAAAATTTTATGTTACTATGATTTACAATGAAATAAATAAATAAGATTTCATATTTAAAAATTTTTTACTTTTAATTTTTCTTCGCAAAATTTTTGCGGACTAGTTTTTTGGTATACCTGAATTATTTATTTCATTTTAATATTTATTTTGAATAAAAATTATTAACAAGATATTACACATTAATTTTAAATATAAAATTATTAATTAAAAATATTTATTTGTATCAATTATCTGATTTTAATAAACCTAATAAAAAAACAATAATTTTAAAAAAAATATTATTAAAATAATATAAATATTTTTATTTCTTATTTGGCAGAATTTTAAAGTCAAAAAAAATATTATGCAAATTTAAATTTCAACAATTTTATTTTTATCAAATTATCCTCAATTTAAAGAAAACTGTCAATTAGAAAATTTTTTAAAATAATCATTTACATCATTAAAAAATAGAATTAAATTATATTTAAAAACTAATTAATAAAAATTTCGCGAAAAATGACACCTGAAGAAAGGAAATTATTACCAGAAATATCTAATATCGACCAAAACGAAGACGAAACTGAACACGAAGAATACTACGAACATTTTAGAACTGCATCATCATCTACCAGACATGTTAGTTATGCTGATATTCCAGAAGATGAAAATATTTCACAAATTCGAAAAGAAAAAGCATCAGAAATGGAATTTTATTTACAACATACAATTACTAATGATATGAATCAGTAAGTTATTTAATTTAACACATTACAGTCCGTGTGCACAAATTTGTGCGCATTATAAATTTTCAATCAAAGTCCGTATGCACAAATTTGTACTTTACAATTAATTGTACACCTGAAGCACATTTCTTTTAATATTTCACCACAGTTCTAGGAACAGTTTTATACATTTTGTCCGCAAACTGTAATGTGTTAATTACAAAATGAATTTTTTTCATTTATACAATCAAAACAAAAAATTTACACGGATTAAATATGTCACTAAAAAAGTATAAAGTAAATTGTCACTTTGAAAGTTTATTCAATTTGAAGAAAAAACAAAAAAGTTTACTTGATATTTGATGGCAAACCAAAAAAAAAAACACCCATGAAGAGAAAATTGACCTTAATTAGAACGATTTATAACACAGAAAATTAAGGAAAATTAAAAATATTGCTATAATAATTATTAAAATTAAAAATTAAATTGTTAAAGAATCAAAACAAGAAATAAAACTTCAATAAAAGTAAAATTGTCTTTTTTTGGTTATAATTCATATTGTTAAACTTTCAGAGCGACCATTTTCTATTCCAACTTTATAAATTACAAAATAAAAACTCAAAGATATTTTATGTTATAAATATTCTTGTAACTCACATGTAAATTTTTTTAATTTTATAAAATATTTTCGAAAATATATTTATAAATTTTATCCGCAATTTTTAATTTTATTGCGTATAAAATATATTAAATATATTCTATAAATACTTATAAATAAATGCCATTAAATTTTGCATAAATTTATGTATGGTTCTAATATAAAATATGAGAAAAAAAACACTTTGAACTAATCTAATATTAGATTTTATATAGAAACGAAATTTTTTTATAAATATATTAAAAAACTATAAATATAAATTTTAAATTAAAATCAATATTAAATTTAAAATGACCGAAAAATTACGTAATGAATTAAAATATTTTAAAATTAAAAATTTTAAATTAGTATGTTGAAAAGACAACTTAATAAAACTTAATTATTACAATTAAGAATTTATGTCTGGTGCCAAGAAAAATTAATTATGAATATTATTATTTTTTTGGTAGCAGACATAATATTTAACAAATTTAATTTAGAATTAAAATTATCGTTAAAATTGTTAAGTACATTAGTTAAAGGAAATTGTACATTTAAAGTTTTGAAATGTATTTTTTTAAAGCAATTACGTAGAGAAATTATTAAAATATAAATGAAAATTGTTCACAATCCATAAAGTTGAATGGTAGACATCCTTTCAGGATAATGTAAACCTACAAAAGTATTTTAGATTTTACGAGCACAAGATTGACAGAATACATTAGCTGTACTGTCTAATTAAAATTTGGTTACATGTTTAGTTAAGAAATCAATTGAAAAAAATATAATTCTTTGTACTAGATCCTTGCACGAAAGAACTGGAATCAGAAACAAATGTCATTAAATATAATAAATTTCAAGCTAAATTTCAGAACATATTTGTATTTACGAGATTCTATCTGTTACAGCTACTTTTTTTAACTAGATTCAGTGTCCCATTTCATTAAATAATTCGTCTGCTTATGAAGTTAAATTAATCTAATTTCTATTTTCAAGTTAATATAGCTTTTAGAAAACTTTAAAAATACTTTTCAGGTTATTTTGTGCCACGAATATAAGCCAACATAACATTAAAAATTATGGACTGAAAGATTAATTGTTTATAATTTAAACTTTAAAATATTTGTAACGTAATTTACAAAATAAATTTTAACTGAAAAAGTCTATCTTAATAATTCTCTATTAATTTAATAAATTAGATTTTCTTGTTTTTCAGAAAGGTCTACAAAATTTTCCATTTTCTTTTTTTTTACAACAAATTAGTTTAACTTCCAAAAATTTAACCAACGACTCGAAGGACCAAATTAAAAACCATTATAAATTTTTTCTTTTCATGATCCTCTTAAAAATCTTAATCGTTCTGTTCCCTCTTAATTAAAAACTTGATGTCCTTAAAATAAAGTAATAGAGATATTTTCTTTAAATTTTATTTTTTAAGCTTAATTAACATCGTTTTTCATAATATAAGTCGTTTTAGTAAATTGTTTCTATAATATCTCATAAAATTTTATGTAATAATACAATATTTCCAATTGAAAACTAATTTTAGGGTAAACTATCTTTTTACGTGGTATAAAAAAAACACAACATTATAAAATAAAATAAATATTTTTTTTAAGTAAATCATTTTATATTTTCAGCTTTTCTATTATGTTCATATAAACCATTATTCTTCCGTTTATCCTTTAAATTGGAAAATTATCTCACGTTATTAGTCGTAAATTGTCAGGATTTATAGTAAATTGGTTTATTATTTTTTTTGTACAATATCTACCTTGAAAATATCTTATAATTTTTCATGTTTTTCATATTATAAAGGGAAAATTGATTTTAATCCCCCTTTTAATGATTTAGTTAAGGTTTTTAAATGCTTGTGGTGTTTATGTAAAACATAATCATAATATTTTATAAATAAATCGTGTTTTTTTATTAAAACCGTTTTTATGAAGTCAATTAATTTTTTGTTATATACATAAATTTGATTAAATTTGTGGGAGATTTTCTTCAATTTAAATTTCTTTAAAAACCTTTTAGTGATACGAAAAATTTTAAATGAAAAATTTAGGTAGGTTTATTCTGTTTTTGTATCTGGCATAGCTTAAGGTGTAAAATTACTGATTAATTTTGTATACTTTAAGGTACTATGGTAATTTTCAATATTGTAGGTTAAATTTTCTGGAAAACATATTTAACAACTATTATAAGGTTAAAGAAGTTGATTTTTAGACATCACTATAATTATTTAATATTTTATTACCCTAGTAAACGTAAAACCAATTTTTCAAAAAATAAAACCAACAAAAAAAAAAATTCTATGAGAAATATTTTGGTTCCAACTGAATTTTTCAGTCCGTCTACTTTTATTACATTTATCAAAATAAATGTAATAAAAGTTTTCAAACTAAAACCTATAAAAAAAACTATTAAATTCTTGAGCCTTTCAATTCTAAACATTGCTGTTTACTGAATAAAATAATTTATTTAATAAAATATTTAATTTTTGAAATTTTAAAAATGTCATAAAATCATTTATTTCAGTGTAATATTATTAATTTTCTCTCAATAATCATCACATAATTAAAATTTTTTAATTACCCAAAATTAATTTTCTTAACAAAGTTTATTTATATTTAAAATCAGATTGTATTTAATCAAATTATTTACGCTAATTTGCTTTCTATGTAATCAAAATCTTTTCACATATTTTTACTATTAAATATTTTTGATTTACAAACACAAATAGGATAACAGGTGATAGATGGTTAAAATTAGTTCAAAAGGTGATTGTTTTTAAAGGTTTTCTTCTAAAAAAAGGATTCTAAATAAAAAAATATTAAGAAATCGATTAAAATAACTTTATTCTATTATTTTCTATCTAAACTTTTAGGCGTAATTTTTTCAACAACACTTTATATTAATATATGTTATTTTTACGTGCCTTCGGTATATATTCAAGGATATTTTGTTGGATCAATATCAAAATTCATAATATATTATTAGACAGATTTAATTTTTTTTTATTGGTTTATAAGCAGGCAATGTTGTTATAAAAGAGGATAAAAATGGAATGGATTTAATTGCTGGTACAAAAATCAATACTACGTTAATTTAAAATTCTATTTCATGGGAAAATGCAAATTATATGCAAATTATAAAAAATTTTAAATTTTGAAATTGTTTTTCACATAATAAATTTCCATTCTTGCCTATAGTGTTTAGTGTTAATTTAAAATTTATTAGTCCAATAAGGAGTCATTTACAATACTTGGTAACCATCACTTTTAGGGGTAGACAGAAGTAGCAAGCGTATTATTAATTTATTTCATTTCAGTTTTAAATAATTCACATAAATATTCTTAACTTTATCCAGTATCACATTTTAATTTCACTTATATTCATTTCAATATATACTTTTTTAACTAAATTTGAATTTCATTTAACCTCGAAGGTGACATCAATTATATTATTATTAAATAAGTTTTTCGCTGAAACTAAAAATTATTAATTTATAAACACTTTATGTGTAAGAAAAGTTTTTCTTACACAATTATTTTTCAATTAAGAAATCCAACATATATACTTGAAACTTTTACAACACCAAAGTTCTTCTTATTTGCGTGACATTTTCATTTGCACGAATATACTAAATTATTTAAATTAATAATAACATAAAATTACTACAATGTTTTATTAAAATCATATCATTTTTTTTCCCTATTTTTGCACATAATAGTAAGTTTTTTTTTGCAAAATTTCAACTTGATTAAATAGCAATTTTATAATCGATACTATATTTTTTTAATGATTACTTTAAATAAATTTAGTGGATAATATAATTATAAGTGCATAGTCGATAAATTTTCAAATTTCATAAATTTAAATAATTACTATAATAAAATTTTAGATTTTGATCGTACAAAAAAGTTAGGATTTTTCCCAAAAAAAAAAAGTTTTTCGTTTTGATAAATTTTCACCAAAGTTTTTTAATCAAAAAAAAAAAAAAAAGAAAAACAACCCTAAAATATTTTTTATTTTAAAAATAAATATCTTCCAAAAAAAAAACTTTCAAGGATTGATAAATAAAACGATAAATTTTTATCTACGAATACGAAATAACCATTTAAATTTCGGTTATCTTGCGTGTTAATGTGGTTCACTTAGTTAAAGAATTAAGTTTTCACAAAACATAAAAATTATGTAAATAGTGAGTTGACTATAAAATTGCTAAACGTTCAGATTTATTGAATTTTAATTATACTCGTTTGATAAATTTTTTTTTTTGTATAATATTTGCTTCTCGTGTTCTACTTTTTTTAAACAAACTTTTTTTTCTGTATTTCCTTTTAAAAATTTACCTGTAATATTAATTTTCAATCGTTTTTCCTTGTAAAAAATTTACCACCACACACCGTATCTCCTACATTATTAATTTTATACAATTGACTGGTTTTTTTAGTTGATTTTTTGTGCTCTTTATATAATTACAACACCACGTGATATAATTATCATAGACATAGCTACTACTCCGAAATTCCCATCAACTTTCTAAACACTAAATAAATAATATAACATTTTTACAAATTCAATCAATCATTCAATCATTTCCAGTACATTAAATTAATGATTTTTATTTTTATTTTTCGTTAAATTTCAGAATTTTTGTAAATCGTTCTTTACATTTGGAAAATATTAAATTCTACGGATTCGATATGGATTATACATTGGCGGGTAAGGTCATACATTTTATAAATCTAAAATTTAATTTGTTATGGTAAAATGATAAAAATATAGTTAATTTTTTATTTATTTAATTTTTATTTTATATTTTATAGAATATAAATCCCCGCAATATGAACAATTAGGATTTAATGTAGTTAAGGAACGTTTAGTTGTAATGGGTTATCCAGATGAAATTTTACAATTTGAATATGATCCATCGTTTCCAGTTCGTGGTTTATGGTTTGATACACATTATGGTAATTTATTAAAAGTTGATGCTTATGGTAATATATTAGTTTGTGTACATGGATTTGAATTTTTAAAACAGTAAGTATATGTAGTTTATGAAAAAATTAAAATAATTGGAAAATTCAGTAATAAGATTATTGGAAATATAAATTGTTTGTGACGTGCTTCCAATAAATAATGTATTAGAAAATAATATTCTGAAAGATATTTTATAAAAAATTATTACAAAATTTCCATCCACCAAGAACCTGGTCAAATTTAGATTGAAAATTAAATTATTGACTTTGAAATTAAACGATTAAATATTGTCGTTTATAATTTTATTTTAATTTAAAGTCATCCTTATCGTAATAACTAAATAATAAAACTTTTAGTTTACTTAATATTTAGAAATTGAATTGAATTTTCCAATATATTCATTTTACATATTAAATTTTCTTTTATTGATTTATTATTATATATTTATTTATTTTTCAGTTCTCAAGTATATGAACTTTATCCAAATAAATTTTTAAAATTGGATGAAAGTAGAGTTTATGTTTTAAATACCCTTTTCAATTTACCTGAAACATATTTGCTAGCATGTTTAGTGGATTTCTTTACCAATAGCCAAGAATATGCATGGTAAGTAAATATAAATAATATATATAAAAAAAATTTGATAAACATTAATTTTCTTTAAGGGACAAAAGATAAATGTTTATCTTACAAATTCATGTCAAAATTTAAATATTTATAAATTTATGTATAAAAAGTTTGTTGTTTTTCTTAAAGAATAAGGCAAGATTATTTTTCCAGTCAGTTTTTTTTTTTTTTGGGAAAACTCTTTGGTTAGCATTTTTATTTAGCAAAACTAAAAAAAAAAAAATAAAAGTTTATGAATTGATTTCGCTATGGAATAAATTCGACATTTTAATAGTCATGTTTTAAATTTTAAATTGGGGAAAATAATAGTTTTTCCATTATTTTTTTTTTTAGGGTAATGATAAAAACTTTTTGAAAATAATTCACTTTAACAATTTCATTACCAATAAATAATTTAAGTTTTTGACACGTCAATTATAGGTTATTCTAGCAATAAATTGCTAGAATAAGAAAAACTTTAAAGTTCGATAACATTCAATTCTAAATAAATTTAATTTATTTCTAATAACAGTGGGCGATCGCTGTCGATATCAATAATTATAAACTATCATAAAAATAAAAAATGCTTAATTATAAAAAAAATAGTTAAACTTAAATTACAATTAAATGTTCACCATAAATTCTTACCGAATAATTATGTAAGTTTAAATAAAGTTTTAGAATTTATATACTGACCCTTCAAATTTTTAAATTGTAAATAAAAACATTGTGTGGGCATAAAACAATAAAAATCTTATTAAATTGTCTGGGAAACTTTAATAAAAAGTTCATTAACATTTTGAAAAACGATTTCAAAATACTAAAAAAAATAAGGATATTTGAAATCCCTTTAAGTTAATTATAGTTTTGGGTGTTAAATGAATAAATTAAGCTCAGAATAATTTCTTTTATAAACTTGTAGGATTAAATTCTCTTATTTTGGGTATCTATACTAAAAAAAACTTTTAAAATAAATTGGAAATATTAAATTTACAAAACTTAATGTGTGATTACGAGAATGTGCTTTTTTTTTGGTAATTTAAAAAATTTAAAGAAATTGTATTGATTTTTTATTGAATTTATTTCGAAATCAATCTAATTTTTTATTGTTTATTTATTAGATTTGATGAAATTAAAATTTATATAAACAAACATTGTTTTCATAAAATATTACTTTGCATAATTTAAATACAAAAAACAATTTATTTTTTTTTCATTATATTTGAATATAAATTAAATATAAACATTTAATAATATTTATCTTATTTGTCAACATAATTTCATAAATTTTTATATTTGATGTTTATGAGAAAATTTTATATTATAACATTTTTAACATGAGCTTTTCAAGTTCAGGAAGTAACAAAATTTGTAGAAAATTAATAAACAATATTTTCTGTGTATTTAATATGTTTGTTATATATGTTCACAATATTATTAATTAAAAATAGAAATATAAAATTTCAAACTGCAGGAACTAGGCACAAGAAAAATAATATTTGTTATCTCTTAGTTTTATTTGGTGTAGAAATAATTATCGGAATTTCTAAAGATGAGAAATTTTCGTTAGATTTTCTCTAAATAACTTCCAAAATTAAGTATATTTAAATAGGGTAAAACCGTCTTTACTTTTGGAAATAATTTTTCTGCACACTAGTGACAGCATATATCTTCTAAACTTCTGTTATAAATTATAGGAATTTTATGATCCTTTTATTCGATTTAAGTTTTTTTTGCAACTTTTTTAGTCTGTCAAATACATCTACTAAGTGTCAAGAATATTCATCTTCCTTCAGAAATTTAGATGTGTTTTATAATTGGAAAATAATTAACCGAAATTAAATAATTCATAGATATTAGTTACTCGGTATTATTTTAATAAATATTAAAATAGAGAAATATGACGAAAGGTCTCTTAATATAGGAAAATTACCTCTTATTGATAGTTTTACCTTACATATATAATTTATCCTGAAAAATTAATAGCAATACAATTTATATCATCATATTTATTTAAATAACATATAAATAATACTCAATTGAAATTTATTCGAACATTAAATTAAACTTTGGTTTTATTAAATATTTAAAAGAGTATTTTGTTCTTAGAAATTCTAAATTTCAAAATATTCAAATTGTCGAAATATCCAAGTATGTATCGATAAATAATGTTATTAGATTAAGTTTGAGTGAAATTTATTGCGAAAATTAAAACAAATTTCAATAAATTTTATTTTTTCAAGATAAAAGAAAAATACTTTTAATAGAAAACTTTTTTTTTTTTTAACTTTAAATTTAAAATATTTTCAGTGCTGAAAAGACAGGCGTTAAATGTGGTGAACTTTTTATGTCATTCAAATCTATATTTCAAGATGTAAGACGTGCTGTAGATTGGGTTCATATTCAAGGTGATTTAAAATCTAAAACAATTGAGGTAAATATTTGAAAATGTTTTAAATTATACTCGTAAATCTTTATATACAACACACAGAAACATTTATATTTTTGACACATCCTTTTATATCCTTTCCTGGTATAAAATTTCATATTTCCAAAAAAAAAATAATTTCTCAATCAAATAAAAGTCACGTACAAAAAAGAAAAGAATAGATTTTTTTTTTTTACATAGAAAACATTTTATTTTATGTATAATATTTTTTTTTTTATTATTATTTTAGAATATCGATAAATATGTTAAAAAGGATCCAAGACTTCCAATGGTTATAGCTCGTATTCGAGAATCTGGTGCTAAAGCTTTTATATTAACAAACAGTGATTACAATTATACTGATAAAGTTATGACATATTTATTTGATTTTCCCCATGGTGCACAAGTTGATCAACCACATCGAAATTGGAAAACATATTTTGATGTTATTGTTTGTGATGCTCGTAAACCGTTATTTTTTGGTGAAGGTACAATATTACGACAAGTAAATACAGAAACAGGAGCATTAAGAATTGGTTCACATGAGGGTCCTTTAAAAGCTGGACAGGTAAATATATATATTTGTATATATTTCTATAAATATTATGATAAAAATTTAAATTGAATTTATTTTTTTGTATTATGTTAATATGGAAAATATTATATTATGTAAAATGATAAAAATTTACATTAATATTCAATAATATAAACATGACATAATAAAATTAGGAAAACAGAATTGTTGAAATTGATACGTTTCTATTTTGACGAGAGTCTGTTTAAAAGTATTTAAGTAAAAGTTGAGATTATAATAATTTCAGAATTATTATTTTTTTAGGAAATGTTAATGTAATTCTAAAAATAATATAACACATTACTTCGATTGGAAATTTAATACGGAAAAAATGCATTATTACATAATTGTACTGCCATAACATCACTTTATCTTTGTAGTTTTTTCTACCATAATATTCAAAAAAAAGGATATATTTTATGTAGTTTTTTCACCATTTAAAAGAGTCTGTTAGCTTATCATAAGTATTTTTTTAATCGGACTATTAAGAGTACTTACTGTGATTTCAGTTTTTGACAGATTTCAATATAATATTTTCAAAGTTATATTCAAATCTTTAATAAAATTTAATTTATATGCTAATGCTTTTCTTAATAAAAAAAAAACAATAATTTTCTATAAAAATATCATCATAATTTTTTATTAACAGGTATACTCAGGTGGTTCTTGTGATGTTTTTACATCACTAATAAATGCCAAAGGTAAAGATATTTTATATTTGGGTGATCATATATTTGGTGATGTATTAAAAAGTAAGAAAATTCGTGGATGGCGTACATTTTTAATAGTACCAGAATTAGTACAAGAATTACATGTATGGACAGTTAAATGTAAATTATTTGCAGAACTTCAACAATTAGATGTTCAATTGGGTGATATGTATAAGTAAGTATTTTGGTAAAATTATTTTGGCAATAAATTGTTTATAGTTTTTTCCGTTCGGTCATATTTTATATTTAACATGGTAAATGTGGTGAAATGTCGATTGAAATTTTTTAGTTAAATTCTTACGTAGCTTGTAAAAACTATTTATTCAAATAACTATTCTATTAAATATTTAAATTTTTCTTTTTTTTTGCCATTTTTATTAATATTTTATTTTCTGTTCTACTTCAAATAAAAAATTTAGAAATTTAGATTCAAGTTGCAGTGAAAAACCGGATATTTCGAAAATTCGTACAAGTATTCGTGATGTAACACATAAAATGGATTTATCATATGGTTTAATGGGATCATTATTTCGTTCTGGTTCACGTCAGACATTCTTTTCTAGTCAAGTTGTTAGATATGCTGACGTATATGCAGCATCATTTTTAAATTTAATTTATTATCCATTTTCGTATATGTTTCGAGCACCAGCAATGCTTTTACCACATGAATCAACTGTAGCACATGAACAAAGTTTTAATATGGAGGAACCAAGTATTCAACGAACCCGTACTTTACAAAATCCAGAAGAATGCCCATGTCAAGGCAAAGAATCTTCTAAATTGAATAAAACGGTAATTAAAATTCATTTATTGAAAATGATATGAAAAATATAATTTTATAGGCAAGTCAAACATCAAATGTACCACACACTAGACCAGAAACACCAAGATCAGTTACCCATACACATGATGAAGATCATTCAGATGAAGAAAATGATCAAAATAAATGAAATCTCTAATTCATATATAAAATACCAGAAATATAAATAAAGAAAAATAATTTATATAATAAAACAAAATATTTAGATATTTAATAAAATTCTAATTTTTTTTTAATTTTACTACAAAGAAATAATATTTTATTTTATGTTTCTGGTTTATGCTACAATCCACAAATAATAATAAAATAAAATTTCAAGAATTTATGAATTTCTCAACATAATGAAATTAATTTTCAATATATTTAAAATAAAATACTTGTTAGATATCTATAAATTATATTTTGTTTAAATAATATATATATTATAATTAAAAATTGAATTTATATTATATAATTAATTGATTAAGAAAATTTTCAAATAACAAATTACTATGTCATTAATTGAAAAATGAATAAAACCATAATATAAAATATTAATTAAGCAAAAAAAAATTGAAGATAAAAAAATATATATAAATGAAATAAAAAACATGTTGTCTAGTGTGTAAATTTAATATTAGAGATATATTTACTTTATATACAATTATATATTTAGATGTTAAATAAAGATTTATAAGTTTGAAAAAGATAATTTAAATTAGATTCCATAAAAATATTATTTTTAACTAAGTAATTATCTCAAGATAATTTACAAAATTTATTGACTATCGAATTGCTGTTAGTCTTAAAGGGTTAACCGCAAATTCGATTGGCCAAAACAGTACTATTTTTTTTTAATTTAAAATGTTATAAATCTGATCCAGTTTTTGTTGTCTTACTTATTTAATAAGTGGACAATCAAAAAAATTACTACAATTCTGTTATGACTAATTTTATGAAGATTGGTTTTGAAAAACAGGATTAAAAATTATTAAAAGTCCAGTATCCTTTATATATTTTTCGTACTGCTTTGTTTTATATTAATTTTGATTTTACGAAAAGATGCTATCGTTTATAAAAAAATTTGGATAAAGAATTCTTGATGGAATTTTTTATTTTAGAGCGACAGAATTTTCAAATTCTAAATATATGTATATTTATATATTAAATAATTCCAATAGTACAGACACATTTAGAGTCTTAGTGCAGACACATTTTTTAAATTCCCTATGCCTATAGTTTTGTTCTCTAAATATATAATTGGAAATTATATATTTAGTGCTTTTCACCTCTGAAAAGCTTTTTTTATATTCAAACTTTTTAAAAATAATTTTAATGCAAATAGGCTTATGAATTTGCTAATAGGTTTATGTAATTGATTTTTTTTAATGGCAACCGGCTTATTCTTCTCGCACAATTCGTCTTCCATAATTCCTCTAAGTCTAAGGCAATTCTTCCCAGCACAATTCTTCTCTCACCTAAATTTCCCTAATATCACATAGATTTCCCTTTTACTAAAAATTTAGAATGCATATTTATGTACTGTATGTATGTATTAATTTTAAATTTAAAAAGGACATACTTGTAAGTACATATAATAATAATTAATTGAATTCTATTTACTATTTCAATTACAACAATTACAATAATGGCTTTAATTCATTACTCAATTTTTAAAGTCGAGTGTTTGGCAAAAGTCGAGTGTTTGGCAAAACCAATAAAAACCGTGTTGTTGCCATTCAAACAGTTGCAAATTAATTGACACAAAATTGATAGTAAATTGATTCCGATTATAATATTGAAAAAGAATCATTTAATTATAATTTTTTTCATATGAAAGTTGTCTGAGCTTTTTGAAGCATCTGAATTGATTATTAACGTCTAAATAATTGACTTTATACTAAATATAAGAATCAATTATTGATATTTTATAAGCACTTGCAAACTTTATGAAAAGTTTACTGATGAATTTATCATTCCCTGGAATCGACGCCAAATGTTTTGCTGGGTTGGTTCAGTTATGCTCAATTGATTAGTACATTTAATTTGTTAGAAATTTAGCAATTAATTAAGTAGTAAAAATAATCTGTAAAAATAATGCTTGTATTGCGGCATTGCAATGTGGAGTTATTCGTGCTTTAAATTAAATAAATCTATAATTTTTAATTTTTATGTAGCTGACAGATTAATAAGTTGTTTTGTAAATAAATGTAATATATTTTCGTGTAAATGATTTTTGCATTTGAATTAAATACTTAAGAAATTTAAATCTATTGATTTTTTATCACTTGTGCAAGAAATATAAATTGACAGGCAACTAATTTACTAGATTTTTGCCACTTTCAGAATTGTTTAATATTTTCTTACACTACACTAATTAATATTAGTTCAGTTTAGTAATAATATTAATTTTCAGAAATAACGACTTACCAAAAAATTATAAAATTTAATAATAATGTATTAACTTAAAAATATTGAAGGTTCAATGTCATTGCAAATACATATGATAAAAATATTTTGGAATGTTTTATTAGGATTACTACCTAATTTTTAATTAATTTCCTTTAATGAGCTTTTAAATTGAAATAATTTATATAAATTCCATATTTTTTAATTAATAAACGTTATATTTTATAATTTTTAAAGAATTTACGCTCGTGCCAAAGTCCCTGCTGTTTATAATTGTTCAAAATATTATTATTTTTCCAATTGATTAAATTTATTAAAAAAAAATCCTATATATAATATTCTAGTTATTTTGGTTGATACTCAAAACTTCCAGGTTTCAGCATAAACATTTTCAAATTAAAAACTGTCTGCTTATACTATTTTTCTATTGTTTCTACTTGATTTACAAGACATCAATAATTCCAAACCAGGGTACAAACTAGTGTCAATATTGGCATATCTAAAAATATTGGCTTATTAATATATCAAATTTTTTACGAATAATTATTGAAATTATTTCAGTTCACCGGGTTTATATTTCAGAAATAGTTTTCCAACTTACTAAGTTCTTACCATTAAAATGCTGTTTAAATAATTTATATAACTCAAAATGCTGTTTAAATAATTTATATAACTTATTACTGATTCGTGTAAAAGAGTTTCGACCTTGAAACAAACCATACATAAATTGTTTTATGATTTATGGTTATGAATTTATTTAACTTACAGATAGACTTCTATAATCTTTTTAAAAAGGTTTAAGGTTCAATAGAAAATAAATACGAAACTAATTCGATTGTGATTATATTGTATATTTTAGTTCACAACATAAAAGACGTGAACAAACTATAAAAATAATGATTGTATGTATTATGTTATTGTTATGTTGAGGAGATCGTGCTTTAAATTAAATTAATAAATTGGTTTGAGAATAAATTAATATATATTTTTTTGTAAATCTTTGATAAATTTAACTCAAAATGCTGTAACAAAATTTTAATTATAATATTTGTAAATTTTGAATTTCCTCCTAGTGGACTTAAAGTTAATATATATGAAATTATTGCTTGCATTTAAATTAAATATTTACAAAGTTTAGGATATTTGGATTTTTTAATAATAGTTTTAATTATTTCTTCAATAATTTCTCTCGAAAACTAATTGAAATTTGAATCTGATTTGAATAAGTTTTAGTTATTTATTGAAATTTGAAATATTGTTACACGATTGGGAATGTAATAATGTAATAAGCGAAAATCGTAAACAAGTATCATTTTTGCAAATTCTTTAATTCATGATTATTTACAAATATTTACTTCATATTAAGTTTTAATAAAATTTCATGTAAATAATTAGGTTTTGTTAAATTATTTTGTTGATTTCTGAAAATCCAATTTGTAGCAAATCTGTTTTGTTGAGACGTTCAATCATTTTAATAGTAAACCAACGGATTTATATAAAAAAAATATGTAAAACTAAAAAATAATTTTCAGAAAAACTAATACTAAAAAATATCATTCAATGTTTTTGCTAAAAAATACTAAAGGGATTTTCTTATATTATTTTTAAAAAACCAACATTTGTACGTTTTATTAATATTTACCTTAATACATATTAAATGTTTTTTCCAAATAAAAAATTTCTGGTATTTTCAACTTTCACCTCCATTCTTAAATTATAATAAAAAGAAGCTTATTTTAATTATTTTTTAAAACATTGCTTCATGTCTTTCGTAATCAAAATTTTGTTAAAATCTATTAGTAGGTATGGAAAATTTTTTTTTTTCTGTCAATAAATAAATAAAAATTGGAAATAATAAGCGTAAAATTGACACCCATGCTTTATATCATGGCACATCATGTCATTTTCATTACACATAATAAGAAAAAGCATATCAAATTTAATAGTTTTTGGAGATAGTTGAAAATATCCATAAAAATAAATAAAAAAAGTTTGTGTTGAAACGATTTGAAGAAAACATATAAAAATTATCCTTTCAGCCAACATATTTATTTTTATGTTTAAGATAAAATAAAAATTTTCAAGTAAATCTTAACAATTTTTATTTAATCTCGATGCCTTTATATCCAATTTGGATGTCAAATAACGCCATATCTGCATTTTTTCCGCAGTGTATACAACTTTTTACGAACTAAATCATACATATTAAAGTTAAATACAGCATTCTGGAAACCAAATTAAACAATATTTTTAAAAATACAACGTTTCCCCAAAATAAATTAAACATGTTTTCTTTTATTTATATATGATGTCTGAATTTGCTCTAAATTTGAATTTTCCAGCGGTGTTTACTTTTATAAAGGTAATTATTTTGTGTGTCGGACATAAGGCCTTGTGTACCATTTTTAAAGAACATTAGACCATAAGCAGAAATGAGCTATTGGAACTTTTGTAGTTGGCTGTTTCTTATGAAGTAGGAGTGGCAATTACCAATTTTAATTTTTAAAGTACAGACAATTTTTTAATTAATTTTATTAATTATTTTATTAATTGTTTACTTCTATTAATTTTGTAGAAATGGAAAAATTCCAGCTATCGTGTCGTTAAGAATTAATTATTTAGCAAAGATGAACTGCAAAATTAAAATTTTTATGTGCAGATTAAACTTTTGTACAAAAATATTAAAATTAACATGAAAATACTTAGAACTATTATAAATATATTTTTACTCAAAAAAAAGTGTAACACTATTACGCAAAAAGCAATCTTCCCTGACCTTATTTAAATCAATATGATCTAATAAAATTTAAAATAACCAAAATAAAATTTTCAAGATCAACATCATTTAAAACATTCTTTAAATAGTAATAATTAAAAATATTTTAAATAAAAATTTTCTGTATATTTTAAAGATGAAGATAATTGTTGAAAAAATTAAATTTGATTCTGATTTATCAGAAATCTTTACAAAAAAGATCATCATTTCAAATCAAAAATATAATTTATGATCTTATTTACAATTTGATATAATCTAAATAAATCTTTTTATCTCAATAACACTACAAAAAAAAATATTTCTATAGATGTAATTGAAGCACACTTATAATTAAATTATGCTTAATCATTATTATTATTTTTCACTGAGAAATGATACTAATAGACAAGTTTAAAAATATTTATGTATATTTGTTAAATATTTCTTGTCTATAGACTAATTTTGTAAAACCCCCGTATTTTTGATTTGTTTTGTCAGGTATAAATCCAAAGTAGAACTCTTTTGAAAACTTTTCAATATTTTCCATTTTGAAATTTTTTTCAAAATAAAACATAATTTCCTAATTTTTATGCTTCAATTGCCAGTTATTAGGAAAATGATTTGTAATACCGAAAGATATTTAAATTAAAATAACTGAGTGAGACTAGTACAACATATTTACATACAATTTAAATAAAAACAAAATTCTATCTGTAATTTCGTAATATCTTCATAAACTACTGTAATTAAAAACCTGTACAACAATAAAAATTAATGATTTTATATCTAATTGAAAAATAAATTCCACTTAGTTTTTAATACAAGTTTTCCTTTGACTGATGATTAATCAATCCATCATTATAAATATTTGTTGCCTCGTGAGCATGATTTTTCTATTTTCTCGGTACAATAATTAGGAAACATCTTTTTAGCAAAATATTTATATTTAGTTAGCATTATTAATTACTTCACGATATCTTACAAAATTATCTCTGTAAATATTTTTTTAATTAATATTCCAAGTTACTTAAATAAATTTAATTAATATTTCTCCTAGTTTCGGTTTAAACTAAAAATATATACCTACTATAAAATATACTAGGGTCGTTTTCATATTAAGAGTACGGGAGTACTCTGATACTTTTGTAAATATTTAATTATATAGAACAACAAAAGCGGCTATCAAATATGTTTCACAAAAAAACTATATACATATAATAATTTCTTTAAACAAAACCATTTTTTAAATAAAAATTAAAACAATTTTTAACACTTTTGCGTTGATAGAAAAATAATTAATTTAGACACATGAAAAACAAAAATGTTAAGCGACAAACTTGTTAATAACATTTTACATATATTTTTTATTTAAAATCTTTTTAATTTTCCCACATATTTAATAAACTTGGTTTATGGTCAGGATTTTCAATCACGTTTAGCTATTTTTCAAATCATAGAAAATTGAGCAGGTGTTTAAATGAGAAAAATTGTAGTTGATTTTAGTGAAAATACTTTTACTTATTTTTCGTTTAAAATATTATTTATGTGATGCTAACATCTTCCTTACCAAATTTAAAGAACATGTATTCGGAAGAAGTTGTCTGTAACTGAAAATCAACTTTCGCAAATTTGAATTAATAAAAAAACACGATGCTCCTGAAAAATTTTAAGCAAGGTCGTCTGACTATTTGTGAGTTGTATTTAAATTTTTTAATATTATAATATTTTCTTTATTAAATAAATCAATAAATCATATTATAGTTAGACGATGTTATTGAAAATTTTTCAAGAGTATCGTGTTTTTTGTTAATTAAACTTAGGGAAAGTTGACGTTCAGTTGCTACTAAACTTTATCTGCATTGTTTTCTGTATTTAATAGCAGCTGAGAAAATTTAAATTTTTACTTTTAAATACGATCCATGTTTTCAATGTTAAAATATTTTTTTTATAGGTAAATGATATTGATTATTTATTACACTCTGGAAAAATAAAGAAAACAATTTAGTTTTAAATATTAAATTAAATTAAATTGTAGTTAATAAGTTTTTCAATAAAACTATTAATCAAAATTTACTACTATCACTTAAGAGTAGAAATTAAAATATATTTTTCATATTAAAAGATTTTAATCACTGAAGTATTTGCAGCATAAAATAAAATTATTTAAGGTACTTTTAAATGTTTTGAATTACAGTGATTTTAATATTTTGTACATATGTACATCTTTTGTTATTTGTTATTCAATATTCAGTCGTAACTCTAAACACTTGTGGGTAACACGAAAATATAGATGTATAAAATATACCATGAAGTTGTAATTTAATATTTTCGTTTCGTATTCTAAGATTTACTCTAAGATGTTTTACTTCGTGGCTTATAAAATTCTACACAATAAGTCACAAATATGCCGAAAGGTTAAAAGTTTTATGTTGACTATATTTTGTGTTCACTAGTGACACTTTACACCAATAAAAATTTGACTATAAAATTTGAGCATAAAAATTTAAGTGCTTAATTTTAGTAAAATAATATGTAATCTAAAATCAAAAATAAGATAAAATTTTATAATATGAAATATATATTTATAGAAAGCAATTCAAACGATTTTTCATTTAGTATTGTAACTAAATTAAATTTTATGATGAATTAAAAATAATATTTATGTACAATGCAACACAGTTTTATTTCTCAAAAGAGAATGATTAATAAAAAGTTGAAAATTTTATATAATCAGTTTTGGAAAATAAAATAAAATTTACGATGATTAGCAACCCACAAAACGAAAGATCAATTTTATAGATTTTGATAAACAAATTAAGAAGATTACGAAATGTGTTTTAAATATGAATAGAAATAAATTTGATAGTGGTATATTAAGATATATCTAAGTTACTAATTTGTCCATTTTTAAAGCATTTCACATTTTTGCCACTAATTTATAAATATTCCATATAAGTCAACAACTATTTGTAAGTTATTTCAAACAATTAATTGTTACAAATATACAACTATTTGTAAGTTATTTCAAACAATTAATTGTTACAAATAATTTGCAAAGATTTAATACAAGTGTTTTATTTTGACCATAACAATAATAACTTGTTGACCAAGTTGATGTTATATAGTTAAATGGGCACTAAATTTTTAACGAGAAAATATGTGATTTTGAAATAATTTTAATATTTTTTTTGCAAAAATAGACAACACAACAAGTTCTAAACGTCATAATGTTGCAAAATATTTTTCTTACAACTGAATAAAAGAATAATATCAGCAAATAAACTAATATAGCTCGAGCTCATTTATATAACACATTACTTCAAGGCAATAAAATAATTTATTATACTAAAAAAACATTTCTGGACCTAAACCATAATTTACCAAACTTATTTGGTATTTTTTCTTCTATTTTATTATTTAATTTTATTGAAATTACATTATATAATCGCAATGTGGTCTTTTGACTTTTTCAACGCAAAAAAAAAATAAAAGTAAAATGATAAATCTAAAAATTTCACCTAAGACTTTTAGAAATGAAATTATGTTCCGTGAAAATAAATTAACCAATAAACCATTAAATAAAAAATAAATAATGATTGACTGACATAGTACAACAATAAATGTGTCATGTATAGTTAAAAATATTTTCCAATAAAATTTGTACGTGTACCTCGTCATGTATACTTGATTGTACAAAAGTTTTATAGTGCCAGGAAAATATGACTGATAAAATATTACAACTCTATTTATGACTGCAAGAAAAAAAAAACATAACAAATGCAATTATACTTTTTATAAACTAAGATTTTCGTAATTTATTGGAAAAATATTGAGAAAAATATAATTTGAATTGCCAGTAAAATAGCAGTTAGTGCTATTGACGACAATAAAGTCAATATTTTTATTTCATTTTAAGAGTTAACAGCAATAAACATGCTAAATGTAAATAATAAATTCATATAAATTTTAAATGAAAAATCTGTTCCACAGTCATTTATGAAATTTTCTTTTAATTTATTTAAAAATATAGTATTTTTATAATATTACTATGCTATATAATTACGCAAGACGATATATAATTACCAGGTGTTTTACTTCTATTATGACTTATTTGTTAATATCCTGAAATGAGTTTTAATTTGAAATCTTTTAGCACTTCAACTCAATCATTAAGCAATAATATTTCTCAAAATGACCATAGTTGTTAATTTATGATTAATTTAACTAAAATTTTAATATTTTGTAAAGCCAGTATTTATTTTTCATAAACTGTCATAAATTATATTAAAAAAAACATCAAATGAATTTTTTAAATAACATAAACTACAAGATTTTACTTATGAATTGTGGCGTTAGCCACATAATATAATATGTTTTTAACAGCCGTTGCTTGCTTCTTCATCTTTCAGAGATAAAATACTGTCTGTCAATGAATTTTTTAAGATGATTTGATTACGTAATTCAATCGAAAATAAATGTTAAATTACTGTGGTCTTAATTAGATTGATTATGTAATTTAGGTATAACTGAGGATTGACAATGCTGGGATTAAGTTATCAAAAGATTTAATTATATATAATTAAGTTCTTTTAGTTTACATAAGAATAAGAAAAATTATTATATCTAACGTACACGGTAATTATATTTGAGATTAATTTCAATGTACAATAATTTGCGAGTTCACTTCAGTTCTGTGACACCCAATTTAGCTGAAAAAAAATGACTAATTTTTTATTGCAAAATTGAAGAAACTTTAAATGTATTATGTAAACTATTTTTTCATCAACCTAAATTATGAAAAGAAATAAAATAATGCTATGTTTGTCTGCAAAATTATATTTACATTTGTTCCATGAGATAAATTCTACCTGTTGTATTAATTTAATAAAACACATTTGTGAAGACCGTGAGTTACGTAGATCAAACCATTGTTTAACTTGCTATATTCTTGTCACATTTTTTTCGCAATACTCATATATAAAAATTAAATTATGTTCTACTTATGAATATGTAGATAAACTGGATGCTTGAGTTGTTTAAACCAAATTTATTTAATAATAAATTTCGTACTTAATTGAAATTCTATGTTATATTGTTTACACACTTTTAAATTATGCTAATCAATATTTGATATTACAAAAATATTATGTTCAATATTATTTTAACCTCTAAAAAGTTTTTTATTTGAAAATTTAAAAGCTATTAACAGAAACCAAATATTTTTTTGTTTAAATACTGATTTTTCAAATTAAAGTACTGTGTAGAAATTGTTGTTTTCTGAAAATATAACTTAATAGTTTGTGGAAGCTATAAAAAATTGCGTTTAATTTAATTGGATTAACAATCTTTAAACCAAATCTAAATTATTGAAAGAATAAGTAGAAGAAATTACCAGTTTTTTAACCTTTGTTTGGTATTTACGACCTTTTTTGCTCTTCAGCTTGTTAGTCTTTCGGTTTTTCTTCAATGATAGCTTGATCTTTAATTTCATTTCACTACTTTTGCAATATTTTCTATAGGAAATTATTTCATCTTAAAATTTTTAAATTACAGTCATCTTTAGATTTTTATTTATAAAATTTTAAAATTAATTTATTTCACAATAAAAATTAAAAAAACAAGTTTGATTTTACACTCAATATCTATTACAATATTTTTCTTTAGTAGTAAGTAAGTGTTCGCATTAATGTTGAAATCAAAAATCATATTTTATATTGCGAAGCTTGTTAATGTTGTATAAAACAAAAATTGTGCAATATACGATGGAATAAAATAAAAAATAGAGTATTTTTATTAAGCAAATCGTGAATTTTAAAAAGAAGATATAAAGATTACAGAGCGATTGCGTTGTTTCCTTCATTTAATTATTCTTTGTGTGATTAATTTGAAAGAATTCTTTAATAATGGTCTGTGGCGCTGTTTGTGTTTAGAATTGGACAGTTTGTAATAATAGTATACTTTATTTATGATGTTTCTCCAAATATTTTTGAGTAAGAGCTTTGATTTTTATTATATTTTTTCGCATGAGGCTTATATCTTAAAAGTTATGTGATATTGCTAGCAGACTTGTGTTTCATAGTCACATTAAATCTGCATTTTAATTACTTATTCCAATAAAATGTTAATATTTTTAGTTAAACAAGTTATGATAGAAATTAAATGTAATCTTAATTTTCCGAAGCTTTAATGCTTTAGGGTCGATTAATTTATACTCGTGAATATTACAAAAACTAGTTAGCCTATAACAGTAATTGTTATTTCCGTCAATTCATGTAACATTAATAAAAATATTAATTTATATCTTTAGACATTCAAATTTAATGTGAAACTATAAAAATAAAGTTGTAAGTGGTTCAAAATAGTTTCACTTTATTTCATGGAATTTTTACTTGTAATTTTAAGC
This sequence comes from Empis livida, assembly GCA_963932195.1. NCBI lineage: Eukaryota > Metazoa > Arthropoda > Insecta > Diptera > Empididae > Empis > Empis livida. The sequence goes on from OZ010648.1 coordinate 34,371,885, forward strand.
AAAAGTATAAAAAAACAAGAAGATGAAATTCAGAGAAATTTTATATCAAAATTTATTAGATTTTATTTTATTGAATTTATAACTTATTCGAACAAAAATTTACTAAGGTAAATTAAAAGGAAATATCAAAAATTTTTTTAAGCTTAAATTTCTGCAAAGAAAATTTCTCTAGAAATATTTATACAAAATCGAAAATTAAATTCAGATAAAATAATTAAGTCTTGTCAATAACTTTGTGTTTTGGCCGCACCCGCAATAATTATTTATTCTGTAAATTCGACTGGCAATTCACCTACTTTTCCAAGAACTTTTTATCATTCTTTTGACACCATTGCTAAACTTTATCAGTTTCTTTATACAACAACTAAAATTTACATATGTATTATTATAACCTAAATAAAAAATGCGTAAAGTATTAAACTTGTGCTCAGAATTCAAAAGAAAATTTACAAAAAAAATACCTGACGTAACAATTACGCGACAAGAAATATAAATATTTATAAATTTATTCACAATTTCCAGTCTCAGTTAATATACCAAAAGTAATTTAAGACTTACCACTGAAACTCTTCAAATGTTGTCACTCTATCTCTATCTGATGAATAAATTTTTGTAGATGTTACAGCAACTCGAACAAATTATCAAGGTTACTCAAATTTCAATTTGTTATTATATTACAATGCGTGGGAAACGCCAAAAAATTAGTTATGCTTGTTAAAACTTTAAAATAAAGTTATCTGGTCTGACAGTTTGGAAATTATCGAATGATGGATAAAAATTTTCATTTCGCAATAGAATTCGTTACAGTCAATTAATTAAAATTAAGTAAGCCAGTATTTTCAATTGCACTAAAATTAGAAAAAGTTTCAGACAACATTTTATTTTTTCATAAATATGTCGTAGATCAATGTTAATTCTTAAGTAATTTCATGTAGGTGTAGGTGTAGTTTTTAATCATACTTTTATAATGCATTTTGGATTCAGTTTTTTTTTTTAAAGTTATACTCGTTCTTTAGGTGGTCACAATAACAAACTAGATAACTTTAAAATAAAATTAAATAGATTACAAAGATTAACAATATTTGAATGCGATTTTTTCGAAAATTATTAGATGCTATAGAATGAAATTTAAAATATTTCCTCAATAAATTGACTTAGAAAATGCAATTTACAATTTTAAAGCATTAAGAAAACCAGAAAGCATTAAGAAAATTAATTAAATTTTTCAAGTACATAACATTGCAAAATTAAATATATTCAAAATTAAAATCTTATCTTACGTTCTATTTCTGATATTTCTGATAAATAGAACATAAAAAATATACAACAAGTGTAAAAATGTTTTAAAACTTACAATTTTTCTTACAACCTAAAATGCTTTTTAATGAAAAGTTAAGAGTCATTTTATAAAACATAATAAATATTTTACTTAATAGTTCTTCATTTAATGTAGAAGTTATTTTTTTTATAGCCGGAAATAATTATTATAAAAATGCTTTAATGATGCTTGATATATCAAATTTAAGTTTCAAAAATTTTAAAAATTGTAAAAATGAATATTTTATGAAATATTTAAGTAAAGTTTAGTATTCAGTTATTAAATTTAAAGAGAACAACTTTAATGTTCATTAATTGAACAAAATTAGTTGAACTTAATAAATAATTTGATCACAAAGTAGAAATATAAAGAAGCATTAAATTAAAAAGCAAAATTGTTGAATATATTCGTGTAAATTTTTCCTAAAATTATTTGAATCAGAAATTATCTTTTCTCAGAATAATCATTAACTGATGTAGAAATTAAATTTAAATGAATATTATAATAATAGCCCTTGAAATAATTACGCTTATCAAATTTATGTATATTTATGTAATAAATATAATCATAAATAAAAATCATGACTATTTACGCGTAATACTTTTTAAAATTAATTAATTTGTTCCAGGTAATTAAAATCAAGGTACGGGAAAATTTTAAAAATAAAATCATGCTTTTATAATTCAAGAAATTGAAAAAATAAAGGCTTTGTGCCAATTTGATTAATTAAAATATATCTAGAATTAATCGAGCTATAAAATTTAAAACTTTGGTCACAAGTAAATTTATAGAGTTGCAAAATAAAAAATTGAGATTTAGATGGTTAATTAACGTTAAAATCTAGATGTAAACGTATGCTTTGGATTTAGGAAATTATCCCGAAAATTTATTTATTTTACGTCAAAATTTCTAGTGTTTCGGGATTATTGATTTTTAAGAGTTCCAGTATACTACATTTTTAATTGAAGGATTCAAAGGATTTTTTGCTTATATTACCCTTAGTTGAATCTTCTTCATATTTCATCAGTCGCATTAGCAGAAATCATCAGCCACTATAGACTATTGACCTCTGATGTTGTCTTGTTATCATGATATCATACAAAAGTGCCTGTTTTATTATTTAGACAGTTAGAGAGGACAGTAACTTACGAAAATGAAATTACAATTTCAGACTGACTTCCTGTATTCTTTTCTCCCCTTTTCAGAAAATAATTCGAAGCAGTCAAGCATAACACAATTGTCATGCTTTTACATCAACTATAATATTATCAGAACAAAATACTATCGCATTTGTATAAATTGGGAGAATTTGAGTTCTCAACCAAAACATTTTTTTTCTATTTCCAGAATTTGCATAAAAGAGTAATTTTCCCTTATGGCAGGTCGTGTAAAAAATATCAAGGTCCGATAAATCAACACTTTAAAACACAAAGTTCATTCACAGCTACAGGTAGAAAATCATGTAAATGGAAACTATACAGTGAGATAGTAAAGCTGGATGTTGGGATTGGGACTAATTGTAATCAACAAAATAGAAATATTAAATTTATTCTTAAAGCAATAAATTTAATATTTGTATTTTATATAAATATGTGCTTCTTTGAGTACTGATTTTCAGAAAACATTTTTAAGCGTTATTAAACCTAAACAAATAGCCGTAATGAAAAATTCAACAGATTAAAAAAGTTAAATAAGTGTCTTCTGTTTTATTAAAAAAAGGAAAATTTGGTAATGAAAAAATAGAGATTAGACACAATTAGACACAAAATTTCCAGAATCATAAATGTATTTAGTATTAATAGTTTTTTTTACATATTGCTCGGACTACTTTAAAATCCACTTAAATTCAATAAATTATGTTATTCACCGGTGTTGTTTAGACTACAAAATATTAAAAAATTATGCAAACTTCTATTTGTTATTTTGTTTTACTTATTTCTCCCACATTCCTATACGATATTAACCTTTGCCTTGACTTTTTGCCTATTTCCTTCCCAATGATGAATCACTATTTGTTTATTTTTGCTTAAATAGCTAATCATATATCATGGAATAAGCAATTAAAATTACTCAAATGGAAAGCAAATTATTTGGTAAAAATTATTTCTATTGAGTACAAAATCATTTCAATTTCAATTATATTTTTGATCGGTTACAGTATTTTAATTGTGGTTTCTTTGAAACTATATTGTACATAAAACACACCTGACCATCATGTAAATTATTTATGGCACCACATAGGAGGGGAATATTATATAATAATAATACTGTCTAGACTTTTTTTTTTAAATTTTGTAAATTCAAATTATTATCCATATGAATGAAAACCGTATCGTTTATAGCGAATTTTAAATTGAATTTCCAGTTTCAGGAATGTTTAAAATTGGTTCGTTGTAATATCGATATTACATTAGGAGTTTTAACCAATTAGTTAATGTAAAATAATACATACATTATTAATTGGTTTTCCATAAATAATCAATTTAATGAGTCATGAACGTCACCCTATTTACGAACGAAACTTCAATTTTAGTTTGTTGATTTAGTGTAAATAAAAAGGGTGATACTAATTTAAGGATAATTACTATTTAAAACTGAAATAATTAAATTTTTTGTTAACATTTTTTTCTTGTAAATTAGAGTTCTAACCTACAACCATATAAACTACTGTTGATCTTAATCTTAGTAGCTATAGACATTTTTCTCTATAATTTATCAAAATTATTATACAGTCATTTTTTATTGTATTAACAATTAATTCTAACAAGTTTGATATCTGTTGATTTTAAAAAGTAAGTTTGATTTATAATAAAAACAAAACCGATCAGAGATTAAAATGTGCCAGTGTGGTGCACAACTACAAGTAAAGAATAAGCAAACTTTTAGAGAAAATATTTCTTAATTTTGGGAAATTCACTCTTCGTAAAAACATATTTGAGCATAAAAAATGATATTCACCTCAAGTCTCTCAGTATCAAAGAAAGGTAAGCTAATTTATATGTTTTTACCAATTTTTATACCCAAATGCGTTCGCTCAAAACAATTTTTATTTAGTTAACTTTTGTGAATCGAACCGCTTGGAACGTATCACTTCTATTTAACATTATTTCAAATAATTATAAAGTTAATAAAATTTCGGTAAACATTTATGTTGCATACTTTTAAAAAAAACATTACTTTTCCAAAAAATTAATTTGGTGTTAACATCATTTGGATACCAAAAGTTTAAAAAGATATTACATAATAGTAAAAAGATAAAATATTTAATAAAAGGTGAAATTAATAAAAAAATATTCAAAAGTGATTTTTTGAAAATATAAAAATTTGTATAAATTGTACTAATTTAAAAGATTTAAGCTTTAGAAGCTACAACATATTTGTTTTTACACTTTAGCAGTTATTTAATAAATACAAATTGGAATAAATACAAACCTTTATTAAAACAGGTAAATAGAAGTAGTAAAGTAATACAAGAATAAGTAAAAAAATTACCAGTTTTTTAACCTTTGGAATAGGTACGACCTTATTTGCTCTTAAGTTGGTTAGTCTCGCGGTTTCTCTTTACTGATGCCTTGATGTTTTAATGTTTTTCCTTTTCTTGCAAATTTCTGTAGTAAAAATTTATTAGTCTTAGTTATTTTAGTCATTTTCAGACAAATTCCAAGTTGTTAAGATCTTAAACAATCTATTTTCTAATTTTTTTCAGTTCGACTTCAAATGGTAAATAACCTTCTGTTGTCAGTCGTTGCAATACTGTTTCTGACGTTAAACAAACAAATTTCCTTACTCTGCTGAAAATTATTATTTGAATGCACTTCAGTGATTATTCTTGTTACGGGCCAAACACCTTTTCCATAGTTGGTTTAGTTATAGGTCAAAAGTGTTGCAATATCATTACTAGTACTTTAATTTATTTAAGCCGCACTAAGACGAACATTTATTTCTGTCAACTATATGTTTACCACTTCAGTTTTTAGTTTTTTTGGTTAAAGTTTTAACTTTATATTCTTCGGTTCTTCGGTTATGCTTCCTGGTCTCTTGTTAGACGTTATGGGATCAGTTAACTAGCCAAGTACCGAACATAAATACAATATTTGTGTACATACTACTCTTTGGCGCCACAGCACGATGCGAGCTTGGGCCTCCCTTAAAGGGTTTCTGTAACATTTTATTGCAATTTGGACCTACTAATTTTATATGGATTCCGAACCATAAATTTCTTTATAGCGAAGAAACTATTAATTGCAACAAGCTAATGGTTTTTATTAGTGAGACATTTGTTGTTGGCAAATGGTCTCTGCCGTTAGCATTTTTCCCAGTCTTAAATTACATTTTATTATAATTTTATTACTGGTACTCATTTAAAGCTGAGTAAACTTAGACCAACATCGATGTCTCGGACGGGCGTCGAACCCAGTACCTAATGCACCACAGCTTAGCACACTACCACTTAAGCCACCGTCGGTCAATATTTGTGTAGTTGTTGTTATTCGACAGACAACTTTGAATTTTATTTAATTTGCTTTAAGCAAATTGTATTTAAATTTGAGAATTATAAATTTCCTCATACTTCTTCAACTGAAAGAATTATATTAATGAAATTATGAGATTTTATGTGTGAACTACAAAGTAATTTTACCATATAAATTATATAATCAATGAAATTTTTATGGAATTTTCCACTCTAGTTTTAACACAAGCTTCAATTCATAGATTTAAATATTTGTAGAAAACATAGTTTTGTGGATGTTACCCCAAATATCTCAATTAATCATAAAAATTATGATTCTATAATTACTATTATTTCTGAAGTAAAATTTCACCTCTTTTCTCATTATAAAACCAAGTACAATCAAAGAAATTTTTCCAGTCTTTTTCATCTTCATTGTTGTATGCAAAATTAATTCGTCAAAATTAATAGTAAAAAGCTGAAATCATGCAAATAAAATTTAAACTAAATTATGCATTTCCTCATAATGTTTTTATATACTTTTAAATGACCGTTTGAACTATGGTGTATTAATTTCTATTAATAAGAACAGCCAACAGAACTTGTGAATATTGGAATATTTAAATGAACGTTGAGTTAAGGTAATCCTGTTAAAGTTAAGTTTACTAAGGAAAATAATGTTTATATGTGTCATCTTTTACTGGGTAATTTTATAAAGTCAATATTTGAACTATTGACAAAAACTTTTAGGTTTTAATAATAAGTACTCAAATTTTTAATTTTATTTCAGTTTTATCTTAAGAAATTTCCTCAGACAACTATTCCGGCAGAAATGATATGCTAAAAATTTTAATTTATATCGTACTATCTTAGAAATAATTCAAATTGACAACGTTTTTATTTCTTGTTCAATATTTCCAATAAATATAGTTCTCCTTATCGCGAAAACTTGTTTTTCCTGCTTTGAAATTTTGTGGCACTGGCAACATAAAATATTTGCTAAAAAATTATCTGTTGTGTTGCAGAAAACAGAGATAATTTTTTCCATAAAATTCTTTTGATATTCAAAATATATTTTTATGGTTGCTATTAAAATTTAAAAATCTTTTGTTGGGAAAAGTAGATAAGTTAATTAAATTGTGTTTTTCAAAGTGAATTTCATTGCATTTTAGTTAGTGTGAGACACCTGGGAAATATAAATTATGCAGAAATTGGGTCAGTATAAAAATATCAGTTTCACATTTTGCACAGTTGCTATCTAGTGTTTTTTATGATGCTGGTAATGTAAAATGTTGAAAATATTTAAAAATAAGTTATAACTTTTCTGTGCTTGTAATAGCAATTTGTTTTTTTTATATAATTTTTAATAACATAGGAAAATATTAGGGCGTTGCAAACATTATAAAGTATATAAAATGCTTCCTTGAACTATAATATAAGGTTAAACCCAATTCGCTGTATACAAAAATCTAAGGTTAGTTAGACCTATTTTTAAGCACGAATATTTATTATCAATAGAATTTATTTCAAGTAGATTTTTCGTTAATATTTACTAAAAAAAATGCCAATTAAAATATTATTTCTAGTGAGATAAGTAATCACATAATATGACGACATTTAGGAAAGAAATTTATTAAATTCAAAACAATAAACTAAGCGATGACCTACTACTTGTTTTATGCAGTTTTTATCATATCCTATTCTACATTTTATATTTAAACGCCTATTAAAGATTTATAAAACTTCCAATAAATAATTTCTAAAACATTAATAATTGACTAAATAACAAATTCAAATTAAAAAACGAATACAAAATATTTATTTAAGTTTTATGAATATTTTTGGGCTCAATGTTGATTGACATAAATATGTTTCGAATAATTTATGATTTAAATAAATTATTTTTAAATTTTAAATTTTATTTCAATTATCACATAATTAATTTGAACTAATTTGGGATAATTTAATAATTAAAATCTTAGATAAAGAATTTGCCAAATTTCCTTGTTATGATTTCATAATTTAATTAGAAAAAGAATTTATTTTATAAAATTGCAAAGAGTTTTTACGCTCGTGCTGAAATACCTGATGTGGTATATTGTTAAAAAATTTATAAAGCTTCCTGAAAAAAATAATTTCCTACATGAGAAACTTCAGAAAATGTATATAAAATTGAATTATTAGTGAAAAAGAATTTAAAAGTGCAGATAAAATAGCCATAAAGGCAAATTCAAAATATAGGAGTATTTAATTATACTGGAGTCATTAGTTATTGGCTATAAATGGCATAGAACCTACAAAATAATTATAAAAAAAAAACAATACATTAAATAAGCTTGTTAACTTACAAATGCTGGCTTATATGTTGAAATATTTAAAAAATCTCTGCTAAAAATAACTTAAAAATAATGTTCAATAAATCAAACTTTTGTTGATATGAAGCTATTTAAAGAATTTTTCTTGACATGATCATTAATCCAATTTGTCTAGTTTAGCTTTTGAATAATTGTCTTTCAGTTTATTAACTACACTCGAAGTTATACTCGAAATGCTTTTTATAATAAGCTAAAACTCAGTGATTCGGTTACAGTGCTTTCAACCTTGAAACAAAGCATGTATAATTTTCTATTTGTTGTTATTGTTTTGAAATTATATCTATCTATGAGATAGATTTTTATGAAAAGTCTTGACGTTCAATAGAAGATAAATATGAAATTAATTACATTTATAACAAATATTAAAAGTTTCATTTACTTGAATGATATTTGTTATATTTTGTACTAGTCTGTGCATTTTGCGTTCACAATAACACAATTGAACACAAAAAAATATTATGCTGTGAATAATTATTGCCGCATTGGAATGTTGGGTATATCGTGTCTGCAATCAAACTTAAAATTATTTATTTTTATTTTTCATAAAAAGAGATAAATAATTTAATTGAAAATTTTTGTGGAAAAAGTGAACAAAATTCTAGGTGATCTCAATAAATATAAACTACAACTTTGGGACAGTTTTTGACTAGTTGTATTATTAAAACTTTTTACTACTGCGAATATTGAAAATATAAAATAATATTAAATTTAATATTTTTGTTCACATTATAAGTAATTGTCTAATTAAATCAACATAATTTGATATTTCCGCAATATTTTTCACACGTCTTCAAAACATTAATTTAATTTTATGATGGGGTCTTGGAAATAGTGAAATTTTTTAATTTTATTTGATTAAAACAACATATGAGAAAATCAAATGTGATATTAATGTCACAAGAAATAATGTACAAAACAGAAATATTAAACACGATTTCAAAATAGTACTTTCGTTACAACACGGCACTAAATTCTACAATTAAAAGTATATTTTATTAAAAATCTTCATTAAAGTATTGAAAACTCAAACACGTTTTCACGAATTTCTGATGCTGCAATAACTGAAAAAAAAGTAAAACTTTTACAATGAAGATGTAGCGCTTAATATTGCTTTACCCTAAATGCGTGCAACTAATTCAAATTAAATTTTATTTTTCAATCAAACAAGTAAAAAGTACTATCTCAAAATTTTCTGATTTCACTTATGGAAAATCATTGTTAGCCTAGTATTTACAGGTTTTCTTAATAACTGGAGTAACTCGTAATTGGCTTTAAACTAAGATGGAAGCTAATAGTCGAAAGTGTAAACATCTTTATCCAATTTTTGTTTAGTTTCACTTTATTTTATGGAATTTTTAAATATTGACTTTCTAAGTTTATGACAAATTCCGAGAAAGAAGATCAAATTGGAATAAGGATGAATTTTTCTACTGGTTTTTTGAATTTTTGTTAGTCAAAAACAGCTTCTTTCGAACTAAGAGAATTTATGTTGAAATTATAAGTAACTAGTAAGTTCTTCAAACTTTTGAAATTTTTCTTATCAAGTTTGGTTTTTTACTTTCACTTTGTATATTCCGGTCTTGCTAAAGAATCAAATTAAAATTTAAATATATTTAAAAGCCTGATTCAAAAGTGAAATATTACTGAATTTATTGGACCTTGATTTCACTTTTGTTGATATATTTCTGGAATTTATGATTGTCCAAAAATATTGAATTAAATTTCAGCAAAAGTTTAAAATCACTCCAATTTTTAGTAATAAACTTTATTGTAGATGGACTTTTCTTTTTGTGGGTGAAACAATTTTTTTGTCTTCGAAAAATGTGATGTTGTAGTAAAGCTATTTCGTTGACGAGTTTACTTATATGTCGATAAAATCCGCAAAAATTATTAATTGTTTGCTAAACTTATAAAGTTTATGTTAGAAATATAAATTTCAAGATTTTTATTTATTACTTACTTTTTTTTGGCAAAAAATACTAAAATAAATTTTTTGTTTCCACTCCATTTAATATATCCTATTAGTAATTATTCTTTTTGGAGTATTGGAGAGACCACCAAAGTTGCGCCTACTTTCTTTGAAATAAAACTAGCTTTTTAATTTAAGGCTATATTAATAAAAATTGCTTAAAACACCAATTATTAGTAAATGATCTAATGGATGAATGTATTTAAACTACTCCCAAACTAACGATCAAATATTAATTTTCATTTTATTCAAATTAAAAGCCACATCGTTTCTCTTCAGCGGATATAATTAAATGACATGAATATTTAATCTGATATAAAACATAAATTTATAAAAAAAAGTATCATAAATGATTTCTTAAATGATTATGTCATTTATATGAGTTATATGTTTTATCTGAATTGCTCAAATATTCCCGTCTTGTGTCCATATGCTCAATTTACAATCATATTATTATTTTTGTTTGGGAGAAATTTTTTTCAGTATCTATGATACCATTAGATACATTGCAACATTGATTTTGTACAATTTAATATAATCTTAATTTAAGGTCAATATTAGAGATTATTACGTAATACTGAAAAAAATAATGAATTTTAAATTACTAATTAGCATATTTTTTTATGATGCTTATTCATTTTTTAAACACAAATGTCTAGACGCTAATTTGAAATTATTTAAGTATACGATAAAAATCATATAAATATTTATGAGCATAAATCTGACTAAATACTCATTCTCATAAAACTTTAAACAGATATTTACTTATTTTCATGGCTAAATTATAAAGTTAAATAATAAAGTTTCTAATAAAATTAGTAATTTATGATCTGACATGGAATGACTAGGGAAAAAGAAAATAATGTTTTTACAAACAAAAACTTGTTAATAAAGTGTTTTTGTTGTTAATAAAGTCTTTTTAATATTTTTTGTAACTACAACATTAAATTTTTTTCTAAAAGAATTTAATGTTTTACTACTAAAAATACTACTAAACATTTCGCTGTACAAGTTTTAAGTGAAAAACAAAAAAACATTTCGCTTGTTTAAAATGAAAAAAATCATAAATAATGAACAAGGGTATAATTTAGTCAACAAAACATAATAAAACATAATAAACATAAAGTTATCTACGTTAAAATGAAGAATATTGATATGAATTGGTATTAAATTTATCAGCTTTCGATAAAATAATTGTATGATTTAAACTAAAAGGAAAATTCTTTAACTTTTTAGAATTCGTCTTTAAGTATTTAATTTAAAATAGAACAAGTTTTGCTATACTTTAGATAGAAAAAAAATATTAAACATGTTCTATTAAAATTGCTTATCATCATTTAAGTCATATGAGACCAATTTTCATAACAGACAACTATAAAATGTCCGGATGCTAAAAGCATTAAATTACAGAGTAACGACTGCTAAGTAAAATATAATTTGCAGCAAATTCTAATTTTAATTTTAATGATCATCTATAAAAATTTAGAATTTTTCTGGCAGCTACTTCATTTTTATATATCACGAATATTTTCAATTTCTATATCACTTTTTATACAAGAAGCTAACGTAATAAATTTTGTACACTTAATTTGATGTAGATTTTGTTCAGAGAGTTTGTCTTTTATTCACTGCCATATACTTATTAATAAATTGAATGACTGTGGAAAATTTAATATTTTCAATATTTTCCATGTACACCGAAGAAAATCGAATAAAACTTTATTTACTAATCTTTGGCTAAACATACAAAATCTGAAAACAAACTTATACAATTTTAATGTGAGACAGGAGCGGCAATTAATTACCTGGAAAAATTATTCACATTTACATTTTTATTTATGTTATTCAGTAAAAAAAACTTAATATTAAATATTTTTTTATCAAAAGATTCCATAAAATAATTAATTGTAATTGATTTTTCTAAAATTATAATCATCTAAAATATATTTAAAATAGCCACAGTTAAAATAATTTAAAATAACAAATTTAATTTATTTTTGTTGGACTAAACAAAATCTAAATCTTATTTCTGAACACCAAAATGACCTTAACCAAAATATTCATTCGTATAATTACCAAAAAGATTCTGGTTTCAATTCAAACATATAATTTATGACCTTAGTTTATGATGTGAAAAAATTTAGATAAATCTTTGTATACCTATAACCGTGTCCGTCTTAATTTTTCTTAATTATTTTTATATTTTTAAAGTGACACCAATGATACTAATTATCCAGTTTAAAAATATATAATTTGTTTATAATAATATTTTCGCTAATAAAGTATTATTCCAATCTTTTAATAATCCGATTATATTTATTATAACTTAAATTATTTTTAAATTAATCTTAACTATCGCAAAAACAAAAATTATCCAAATTGTGTAGTTATAAAGCAATAGGTTCTATCTTAAGTATAGTTTAGAAATTTAATTCAAATTTTAAAATTTAAACTGAGTTAGATTTTAAAAATGAATAAGTTAGATTATTAAATAATTAACTCTTTACAAGTAACAATAATATTTTTGTAGTCAATGGAAATACTTATCCGCTGACCGGTGTATCTAAAAATATCGAATATTTATAAAATATATTTGGGGAAAGTTTAATAAAAAAAACTTGTAAATTATACAAGATTTTAAAAAACTAATGTAATTGAATAACTAGTTTTATTAACACACTAACATATAACGATTAAATTAGGTCATAAAAACTTATTTTTTTTAATTCTTAAGTCAGTTAGGGAAAATATAAATATTTGATTGACGATTGATTCATAATTTTAAATGTACGTCTGCTATCTGTCGACACTGAATTTTGCAGTTTCTCGGAAAAATAATGAACATAAATCATATAAAAAATATTGTTAACTTGCTTGATTAATTAACTTTCTAATTATCTCGTGTAAATAAATTTTAAATATTTTTGTCAGAGAACATAAATAAATTATTAATTATTTATATATAATTAAAATATAAAATAAACATTTACCAAAAATTTACATTTGGTTATTGTTTTAAACAGACTAGTTAAATGATTTATTTAATAAAGCAACTATATATACTATGTCGTTGTAAATTATGAGAAAATCTTTAATTTCAACTAAAATATTTAATGTTGCCCCTCTTGGAACAGATAATTCTGAACATTAATTTTTAAAATGAAATTCAATTAAATAATAAAAAAAATAATTGAAAAAATTTTATTAAACTATTAAACTAAAGTAAAAAGTGAAAATAAAAAGAAAGTTTAAATAACTGAAAATTAAAACAAATAAACTTAATGTTAAAAAGTTAAAGTTAATAAAAACACTAATTTTTAGATTATCTTAATCGAATTTTGTTTTCAAATTTGAGCTATCCAAAATTATGTATAAAAAAATTTAAACTTAGAAATCATTTATTAATTTTAGCTTAGACATGATTATAAATAATCATTAATTTTTTATTTTCGGTAATCCGTAAACTGCGTATCGATTTATTGTTTTCAAAAATAGTGAATTTACTACACTTTGTTTAAGTCAAATAGCGTTTAGTGATTTTCTAGTATCAAATGTAATGAAATCATGCATGACTAAATTCATTTTTAGGCAAAACTTTTTAAGGCGTATAATTATATAAACAAACCACAATTCGAAACTCCTTTTTCAATAAATTTATTAAACATTTTCTATTCGATTTTAATATTTTAGTAAAAAATATAATAAAAATATTTATGTAATTATATATTATACTGATAGGAAATTTGTAAATTATAGTTAAGTTACTGCCACTGGCGATAAATGTAACTTTTACTTTTGTAAATATTTAAATATATTACTGACTGAGTTCAAAAGTAATGTTTCTTAGTTATAAAAAGTGTACAATATACCGTATTTACAAAATTTTTTTTAATTTAACAAATTAATGAAAACTATATTAAAACAAAATGTTAAGCGATACACTTTTTTTACTATTTTATATTCAGATTAAAACAAAAATGTTAAGCCACAAACTCTGTTTTAGTATATTACATTCCATAAATTTAACATTCACTATTAATGGGTTTTCAAATTACTGATAAATCAAATAGTTTTACCAAATTTGGTTTGAAGATTTTTTAAAGGCTTCATATCAATCCTATTTGACACATGGATATAAATTTCCTAATTGCAGTAATACATTTACCATAAATAGTATAATTTATATAAATTTAGAATGTGTTCATTGCATGAATTTTTTGATTTATAAATAATTTTGTCCACCAACATTGTCAGCCACATTTGGTTAGTTTTCACAGAAAAATTTGGCAGGTACTGTGATTATTGAAATTGTAAAAAAAAACTTTTTTTAATGTTTCATTTAAAATACTTTTACTTGTTGTAACTTATTCTTGCCAGATGAAGCGGACACGAATTCGGGATAAGAAAACAACCACAAAATCAACTTTCGATAATTTTACGTAAAAAAAACTACAAAAAACCGGGATTTTTCAGTAATTTTTTAGTAAGGTCATAAAGACAAGCAGAATCTTACTCTAAGCCTTATAGGTATTGTTTATTAAAGGCATTAGGACGAACAATACTTGCCGTTTGGAAAATATTTGTATGTATTGCAACTGATTTAACACTGCAAAACTTGTGAGATGTTTTTGGAATTCTATTGGGTCTAATTCGAAACTAACAATTTTTCAAAACCTTATCGTTTAATCAGAACAAATTCGCATAAATTGTTTACACAAAATTATACGGAAACGACTGTTGGCATAACAAAGTTTAGTGTTAAATTTATTCAAATTAATTTCAAACGCGATACTGAAGTCAAGTTTAATACCAGATGGAAATATTTAAAGTTGTACTTTCGTGTTAAAAATATTTACTTTTTGGAAAATATTTTTTATTATTATTGATTACTATGGAAAATATTATTGATTATTTATGAGTTCATGAATTACAATTTATTCACAAATAGTAGATTAATTTCAAAATATTGAAATTAAATATTTATAACTCAATATATTTAGTATGTAATACTATATTCGCAGTTACAATGGATATAGTTACATAATATAATTAAATTGCCTGCAATTATATCAGAATATAAAATTAATTAACGATAAATTGTTTAATTCAATATTTTATGCCATTTTCAGAATATTTCAACTAAACATGGAGAAATAATTTCATCTTAAATATGAAAATTTTAAGAAAAATTGGAAAACAATATCGGTTAAATATAATCACTAAAATGACATAATCAAAGATGGACTCGAGCGGTGTAATATCTCACGAAATGGTGATAACACTGGTAATAGGAATAATATGTCATCAAAGCTATGAATGAATTGACACAATTATAAAAGGATAATTTCATTGGCTTAAGCTATCTTGCATTGGGATAGAGAAAGGAATTTAGTACCGGATCTATAAATTCTGTAAGTATATTATTTTCGATTATTTTATATTTATTTTAAGATTTTATCTTGCGACAGTTATTAACGTAGAAGAACAATTTTAATTTCCTTCACAAATATTTTTTCAATACTATCTTAATCTCTTCAAATGCTGCATTATACAAGAAATTTGTTATTACAAATGCTGATTGAGTTTAAGTAAGCATACTTCATTAAATTTCTATCCGGCACAATGGTTAATTAACAATATGCATTGAAAAGGTAATTTCCTTACAACTATAAACTACTCCTACTTAAAATGGCTTTGTAATTAAGATTGATCTAGATAAGTTTGTTGATATTGAAACCTTTTTTTGTTGAAAGACAAAATCTTAGATTATTTTATTTCCAATTTCATTACAATATTCATCAAACATATTTTAATCTTACTATCCGCATTACTTATTTTTAATTCAGTGACTTTAGCAAAATCTTATTATGAAAATTTCAACCCAACAACACGATAATTTTCCAGATAATATTAGCGCCTTTTTAGTATGATTTATCTGTTTAAAAATATATGAAATTTCCCACGTATTGGAATATTACAATAAATATAATTTGTAACCACCTTTACTCGTTAATCTCTAACAGAATTATGTAAGATCTGGTAACGAGCTTTATAAATTTTATAGTTGGTGGTTCAACAAAAAGCAGGAGCGCCAATAGATAATTTTTATTTAAAAAGAATCTCAATATTTATAACTTAAATTATTTTTATTTTATTAATTTATTTTAAATTTAATCTTTAAAACCATGGAAATATTAGTTTAGCCACCTTGATTGAAAATAATTGATCGTATAGTTAAGTATTGATAATCAAAAACAGAGAGATATTTTTATGTGAAATAAATATATTAAAGTGAAAATTTCGTATTTTCACCGATAAAATTAATTTTCTACAATTTGTCATTTCATAACGAAATTTGCTAAATTAATAATTTAACACTACGTGCATTGAAAATTTAATCTAATATTTCTTCTAATTACCTTTTCACAGTAAAGACCAGTTAAAATATACTTTAAATAATACTAATTTCAAAATACTATTAATGGCAACAACATTACACAAATTTATAAAACATTAAACAAAGTATAAAATTAATAAAAAATTTACGAAAATTATTAATTTGGTCTTGATTTGTATTTGACTGTGTTACTTAAAATTTTACAAGACTATTCCCATTTATTTTCCGCCTTTGCAAAGTTTTGAAAAACAATGAAAAATAAAATTTAAAATTTTATAATTTTGTTAATAAATTGTATCTAATTAAAATTTGAATTTATTTATTTTCAGATCATTTCAATAACATCGTGGAAAATTTTTATCGGAAATCTGGAAATTTTGAAAAAATATTAAAAAACTTGTACTAGAAACACATTAAAATGACAAATTACCGCACCATTGAACAATGATATCCGCTTCGATTGATACTTTATTATTGCTTAGTTTCAGCGGTGACCATAGAATTGTGACAACATCATCAAACATACGATTTATCCGAATGATTCCAACTAATAAACAGATAAATTTTGTAGCAAACTTGAAAACACTAAAAAGAGATACAATTTAACTTCACTAGAATTACAATCTGACTATGAAAATTGAATTATATTAAAACATATGCTGGAATCATTAAGAAAATCTATAAAAAAAAATATTGTAGGTATTTGTAATTGAAAATAAAGTTATTGAAAGAAACTGAATGATTTTTTTTTATTTGCGGATAGAACTAGCTTTATTACAAAGTTCAAGATCTTTAATTAATTATTAATATTAGCTACATGGAAATCTCTACATGGTAAAATTAATTTCTTAAAAAATCACTGAATCAAGTTTTTTTTTGGACATATAAAAACATAATCGAAATTCATAAAACTCAATCAATAAATGTTTTGGCATAACAATATGTATTTTAAAATTACTTTATGTTCCGTGAAAATAAATTATTTAATAAACCATTAAATTAGACATAAAATATTTATTGAATGAGAAAGCACAACAAAATAATGACAATAAAAATGTGTTCCACCAAAATTTTATGATTCGACGTCACGTACAAAGCTTTGTGGTGTTAGAAAAATAATAATTTTAAGATTAAGACTTTATTTATGACAGCCATAGCGAGATAATATGCTAGTTTATTACATAAATTTAAGTTATTTATTTGAAATAATTGACAGAAACATAATTTTTAATATAAATTAATTGAATCATGTTAAACTTGATGAAATTCCATTAACCTCTTTCCGCATAACACAATAATATTAAATATGATTTTTTACAATCATATTTAATCTTTACAGATAAAACAAGCTCTTCGAGATTAATTGTTGGATTCACTATTGAAACATGTAAGCAATTATTTAATTGATTTTTTTGTACAATTTATCGTTCCGATTCATTGGTAAGTGAAAATTAATATTACATTTTTTTAATTGTAGTTATTTCATTTAATTGGTATTTTAACTACAAATGTGGATGGAATACATTCAATCTTGTAGTTTATTAAAGAATCAGAAAAATTGTTTTAATTAATGTTTTTATTTATTTGTCTGTTACCATAAAAAATTTTCATTTATAATTAATAAATTTGAAAGTATTATAATTACAATCATAATAATATCAATTATAACTTAATAATTCACGGCTGCTAACTTTTGCAAAATTAACTAAACGAGAAACAATTTTCGCTGCTTCCATATTATCTAATATGAACGTAGAAAATTAAAACTAAATTAATGTTTTTTTTATCTTGTCTATAAAAAAATTCATTTTAAAATTATGCATTTTTGGGACATCAGGTAAAAACGCATTTTTCATTCTTATTTTTCTTGGCCGATTAAAAAATTTTTTTTTCATTTTCCTGTACGACTTACAACTTCCTAGTATTACCTATAACTTCCTGTATTACCTTATATTTATATAATTACAGATAATAATTAAAAGCAGGTAAAGCGTTGCACAAAGCGTCATTAAAATCAAGTGGAATTATTAAGGCAGAACGAGAGTTCCTTTCGTGGTAATATAAGCGATTTAGCATTTTAAATAAAGTATTGGTCTATAAATTTTTAAGACTTAACCGCAATATGAAATCCTTAAAGAAGTTGAAATAATCATATCCTTGATCAAAAAATTATAATGAATGACTCTGATAATATTCGACTAGTCTGTAAATTTATTAATTTTATCTCAATTTTCATTTTTGTTTTGGAAAACTTGTTTTTCCAGATCCTCCGTTTGAATTCGCCTTCATTTTTACAAGTAAATTTTAATATTTTATAATTTTTCTATTAGTTTACATTTGTGATTTGCCTGATTGAATATTATTTTGGTCATAAATCTTTTATTAAACCTGAAAATGTGTTAATTTGGAACACCTGGATGTCTTTTGTAAGCATATATCCGTGGGATAATTCAGAATTTATGAGCTAATGTGACAAAAATAAAGTAAGTCATAAAAGTGAAATAAATATTTGTAATTTTGTTACCAATTAAATAAGGAAATTTACGTAATAATGACAACGACCATAGTTTATCGTATTATTAAATGTTCTATATATTTGATTTATTTATGTCCAATATAATTCAAAAAGTTTTCATTTTCAATTGAAAAAGTTTGGATAGAAAGTGTAATATTAATTTTCTGATACATATTTACTTTAAATTTAATCTACAAATTTTCTGTATTTTACGGATTATCTTGAAAAACGAGTCTACAAATAATAATTTCTAATTTGCCCAAAGACAAGATGCTGGCAGTTATAAACCGCTGCAGGTAAGAAAAAATGAAAACTAGACTAACTTCGATCGAGATAATTACAATCTATTACAAGCTACAGAAAAAAAGTCGAAAGTTGTAAATATAGTTTCACTTTATTTTGAGGAATTTTTATATTTAAATTTAAAAAAGAATCAAAATCCAATTTGAAGTAATTGCGGGAAAAGAAATTTTTCATAAATTTTTTTCCAAACACATGCAGACTATTTTTAGTGAACTTAAATTATTTTTTTGATAAAATTTGTTGAAAGGTATTTATTTTTTTAATAAAGTCTGATCAATTTTCATGTATATTTTGTGTGGCTTCACTTTTGGGTAAACAATATTATTATTGGTATAATCTTTTGCAGCTAAATCTACAAAAATTATTAACGCTTATGTAAATTTTAAAAGAATACTAAACAAATAACATCAGTAAACACATATTTCAGTAAACTTAATATACTTAAAAATGAAAAATTGTATATTTGCCTGCACCCTCAATATTTTCGTGAAATTGGACCGGTATTTTCACCCATTTTTATTATATTTCTTTTATAGTATAGTAAAATTACTGTGTCATATATGTATGCACACATAATTGGTAAAAAATTCTTTATTCCATTGACCTACAATCAAAATTTGTTTGGAATATAAATTAGTTACTTTCAATGTTATATAAAATTAAAGACACATCTTATAAATAAACAAGACGTGCCTGCACTAACAATAAGAGGCTAAGACATGTTTGCATTCATTCTTAAATATTGAAAAAAATAATTTATTTCTATGGAATTAATATTTTTGGAAATCCCACTCTAACCAACCACGATATTAAAAAAAAGCTTTTCTACAGATCAGCGATTACAGATTACAGATTACCGAGGCGGTATATATCGTAATTGAATTTGAAATTGCATTGCAATATGTGAGAAACTTCAAATAAATATACAAAGCTTGTTTAAGTTTTTTAGAGACTTTATTTTATAATAGAATTTTCAATTTGTTACATACATTCATTAATATTAGATGGGCCTAAAAAGATTATAATTTATTGAAAAATATTGCACAAAAATTAAAATTAAAATCAATTTGTTTGTAGCATTAATATTTCAATATCAATTCTACAATTATCTAGATATGACTTATATGTAAACTAAATGAAAGTGGGTGTAGATGTTCATTTAACCAAAGGGAAATTATTTTCAAAAGCTTAAATTAATATCGAAAACTATAGTTTCTTTTATTGCTTTCAATATCGGATGTCTAACTAATACAAAAAATAAAATTTAATTAAAATTTCGAACAGATTTTCCTACAAATAGAATGATCTCAATAGCATAATAATAAACTAACTGAAAGCATACCGCAGTTGATAAAGATGGAAAAATTGCATTTAAACTATTTGTAAAATATTTGCTGAATGGAAGACAACTACGAATAGAAGGCCGAGATAGTCATTGGTCCTTGCTTTAATATTAATATATTTTCAAATTTTGGTTTACGAATCAACAAAAACTACCCAGAAAATAAAATAACAATATTCTAATTTTAATTATTGAGCATTACACAAGCTTTTTATTTGAATGACAAGTTACGATCGAATTTTCTTAAATTTCATTTGCTGAATATTTGTAGTTAAGTGAAAAAGTTCCACAAAAATTATAAACTTTTCAAATAATCATGGTTTAACTTGCTTATTTCTTTCAGAATAAAATATGGAAGGTTTACCTTGAGTTTTTGCCTATTTCCTTGACAATAATGAATCACTATTTGTTTATATTTACATTACTTTGATTTATAAAGATTTACTATAAATTTAAGGAATAAGTAAATTAGGGTCCTCCGTACATACCGTATTTCCGTTCAACGAACTCAACACAAACTTATTTCACTTTTTTTACAATTATATTTTTTTGTTGACATAAACCTTGAAAAGGGAAAATTTAATTTGTAGTTGGTTTATGTTGTTTATAATATTGATAGCATTAGTTATATTTAAGTAATTTGTAATATGCAAAGTGTAAAAAAAATTCAGAGCGTTCTATAAATAAAAATATGAGTCATTCTTGAAATAATAAAGGGTGGAAAAAGATCCCAAATTTCAGTTTGTTGACTAAATATAAATAAAAAGGGTAGCGATATATTAATTCAAAATATGAACATTAATATATTATTATATTAAAAATGTACATTCAAGTAAATTATTTTATACAAAATATGCTTTTAACTTTACTAAAATCATAAAGTAACATTATTTTTAAATTATTTTCCCAATAATCAAAACTGGGCATAAGTTCGATTTGTTTCGACTAAATTTTGCACAAACTAAAAGAAATCTGCAAAATGTGCAACTACAAGTACAGAAGTTTATACCGAAGTTGGTAAATGGTTGAAAACATAATTGTGAGCATAAAATATAAATTAATTTCATCTCTCGTAACAAACAAAGGTAAAAATTGTTTGATTAATAAATCTATAAGAAGCAAGGGGGCATTAAATAAATGACAGAGTCGGATATCTTTTATTATAAAAGTATTTCTTCTTTCACTAAATATTTCTTCTTAGAGAAAAACAGATTTTCCACAACTCTTTAGTTTTTTTTTAGGTCAACAATATTGCATTATCATTGCCCGTAGTTTGAGTTTTTGTGTAATTTTAACATCACAGAAACAAAAACTTATTTCTCTGTTTTAATTCTCTAATTTCGTTATAAAAGCATTACATTTGTGCCATTACACAAGTTTTATTAAATTTAGTTTCCCTGGTAACGTTTCCTGAATTATATTTAAATCTTACATTTGGTTTACAGAAACAATATAAAAGATCAAAAACTTGTTTTGCAAAAATTGTGTTGAACTTTCAGATTTATGATTAAAACTCATATTTAGATTTCTGGTATGTAGAATGTTTAGAGTAATTTTTTATTGTCAGAGTTAAAAATTAATTATTCAAGTCATGCAACTTATTCGCGTTTAACTAACTTGTATGCACAGAAGATCAGAAATTTTTGTATTTTTGCGGTATTAAACTGATTTTATTCTGAGTTTAATAACTAAGTTTTAAAAAGCATAAATGTGATTAAATAATATAAAAGTTTAAGTATTAAAATGATGAAATTTTAGAATATTTTCGTTCGTAATATGACTTGAACTTTGCAATAAAAATTATGTCATATAAAAACATTATCGGTTGAATTTATCAAATAGTTTGCTTTATATTTAAGATATAATACCAATAAAAAACAAAACCGGGATTGTAATTATTAAAGTGGATTATAGTAATTCAATATTTACAATCCAAATCTTCAAATCACAAATTTCTGTTTCAAGAAATTATTTTTATTTTACTAACTAATCTATTTCAAAGAGTTTTCAAAATATGCCATATTTATTAACGTATAACTTATTACTGTCAGTGATTCGTTACAAAAATTTCAACCTTGAAACAAAGCATTTATAATTTGTTTTATGTTGTATTGTTATGAATTTATTTAACTTAAAGATAGATTTCTATAATCTTTTTAAAAAGTTTTGAGGTTCAATAGAAAATAAATAATGAAACTAATTTGATTGTGATATTTACACTCAATTGTGTATTTTAGTTCACAGCATAGAAAGGTGTACAAACTGTAACAATATTGTGGCATTAAAATATTGAGCAGATTAATTTATAATTTATCATATTTTTTTAGAAAAATAAAATATATATATTTTTGTAACTTTTTCGTAAATTGAAACTCGTAAAAAATTTAAACATTCAGAATTTTTGAATTTCCGTATTGTTATAAATATTTGTATTTAAATAGTTGAATAGTTTAATAATTAGATTAAGATATTTCTTCAAGAATTTCTGTCAAAAATTCATTAAAATTTATTCTGTTAAGTTTTAAGTATTTATTGAAATATGAAATATGATTTCAAGATTTTCTAAATTTTAATAACTTAAATTGTAAATAAGTTAATTTTTTGAAAATTTGACCTATTTTGTTGGCTACATATGATGTATATTTTCAGCTAGAAAATTTATGTAAATTATTTTGTAGGTTATAGTATTTTGTTGAGATCTGAAAATCTGATTTGTAGAAATGCAAATTTGTTAACTATATGTAGTTCATTTATATAGCAGTGAACCGACTATAATTAATAATAGTTAGGAAAACTAAAGAAAATTATGTAAAAATAAAAATTAAGATGATAATTTTTTATGTTATTTATTATGTTTAGTAAAAAATACTAAAAAAAATGTTGATGTTATTTTAAAAACCACTACATTTTTACTGAGTTTAAAGTCAATATTAAATGTGTTTTTCAAATTAAAACATTTCTGATTTTTTCAATTCACTTATGCAAAATTCTCAAATATTATGTACATTCTTAAGTTATAAATAATAAATAGTGGAGTTATTTCAATTAATTTTTAAATTATTGCCACATCGTTTCCTGAATTATATAAAATTAGATTGAATTTCAATTAAGTATGACAAAAAAAAAATGTTAAATTCAAATCCAAAATAATTTATGTAAGATTGATGACCGTTCTTTGCGAGATGTCAGGCCTTCTCCATACTATGTAACAAAAGGAAGCATGTCGAATTTAACTAATTATAAAGACATTTGAAAGTATAAAAAATTATCTCCATCATTTATGAAGAAATCATTTTAAAAAATATATATTTTTAATATCGCAAATTTATTTTTTTAATGGCTATTTTACTTATTTTTGTTTTTATGATTTTCTCGATAAATTCAATAAATTTATCCATATATGAAATTACCCATGGACACCAATAGATTTTGTAGAAACACAACTTTGATCAACTAATAATTTTTGTTAAGAAATGATGCAACATCTAAAAAGAAGCGACTTCATATAAAATAGGAGTGGCAAGTATTAATTTTAAATTTTAAGCATTGCAATCTTAATAAATTATTATGTAACTTAATTATTTATTATATAATTTTTATGGAAAAATTTCATTCACCTTGTTTCTATTTTAAATCGTATAGTTAAGAATTAATGATTTATGATAGATGAGAACCAATAAATATTTTAATTTAATTTTACTGAGTTTTTTACAAATCATATTAGACTTTTGTATAAAATATTCAAATTAGCATAAAAATAGTTACAACTTTTACAAAGATTTAATAAATAAGTCATAACTTTAGTGTTCCTAATATTTTTCATAAAATATTCTTCTCAGGCATTATTTATAAACAAAATAAATATAATATCAAATAATATGTTTAAAATAAAGTTTTCAAGATCATTTAGTATAAAATATATTTTTCATAACAAATTTGTGTCTATTTTAAAAATGAAGATAATTCTTGGAAAAATTTAAATTTGGATCTCATTTATTAGTATTAAAAAAACCTTTCCCAAAAGATTATTATTTCAATTCAAAAATATAATTTATGACCTTACTTTATTATATGAAATAATTTAGGTAAATCTTTTATCTATGACACTGTCCGTCTGAAATAATTATTTCTAATTGAATCTGTAATTAAAATATGCTTAAACATTTTTATCTTTTCGTAATTGAAGAATAATACTAATGGAGTTTAAAAATATTTATGAAAATTCTGTTTCTTATAAGTTAATTTTGTCTAATAGCTTTATTTTGAATTAGTTTTGTGAAGGATGAATCCAAGGAGACATGACATTTAAAATAAAACTCTTTTAAGAATAAATCTTAATTTCCTAGTTTTTTTATGATTAAATAATTATTTATGAATGTAGCTTTATTTAAATAAAAAAAGTTCAAACTTCATTGGTAATTTCAGAGAATTCAATGAAATATGTATATAATTCCACTATGCTGACGACACAATTACAAAATTTAAATCAAAATATTTATGTAGAATTTAAGCAAAAATAAAATCTTTCACTATTCCACAATATTTTGACAATGTACTGTAATTAAAACACTTAATATATTAAAATAGAAAAATTAACGATACCATATCTAATTGAAAAATAAATTTTCTGTAGTTATTAATTCAATGATGAAGAAATATTATTTGCCATTTTATTGAGGACTAATTTATCATTATTAATCATTTTCTCCCGGTACAGAAAATAGCAATATTTTCTTGCAATCTGTTTAAGAAAAATTATAAAAGTTTCTGCGAGTAAAGGAATTTTGTCGAAATATGTAATTTTAAATAACTTCTAACAGTTTTGAATTTAGAATAAAAACGAAAATGTTAAGCGACAAACTTGTTTTAACAATGTACAATCGAATTTTCTTTAAGCTATTTTTCCCGCACCTTCATAATTTTACAAACTTTTTAATAGGCATTATAGGCTAAGCTTAGGAACTATAGAACTTTTCTGCCACTATTAACAAATTTGACGAATGAGAGGATAAGGAAACTGGATATAGTTTATATTTTTTTATGATGTGATAATAAACGATATTATTTCAATTTATTTTACTACAAATATCTTAATTCCCAATATCTTAATTGATTCAGTCATTTATAAATAAATGTCTACATCTACACAATCTTGTCAATCATATTTATTTAGTTTTGCTAGAAAATTGAGCAGGTACGTAAATCATCGGAGAAAATTTATTTGTTATTTTGGTGAAAAAACTTTCCTTGTTTTAAAATATTATTCATGTTACATCTGCTTACCAAATGCGGAGGACACGAATTTTTGAAAAATTATTTGAACGTCGAAATCAACTTTCGCGCTTTAACTTTAATTAACAAAAAAATACGATACTCCTGAAAAATTAAGTTTGCCATATTATTTTTGATTTATCTGTTGTAGAAAATATTATTATATTTAGAAGATTTATTTATTTAAGGCCTTGCTACACAATTGGTTTTTACAATAGTAGCTGATAAAATTTAAATTACTATTTCCTTTAAGTTCTACTTTTCAGTATTAAAATTTTTCTGTGATAGGGAAATTATTTTGATTATATATTAGTGATTTTGATTTAGCTTAGATTGTACTTAATAAGATTTTTCATTATTTTTTGATTATTATTATTACACAATATTGACACCAAATTAAAATTTATTTTTTACATTCAAAGAGTCTAAAGTATTTTTATCATAAAATATTATTGTTTCAATGTATTAAATTACACTATTTAAAAATATGGCATGGGGAAAATTTTTGTTATTTGTAATTGAATATTTAATCATAACTCTAAACACCTGTTGTGAACACCAGGTTAGCAAAGGAAATTGATTATATTAAAATGCCACACACAAGTGAAGAGTTGGATGAAATCTTGTTAGTGCACTAAATAAAATGTTGAAAATAATTTTTAATATTTTGATGCAAAATAAGTTTTACTTTCAAAATTTAGTCAAAACATTGTTTCGGAAATATAATATGCTGAGTACAAAGAAATATTTGCTTGATATTTGTGACTTAATAAGGAATAGATTCGTAAAAGAAAATTTATAATGGATGTTCACAATTGGAAGATCATAGCGATGCGAAACTTAATATTAATGTTCTTATAAATAGAAACTTAATATGGAAATTTTCTCAGCCGGATAATAGTTCGTAAAAATATGTGTGTACAGAAATAATAATTGTGTTAATCGTTTATAATTTTTTAAAGTAAAGTAAGCTTTAACCGCTTAATATTTTGCAAAACTTTTTTCTTCAGACCTACGCAAATATTGGAAAATCCCTTAAAATATAATAAATAAAATTTTTAAAACTCTTTCTAATTATTTGTTTTATAATCTAAATTTAAAAAAAAACACTAATGATGATGGTATGCATAAAAATTCATCTAACCGCAAAAAATATATTTTAAATATTTTTTTATTAATTAACTTTACTACTATCATTATTTGGTTCCACTTTCATTTTTCACATAATATTATAAATGATTTAAAGGAATTTTATAAAAGTTTACACTGAATCATTATTACCATATCTTTGGAGTTTAATGGAAGTAAATATTCGCGCAATTTAATTGAAAAAGTTTCGATTGCAGAAATCAATATAATACTCATTACCAAATGATATTCAAAAAATTAAATCGCAGCTTTGAAACATTCAATTTCATTATTTTCACAACTAAAAACAAACATAAAAAATATAACAATTTTTAATTAAAATTCTAAATTATTTATCGGTAAAATATCAAACTGTGTGAAATAATTTTATCGCGAATGTAAAAATATAAATAAAAAAGCTATTAAATATTTGTAGATAAATATTTAATTGATTCAGGAAATAATTACCTGATGACATGACACCGGAAAGTGTTCTCAAGAATTGATTTTAATATGAAATTCTTTCTCGAGTTGAATTATATGTAAAAAAGTGGACACAAATGCGAGAATACAAGTATACCCAAGTAGTAAAAATAATATTGCGTTTAATTTTATATTTGAAGGAAGTTGAAATAAAAATTAATTATAAAAATAACCAGAAAAATTTATGAAAATCAAATATTCGGTTTCAACTATAAAGCTACAAAAAAAATAATAGATTCTATAAACTCATGCACCGCACAGTCCACCGCATTAACTGAGCTGTCGACGGTATATTAGATTCTTCCATAAAAAGGAATAATTTGATTATAAAAAATTAAATAAACTTTAAAAATTTGAATGTAACGAAAGATAATCTGGAAGCAGAATTTATGATATATGTATTACATTGGAAATAAATATTTAAAGAAAGAAATTATGATGATTTTATATTTTTTTTAAATAAAAATAATATATTTTTAATATTTATTATTATTAAAAATAATAATAATTTTTTACCTACGCATTTATAAACTTCAGAAGAAATCGATGTTTTCTTGACAGACATTCCGAGTCGAAAATCAAAATTAACTTCAATAAATTCAAAACGCAAAAAAGGTTCCTAGATTGCAGTTAACTAATTAAAAAGATTTTAAATCTATATTGAATATTTAAGTTCATTTCACATTACTGCCACTAATTTTGTAAATTTCTCAGAATAGTCAATACGTAAATACCTATCGTAATTTAAAACTATATTCAATTAATTATTTTCACTTACGGAACGGATATGTAGTACTACAGATTAAACTTTCTGCATTAAATATATTTCGTATTACGCTACCAATTTGAATCATTAGAATAGAACGTGATATCTGATGTAATAAATTAAATGGAGAAGAAATTTCTACTACAAGAATGAACGAATATGAGATTTAAATATTTTTTTAAAAATATGGCATTCTAAATATCATAATGTTTAAAATATTTGTGCTAGAAATAAATGGAGAAATTTATTATACCAAATCTAACTCACGCTCAATTACATAACATGGTCACCGAAGTAATTAAAAAAATTATTGAAAATTTACCTAACTTATTTCGTATTATTTCTAATTCGTTATTTAATTTTTATTACATATTACAATCGCAATGGTTTTTGACTTATTATTTCTAATTCGTTATTTAATTTTTATTACATATTACAATCGCAATGGTTTTTGACTTACAAAAATTAAATTATGTTCAGGGAAGATAAATTAATCAATTAGTCATTAATTAAAAAAATATTGAAGAAAACAAATATTTCACGTTGTTAATAAAATTTGTATCTGCGTCTCGTCATGTTCTTAATTATTGTCTATAAACTTTTGTAGGGTCAGAAAAATATGACTGTAACTATTTCAACTCTATTTATGACCGCAAAAACCATAAAAAATTACTTAACCAAGATGTTCGTAATTTAATGGAAAAAAATGAGGAAAATTTATTATGAACTGCAAGTAAGCTAAATATTAGCGCAAAAACTAATGCCAACAATAAAGTGCGTATTTTTATTTCCTCTTAAGAGTTGATACCCATAAGTATGCTAAATAGTTAATTAATATATTTTTATATATGAAAGTTTACGTAATCAAAAATCTGTTTAAAACTTTAAAACTTTTTATTTGTTATTTTATTTAAAAAACTAATTTTATAATCATTTCTGAAGTATAATTATGCAAGACGCATAATCATTACCAGGTGTTTTGCATTTATTATGACTTATTTACTAATATTTGTTGATTTGGTAATATCCTGTAAATAAGCTTTAATTTGAAAACTTTTAGCACTTCAACCTAATCATTCATTAAGCAATAATATTTCTCAAAATGACCATATTTGTAATTATATTTATGATTGATTTAACTACAATTTTAAATTTCTTTTTACAATATTTTGTAAAGCCAGTATTTATTTTTAATAGACTGTCATAAATTATATTAAAAATATCAAATGAAACCAAATGAACTTTTAAAATAAAATAAACTAATAGATTTTACTTATGAATTGTGGCGTTTCCACACAATAAAATATGTTTTTTAAGCCGTTTTAGTTGTTCATCTTTTAGAGATTAAACAATTAGCTCTTTAAGATTATCTCAATCAATCGAACAAAAATTTAAAATTTTTGTAGTGTTAATTTAATTGATTCAGCCAAATATTTAATTATATATAATTAAGTTCTTTTAGTTTACATATGAAGAAGAAAACCTAACTCACACTCACACGGTAATTATTTTTGAGACTGATTTCAATCTGCAATTATTTTCGAGTTCAATTCAGTTTTGTGACACAAAATTTTCAGAAAAAAATACTAATTTACGATTACAAAATTGAATAAACTTTAAATGTAAACTTTTTAGTCATCAACGTAAATTATGAAAATAAATAAATTAATGTGTTTATTTATGTTTGTCTACAAGATTATTTACCTTTCTCTATAAATTCCGCCATGAGATAAATTCTACTACCTGTGATGTACATATTTGCAAATTAAATATAATTTAGTAATTTGTGGAAGCTATAAAAAAACTGCGCTTAATTTAAATGGAATAACAATCTTTAAACCAAATCTAAATTACTGAAAACATAAGTAGAAGAAATTACCAGTTTTTTAACCTTTGTTTGGTATGAACGACCTGTTTGCGCTCTTCAGCTTGTTAGTCTTTCGGTTTTTCTTTAACGAGGGCTTGATCTTTATTTTCATTTCACTACTTTTACAATATTTTCTGCAGGAAATTGGTTAATTTTAATTTTTTTTTAACTACATCATATAAATAGTCATCTTTGGAAATGTATTGTGCAAAATTTCAAAATCAATTTATTTCACAATCAATATTAAAAATAAGTTTGACTTTACATTCGATATCGATTACAATATTTTTCTTTATTACTAAGTAAGAGATAGCTTCAGTTTTTATAACTTCTTGCATTATCTTATAAAATAAAAATTATTGTGAAACTTCTGAAATCAAAATATGCCAAATATATCTAAAAAAATAGAGCAGTTTTATTAAGCAAATCGTGAATTGCGAATTTGAGAACAAATATCATCTCTTAATAATTGATTAATAGGAAGGAACTCTTTAATAATTCTGATTTTCTTAATGTTCCTGAACTATTTAAAAAGTCTTTTTTAATTTCCCTACCAAAGATGCTACCATCAGGTAACATAAAGGTAGATTCACTTATATATTTAGTCAATCAAATTTTATTGAACCTATAAAAATATAAACTTGAAAATGGTTTAAATTAGTTTCAATTTATTTTATAAAATGTTTACTTGTAATTTGAAGAAAAAGTACAAGAAAGCAAGAAAGTGATCAAATTTTAATCCATCCGGGTTTTATTGAATTTTCAACTTCACCTAAAAAAATTTAGCAATACTTTTTTTTAACAAACATAATTCAGTTTTTTATTGACAAGAAAATTTGCTTTGGCCGCACCCGCAATAATTATTTATTCTGTAAATTCAATTGTCATTTTGCTTGCTTCTTCAAGAACTATTATTATATTGCTGTATTTTGCCAGTTCTTGTATTCATCCATCAGTACTAAAGTTTATATATTATTGTAACCTAAATAAAAAACGGGTAAAGAATTGAAAGAATTTAAAAGAATGTTTTACAGAAAACATACCTGAATTAACAATTAGGTGACAAAAAAGAGAAATTTTGTACAAATTTATTTACAACTTTTTATACAAATTTAGTCAAAATTCGGATTAATTATAAAAAATTTAATTTAATATTTACCATTACAATTGTATTAGCAGGGCTGCCAAACTATCTGTATAAAAAATTTTTTTCAACGGCTACAAATTATCAAGGTAAATCAAAATTCAATTTGTTATCTTATTACAATACGTGGGAAATGTCAAATATATAAGTTAAGCTTGTTTAAACTTTAAAATAATAGCTTTCTGTTATGACTGCTTGAAAATAATTGATTGTTGGATAGAAAATTTTCATTTTGCAATATAATTCGGTTCAGTCACTTAATTGAAAATAAGTAAGGCACTGATTTCATAAAATATTGCAGCGAAATTAGAATTTAAAAAAAATACTATTTTCTGACTAGCACTATTTTCATAAATTTGGTTTTATTTTTTATTAGGATGAATCTTAATGCTGAAGTAAATTCATATATAGGGTTTCTGGACTCGACTCGACTCGACTCGGACTCGTCGAGTATTTGGGTAGTTTCGCGGACTCGGGACTCGACTCTAATACTCGACGAGTCCCGAGTCCAAATTTTTAAAATTGAAAAAAAAAAAAGGTCAATCGATTTATTAAATTTCATTGTCGGTTACGGCTACCTCCAGCATAATTAATTCAGAAGAATTTTTTTTAAATTTTATTTTTGTTTTGTAAATTATTTTTAATTGTTAATTTTTAAAAAAACATAATAAAAATAAACAAAATCTCATACCTCCCCTAACACATTAGTATACCTCACCAAGGTAGAAACCCAGGCCTATATTAATATTCATTCTACAATGTTGGTTTAGCGAAAAATTTCTTTGTACGAATTCGCAGAACAATGGCACTTTTATTTTTCAACGTAAAAAAAAAACGATCAGAAGACTGTAAAACTCAATAATGAATGAAATTAAAAATCAAAACACATTAGTATACCTCACCAAGGGAAAAACCCTTGGTGAGGTATACTAATGTGTTTTGATTTTGAAATAAAAGAACGTTTTCAATTAGTGGCAACTTCTGCACTAAAATCAGATCAAGACATGCTGACAAATCTCTCAATTCATTAGTTTTTTTGAAATATTTGTACGTTAAACCAAAAAATGAAAAAAGTAATTAAAAACAATTATATAGTTTGAAAGCTTATTAAGTTTTGAAAATAAATTAATTAATTGATAAATTTGAGTACATTTCTTTTTAACATATAATATTATTTTATCAGATTCTTGTAATATTTTTTGTTAAAGACACCGGACTCGGACTCGACTCGGACTCGACGAGTTTTTTAAATTTTGGACTCGGACTCGTCGAGTCTTAAAAACCCGAGTTTTCAGAAACCCTATTCATATAGTTATAGTTTGTAATCATTAGATTTTTTGTAAAAACTTACACATTTATAGACAAACAGGAAATGGAAGAGTACCACAGCAAATTTAAAAATAAATTATTAAATCAGTACATTTCACAATTTTCGGTATACTCAAAAAAAAAATCCCAATATAGAACTTTTATAAAATTATCTAACTTTACTTTTCAAATTTAAATTGTTTTCTGAGAAATAATAGTCCATAAAGAAATGCTAAAATAAATATTTAAGTGCTGAAAAAAATTAAAAAAAATATATTCCACTTTATGAAAATAATAAATATTTGGCTTAAAATAGTTTTTCATTTACAGTAAAAGTTAATTTACAGCAGGAAATTGTTAGTTATTATTAAAATGTTTTAGTGCAGATAGAACTTTATTTAACAGAGGAAACATAATTCCGTGATTTTTAATAGGAAAAATTAGAGTCAATATATTTTGTGAAATGGATAAGTAATTTTTAATACTAATTCAGTAAAATTAAACACACAAACGTTAATGATCGTTAATTGAGCAAAATTAGTTAAAGTAAACAAATAATTTGATAATAAAGTAGAAAATATGAAGAAAGTTTAAAAGTAAAACCCAAAATTGTTGAATATATTCGTGTGAATTTTTCATTAATGTATTTCAATCCAACATTATGTTTTCTCTAAATAATCATTAAAACTTTAAGCCTTGATGTCATTTATGATTTATGTAATTTAATAAAGAAAATTCATGACAATATACGAGCATACATAAATATTCAAATAATTAATTGCATATTCTTGTATTACTCTTAATGTCAGTTTTTATTACTCTCAGGGCACATTAAGTTATATAGTTTTAGTTCAATAATTGCACAAAGAAATTTATATGCTAGTATTTAGTATGGTCCATAAATTTATTAACAAAATTATTAATTAATAAAGCTATTAATAACACAGTTTATAATTTCCCTATTTCTACAAAACATTTAATTTTAAATCATAATTTCTTCTTCACATCTGGCTGTCATGAACTGATATCTTATACCAAGTAAATTTGATAAATTAAATTAAATTATTATGCAATTTATTGCAAAGCAATATTTTATAAAGTTATGAAGAGAAACATTCAAATAAATTATACTCGTACATTACAGAAAAAAACATTCCAAAGTCAAAGATATTTAATTATAATTTGCAAAAAGGAGTGTCTAACTTAAATTTAGTATAAAAAAGAACATGGGAAATAATTGAAAATAGCATCGTAATAAAATTAGCTTTAAAAATAACTTGTAATCTTGGCACGAAAAGCTTTCAAATAAAAGTTTACAAAAATTAAAACTACTAAAATTTTATAGCAATATAAGCCATTAATTATTCTTTTTCTAAATTTTTATTACCGAGATTATTGACCTTTGATATTGTCTTATTACTTCACCATGAGGTCATAAAAAAGTACCTGTTGTTTGTTTCCCACATAATTAATGAATGATATTACGAGGACAGTAACTTACGAAGATCAAACCTCAATTTCAGAATGACTTCCTGTGTTCTTCTCTTCTCTTTTTAAATAGTAATTAGAAGCAGTCGACCATTACACGATTGTCATGCTCTGAAGTTGATAGTAATATTATCAGAACGATATAATATCGCAGTTGAATGTGTTGGAAAAATTTCCGTCCTATATCAAATAAAATATTCTTTTTTCTACCACCATCAGTATTTTACTTTTAATACAAAATATTATTCTCACTTTTGATATGGCGAGTCGTGCGCAACGTAAAATATATCATGGTTCGCTAAATTAGATCATTTAAAATAGTACTAAGTTCATTCACTTACAGGTTGATAATTATTCTTAAACTTTACTAA
Source organism: Empis livida (assembly GCA_963932195.1). Classification (NCBI taxonomy): domain Eukaryota; kingdom Metazoa; phylum Arthropoda; class Insecta; order Diptera; family Empididae; genus Empis; species Empis livida. Next base: position 34,406,380 of record OZ010648.1, read on the forward strand.
AAGTAAATTATATTACTGGAATTTTACAGCGAGATACTAATGCAGATTACTAGTTAAAGACAACAAAGCCGTTGTAATCAAAGTGAAATAATAATAATTTGTTTCTAAATAAGTTTATTTGCATAAATTTTATATTTGTATTTTTTTAAATATGTTCTTCTTTGAGTATTTATTATGAGATAAAATTTTCAGGCATTAGTAACCTAAACAAATTGACACAATGGAAAAAATATTCACCTGTTTCATAAACCAACACATATATAATTAAACAAGATAAATAAGACTTTTCCATGTTATTAACAAGGATTTTATTTTATATTATTTTACAAAAGTTGAGGAAATGAATATTTCGTAAATAGAAAACGAATAATGAGTAGACAAAATGAGTAATTAATAGAATTTTCAGAATCACAAATATATTTACTATTAATTGTTTTTCTTGTCATTAGGCTTAGATATTCTCCGGTTTTATTTTGGCTTCAAAATTTAAAAAATTATGTAATCTTTTTTACATTATCTTTGTTTACTTATTTCTCCCACATTCCTATATGATATTAAACTTTGCCTTGACTTTTCGGCTAGTTTCTTGACAATGAATTACTATTTGTTTATTTTTGTCTACATAATCATGCTTCGTAGAATAAGCAAGTAAAATTACTCAAATGCGAAACAATTTATTTGTAAAAAAAACCTATTACTAAAAAATATATTTTCAATTTATGGCATTGTTTGTTACAGTAGTCTAATTGTGGTTTATAAGTGAGGTATACAATACACATGAGAATTATGTAAAATATGAAACGAAAGAAATATGAATGTGAAAGTGATACAACGACATAAACTGCATGATATTCTTTTAGTAATTATAATTAATTAGCAATAAAACTAAAACAAGGTTTTCAAAGTACGTGAATTGGTAAAGAAGGAATTAGAACGCTTTAAAAGAGTAGTTCAAAACAAAATTTTAATTTTATATTTAAAGAAAATGCATAAAAACGAGTACTTGAATTTCGAATTAGTTATTAAAAGTGCATTAGCAGTTTTAAACATTAGTTAATGGCATGTTTTGAAATTATAAATTGAGTAAAATAATTTATCTCCATTATTAGGTTTTCCACAAATAAACAAGTAAATGAATAATGAGTTCCACCCTATTTACAAACTAAAATTCGAATTTTATGTAGTTAAATAAAAAGGGTGGAAATAATTTGAGGATAATTATTATTTAAAGCTGAATGAGTCGCCATTTTTGTTAATACTTTTTCTTGTCAATCGGAGTTTTAACTTACCAATCTGCTTTTTCGTATGCCTACAAAGTACAAGATTTGACTATTTCTTAGCCAGCTAAACACTCTTCTATACTATATTATAGTGTATTACTAGTTCATTAATTTTTATTTTATTTATAAAAATTATTTTATAACCATTCCTTTTCAAGACTTAAAGTGTTAAACTATTTGGTCGAACAAGTTTGATTTCTGCTAAACTTTATAAATAAGTTTGATTTATAATAAAACTCAGTTGATCACAGAGTAAAATTACCAGTCTAGAGCACAACTACAAGTACAAAATCAGAAATATTTTAGGAAAAATTTTTGTTTATTTAAGGGAAATTTTCTCTTGGTAAAAACATATTTGAGCATAAAAAATTATATTCACGTGAAGTCTTTCGGTAAGAAAGAAACGTAAGCTAATTTATATGTTTTTTTACCAATTCTTATACCCAAATGCGTTCGCTCAAAACAATTTTTAGTTAGTTAACTTTTGTAAATCGTACCGCGTGGAAGTATAACGTTTATTTAACATTATTTTCATTTAATTATAAGGTTAATAAAATTTCTGTTACATACATTGTATATTCAACAATTTAATTTGGGGTTAAAAGTGAGTTTTAAAATAATCTGAATCAACAGTTGGATACCCAACCAAAATTTAAATAACATATTTAATGAATCATTCAAATATTTTTTTTTAAAAATTATCTAATTAAAAAATTAAACAGTGGTTCTTTTAAGTTATACAAATGTGTAAAAATTATAAAAATCGAAAATTTAAGTGTTTTTAGGAAGCTACAAATGTCACTTTTTATACACTTTCGAAGTTTAATTGGAATAAATACAAACCATTACTAAAACAGGTAAATAGAACCAGTAAAGTACTAAAAGAATAAGTAAAAAAATTACCAGTTTTTTAACCTTTGAAGTAGGAATTACTTTTTGTTGCTCTTAAGTTTGTTAGTCTTTTTATCTTTCTACAATTTCTGTAGCACATAATTAATAGCTTTAGTTAATTCAGCCATTTTCATATTCAGATAATTTTAACAAACAAATTTCCTTACACTGCTTAAAGTTTGAATTTCCAGGCATTTCTTTTACTCAGTGTTTCAGTGATTATTCTTGTTACGGGCCACAGATCTTTTTCTTAGTTGTTTTAGTTATAGGTCAAAAGTGTTGCAATATCATTTCTCTTACGTTACCATTTTATAATTTATTTAAACCGCACTAACACGAAAATGTATTTCACTGAACTATATTGCTTTTGTTGTAGATAATTTACCACTTCATTTCGTAGTTTTTTTTTTGTACAAGTTTTAACTTTATATTCTTCGGTTCTTTGGTTATGCTTCCTGGTTTCTTCTTAATCATTACGGGATCAGTTAACTAGCCAAGTACCGAACATAAATATTTATGTGGTTGTTGTTATTCGTTAAGCGACTTTGAATTTTATTTAAATTACCGTATACCAATTATATTGAAATTTTAGAATTTTAAATTTCCTCATACTTCTTCAACTGAAAGAATTATATTAATTAAATTACGAGATTTTATGTGTGAACCATAAAGTATTTTTTTTTAATTGGTTGGTTTAAATATGTTGTGTGGATTAGACCTTGATTATCTGAATTAATTTTCTGATCATAAAAGCAAGTGCAATGGAAGAAATTTTTCAAGTATTTTTCATCTTCTTTGTTGTATGAAAAATTAAATCTTCAAAATGAATAAATTGAATCATCAAAATTAATCAAAATTAGTAAACTGAATTACGTTTTTCCCAAAAAAATTTCTTCACTATATATTTGAATCAACTTTTGAACTAAGGTAGATTCATTTTTATTAAACAGAAATTTCAACTGAATTAAAAATAATCCAAGGGGAAAATTAGAATATTTTAATAAGGAAATTTCAATTAAGACAATACTTTCTAATGTCAGATTAACGCGGAAAATAATGTTTATATATGACATCTCCGATATTTTTATAAAGTCAATATATTAAACAAGTTTCAGTTTTAATAATACTCAAGTTTTTGTTTTTATTAAAAAATTTCCAGAAGAATATCGTTGTATCTTAGCAATAATACAATTGGCAACTTTTTTATTTCTTCTTCAATTTTAAATAAAAATAGGTCTTCTTATCGCGAAAAACTTATGTTTCCTGCTTTGAAGTTTTGTGGTACTGCAACATAAAATTAGATAAAAAAAGCTTATCTGTTGTTTTGCAGAAAACCGAGATTATTTTGTCCATTAAATTCTTGAAAATACTTTTAATATTGAAAATATATTTTTATGCTTTTGAAAAATCAAATTGAAAAATCTTATGTTTGGAAAATTAGATAAAAAATTAGAAAATTAGATTACTGAACAGGTCAAATATTAATTTTATTAGAAAATAAAATAGTTTTTCCCTCGCAAATTTGATTGCATTTGGGTCAGTAAAAAAATTCAGTTTTAAACCATTTTCTCATTTTTCACTGTTGGTATCAAATTTGTTTTATGATGCTGGTAATATAAAATTTTGAAAATATTTAAAAAGGTTATAACTTTTCTTCATAGCAAATATTAATAGGAATTTTTTTCGGCAACCATTATTTATGTAATTTTTAATAACATAGGGAAATGTTAGGGTGTTGCAAACATTATTAAATTCTTCATTGAACTATAATATACGCTTAAGCCCAGTTCGAAATATACAAAAGCGTGAGGTCAGTTAGACCTATTTTTTAAGAACGAATAATAAAATTAATTTCAATTAGATTTTTTGCTAATATTTACTAAAAAAAATGCCAATCAAAATATTATTTCAAATAAACAAGGCTTCAGGTGAGATAAGTAATATCATAATATGATGACATTTACGTATATCTTTAAAAGAAATTTATTAAATTCAAAACAATAAAATGAGTGATGACCCACTGCTAGTTTCATGCATTTTTTATCACATACTGTTCAAAATTTTTGATTAGTTAATTCAAAATTGTAAAAATTCCAAAAACTATTTTGAAAAACTTTAACGATTGATCAAATTACAAATTGGAATTTAAAAAAACTATAAAATATGTTTAATATTATAATTTTTTTTGGGTTCAATGTGAATTGGAATAAAAATGTATCGAAATAATTTATGATAAACATTTGAATAAAAAACTTTTAATTATTTTTAAATTTTATTTAAATGATCACATAATTTTAACTAATTTGATATAATTTAATAATTAAATCTGAGATAAGGAAAAGTTGCTTAATTCCTTGTTGTGATTTCATAATTTAATTAGAAAAAAACTCTAATTTGTACAAACAAAATAAGGCGTTTTTACGCTTATGCCAAATCCCTGCTGTGGCATATTGTTCAAAAGTTTATAAAGTTTTCTGACAAAAAATAAATTTCCTACATCAAAACTACAAAAAAATTATACACTCAATTGGAATTTATAGAAAAATTAAACTTATTATTAAAAAAAAAAATTAAACTAAAACTAATTATGAAGCAAAGAAGAAACTGAGGAAGCCATTAAATCCTAATTCAAATGGAATACTATTTTATACCGGAATTATTACTTAAAGCCTGTTAATGGCAAAGCACTTATTGAATTTAATCAACAGTACCATTAAATATTACAATAACTTAACTATCTTTGTAAACTGACCAAAAAAAATGCTAATTTACACAAATCTCTGCTAAAACTAATTAAATTATTTATAATTTTCAATAAATCAAACTTTGGTTCTTATGAAGTTATTTAAAGAATTTTTCTTGACATGATCATTAATCCAATTTGTCGAGTTAAGCTTTTGAATAATTGTCTTTCAGTTTATTAACTACACACGAAGTTATACTCGAAATGCTTTTTATAATAAGCTAAAACTCAGTGATTCGTTTACGAGTTTACAGTGCTTTCGACCTTGAAACACACCATATATAATTTTTTATTTGTTTTTATTGTTTTGAAATTATATCTATCTATGAGATAGATTTTTAGGAAAAGTCTTGACGTTCAATAGAAGATAAATATGAAATTAATTACATTTATAACAAATATTAAAAGTTTCATTTACTTGAATGATATTTGTTATATTTTGTACTAGTCTGTGCCTTTTGCTTTTACAATAACATAAGTGAACAAAAAAAAATATTATGCTGTGAACAACTATTGTGGCATTGGAATGGAATGTTGGGTATATCGTGTTTGCAATCAAACTTATAATTATTTATATTTATTTTTCATAAAAATAAATAAATAATTTAATTGAAAAACATTGTTGAAAAAAGTGAACAAAATTCTAGGTGAATCACTGTAAATATTTCGAAATTGTGTTCTATCTTCTATACTACAAGTTTGGGACAGTTTTTGATTGGTTGTATAATTAAAATATTTAAAACATAAAATAATTTACAAATTAAAGTTAAATTTAATATTTTCGGTCACATTATAAATAATTGTCTAATTAGTTGAACAAAATTAGATATTTCCGCAATATTTTTCACATGAAAAAAGTGAAAATTTTTAATTTATTTTATCAAAACAACAAGTGAAAGAATCAAATGTGATTTTAATGTCACAAGAAATAATGTTCAAAACACTAAACAATAAACACGATTTCAAACACAGTACTTTCTTTTAAACACAAAGGAGCAAAATTTATAAACTCGACTAGTGACACTAAAGTCTGCAATTAAAAGTATATTTTATTAAAAGTATTTAAAAACCAAACACGTTTTCACGAATTTCTGATGCTGCAATAACTGAAAAAAAGTAAAACTTTTACAATCAAGATGTAACGCCTAATATTTATGCTAAATGCGTGCAACTAATTTAAAATAAGTTTATTTTTCAATCAAAATAGTTGCTCTAAAAAGTATCATCTCATAATTTTCAAATTTCACTTATGGAAAATTATCTTTACCCTAGTATTTACAGGTTTTGTTAATAACTGGAGTAACTCGTATTTAATATTTTCTCACTTGTGAAGGTAAACTAGGATGGAAGTCTGTGGTGTTAACATCTTCATTCAACTTTGGATTAGTTTCACTATATTTTATGGAATTTATAAATCCTGACTTTCTATTTTATATTAAAATTTTGGAAATGAAGACCAAATGTTGGAATAAGGATAAATATTTCTATTGGTTTTTCGGCTCAAATAATGCTTCTTTAGAACTAAAATATTTTAGCATTAAATTGTAAAAAACTAGGATTTTTACTTTCACTTTTTATATTCTGGTCTTGCTAAATAATCAAAATAAAATTTTAATTAATTAATAAGACAGATTGAAAATTAAAATATTATCGAATTTATTAAACCTTCATTTCATGTTTGTTCGGATATTTCGGAATTTATGATTGTCCAAAAATATTGTAATCAAATTTCATAAATTTGGCCTCACATGATTACAATTTTTAGCAATAAATTTTGTTGTAGATGGACTTTTCTTTTTGTGGGTCAAACAATTTTGTTATTTTCAGAAAATGTAATGTAGTAATGCTATTTCGCTGATGAGCGTAAACTTATATGTGGAGAAAACCCGCAAAAATTATTAACGGTTTGGTAAACTTATAAACTTTATGTTTGGAATATAAATTTCAAGATTTTTTGTTATTATTTACTTTTTTTTCTGTTGGTAAAAAATACTAAAAGAAATTTTTGTTTACATTCCATTGAATTTGACCTCATTAAATAATTTTTGAAAAAACAATATGCTTGTTTTTCCCATTTTCTTGGAAAAAACATTCAAAGTTGCGCCTACTCTGTTAAATTATTGATTAAAACCAAAATCGTTCTTTTCATTTAAGACAAGTAATTAATATTATTTCAAACAGAATCTAATTACTTCTGTAATTAGTAGTAAATAATCTAATGGATTAATGAATGAATGCACTCGGTCAATCGGACAACTTAAAATTAGATTTCATATTATGAACGTTGCTGCAGATAAATATGTTTATAATATATAACTTTGCTTATGTTTATCGGGTTTAGCTCTCTTAATGAGTGTCTATGATTAATGATCACAAATTAATGTTCACATTATTCAAATTAAAAATCACATAATTTCTATCCGTCGAATATAATTAATTGACATGAATATTTGATGTGATATAAAAGATTAATTAAAAAAATTATCAAAAATGTTTAGTTGTATGATTATGTCATTTATATGAGTTGTGTTATATCTGAATTGCGAAAATTTTCACTGATTATATCCATAAATTGGACAATTTACAATAAATTTTATAATTTCTATTTGAAAAAAACAAACTTATTTTCAGTTGCTTACAACAACACATTTAGTGGCATTATAAAATTTATTTCGTAAAAATATATTTAATATTTAAAATATTCTTATATAAATCTTAATTTGAGGTATTTATTACGAAATCTTGAAAAATTAAATATGTAATGAATAAATTTAAATTATATTAACATATTTTTTATGCTGCTTATTCATTTTTCAATCACAAATGTCTAGACTCTAATTTTAAATTATTTAATTACAATAAAAATCATATAATTATTTATTAATATAAATCTGACTAAAAACTCATTTTCATGAAGCTTTAAGCAAATATTCATGGCTAAATAATAAAGTCTATAATAAAGTTAGTAATTTCTGATCTGACAATTGAACGTAAATATAGATATTCAGAAATTAATATTTTTATGGAAAACTACAGCATTGGAAATTAATTTTAGATATGTAAAATAATTAAATGATTTAAATTAAGAGAAAACTTCTTCTACTTTTAAGAATTCGTCTTTATGTCTACAATATAAAATAAAAAAAGTATTTTAAATAAAAAAACGAGATTGAACTTGTTCTATTAAAATGGTTTATCATCTGTACAGTCACAGGAAGAGACCACTTTTCATAACAGACAAGTATCAAATGCCCGGATGCTACAAGCACTAAATTACAGAGTAACGACAACAGAGTCAAATATAATTTTTGTGAAAAAATTTCTATAAATTTTAACTTTAATGATCACGTATGGAAATTCTGTTGTAAACTATCTAATTTCCATATGCAAGAATATTGCAAATACTTTTCGTGAAAAGATAAATACAAAAATTAAAACTAGCTACTTGGACACTTGGTTCATTTAATTTGTGGTACGTTATATACAAAGAATTTGTATTTTATTAACCGCCATATAATTATTTATTAATAAAATTCAATGACTCTAGTAATTTTTTCTTACCAAGCAAGTAATAACATTTCCAACGTACTGCAAATCCAATCCAATACACTGACTGATTAATCTTTAATGATCTGAATAAGATTATAAACTTAATATAAAGCAAGATTAGCAAATGATCATTAAGTGGCTTATTCTTAAATTTTCTTGCTTATTCTTAAAACGTTTATAAAATTTAAAATAATTATTTTATTTATAAATTTGTGTTACAGTTTTAAAACCGTGGAAATTATTAGCCATCTTTAGAGATTATGATTTTGGGCCTTTTATCATTTCTCGAATCCTGTTTTTAGTTTTTTTTTCCAATCTCAATCGAGAATAGTTGTATTGAATTCTCGAGAAAATTAAAATATACATTGCAACTACATATGTTTAACTTTTTTTTATTAATATAATAAAATATAACTACAATCATAACAAAATAATTCGGGATATAAAAATAAACAAAATAATTCATTTTTAAAAACAAATAAAAAATTAATGAAAAAAAATCAATCAATACGTTTCAAGAGAAACTACACCGTTTCTGGAACCCTTACACCGTTTTAATTGTTTTGAAAACCGTTGTAAAAGTTTTGAAAAATGTTTCCAAAAGAATTGCAAGATCTTTTAAACCATTACAAAATTGTAATTGTTTTAAAAAATGTTGTAATGAAAAACGTTTCAAAAACACTTACAACGTTTCCAAAGAAATTACAACGTTTTTCAAACCATTAGGACGTTGTAATTCTTTTGAAAAACGTTGTAAAAGTTTTCAAAGAAGTTTCCAAAATAATTTACGATTTCTGATTTAGTAAGAAAATTTGTTCAAAAGAATCCCTAAAATAATTGTAATTTTCATAAAAAATTTTTACAGTTTATTTCAAAATCAAAAGATTCCCTAAAATAAATGTAATTTTCATAAAAAATTAAGTATTTGCTTAGAGTTTTGTAAAAAAGAGATCACTTATTTGAAAGACTTCTGCAATTAAACAACTAAAATTTAACGACTTAAGTCACATAATTGTCTTAATTGCAATTTTGATAACACTAATTGGAAAATAAATTCTTTTAGCTTCTTAATTCACTCAGGAAAAATATTAGTTTATATTTGATTTAAGATTGATTCATTATTTTGAAGGTTTGCTGTCAGGCGACCCTGATTTTTCCAGTTTCTCCGTAAGAAAAAAATTGTTAATTAGTAATTATTATTGATTAATTTGATATATAATTCATCAGTTTTAAAATACCTTCCAATTATCTTGTTAAAAAGATTCTAAATATTTTGAAAACATAAATAATTATTAATTATTTATTTATAAATAAAATATTAATAAATAATTATTATTACGGAAATATAGAAATATTTATAAAAAATTTTTGTGAATTACTTTCAAAGTAAAATTAAAATTAGCATTTTTAATAAACTCGTTATATTATTGATGTGATGAGAGAAAAACTTAGATGTAAATTGTGAAAAAAATCTTAATACTAAAATAATTATTTTTTTTCAACAACTGAAACAGTTTATTCATAACATTAATTATGAAAAAAAAATTATATTGAAAAAGTGAAATTAAAAATAATCAAATGTTAAAGTGAAGCATTTAGATTATCTAAATCGAATGTTGCTTTCAAATTTGACGAATCCTAAAACTTATACAAAAAAAAAACATTTAAGCAAAAAATTATTGAGAAATTTTATCTTAGAAATATTTATAAAAAATTTAAATTTATTTCCTAATCCGTAAAATGCGTATTGATTAATTGTTTTAAAATATACTAAGTTTAATACACTTTCTTTAAGACAAATAGCATATAGTGATTTTCTAGTAGCAAATATAATGAAATCATGCATGACTAAATTCATTTTTAGGCAAAACTTTTTAAAGCGTATAATTATATAAACAAACCACAATTTGAAACTCCTTTTTCAATAAATTTATTAAACATTTTCTATTCGATTTTAATATTTTAGTAGAAAATATAATGAAAATATTTATGTAATTATGTACATATTATACGGATACGAAATTTGTAAATTATAGCTAAGTTACTGCCACTGGCGATAAATGTAACTTTTACTTTTGTAAATATCTAAATATATTGCTGACTGAAGTAGTGTTTCTTAATTTGTCCAAAAGTAAAATTTATTTATTTTCTTTAAAATTTAAATTTACAAACGAACCTATTTAAAATATTAATTATTTTAATTTGGGAACAATCGAACATTAAAAACAAAAATGTTAAGCGACAAACTTTTATTTAGTATTTTACATTTCAGACTTTTTAATTTCCTACAACAATTAAGAATTTTATAAATTCCTCTAAAATTATACACTTAAATATATCATTTCTTGTCAAGTTTTTACTGATAATTCAAAATGCTTTACAATTACAACCTTTATCTACTATTTGACAGCCGAAAATAAATTTTCCTAGAATGTATACACCATTAGTAATAATTTATTTAGATTTAGAATGTGTTAACTTTTTTATATAAATTACTTTCTCATCCAACACTGTCAACGACATCTAGTTAATTTTGCTATTTTAAATTTAGCAGGTGTTAAATAACTTGAAGGAAATTTTTATTTTTGTATTCGAGAAAATAATGTTTCTTAATTTTCATTTAAAGTACTTTTACTTTTTATAACATTTTCTAACCAGATGAAGAGGACACGATTTGGGATAACACAAGAAACCGCAAAATTTACTTTCGCTAATTTTATAGTAAAAAAAAACACGATATTTTCTTAAATTTTCAATAAGGTCATAGAGAAGGTCATCTTAGCATTTCTGATTTTGTTATTAAGGAAAATTTTATTTATTGGAAGAAAATTTATTGCAACGCCATTGAACTAGCTCCTTTCGAATGCGCATAAATTTAAACAGAAAATTACAATTTTATGAAACTTTATCATTCATATCAGAACAAATGTGCATAAATTGTGTGCATAAAATTATAAGAAAACAACTGGTGCCATAGCAAAGTTTTGTGTAAAATTTATTCAAATTAATATCACAATCACTAAAATTCAAGTTTAATACCACGTAGGAAAATTTAAATGTGCAATTTCATTTTAAATTACATTTCAATTAATTAAAAATAGTTGATTAGATTAGATTAGATTAAATAATTTATCATTTAAGTGATAATAACTCTAGGTTCTTAAAACTATAACTTGATTGCAATATTTATTTTTATCAATTTGAAATTTAAGTTTCTAATGGCAGTATGCTCATCTATTTAAAAGGAGTTTTAAAAATATAAATGCGTTGTTAGTACAATTTCATATGCTCATCTCCTAAGGAGAGTTTTAAAATGCTTGAAAGGAGCTCTGAAAGTAAAAGGAGATTTTTGTTGTTTTAAATATTTAAAAGTTCCTTTGAAATTTCAACTTTAAAATGTAAAATTGAAATTTTATATTTAAAATCTTTTTAAAAAAGTTAATTATGACACATAAATAATAAATTTTTAAACAAGCTGAATTTAGTCTGGAAATGAATTATTTTATACAAACCTATCAAACTATAACTCAAGTAAACCCAAATAGAAGATTTCGTCAAATATTACTTTTACTAAACTGTGAAAATATGAAAACTTTAAAAATTTATATTATCTAAAAGTTTTTAATGATGAAAAGTGAAATTTTATTTTTAAATTAAATTCGAGTTAATATTTTTAAAATGCTGTTCTTGTATTAAATTTCATGTTTACAGTGATTTTCAATTTGTTAAACGCTTCTGCTGTTTTTTAAGTCAATATTTCTCCAATATTTATTCGTAACCCTAAACACCTGTTGCGTACACCAGGTCAGCAAAAAATATTTTCATTAAATTAAAATACCACACAAAATCATAAAATAAAAAGTGGAACCTTGAAGTATAATAACTAAATATTTTTCAGTGCAGTAAATTATCTTCCATTTTTGTTATTTTTGTATTTATTTAAAGGAAAAATTTGCTAGATTTATTAGCCGCAGCGCATTAACTTCACATTATGAGTCTATATTTATATTGTCTGATGATGTGTAATGAACATTCTACCAACATTTATGAAAATCAACTATTTTTATTAACCAAAAGTCATATGGTGGTCGTGGCAGAGGAATTCCGGGCAAATGGGAAGCATAAAATTAATGTTTTAAATTAGCATTTCAATTTTTTTTTTGCTCAAAATACAAAATGTGTATACGGAAATAATAATTTCTTTCTTCAATTCTATTTTTATATATTAAGATAAGCATAAATAGCTTTAAATTTGAAAACACTTCTTTTTCACTCTTCTGCAAATTTTTAAAAAATGCTGAAATATCAAAATAAAATTAAAAATTTAAGAACTTATTACAAAAAAAAAGTAATAATAAACTGTATACTGTGGTTTCTTATATTATGTGTTACGGTTCTTATGCTAAAATAAACAACAATAATAATTATGTTGTACAAAAATGTATCTCACCGCAAAATTTTTAGTTGATATTTTATTTTTTAGTTTCCTAAAGTTAAACATTAGTTTCTTTTATTTCCTCAAAATCGGAATTGTTCACCATATAATTGTCTGAATTAAGCAGGAATCTGCATGAAGTCTGAATTAAGCAGAAATATTTATAAATCCATTTAACTAAGTAAAGTTTATAGCTAAGTAAATTCTTTCCGACTAAATTTGTTCCACATATTTACAATATATTATAGTAAAGACAACATTGATTACTAATAATTATGTTCATAACTCAATTTTTTTTAAATTTGATTGTTAAGATGATATTTGCAAAGCTAAGTAAATTTACTTTAAAGTCGTACAAATTGTGTAAAATGATTAAAACTCTTATACATTTAAATTTTTATTTACTCATAATTCTAACTAATTTTTAAAAACCAGGGAGTCTACTCCAATTTCCCACTCGCACCATGCTCTCTTCCAACTGCCTTCTGGTATATCAATGAGTAAAACTTATTGATTCAACTGTTTAACACCTTTTGAATTTCCACACTAGTCGTACAAAATACAATATTATACGTGATTCAAAAATCACGGAATTTTATTAAAAAAATATATATAGTCTGAAATGTCAATTAAAATAATTGCATCATTTTGAACTAAAATTGAATTTACAAATGAAGAAAAAACCCAACCACCATCAGTAAATTATATATAAAAAAACTATAGTACCCGCAGCTACAATGCTGTGAAATTAATTAAATTGCCTGCAATTATATAAGAATATAAAATAAATTAACATTTTGATAAAAAATTTAATTAAATCTTAAATATTTTTATTTATTCCATTTTCAGAATGTTTCAAGGAAATAATTTTATCGAAATAAGTTTATTTGGAAAACATTATCCAATTGATATAGATAAATATTAAAATGGCCGATTATAGTGGCTTTCAAGGAGCAACAGGCTTATCTAGTGATGCAAAGTTATAACGAAATTATGAACTAGTCGAATGAATCGACACCATGAATCGGAGAGGGAAAATTGGTTTGGATTCAGAAAATCGTTTTTCATTTGAGTTTACAATGGAAAGAATTTAATACAGGATCTACAATTTCTGTAAGTAGGTATATTATTTTTGGTCAATGCGATTATTTTATATTTATTTTAAGTCTTGTTTATTTGTGACAATAATTAACTTTAAATATTTTAGAACCGCCGAATAGTAAAGCAATAAATCTAACCAATTTTATACTGCGTGCCAAGAGTAAATTTCTCATAGTTAACTTTCTATACAAATATGTATTACAATATGGTCTTAAATTTTCAAAATACAACAAAGCTGATTTACATTAATTAATCATACTTCATTAAATTTCTATCCGGTCTGCACAAAGTTATGAAAGGAATAATATTTCTTGCACAGTGGTTATTAAAAATACACATTGAAAAAACAATTTCCTTTCAACTATAAAGTATACTCCTACTTAAAATGGCTTTGTAATTAAGTTTGATCTAGATAAGTTTGTTGATACTGAAACCTTTTCTTGTTGAAAGACAAAATCTTAGATTATTTTATTTCCAATTTCGGTGCAGTACTTTTCAAACTTATTTTGATTTTACTTAGTTTTAATTCAGTGACTTTACCAAAATCTTATTATGAAAATTTCAACCCAGCAACACGATAATTTTCCAGATAATATTAGCGCCTTTCTAGCATGATTAATCTTTTTATAAATCTATGAAATTTCCCACGTATTGGAATATTATAAATATAAATAAATATAATTTGGAACCACCTTTACTCGGTAATCTCTAACAAAATTATACAAGATCTGGAAACGACCTTTAGAGTTGGTGGTTCAACATACAGCAGGAGCGCTAGTAAATATTTACTAAATGCTTATATTTAATTTAATCTTTTTAAAACCATGCAAATATTAGTTTAGCCATCTTGATTGAAAATAATTGATCAGTTAAGTATTAAAGAAGTATTAAAGGGAGTTTGTTTTAATATTTTTATGTGCAAATTTCGTATTTTTACCCATAAAGAAAATTAATCTTCTATAATTTGTCATTTCAATGATGAAATTTTCTAAATTAATAATATGACTTCCGAATCAAAGTTTATATTTCTTCTAAATGTTAAATCGTAAAATATACTTTTAATATTACTACTATTTTCAAAATACAATTAAAATTGTAAAATGTCAAGGCTAATACTAAATATTTGCTTATTTAAATTGTAAAAAAACATTGGAGAAAATAAAAATTTCATACAATTTTTACGGAAATTATTAGTTTCCTCTTCATTTTTTACTGTGTATTTTAAATTTTACAAGACTGTTCCAATTTATTTTCCGCCTTTGCAATGTTTTCAAAAACAATTGAAAATAAAATTTAAAATTTAAAAATTTGTTAATAAATTGTATGTAATTAAAATTTTTATTTTTTTATTTTCATTTTCAGCTTACATATTTCAATGTCACCGTGAAATAATATTATCGGAAATCTGGGAAAAAATATTATAAAAGTTGGAATAGAAAAACATTAAAATGACAAATTATTTAACAATGACTTCCTCGATTGACACAATATTATTGGTTTGTTTCAGCGGTGACAATAATCTTGTCACCGCTCATCAAAATATCCGAATGATTCCAGCTAATAAGACTGTTAAACTTTGTAACAAGCTTGAAAACATCGTAAAGAAATACGATTTAATGTCATACTGAAGTACGAGTATAACTGAATTATTTTAAAAAATATTGTATATTTGTAATTGGAAATAAATGTATTGAAAGAAATTTAATGAGTTTCTTTATTTTCCTTTATAGGTAATTTAGTAGCTTTATTACACAATTCGACATCTTTAATTAATTATTAATATTAGCTACATAATAAAAGTAAATTTAATTTTTTTTTTTTAAATTACTGAATCAAATTATTTTTGGACATTAAAAACATAATCAATAAAATATTTTGACGTAACAATATGTATTTTTAAATTACTTTATGTTCCGTGAAAATAAATTATTCAATAAACCATTAAATCTGAATTAAAATATTTATCGAATGAGAAAGCACAATAAAATACTGACAATTAAAATGTATCCGCTAAAATTTTATCATTCGACGTCACGTAGAAATCTTTGTGGTGTTAGAAAAATAATAATGTTAAGCTTCAGACTCTATTTATGACAGCCAGACAGCCATAGCGATAATATGTTAGTTTATTACATAAATTTAAGAAAGCTTTTTAGTTATTTATTGGAAATAATTGAGACAAGCATAATTTTTATTGTAAATTAATTGAATCCTGTTAAACTTCATGAAATTCCATTAACCTCTTTCCGCATAACACAATATGATTTTAGAATGTTTGCGGGACAATATTTACAGATAAATATAAAATAAGCTTTTCGAAAGATTATTATTTGTTGGATTCACTATTGAAATATCTAAGCAATTATTTTATTGATTTTTTGTATAACTTTTAGTTTTATTGGTAAAAAGAAAAGAAAATTACATTTAAAGTTGTAATTATTGCAATTAATTGGTTTTAACTACAAATGTGGATGGAGCATAATTATGTAAGAATTCTTATAGTTTACAAATGAATCAGAAAAATTTTCATTATTTTTCTCTTACCATAAAAAATTATAATTTACTTAATTAATTTAAAAGCAATTATAGTTTTGGAAACAACAATTAACGACAGCTCACTTACCTATGGTAAATTTTAATAAAAAACTAGATAATCTATATTAAAGTGACTGCTGATAATTATCTAAAATGAATCCGGAAAATAAAAAATTAGCTAATGTTTTTCATTTTGAGGTATTTTAATGTTTTGTAAAACAAAATTTTATTCAAAAATATGCATTTTTGGGAACTCGATTCGCTAAACACAGCTAAAAAAGCCACTATAATTGTTATTGTGGTATCAATTAAATAAGGAAATTTAAGTAATAATGAAAAAGACCATTTAGTTGTAAAAATAAATGTCCTTAATTTTTCATTAAAATTAACTTTTACTTTATTTACGTTCAATTTAATTCAAAAAGTTTTCGTTTTCAATTGAAAAAGTTTAGATAGAAAGTGTAATATTATTTTCTGGTACATCTTTTCTGTATTTTACGGATTATCTTGAAAAACTATTTCACTATTTCCAAGTTACTTTAATTTAATGAACTTAAATTAATTTTTTTTATAGTTTTTGAAAGGTATTTATTTTTTTTAATAAAGTATGATCAATTTTCATGTAAATTTTGTATGGTTTCATTTTGAGTAAACAACATTATTATTGGTATAACCTTTATCAGTAAAATCTACAAAAATTATTAACGCTTATATTAATTAAAAAAGAATACTAAACAAATAACATCAGTAAACACATATTTCAGTAAACTTAACATACTTAAAAATGAAAAATTGTAATCTGCACCCTCAATATTTTAGTGAAATTTGACCGGTATTTTCAAACATTTTTTGTCATTCTACTAAAATTATGTATCATATTACTTTTTGTAATTCCAGGCATAACTGGTAAAAAATTTTATATTCCAGTGACCTAGATACAAAATGTGTTTAAAATAAAAATTAGTTACTTTCAATGTCACATAATTAAAGACAGATATCATAAGTAAACAAGACGTGCCTGCACTAACAATAAGACGCCAAAACATATTTATACATTAATTCTTAAATATTTAAAAAAATAATTTATATATCCGTAAATGAAGTAATATTTTTGGAGCTCCCACTCGAACCAACAACCATATTCAAAAAGTTTTTCTACAAATGTTACGGCAGCGATTACAGATTACAGATTATCAAGGCGGTATATACATAATTTAATTTTATATTGCATTGCAATACGTGAGAAAGTTCAAATAAATATGCAAAGCTTGTTTAAGTTTTCTCGAAACTTTATTTTATAATAGAATTTTCAATTTGTTACAGACCTTCATTAATATTAGATGGGCCCAACAAGATTATAATTTATTCAAAAATATTGCACAAAAATTAAAATTAAAATCAGTTTTTTTGTAGCATTAACTTTTCAATATCAATCCTACAATAATCTTGATAAGACTTATGTAAAATAAATGAAAGTGGGTGTATATTTTCATTTAGGAATTCATTTTAACAAGCTAATATATCTAAATTAAAAGATATATGAGTTCTTTCAACAATCAGATGAATATGATATTAATTAAATGAATGGCTTTGCATAAAAATAAAATATCTGAAAGCTCACGAGTTGATAATGGTGAAGAAAATCGTTTCAACAAACTTTAACATATTTGCTGAATGGACGGCAACTCCAAAACGAGTAAATGTTAATAAAATAAAATTCCAATGGATGAGATATTATTTTCTTCACAGATATCACAGTGCAAATTTGGAATTTAAGTAAAGCAAAGCAAGACACTTAAAATTATATTTTTATATTTTCGGTTTTCCGTAAAGATTCTTTTGGATCGTTCAAACGTTGCAGATATTAAATTGGTTCATGGAAATTAATCATTAAAATTTTAACAGAACCAGTTTAATTTATATTAATGTCTTTTAAACAATATTTTATGATATTTTCAAAAATTTAAATAATTAAAGAAATGGACAGCAAAGTTATCTTATATGCTATTAATGGATTTGTAAAAAATGGTATGCAGCCACAGTTAGAAAATATACTAAGTGCAACTATACTACTTCACTATTTATAAAGCTAGTTATATAATTATCATGGTTTACAGCTAATTGAAATAAAAATTATAGTTCATTATTGTAATTATTATTGGATACGCTGATGTCTGTCCATATTTATACGTAAATATATCCAAGCACTGTGGAAATTATTTCAATTTTTCTATTAATTCAAAACAAAATATCGTAAAAAGTTATTTTAATCTTGAGGAATTTTTACAACAAATCATCAATTTTCGTAATTGATAATAAAATATAAAGAAGCTTCAATAACAGTAAAAGTAATAATAATTTCAGAAAGCTAATTCTTTTTAAGTGCTAATTTAAAAGAGAATTATTATTCAACTTTAGGAGGAATAATAAATAACTTGTTACTTCATTTCTGGCAGAAGTTAATTTTAAAAAACAGAAAATTGTTTTAATGGAAAATGTTTTTATTATCGACATCTAGAATCTTCTTTAAAATTTACTTGATTGAAAGAAACGTACCGGAAATATTTCATTTCGAAATATACTTATTATAGTCGTAGTTTAAAAATAATGTTGAATTTTTGAAAGACATAAATAATAAAATTCTTAAGAAATTTATTACTGAGTGGTCAGACGAGCATACTACATATTTAAACATAAATAAATATTGCGAAAAAAATCAACGGAGAAGAGAAATTTGAAAAATTAAATATAAAAAAAAGAAATATCTTATCTGTGTGGCGAAGATGACATAAAGGACATTTTGCAACAATGTTTTGAATATTTTAATAAAGTTGCACTTATGTTAAGAAAATATGTAAAAGTGTGGTGAAGTTAAAAAATTTTTTATGAAAAATAATGCCAGTTGCTAGAAATAGGTTAGGGTGGCTATCGTTAGGCTTTCCTGAACCAAATAAACATTAATTCAGCCTATTCAGAAAATTATTGGAATTAAAAATAAACTAAAAATTTACATAGAAATCTGAATAAATATTTTTAATATTGGGTTTAAATTTAATTTTTTCAATTTGACCGAAACATATAAATTAAATATTTTTGTAACAAATATACAAAATTTTGAATAAAAATAATTACATAATTTTTAAAATAATCATGGTTTAATTTGCTCGTTTCTATTATAATATGATATTGAAGACTTGCCTTGACTTTTTGCCAATTTCCTTGACAATCATGAATTACTATTTATTTATGTTTACTTAAACATGGAATATGAAGTAATATTAAATATAATTCATTAGATAAAAAAAACAATCCGTTGCTCTGCTATATAATAACTTTGATCACTAAGTACTCGTTGCTTATAAAAATAGATCATGGAATAGTATTGCTAAATGGTTAAAGTTTTACTATAAATTTATAACAAATTTAAGAGAATGAATTCCTAGGAATAACTAAATTAGGATCTTCCGAATACATTTCCGTTCAACGAACTCAACACTAAATTATTTCACATTTTTTACAATTATTTTTTGTTGTTGCCATAAACCTTGAAAAGGGGGAAATTAATTTGGAGTTGGTGTATGTTGTTTATAATATTGATTCAAGGTAATGTCCATATTATATTTAAGCAATATAATAGGGAAACTTTGTAAAAGTACAGTTGCATTAGTCAATTTTTTGTAAATAAATCAGAACATGAGTCATTCTTAAAATAATGAAGGGTGGAAAACGGACCCCCATTTTACTTTGTTAACTAAATATATAAATAAAAAGGGTACCGTCATATAAACTCAAAATACGAACATTAAACAAAATCTATTTTATTATATTAGAAATGTACATTTAAAGTAAATCATAATTATTTTAAACAAAATATGCTTTTAACTTTACACAAAACCATTATTTTTAAATTGTAAGTTAGATTTGTTTCTAGTAAATATTGCACAAATTAAAAAGTATCGACAGAAAGTGGAACCACAAGTACATAGAACTTTGTATTGAAATTATGTAAATGGATGTGGGAGATCACGGTGCATAAAAAAACAAAGTAAAGTTAAGTTGGTTGATTGATTATGCCTAGAATATTTGACTGTGGTAATTCATACTTTTTTAAAACCAATATTTATTTTTGTTATTCTGTGGATTTG
The DNA here is from genome assembly GCA_963932195.1 of Empis livida. Taxonomy (NCBI): domain Eukaryota; kingdom Metazoa; phylum Arthropoda; class Insecta; order Diptera; family Empididae; genus Empis; species Empis livida. Next base: position 34,427,059 of record OZ010648.1, read on the forward strand.
TTTATTTGCTATTTTTTTATTATTAGAATAAAAACTGCAGCTTCATTTAAGATACCACCTTCTGTAAAAAGTTTCCAAACTAATAATAAATTATAAGGTAATTGATGACCATTGTCTACAATCTATATTATGTAAATCAGCTTTCAGTTAACATATTTTCACATTTCTTTAGTTCACATTTCAATATTGCATTATCATTCCTCTTAGTCTGTTTCTTTTTTTTGTGTAGTTTAACATCACGAAGCAAAAATTTATTTCTTTGTTTTCGTTATAAAAATTATGACATTACATTTGTACCATTACACAATTTTGTATTAAATTTAAATTTCTCGGAATATTTCCTGAATTATTTTTAAATCTTATGAATAAAGATGCTAATCCAGATAAATGTATTCTTATTTGTCGGGCAACATTCGCCTTACAAAACTTGCACAAATCTCAGATTTATTCTTAAAATTCACATTTATATTTCTCGTTTTTGAAACAATGTTTTACGTAATATTTTAGTAGCAGAGTTAAAAATTAATTATTCAAGTCATACAACTTATTCTAGTTTAAGCAACATGTGAGATCAACAGAAGATCAGAAATATCAGTATTATTTTTGGGATAAACATGATATTATTCTGACTTTATTTTAGTATTTATATCTTTAAATAGGACAGGTTGGAATAAAAGTTTAGAATTTCAGGCAATTACAAATTAAGTGAACTAGAGTAAATATTAGCATCTCTAAAAATATTTTCATATTTATCCATTTTCTACTAATCATAACTTAAATTATAGTTTGGCGAATTTCTGTTTTAAAATTTATTTTTCCATTTTACTAAGTATGTACATCAATTTGAAAGAACACTTGTAATATGCCAATTCTGTTACTACTACTGATTCGTTCAAAAATTTCGACCTTGAAATGAAGCATTTATAATTTGTTTTATGTTTCATTGTTATGGATTTATTTAGCTTAAAGATAGATTTCTGTAATATTCACAAAGTTCAAAATAAAATAAATAATAAAACTAATTCGACTGCGATATTTACACTTAATTTCGTATTTTTGTTCGCAGCATAAAATAAGTTCAAAAACTGGTAAAATAATATTTGTATTGTGGCATTGTAATGTTGAGTAGATCGTGCCTTAAACCTTAATTTATAATTTTAAATTTTTTTTAGAAAAATAAATATTTATTTTTTTGTAAATGTTTGGTAAATTTAAACTCGTAAATAAATTCATAAATTTTTAATTTCCTTATTGTCACAAAGATTTTTAGTTTAATAGTCAAAGTGATTTAATTAAATAGGCAAATTCTTCAATATTTAGTTTCTTCTTCATTAAAATTTTGATCTGTAGAATAAGTTTAGTTATTTATTGAAATATCAAACATGGTTCCTCGATTTTCCAAGTTCTAATTACTTAAAAAGAAAATAAATTAAATTTATGTAATTAAGTGTCCAACATATGAAATATGAATGTAACTTTAAATTACACACGTCGAAATCATTTAAAATCATACATATTTTCCAACCGAAAGCGTAAGGTAAAACTTAAAAAAAATTATTTAGCAACTTGAAAATTAAAATCTTAATTAATTAATTGAACATTCATTTATCTTTATTTTATTTTTATTTTTGGAATTTCTGTAATTTATGGTTATTTACAAATCTTGCAATTACGGTGGATATAAGCTTAGCATATGAGTTAATTTCTTAATAATAAAAGTTGTTGTAAATGGTTTGGTTTTGTAGGTTAAATTATGTTGTTGATTTCTGAAATTTAAATTTGCAGAAATTCTATTTTGTTGACGTGTTCAGTCATAAGTCAGTAAAACAGAAATAATTATTAACGGTTACGAAAACTAAAAAAAATTATGTAAAAATAAAAATAAAGATAATAAAAATTATGATTTTTTGTATCATTTAATGTTTTTGGTAAAAAAAAATACTAAAACAATTTGATATGTTATTTAAAAAAACACGAACTATTTTTCATTTCATTGAGTTTAACCTCAATATTAAATGCTTTTACCAAATTTCTGGTTTTGTCAACTTGCTTATGCAGAAAACTGAAGTTTTATATACTTTCTTAAATTATAAATAAATAAAAATGTTGAGTTATTTTAAATAGTTTTTAAATTATTGCCACATTGCTTTCTTAATTAATCAAAATTTACGTAAATTTCAATTAAGTATGACAACAAAAAAAAAATTTTAATTCAAACCGAAAATAATTTATATAATATATTGATGACCGTTCTTTACGAGATGACAGCTCTTCTCCATAATATGTAACATAAGAAAGCATGTCAAATTTAAATAATTACATTTGAAAGTATCCATAAAAATTTTACCTCAAACATTTATGAGGAAATGGTTTTAAAAAAATTTATTTTTAATATAGAAAATTAATTTTTTCTCAGGCAGCTTATTTATTTTCTGTTTTAAAGATTTTCTCGCTACAAAAAAACCAATCTTATCTCATCTGTATCTTATATTGCTTACATATATATGAATCAGGAGTGGCAACTATAAATTTTAAGTAACTAGTATTCTCGAAAAAATTAAATTTGAATTAATTAATATTAAAATAATCTTTCCCAAATCTAAATTATGGTTATTGCTTTACTTTACCATTTGAAATAATGCACATAATAATGCACATAATTATGTGCATTATTTCAAATGGCTTTACTTTACCATTTGAAATAATGCACATAATAGATGGGATACTGCCCATCTCTAATGTTTATTTCAATAAACCTTAATGAATTTGTATTTAAATTATGCTCAATCGCTTGTAATTGAAGAAAGATGCTAATTTAAAAATATTTGTGAGAATTCTCTTATTTTTTAGTCTAATTTTGTATAATCCTCTTTAGGAATTTTCCGCCCACTGAGAAATTTTTAATTAAACTATAATATTTTTTATAACAGTAAAATAATTTTGATAACACAATTTCAAATAATTTGTTTCGGATTTCAATTACATTGAACAAAAACTAAAATGTTAAGCGACAAACTTGTTTTAACATTTTACATACAAATTTTATTTAAAGAATTTTTCGGACACATTTATAATTTAATAAACTTTATTTCTTACAGTAATTGACTTAGTCTTCATTTTTACAAACTTTAAATGAAACAAATTTTTAAAACAAATGATGGCACTATAATTTGGATTGGAGTCATTTTCAGTCCAAATAAAGAATTGGGCAACAAAATCTAATTTAGCTTACATAAACTAAAATATTTATTTGACGAATGAGAGAAAACTTAATCATACATTTTGATTGTTTTCGGACAATTATTTTATAATATTGTAATAAATAAATTAATTTCAATTTATTTCACTTCAAATATTTTATTTTCAACTAATAATTAATTCATTTATAAATAAATTTCTATAAACCTTGTCTATAATGTTAGCAAATTTTGAAACGCTAGAAAATTGAGCAGGTGTACAACTGATAAAAATTGTTGTTGATTAAGTGAAAATACTTTTTCTTCTTTTAAAATATTTTTTATACTGACGGTATAACATCTTCTTACCAAATGTGGAAGACATGAGATTTGGGAAAAGTAGTTGAAAATCAAAATCAACTTTCGCTTTAATTTCAGCAAAACATCGTATCATATTCATGAAAAAATACTGGTATGGCCGCAGTTTATAAAAATCAAATATTCAGTTATTAGGTATATTGAATTTTACCATAAAATGGAATCAAAATATAACTAAACTTAAAAATTTATTTGTATCCAAAGATAATCTAGAAACAAAATTTATGATATGGTATTATAATTGGAAAAAAAATGATGATTTCTTATTTTTTTTTAAAACTAATTTAAAATTTATCATAAAGTGAAAATAATATTTGTAATCTATTTCAATGCTACACATTTTAAACTTCAGAATAAATCGACTGGCACTATAATTTGGATTGGAGTCATTTTCAGTCCAAATAAAGAATTGGGAAACCAAATCTAATTTAGCTTCCATAAACTGAAAAAGAAAAATAACGTTTATAGATTGGTAAACAAATTAAAAAGATTTTAAAACTCTGTGTTCTTAGAGAACGAAAAAATCTGTCTAAGACTAATTGTAAGTCACTAATTTCCTTAAAATCTATATTGAATTCTTAAATACAACGTTTTTGCCACTAGTTATTTATTTTCCAGAAAATAATAAAATACCACTGGCCAGTTATTTCAACCAATTCAATTTATAATTGTTACAAGTAATTTACAGAAATTATATTTAAATTCAATATTACAGATTCATGTTACATTTATGTTTCATTTTACCAGAAAAATTAAAATTAGTTGAACATGGTTGCTGATCTGATAAGTTAAGTGAACAACAATATTCTACTGCGAGAATGTGTAAATATTAGTTTTTAAAATATTTTTAATATTTTTTACATACATATGAGTACAGAACAGGTTCTACATACGATGATATTCCAAAATATGTATACTTTAATAAATGGATAAATCTCATAAAATTAAATAAATGTAGATCAAAAGCCTATTTATATAAAATGGTCAGCGGAAGAATTAACAAAACTTATTATCTAAAATTCGTATTTTAAATTTGTTACTTTTTCTAATTCATTATTTAATTTTTATTACATAATCGAAATGGCCTTTCCACTTTTCTAACGAAAAAATAAAATGATAAATCTAAAAGTTTCACCAAACACTTTCAAAAATTAAAATTATGTTCCGTGAAAATAAATTAACCAATGAACCATTAAATAAAAAATATAAAAAATTATTGACTGACACACTACAATAACAAAAATTTCAATAATATTTTCCAGTAAAATTTATATTTGTAACTCGTCATGTTCTTAATTGAATAAACTTTTCCAGTGCCAGAAAAATATAACTTTATTTATGACAGCGAAAAAGCATTACAAATGATATAACTAAACCATAAGAAAAATGAGAGAAATATAATTTGAACTGCAAGTAAACTAAATATTACCTCAAAAGCTAATGACAACAATAAAGTCAGTATTTTTATTTCCTCATAAGAGCAAACAGCAATATTTATGCTAAATGTAAATAGTTAATTAATATAATTTAAAATATGAAACTTTGCGAAATAACAAATTTGTTCCACAGTCATTTTGAAAATATATTTAATATGACGCAAGACGCTTAATCATCACCAGATGTTTTACGTCTATTATTACTTATTTGTAAATATCCTGTAAACAAACTTTAATTTGAAAACTTTTAGCACTTCACATAATCATACATTAAGCAAAAATATTTCTCAAAATTATCATATTTGTATTTATGATTGATTTAGCTACAATTTTGAATTTCTTCTTTTTTTTTTTAAGATTATGTCATTCAGTCGAACCAAAGTTTTAAATTTTTCTAGTGTTAATTTGATTGCTTATGTAATTAGGTATAACGAGATAAGACAATGCTGGGATTACTTCAGTCAAAGATTTAATTATATATCATTAAGTTCTTTTAGTTTACATAAGAATAGGAAAAACTGACACACGGTAATTGTAATTGAGACTGATATCAACCTGCAATTATGTTCGAGTTCAATTCAGTTCTGTGACACAAAAATTTCCAAAAAAATCGCTAAAAAAAAAATTGCAAAATTGAATAAACTTTAAATGTGTTATTTAAACTTTTTAGTCATCAACGTAAATTACGGAAATAAATAAAATAATGTTTTTATTTTTGTTTGTTTACAAAATTATTCACCTTTTATATTTGTCCAACATAAGATAAATTCTACTACCTGTTGTACATTACAGCGTTGTATGATCTTTCCTAAATTAAATTGAATCGCAAATTATAAATTATTTCCAGCCACTAGCCAAATGTTTTGAATAAAAATGAAGCTATGAAGGGAATATTATAAATAATAATTATTCTGAAAGTTTTCTTAAATATTTAACATTTAAAAATTAGGTGCCACTATTAAGTTATACAAAGCTAATTATTAATCTAAACTAATTTAAAATAAAAATTATAAAAAAAATCAAGAAAGGAAAAGTTATTAACCCTCGGCCTTCTCCTTGAAACTATTTCATTAACAATGATAAAATATCATTAGATTTTATATAAGTAACTGAGATTAAGCTAAAAATTAACTACTACAGAAAAAAATACTTTATTGTCGAAATTTTAAAACATAACCGAAGAGTTTTTATCAAAAATTCATAATTTACCTTGAACATGATATACATTTGCAAACGTACTTTGTTATGACAATATTTGTTTGCAACAAATACGTAGAATTTACAAAATTTTATTCCAAACTTAATGAAAATGAAGACAAAATATTGGCTAACATATTTCAGTTTGTTTAAACCAATTTTTTCGTACTTAATTGAAAATCTATACTCCGGTTGTTTACAGACTTTTGAATTATGCCAATCAATCTTTGGTAATCTCAGTGTTAGAAAAATAATATGTTCAATATTAGTTTAACCTCTAAACTTTTTTTATTTGAAAATTTAAAAGCTTATAACGAAAAATTAATATTTTTTATGTTTAAATACTGATTTTTCAAATTAAAGTACTGTGCAGAAATTTTTTTTGTAAAAATATAATTTAGTAATTTGTGGAAGCTATAGAAAAAACTGCGCTTAATTTAATTGGAATAACAATCTTTAAACCAAATCTAAATTATTGAAAACATAAGTAGAAGAAATTACCAGTTTTTTAACCTTTGTTTGGTATGAACGACCTGTTTGCGCTCTTCAGATTGTTAGTCTTTCGTTTTTTTTCAACGAGGGCTTGATCTTTAATTTTATTTCAATCGTTTTGCAATCTTTTCTACAGGAAATTGTACAATCTTAAATTTCTGATGACTGTCTTTAGATTTTTTTTGCAAAATTTTAAAAATTAATGTATTTCACAATCAAAATGAACATACAAGTTTAACTTTACACTCAATATCTATTACAATATTTTTCTTTTGCTTTAAGTAAGTGTCAGCACTAGTTTTTATAACTTTTCGCATTAACTTTTACAACAGAAATTATATTTTATATTGCGAAGCTTGTAAAAGAAATAAAAATTGTGCAATAATATAAAAAATAAAAAAACAGTACTTTTTATTAAGCAAACCATGAATTTAGAATTTGAGAAATAAGATAAAAGAATTTAAGTTACTGTGTTACTAGTATCCCTTAATAATATTTAGCGTAATTAATATTAAAGAATTCTATGCTTTTGCTCTAATTACATAACCCATACTCCCACATTTTATAAGTTTCTACGGAACAAGTTAGGAAAGATGATTAGTTTAGACAAAATTTTCTGTCAAATCGTAATAAATTTCTTAACATGTACTCCTAAACTTTTTAAAAATCTTATCTACAAAAAGTATTTTACAATTTCACCAAACTTATATGTTAATAAATAGCAAAATGTCTATTTATTAACATATAAGATTTTTCAAAAGTTAGTATCAGCTAGCATAAATAAAAAGTAGAATTGCTTATATTTTTAGTCATTCAAATTTTAAAAATATTAAGTAAAAAATGGTCCAAATAAAAGTTTTACTATATTTTATGACATTTTTAAGCTAGAATCTAAGAAGATCAGATCGAGAGGAATATTTTTTCAAGAGTTATTAAATTTTAATTTTCAAAAATCATGTATATTTTATTGAATTTTCAACTTTTTCGAACGAAAACTAAATTAAAATGTGAACTTAAATAATTTTCTTCAAAGTTCAATAAAAAAATTAAAAAATTTCTTTAGTTATATTTTTAAAAAATCAAAAATTTAGCACACATAAAATTAAATTCACTTAAATTCAGTTTTGTATTAACAACAAAATTGTGCTTTGACCGCACCTTCAATAATTATTTATTCAGTAAATTTCGACTGGCATTTTGCCAATTTATCCAAGAACTGTCTGTAATTTTATTAACACAATTGCTTTACTTTGCCAGTTCGTTTATTATTGTACCCTAAAAAAAGTGCGTAAAGAATTGAAATTATGCCCAGAATTCAAAAGAATTGGCTGATATAACAATTAGGTGACAAAAAAGAGAAATTTTGGACAAAATTATTCACACCTTCCTTCCATCCGTAGTAATTATATCAAAATTAATTTAATATTTACCATTACCATACGCAGCTTTGGATAACAACACTTTGTAGATGTTACATCAACGGCTACAAAATATCAAGGTTAATCAAAACCCAATTTATTATTTTATTAAAATGCGTGGGGAATACCAAATAAGTTTCTGTTGTGACAGCTTGAAAATAATCGAGTGTATACAAATTTTTCATTTTCCAATATAATTCGGTTCAGTCACTTAATTGAAAATAAGTAATGCACTGATTTCATAAAATATTGCACCGTAATTATAATAGAATTTTAAAAAATACTATTTTCTGACTAGCACTTTTTTCTTAAATTCGGTTTTCTTTTACTTCAGTATTAAGACCAATCTTAATGCTGAAATAAATTCATATAGTTATAGTTTGTAATGATTAGATTTTTTGTAAAAACTTACACATTTATAGACAAACAGGAAATGGAAGAGTACCACAGCAAATTTAAAAATAAATTATTAAATCAGTACATTTCACAATTTTCGGTATACTCAAAAAAACAAAATACCAATATAGAACTTTTATAAAATTATCCAAATTTACTTTTCAAATTTAAATTGTTTTCTGAGAAATAATAGTCCATAAAGAAATGCTAAAATAAATATTTAAGTGCTGAAAAAATTTAAAAAAATATATTCCACTTTATGAAAATAATAAATATTTGGCTTAAAATAGTTTTTCATTTACAGTAAAAGTTAATTTACAGCAGGAAATTGTTAGTTATTATTAAAATGTTTTAGTGAAGCTCGTCAGATAGAACTTTATTTAACAGAGGAAACATAATTCCGGGATTTTTAATTGGAAAAATTATAGTTCAAATATTTTCTGAAATGAATAAGTAATTTTTGTACTGTTGCAGTAAAATTAGACCCAAAAAAGTTAATGTTCGTTAATTGATCAAAATTAGTTAAACTAAATAAATAATAAAGTAGAAATATTAAGAAAGTTGAAAATTAAAAAGTAAAATTATGGAATATATTCGTGTAAATTTTTCATAAAATTATTTCAATAATAAAAAAAATAAAACAATATTATAAAAATTGCATTTGAAATTATTACGCGTATCAAATTAATCTGTACTTTTATAAATACAGAATATATTATTAACTATTTACAAGTACTTCGAGATAATTCTCTTACAATTTCCTTACTAAACTGTAATGTATTTGATTAAAAGCTAAGACTTTGACATATTATAGCAAGTTTTAGTTCGACAAATGGACACATCAAAATATATTAACAAAATTATCCCATTGTAATAATATAATTTACCCATTTCCAAAAAAACCTTCAAAATCAGTTTTAAAATAACTTGTAATCTTTGCAAGAAAAGCTTCCAAATAAAATATTATGAAAAGTTTGCCAAAACTAAAACTACTAAAAATTTATAGCAATATAAGTCATTAATTTAGTGTAGGTAATTATTCTTTTTCTAGATTTTACTACCGAGACTATTGACCTTTGATATTGTCTCATTATTTCACCATGAGGTCATAAAAAAGTACCTGTTGTGTGTTTCCCATATCGCTAATGAATGATATTACGAGGACAGTAACTTACGAAGATTAAACCACAATTTTAGACTGACTTCCTGTATTCTTCTCTCCCCTTTTTAGATAGCAATTAGACGCAGTCGACCATTACACGATTGTCATACTCTGACGTCAGTGGTAATATTAACTGAACAGAATAATATCGCAATATGTTGGAAGAATTTGTTGGAAGAATTTTCATCCGCTACCAAAAAAGAAAAATATTTCCATTTTACTCTACTGATAGTCTTAATTTTAATACAAAATATAATTCTCAATCTTGATATGGCGAGTCGTGTTTAATGTAAAATCATTTTTCGATAAATCAGCTCTTTAAAACTCTTGCTAAGTTCAATGACAGCTACAGGTACATAATTACGTAAATATGTTGAAAATTCTTAAACTGTACTAAGTAAATTATATTATTGAATTTTTTCAGTGAAATAGTAAAACTGATTACAGGTTAATGACAACGAAATCATTGTATTCATAATGAAATAATATTAATTTATTCCTAAATAGGTTTATTTGCATAAAATATATATTTACATTTTTTATAAATACGTTCTTCTTTGAGTGCTTATTATGAGATAACATTTTCAAGCATTAGTAACCTAAACAAATATACACAATGATAAATTCACCTGTTTCATAAACCAACATATATTTATTTAAAAAAGATAAATAACACTCTTCCGTTTTATTAACCAGCATTTTTATTTGACAGCAACTTTAGGAAATGAATATTTGGTAATGAAATTATAAAGATTAAGCACAATGACTAATTCATAGAATTTCCAGAGTTATAAATTTATTTACTATTAATAGTTTTTAGTCATATTTGTCAGACTTAGTTTTAAAATCGGCTTAAATTCAATAAATTATGTTATTCTCCGGTTTTGTTTTGACTACAAAATTATAAAAATTATGTAATAGTTTTTTACATTATGTTTCTTTATTTATTTCTCCCACATTACTGTATGATATTAACCTTTGCCTTGACTTTTCGCCTATTTCCTTGACAATGATGAATCACTATTTGTTTATTTTTGCCTAAATAATCATGCATCGTGGAATAACCAAGTAAAATTACTCAATTGCAAAGCAATTTATTTGGTAACTATTACTATATAAAAAATAATTTGAATTTATGGTTTTGTTTGCTTACAACTGTAGTCTAATTTTGGTTTATAAGCATTGTACACATGAAAATTATGTAAACTATGTTACGAAGAAAATGTGAATGCGAAAGTGATATAACGTAAAAGTTTTACTGCCAATTAATTTTAGTACGTAAAATTAATTGGCAGTAAAACTAAACGAAGGTGATAGTCAAGGTTTCCGGAGGAACTTCAGAATCCATAAAAACGAGTAAGTAATCAAATTTCGAGATTAGGAAAATTTTAATACTAGGTCGAACTAATATCGATATAATTAAAAGTCTATAAGTAGTCTTAACCAATTAGTTCATGGTAGGTTTTGTAATTATAACTTGAGTAAGTTAGTATATCCAAATTATTGCGGTTTTCCATAAATAAATAAGTCATGCATGTCATGTCACCTTATTTCAAACCAAACTCCAATTTTAGTTTGTTGATTTAGTATAAATAAAAAGGATGTTAGTAGTTTAAAGATAATTATTATTTAAAACTCAAGTATTAGTTAATATTTTAATTAATGCCAATCGGAGTTTTAACTTACCAATTTGCCTCTTCATATGCTTACAAAATACATTTTACTATTTTACTATTTCTAAATTAGCTAAACAATCTATACTAATTTATAGTGTATTAGTAGTTTATTAATTCTTGTTTTAATTATAAAAATTATTTTATAACCATTCTTTTTCAATACTTAAACTGTTAAATTATTCGCTCGAACAAGTTTGATTTCTGCTGAGCTTAATAAACAAGTTTGATTTTTATTAAAACTCAATTGATCAGAGAGTAAAATGAACCAGTATAAAGCACAACTACAAGTACAAAAATAGTAATATTTTAGGGAAAAATTTTCTTTATGTAATTAAGGGAAATTTGCTCTTGGAAAAAACATATTTGTGTAAAAAAATTGATATTCACCTCAACTCTCACAACAAGAAAGAAAGGTAAGCTAATTTATATGTTTTTTTTTACCAATTCTTATACCCAAATGCGTTCGCTCAACAAAATTTTTAGTTAGTTAACTTTTGTGAATCAAGCCGCGTGGAACGTATCACCTCTATTTAAATTTTTTTTTATATAATTATAAAATTTTGAATAAAATTTATGTTAGATACTCTAAAAGAAGATTTGAATGTTAAACAAATCAATTTATAGTTAAAGTTATAAGTGAATTTTATAAGAATGTGAATCAATATTTGGATAACCAAAATTTTAAATAACATATTTAGTAAATCGAGCATAAATGATCATTCAAATATTTAAAAAAATTGATCTAATTAAAAAATTAAACAGTGGATGTTTTAAATTATAGAAATGTGTAAAAATTATAAAATTTTTAACAAATCTAAAATTTAAGTGTTGTTAGGAAGCTACAAAAGACACTTTTTACACACTTTAGCAGTTTAATTGGGATAAATGCAAACCTTTTCTAAAACAGGTAAATAGAAGCAGTAAAGTACTAAAAGAATAAGTAAAAAAATTACCAGTTTTTTAACCTTTGAAGTAGGAACGACCTTTTTTGCTCTTAAATTTGCTCATGGTTTCTCTTTACTGATGGCTTGATGTTTAAAGTGTTATTTTGCTTTTCTAACAAATTCCTGTAGTAAAAAATTATTAGTTTTAGTCAGTTTTAGTTAAAAGTGACTAACTTTTAGACAATTTCCATGTTGTTGTTAACATCTTAAACAATCTATTTTCTTAATTTTTTTTTCAGTTCCACTTCAGTTCCACTAAATAACCTTATGTTGTCTGTCGTTGCAATACTATTTTTTACCTTAAACAAACAAATTTCCTTACTCTGCTTAAAATTTTAATTTCCATGCACTTCTTTTACTCAATGGTTCAGTGATTATTCTTGTTAGGGGCCACACACCTTTTCTATCGTTGTTTTACTTATAGGTCAAAAGTGTTGTAATATCATTCCTTGTACTTTACCATTTTATAATTTATTTATACTGCACTAAGACGAAAATATATTTCTCTGAACTATATTGTTTTTATTGTAGATAGTTTACCACTTCATTTTTTAGTTTCTTTGGTTCAAGATTTAATTTAATATTCTTCGGTTATGCTTCCTGGTTTCTTGTTAGATGTTACGGGATCAGTTAACTAACCAAATACCGAACATAAATATGTGTGCAGTTGTTGTTATTCGTCAGGAAACTTTGAATTTTATTTAAATTAGTTTATATCAATTTTATTGAAATTTCAGAATTTTAATTTTCCTCTAACTTCTTCAAGAATTATATTAACGCAAATTATGAAATTTTATGTGAGAACCATAAAGAAATTTTACCATAAATCATATAAATTATAAAACCATTGAATTTTTATGGAATTTTTCGCTCAAGTTTTGATACAAGTTTGAATTCGTATGTTTTTAAATATTTGTATTGTTGTGTGGATTTTACCGTGAATATCCCAATTAATCATAAAAATTATGATTCTATAATTAATATTTTTGAAGGAAAATTTCACCCCTTTTCTCACCATAAAAAGTAAGTGCATTAAAAGAAATTTTTCCAGTATTTTTCATCTTCTTTGTTTGTTGTATGCAATATTAAATCTTCAAAATTAATAGAAAAAACTGGAAAACATGCAAATAAAAACTAAACTAAATTATGCTTTTCCCACAATGTTTTTATATATGTTGTGTATATTTAAATGAACTTTTGAACTATGCTTTATTCATTTTTATTGAGCAGAACAACCAAATGAATTTTAAAACTTGTGAATATTGGAATTTTTAGTCAATACTTCAGTTAATACTTTTTAAAGTTAGATTAAATACGGAAAATAATTTTTTAGATGACGACTATAATTTTTTTTTGGGGTAATAACCTCATTCTTTGTGATATTAACAAAAACTTTTAAGTGTTAATATTGAAATTATGTACCACAAACAAATTAAATATTTAATAATGGAATTATAATAAAAATTGCCAAGGAACTTTTCGATTATTTATTCAAATTTCGATTTTTTTTTCGGTATTTCAGTTTTATTTCAGCAGACAACTGTTTCGGAAGAAATTTTGTACTAAAGTTTTTAACTTGTATCTTAGCAATAATTCAAATTGGCAACTTTTTTATTTCTCGTTCAATATTTTCAATAAATATAGTTCTCCTTATCGCGAAAAACTTGTTTTTCCTGCTTTGAAATGTTGTAGCACTGCAACATAAAATATTTGCTAAAAAAAATTATCTGTTGTTTTGCTGAAAATCCATTAAATTCTTGAATATATTTTTAATATTCAAAATATATTTTTATGTTCGATTTTAAAATTTAAAAATCTTTTATTTGGAAAAATAGATAAGTTAATAAAATAGTTTTTTCCTTGCAAATTTGATTGCATTTTAGTTAATGTGAGACACCTGGGAAATATCAATTATGCAGCAATTGGGTCAGTAAAAAAATTCAGTTTTAAACCATTTTCTCATTTTTCACTGTTGGTATCAAATTTGTTTTATGATGCTGGTAATATAAAATTTTGAAAATATTTAAAAAGGTTATAACTTTTCTTCATAGCAAATATTAATAGGAATTTTTTTCGACAACCATTATTTATATAATTTTTAATAACATAGGGAAATGTTAGGGTGTTGCAAACATTATTAAATTCTTCCTTGAACTATAATATACGCTTAAGCCCAGCTCGAAATACACAAAAGCGTGAGGTCAGTTAGACCTATTTTTTAAGCACGAATATTTAATATCAATAAAATTAATTTCAATTAGATTTTTCGCTAATATTTACTAAAAAAAAATGCCAATCAAAATATTATTTCAAATAAACAAGCCTTCATATGAGATAAGTAATATCATAATATGATGACATTTACGTATATCTTTAAAAGAAATTTATTAAATTCAAAACAATAAAATGAGTGATGACCCACTACTAGTTTTATGCACTTTTTATCACATGCTGTTCAACATTTTTTATGTTTACTCAAAGCTAATTCAAAAATGTAAAAATTCATATAAATATTTTGTAAAACATTAACGATTGACCAAATTACAAATTGGAATTTTCAAAAAAAAACAAGAAAATATGCTTAATAATATTTTTTTGAGTTCAATGTTAATTGGAATAAAAATGTTTCGAAATAATTTATGATAAACATTTGAATAAAAAACTTTTAATTATTTTTAAATTTTATTTAAATGATCACATAATTTTAACTAATTTGAGATAATTTAATAATTAATTCTGAGATAAGGAAAAGTTGCTTAATTCCTTGTTGTGATTTCATAATTTAATTAGAAAAAAACTCTAATTTATACAAAAAAAAAATAAGGCGTTTTTACGCTCGTGCCTAAATCCCTGCTGTGGCATATTGTTCAAAAGTTTATAAAGTTTTCTGACAAAAAATAAATTTCCTACATCAAAACTAAAAAAAAATTATACACTCAATTGGATATAAACATTAAGCGTAATATGTATTAAAAAAAATAATTAATTTTAATTATGAAGCAAAGAAGAAAATGAGGAAGCCTAGTACAAAATATCGTAATCGTAATTCAAATGGAATACTTCAATAATTTTATATTGGAATCATTACTAATAGACTGTTAATGGCAAAGCACTTATTGAATTTAATCAACGGTACCATTAAATATTACAATAACTTAACTATCTTTGTAAACTTACAAAAAAAAATGCTAATTTACACAAATCTCTGCTAAAACTAATTAAATTATTTAGAACTTTCAATAAAACAATCTTTGGTTAATATGAAGCTATTTGAAGTATTTATCTTCAAGTGATCATTAATCCAATTTGTCTAGTTTATCTTTTGAATGACTGTCTTCCAGCTTATTAACTACACTCGACGTTATTATAGTCGAAATGCTTTTTATAATAAGCTAAAACTCAGTGATTCGTTTACTGAGTTTACAGTGCTTTCGACCTTGAAACAAACCATATATAATTTTCTATTTGTTTTTATTGTTTTGAAATTATATCTATCTATGAGATAGATTTTTATGAAAAGTCTTGACGTTCAATAGAAGATAAATATGAAATTAATTACATTTGTAACAAATATTAAAAGTTTCATTTACTTGAATGATATTTGTTATATTTTGTACTAGTCTGTGCCTTTTGCTTTTACAATAACATAAGTGAACAAAAAAAAATATTATGCTGTGAACAACTATTGTGGCATTGGAATGGAATGTTGGGTATATCGTGTCTGCAATCAAAGTTATAATTATTTATATTTATTTTTCATAAAAATAAATAAATAATTTAATTGAAAAACATTGTTTAAAAATGTGAACAAAATTCTAGGTGAATCACAGTAAATATTTCGAAATTGTGTCCTACACTACTAGTTTGTGACAATTTTTGATTGGTTGTATAATTAAAATATTTAAAACATAAAATAATTTACAAATTAAAGTTAAATTTAATATTTTTGGTCACATTAAAAATAATTGTCTAATTAGTTGAACAAAATTTGATATTTCCGCATTATTTTTCACATGTCTTCAAAAAAATTAAATTAATATGATTGCGCGGTCGTGAAAAAAGTGAAAATTTTTAATTTATTTTATCAACACAACAAGTGAAAGAATCAAATGTGATTTTAATGTCACAAGAAATAATGTACAAAACACTAAACAATAAACACGATTTCAAAAACAGTACTTTCTTTTAAACACGAAGGAGCAAAATTTATAAACTCGACTAGCGACACTAAAGTCTGCAATTAAAAGTATATTTTATTAAAAGTATTTAAAAACCAAACACGTTTTCACGAATTTCTGATGCTGCAATAACTGAAAAAAAGTAAAACTTTTACAATCAAGATGTAACGCCTAATATTTATGCTAAATGCGTGCAACTAATTTAAAATAAGTTTATTTTTCAATCAAAATAGTTGCTCTAAAAAGTATCATCTCATAATTTTCAAATTTCACTTATGGAAAATTATCTTTACCCTAGTATTTACAGGTTTTCTTAATAACTGGAGTAACTCGTATTTAATATTTGCTCACCTGTGGACATAAAGTAGGATGGAAGCTGATAGTGTAAACATCTTTACACTTTTTATTAGACTATCAGATTTTGGAACAGTTTCACTTTATTTTATGGAATGTTTTACAGTCCGATACTGCTTTTTTAGAACTAAAAGATTTTAGCTTCAAATTATAAAAAACTAGCTTTTTTACTTTCACTTTTTATATTCTGGTCTTGCTAAATAATCAAAAAAAATTTAAATAAATTAATAAGACAGATTGAAAATTAAAATATTATCGAATTTATTAAACCTTCATTTCATGTTTGTTCGGATATTTCGGAATTTATGATTGTCCAGAAATATTTCAATCAAATTTCATAAATTTGGCCTCACATGATTACAATTTTTAGCAATAAATTTTGTTGTAGATGGACTTTTCTTTTTGTGGGTCAAACAATTTTGTTATTTTCAGAAAATGTAATGTTGTAGTAATGCTATTTTGTTGACGAATGTGTCGATAAAACTTATATGTCGATAAAATCCGCAAAAATTGTTAACGGTTTGGTAAACTTATAAACTTTATGTTAAAAATTAAAATTTCAAGATTTTTTGTTATTCTTTACTTTTTTATCTTTTAGTAAAAATACTAAAAGAAATTTTTGTTTACATTCCGTTGAATTTGACCTCATTTTCTTGGACAGACCTCCAAAGTTGCGCCCACTCTGTTAAATTATTGATTAAAACCAAAATCGTTCGTTTCATTTACGACAAGTAATTAATATTATTTCAAACACAATCTAATTACTTCTGTAATTAGTAGTAAATAATCTAATGGATTAATGAATGAATGCACTCGGTCAATCGGACAACTTAAAATTAGATTTCATATTATGACCGTTGCAGCAGATAAATATGTTTACAACATATACCATTGCTTATGTTTATCGGTTTTAGCTCTCTTAATGGCTCCGCGTGATTAATGATCACAAATTAATGTTCAGATTATTCAAATTAAAAATCACATACTTTTTATCGCTCGAATATAATTAATTGACATGAATATTTGATGTGATATACAAGACTAATTTATAAAAAATGTGATCTAAAATATTTTGTTGTATGATTATGTCATTTATATGAGTTACAAAGACAGATACATGAATTGCTTAAATCTTCAAATTATACAATTTCCAATAAATTTTATAATTTCTATCTGATAAAAATTAATTTTCAGTTGCCAAATTTATTTTGCATCATCTTCAATGGTGCAATATCTCAATTCGGGCCTAGGCCTCTTACTAACGGTTTCTAGGCATTCACGTTTCCAAATGGCGTTCCCTGTTAGCATTTTCGCCCAATCTTAAATTACATTTTATGTTAATTTTATTACTGGTACTCATTGCTGCATAGCCAATCTTTATTTCGTATAATATACTTATATAAATCTTAATTTGATTTGAAGTAATTATTACCTAATCTTGGAAAACGAAATAAGAAATTAATTTATTATTTCGTAATTACATAATATTAACATAAATGGTTAACATATTTTTTATGCTGCTTATTCGTTTTTCAATTACAAATGTCTAGACTCTAATTTTAAATTATTTAAGTACGATTAAAATAATATAATTATTTATGAACATAAATTTGATGAAAAACTCATTTTCATCAAACTGTAAGCAAATATTCATGGCTAAATAATAAAGTCGATAATAAAATTAGTAATTTCTGATCAGAGATCGAATGACATAAAGAAAAGAATTAAACTCGGGTGGAATAGTTTTATGGAAAATTCCAATAGTTATTATTTTAGATAAAAAAAATACATGATTTAATAGACTAAGAGAAAAACTTTAAAGAATTCGCTTTAAAGTCTATAATTTAAAATAAAACAAGTTCTGTTGTACTTTACGTAAAAAACGATGTTCTATTAAAATTGCTTATCATCTCCACAGTCAACCTTTCATAGCAGACAAATATAAAATGGCCGGATGCTACAAGCATTAAATTACACAGTAACGACAGCAAAGTAAAATATAATTTGTAGCTATTTACAATAAATTCCATAAATTTTATGAATTTTTTCTAAATGATCACTTATAAAAGTTAAGAATTTCTCTGATAAACTATTTCATATCCATATACAGGAGTCTTCTCAAATTTCAAATTACTTTTTGTATAAGGATAAATATAAAATTTTAACCTAGCTACTTGGTTCATTTAATTTGCTGTACATTTTGTACAAAGAATTTGTATTCCATTAACCGCCATATGTAATCAAAATCAATGACTTAAAGTTTTTACCAAGTAAGTGATAATATTTCCAACGTACTGCAAAGAAAATCGAATACGCTTACTGATTAATCTTTATCGATCTGAATAAGATCTGAACTTGTTTAACGTTGATAAAATTAAATTTAAAATAATTATTTTATCATATTAAATTTAATTTTATAAACGTTAAATTAAATTTAAAATAATTCTTTATTACTTAATTTTTATTATAGTTTCAAAACCATGGAAATAATTAGCCATCTTGTTTAAAAATATTTTATAATTTTAATATATCATTTCTGATTTTAGAAAATTTAATCAAATCTTTATGTTAATTTAATTTTAACAACGAAATAAAAGATTCCATAAAATGATTGTAATTAATTTTTCCACGATTAAAATCACTTAAAATATAATTTAAATAGCCGCAATTAAAATTATTTAAAATAAAAAATGATGAACAAGAAAATTGTGGTTGGATTAAATAAAATCTAAATCTTATTTCTGAACACCAAAATGACTGCAACCTTTACCAAAATATTATTTCGTATAACTAGCAAAAGATTATAATTTCAATTAAAAAAATATAATTTATGACCTTAGTTTGCGATTCGAAGTAATGCAGATAAATCTTTGTAACCCTGTCCGTCTGAAAAGATACCTTTTTATAAAATGTAATTGAAACGGACGAAAGTTTTCGTAATTATTTTTAATTTTCTTACTGACACATAATACTAATGGACCAGTATAACATCTTTTGAGAATATAAGTAATAATCTTAAAGTTTTGAATTATTACTAAACTATTACATGCACCTCAGTTGTAAGTATTTTTTTAAACGTATCATAATTTATGTAAACAAAAGTTTGTAAGTGCATTAGAAATTATACCTTTATTAAACATAATTAGTTTTGACGCTATGAAGATATGGGGTACATGCAAGATTATTTTCGCACTAATATTCACTAAGAATTTAAACTTACTTCAAATCAAGGCATATGAAGAAGCTGCCTCTCCCCAAACACGTTCATACACGCAAGAAGAGCTATTAGCATAAACACGATAGGGGATATAAATTTTCAAATTTTTAGCAGTTTGGTTATATTTCAAAACTCTTTTAGCTACCCCTTTTATCCTGATATTCTGATGATTTCTGAAGGATTAATCTAACCAAAGTGGAAAATTAAAACAAAATTTTTTATAAATTTTGTTTTAATTAAATTACAACTTTCCTATGAAATTTGTAGGTTAATTTTTTAATAAATTACAACTTTCCTATGAAATTTGTAGGTTAATTTTTTAATAAATTTTATTAACGTTTTAAGATTAGGTGAATAGGGAAATTTAACGCCAATTTGATGCTAAATATTTCAAATTAAACAAGTTTACAATTTTAAAAATCTATTATGGATGTTAAGTCTTCAAAAGAAATATATATATATATGTCTGCTGTTTTAGGAACTGGCTTGGTATCTAAATATTAGAAATTTTTATTAAAAAAATTTATTTGTTTCGAGTTTAAAAAAAAATTAACCAATTTCAAAATATATTTTGAAAAACTACTATAATTAAAAAACTAGTTTCATTAAAACACTATAATATTTAACGATTAAATTAGGTCACATAAATGTTTTCATTTCAATTTTGAAAACACTAAGTTTAAATAAATTTCATATCTAAATGAAAACTAAATTTTTTTTGATTTTTTAATTCAGTCAGGAAAAATATTACTTTATCTTTGATTGATGATTGATTCGTTATTTTAAATGTTTGCTGTCTGGCGACCCTGATTTTTCCAGTTTCTCGGTAAAAACATTAACAAGATATTGTTAACTATTAATTATTATTGATTAACTCTGTCTATAATTCATCGTTTTCATATTTTCTTGGGTAAACAGATTCTAAATAGCTAGTAACCGTAAATAATTAATTATTTCTTTATAAATAAAATATATTAAATAATTATCATCTAGAAAATAGTTTAATAAACAATTTTTTGTGAAATACTTTCAAAAGTTAGCGTTTTTAATTAACTCGTTAAATTATTTATTTGATGAAAGAAAGATGTGGTTGCAAATTGTGAGAAAAATGTTAATTACTATTAAACTAAATTATGTTGCTCAGCTGAAACAGATTATTCTGAACATTAATTTTCAAAAAAAAAAAAAAAATTAAACGAAATAATGAAAATAATTGAAAAAGTTTTTTTTTATTAAATTAAATGAAAAAGTGAAAATAAAAAGAAAGTTTAAAAGTTTAAATAAATCAAAATTAAAGCAAATAAAATAATTTTAAAAAGTTAAAATGAATCATTTAATAAAACCACTGATTTTCAGATTATCTAAATCAAATTTTGCTTTTAAATTTCAACTATCGAAAGTTATGTATAAAAAAAACTTAAACCTAGAAATCATTAAGTAATTTTAGCTTAAAAATAATTATAAATAATCATTCATTTTTTTATTTTCCGTAATCCGTAAAATGCGTATCGATTAATTGTTTTAAAAAATACTAATTTACTACATTTTGTTTAAGACAAATAACGTTTAGTGATTTTCTAGTAGCAAATATAATGAAATCATGCATCACTAAATTCATTTTTAGGCAAAAATTTTTAAGTCGTATAATTATATAAACAAACCACAATTCGAAACTCCTTTTTCAATAAATTCATTAAACCTTTTTCTATATGATTTTAATATTTTAGTAGAAAATATAATGAAAATATTTATGTAATTACATATTATACTAATTGAAAATTAGCAAATTATAGCTAAGTTACTGCCATTGGCGATAAATGTAACTTTTACTTTTGTAAATATTTAAATATATGACTGACTGAGTTCAAAAGCCGAAGTAAAATTTCTCAGTTTGTCCAAAAACTAAAATTTATTTATTTTCTTTGAAAACTTATATTTACAAACGAACCTATTTAAAATATAAATTATTTTAATTTGGGAACAAACAACAAAGATAATTAATCGAATATTAAAAACAAAAATGTTAAGCGACAAACTTTTATTTAGTATTTTACATTCACATTTCAGACTTTTTAATTTCCTCCAACGATTAAGAATTTTATAAATTAACTGATAGTGCAAATTGTTTTACAATTACAACGTTTATTTACTATTTGACAGATGAAAATAAAAATAAATTTTCGTGGATTGTATCATCATTAGTAATAATTTATTTAGATTCAGAATGTCTTAATGGCATGCAATATTTCTTTAAAAATTACTTTCTCATACAACATTGTCAACCACATTTAAATAAATGCTATTTAAATTTAACCAAAAAGAAATTATTATTGAATTAGAGAAAATAATTTTCCTTAATTTTCGTATAAAATACTTTTACTTATTGTAACATCTTCTAAGCAGATGAAGAGGACACGAATTTGGGATAACTCAAGAAACCGCAAAATCAACTTTCGCTAATTTTATATTAAAAAAACGACGATATTTTCTTAAATTTTCAGTAAGGTCATAGAGAAGGTCATCTTACCATTTGTGATTTATTTATTATGGAAAATTTTATTGTATTGGGAAGGAAATTTATTGCAATTACATTAATATTGGAGCCCACTGGATTGGCTCATTTTCAAATACGCTTAGGTTTAAAGTTTAAACATAAATTTATAATTTTTCGTAACTTTATCACTCATATCAGAACAAATGCACATAAATTGTGTGCAAAAAATTATATGAAAACAACTGGGGGCATACCAAAGTTTTGTGTGAAAATTTATTCAAATTAATTTCACACTAAAATTCAAGTTTAATACCAGATGGAAAAATTTAAATATGTCCCTACTTTCATTTTAAATGACGAAATTCCATTTTAGAAAATTAATTCCATTTTATTATTGATTATTTATTAATCAATTTTATTTTGATCAAAAATAGTAGATTAGATTAGATAAGATAATTAATTAGTAAAGTGCAAAGCAAATTATTAAATGTAAAATATTACTTTTTATCAACTTGAGAGACATATGTTTTATATAAAATTACTTATTTCATAAATGACTCATCCAACAGACTTCTATGTAAATTTATAAACGTTTGTCCAATTTTGTGTTATTGACTATTTTTGACTGATTTCCATGAATAAATACAACCATTTTAATGAAATTACAAAATTATTAATCCAAAAATAATGTTATGCTCATTTAATACTGAATATTTTGGTACAATGATTTCCAATTATCTGTAACGAAATACTTTCAGATTTTGACATTTGTACAAAGTTTAGTCAGAAAAGGTGTTATTTGCTCATAAATATTGAAATTTCTTTAATCATAATCAATCTTAATAAACTTATATTTTTAGCAATGAACTTTTTTTTGCAATTAAATTCCACAAAGTTAAAAACCACAAAAAATTATTAACATTATTTACCTTTGAACAATTGACTTCAATATTTACAATTTTCCAATTGAAAATATAAATTTTTTTGAAATTTCGTTATAAAATGTAAACGATATCTTTTATTATTCAAAATTATACAAAATTTAATTGATTTATGACACATAAATATTAGTTTTTAAATTTTTAAACTAGCTGAATTTAGGCTAGAAATTAATTATTTTATACAAACCTATCAGACTATAACTTAAGTAAACTCAAATAGAAGATTTCGTCAAATATTACTTTTACTAAACTGTGCACAAAATATGAAAACCTTAAAAATTTACCTTATCTAAAAGTTTTTAATGATGAAAAGTGAAATTTTATTTTTAAATTAATTTCGTGTTAATATTTTTAATATATTTAAAAAATGCTGTTCTTGTATTAAATTTCATGTTTACAGTGATTTTCAATTTGTTAAACGCTTCTGCTGTTTTTTAAGTCAATATTTTTTCAATATTTATTCGTAACCCCAAACACCTGTTGCGTACACCAGGTCAGCAAAAAATATTTTCATTAAATTAAAATACCACACAAAATCATAAAATAAAAAGTAGAACCTTGAAGTATAATAAGTAAATATTTTGCAGTGCAGTAAATTATCTTCCATTTTTGTTATTTTTGTATTTATTTAAAGGAAAAATTTGCTAGATTTATTAGCCGCAGCACATTAACTTCACATTATGAGCCTATATTTATATTGTCTGATGATGTGTAATGAACATTCTACCAACTTTTATGAAAGTCAACTATTCTTATTAACCAAAAGTCATATGGTGGTCGTGGCAGAGGAATTCCGGGCAAATTGGAAGCATAAAATTAATATTTTAAATTAGCATTTCAATTTTTTTTTTGCTCAAAATACAAAATGTGTATACGGAAATAATAATTTCCTTCTTCAGTTCTATTTTTATATATTAAGATAAGCATAAATAGCTTAAAATTTGAAAACACTTCTTTTTCACGCCTCTGCAAATTTATAAAAAATGTTGAAATATCAAAAAAACAAATGAAAAATTTAAGAATTTATTACAAAAAAAAATGTAATAATAAACTGTATTGTGGTTTTTTGTATTATGTTTTACTGTTTTTATGCTAAGATAAACAACAATAATAATTATGTTGTATACAAAAGTATCTCACCGCAAAATTGTCAATTGATATTTTATTTTTTAGTTTCCTAAAGTTAAATATTCCTCAGAATCTGAATTAATATATTTGCCTAAATTAAACAGGAATCGGAATTAACTCTAAATTAAGCTAAGGAAAGTCTTTACAACTAAATTTGTTCAATATATTGAAGACAACACTGATTACTTATAATTATGTTCATAACTTAGTCAAGTTATAACTTAGTCAAAACTAGTCAGTTTTTTAATTTAATTGTCAAGGTGATAATAAAGCTTGGTCAATTTAATCGACTTTAATGTCTTACAAATTGTATAAAATAAATAAAAGTCTTATACGCAGACACTCGTCCATAACGTTTCTGTAAAGTTTTCAAATTTAAGTTTTTATTTATTCATAATTCTAACTAATTTTTAAAGACCAGGGAGTCTACTCCAATTTCCCACTCGCACCATGCTGTCTTCCAACCGACTTCTGGTATATCAATGAGTAAAACTTCTTGATTCAATTGTTAACACCTTTCCAATTTCCACGCTAGTCATACAAAATACAATATTATACGTGATTCAAAAATCACGGAATTTTATATTAAAAAAATATATAGACTAAAATGTAGATACATTCATGAGATCAAGTCATATAAAATAATTGCATCATTTTGAACTGAAATTTAATTTACAAATGAAGAAAAAACCCAACCACCATCAGTAAATTATAAATAAAATATTGTAGTACCCGCAGCTACAATGCTGTGAAAATAATTAAATTGCCTGCAATTATATAGGAATATAAAATAAATTAACATTTTGATAAATTGTTTAATTAAATTTTGAATATTTTTACTTGTACTATTTTCAGAATATTTCAACTAAGAAATAATTATGAAATAATTTTATTGTAAATGTGGAAATTTTAAGAAAAATTTGGAAAACAATATCGATTAAATATAAACATTAAAATGACAGATTGTAGTAGCATTCAAGGATCGACTAGCTCATCAAGTGATGCAATGTCATCAAGAAGTGGTGATGGTGGTAGTAGTAGTATTACTACATCATCCAGGATACGAGTTATACGAATGATTAGACCAAATTCCAGAAGAATTGTTTTGGGTCCAGAAAATAGTCTTGGATTTGGATTTGCTGTACGAGGTGGAAAAGAATTTGGTACTGGATTTTTTGTATCTCGTATAGAAAAAAATGGTGAAGCAGATATGAAAGGATTACGAGTAAGTTAAACTGAAATATCTATTTAAAGGATATAAATGAAAGTTTATAATTTTTATTAATATTTTATTTAGGTCGGTGATCAAATTATCAGAGTTAATGGATATAGTGTTGAAGATGCCGTTCACAAAGAGGTGACACAATTTATATCAAGTCAAGATAGATTAACATTAAAAGTTCGAGGTGCGTAAATAAAATTATTAGCGAAATAAAAGATTAATCTCAATTTTTTTTTTGTATGTTTTTATAAAAATTATTCACATTAAAAATTTTAATAGCATTTTTCTATAAAAGTTACTGTTTTTTTCGCTTTAAATTATATTTTACATTAAAAATTCAATAAAGTACCAATTATACGAAAAATTTTGTCAAAAAAATAGTTACAGAAAGTTTAATTTTTAAGTTCTATTAAAACGAATTAGAGCACAAAAATAAAATTTAAATAATTAGTTTTTTCCGCCACATAGAAAATTCCGATTTTTATCCGCAATCTTATTTTTACAAAAAAAAAAATTAAAAATATTTTTTTACATAAATCCCTGTTACATAATACCATCGCAGTCACGATCAAAAAATAAAATAAATTTAATTTAATTTAATTTAATTTTTTTTTTACAGGTGTTGGAATGTTACCAATTAAAGAGTAAGTAGAAATTTTTCAATTTGATAAAACAAAATTTATTTTCATAAAAAAAAAATATTAAAAAATTCAACAGGAAAACATTAGATACACTTACATGGCATATTGTACCTCGTCATGCTTTAACAACAGCCTTGACCGTATTAGAAGAACATATGTCAATTAAAGATGTCCGTATTGTTTTAAATGTTGAACCGAAAACTAAACTTGGTTTGGGTTTATGTAAAGGCCCTGAATGGAAACCCGGTATATTTGTACAATTTACAAAAGATTTTAGTGTTGCCAGAGATTCTGGTTTACGTCCTGGTGATCAAATATTAAGTTGTAATAGTATTGATTTCTCTGATGTATTATTTAGTGAAGCAGTTGCTGTTATGAAAAGTTCACAAACATTAGAAATGATTGTACGTACTGGTGCTGGTTTAGATTTATTTCCAGGTGAATCAAGTGGTTATAATAGTTCAGCAAGTAGTGTTACTGGTGATCAAAGTCCATGTTGGGCTGATCAATCAGCAAAACGTTTAAGTATGGTACGTGAAGAGCCAACATCAAAACAATGGAATGAAAATTCTAATAATAATTTAGATAGAAGAAAAAATTTTCATAAAAATTTAACACGACCAATATCAGACAGAAATTTAAATCAATTTATAAAAAACGATCCACCAAATAATAAAACAATAATTCAATTATCAGAATCTGGCACATTAATAAATAACACATTAATCACAAATCCAAACACTAATATAAAACCAGAAAATTTAATTATACGTCCAAATCATCAATATAATCAACAACAGCAACAACAAAATTTATCAATGAATTTCATAACACCTGATTATAATGCTGCACCGACATTATTATTAAATGAAGACAACAATAATAATAGCAATGAACACCAACAGACCGATAATAATAATATGGGAAAAATGAATGGAAAAATTGCGGACATTTGTTTTGTGTCACGACAAAGCGAAACTAAAACGGTTATCGTTGAGGTTCATCGAAGTGCAGCGGATGAGAACAAAAATAATGGTAATACAAATGAAATAAATACAAATACTAATGGAATCGTTAGAAGATCAACAGATACAAATATACCACCACCAAAACCACCAATTTTACCATCATTAAGTTTATCTTCTAATACATCATCATCACCATCACCGTCATCAAGTGTGACGGACAGTTTAAATGATAGATCACCATCAGTTGCTAGTAGTGTTATCAGTGGTACAAGTTTATGCAGTGCCATAAGTGAAGAATTGAAGAAACGAAAAGAGGTAATTTAAAAACTAAAAAATTTATTTTAATATTTTTCTTACTGGTAGTGCCATCTGAATCGAGTGTGACAACGCTTAGTGCTAGTGTACTAAGGTTTAATCCGGTATGTAGAGGTTTCAACTCCCGTCCGAAACAGCTATGTTGGTCTAAATTTACTCAGCTTTAAATCAGTACCAGTAATAAGAATACATACAATAAAATGTAATATAAGACTGCGAAAAAATAGCTAACGGTCAGGGATATTTGCTAACAAATATCTCACTTATAACCTCACTGCTT
This sequence comes from Empis livida, assembly GCA_963932195.1. Lineage (NCBI taxonomy): Eukaryota > Metazoa > Arthropoda > Insecta > Diptera > Empididae > Empis > Empis livida. Next base: position 34,455,072 of record OZ010648.1, read on the forward strand.
TTTAGTCTCTCCATTAGCTTATTACAATTAAAGTTTCTTCACTATAAAGAAATTTATGGTTCGGAATCCATATAAAAATGAATAGGTCCAAATAGCAATAGAATGTTTAGAACCTCTTATTGGGAGCCTATAGGCCAGAAGAAGCACCATCTGTTAGAATTTTGTAACTCTATTCCCACTAGTTAAAATTTAATAATATATTTCTTTTTCGTGATAAAAGCTAAATAATTATATTTCGGATTTTCTATTTTCTTACAGCGTCTTAGTCAAGGCTCAAACCAAACAAATATCGAAAATAGTAGTGACACAATAAATGCACCAAACCCAAGATTACAACCAAAACGTGGTGTTTCCGTTTCCGTTTTGGGTGGAAATGACGATTTACGACATAACGCTCTAATGGATGAATTTAAACGAGCTCATCGGAAAATGTTTAAAAATGGTTTTCAAGAAACTGAAAAGGTAAGATTTTTTTCTTCATTTTGTTCTATTGACAAACAAACAAATTATTTTAAATTAATTGCAAAATATTTAGTTTTTCAAAGAAAATTATTAAGTCAATTGGAATGTGTTGTCAAGATAAAATAAAGAATATTTATCGCAAAAATAACATAAAACTTTTTACAAAAATTCGTTACTAACATTTAAGTTATTTATCAATTGATCACGTATTTCGAGTGCTTTTTAGTCTCGTTTAACAGTAATTAGAACATAAATATTTATTGTTTTTAGTAAAAATTGATATGAAATTAAATTATCGATAACATTCAAATAAATAAATTATTTACGGGGTTAAATAGATATTTTGTTTTTTTAAATTAAATATTTTTTTAATAATGTTTATTTTCAAATTATTTTCAAATAATTCATATTTCTTTGATTAGAAAATTATTTGGGTTAAACCAAAATTGCTATAAAGTGTATTAGCTTTCATTGTTTGCTCAAAGTGAAGATTTTACTGTTTTAGATAAATTGACTTGGCTCTACGAACTAATGTTCAACCCGAATGAACTAACCCAAAATTGTTGGTTGTTCAACCCGAATAAACTAACCCAAAACTTTTTTTTTGTGGGGTTAGTTCATCTGAACTAAAGCCCAAAGATATTCATTTTGCCCAAAAAAATATCAATTGAGACTTTTTTAAAGGGAAAAGGTTCAAAATTAAGTCTACTAAAGCCCGGGCTCTAGTTTAGTTACTTTGGCCTTTGGTTCATTTCTAAATCTTGAATTTTAGATGATGTGAATTAAAGGCCCTTTCTTGAGCTTACATAGTTTAAGGGTATTAGTTTATTTGGGCTAATAATAGTTAATTACAGAGCCAAGTTATCCTATCATTCTGTAGTACTAGACTTAGCCACTGCAGAAAAATTAATCAAGGAGTGTGTGATGTGAATTTTAAAAAAAAGTGCAATATTCTGCAATAGAAAACTTAAGTTTGGCAAAGAAATATTTTTAACATATGCAAACAGATCTTATGCTTCAAACCTTAGGTCTTCGGGCAGAATTCTAACTTTTAGGAGTACATGAAAATAAGCCCATTGGCGACAATGACAATCAAAATCCGAGACTTTATAAACTCTAGCCAATATAAATCTAATCTAAACCCTTGTAAAGTAAATAAAACTACATAATCATATTAGAGATAATTTTAAATAAAATTTTAATTAATAATTTTACTTTACAAATTATCTTTACAACCACAACTTTTATCTAATAACAATGTTTTAATTCAAGGAAATCTTGATTTTCTAGTATTTTTTTTTTATTTAAAAAGAATAACCACAATAATTAAAATAATAAAAACCCAATTTTTTTTATTAGAAATCTTCTTACGAAAAAAAAAAGTTGCGCAATCAAATAAAAATTTTACTAAAAAAATAAAAAAAAACATCCAAAACTATCCACGTGAAAGTTAATTAATTATAAAATATATAGTTATTTAATTTTATTTATTAAGTTTTTATTTATTGTTATTTTTTGTTGCTATTAATTATTCAAAGATATTTTTATTTTTTTAAACTTCATAAACGATTTCTATTAGCATTCACTTTCCATTTTTTGAAAATATAATATACTTTACTTGACAAGTTCAAAACCAAATAAACATAAACCTCCAAAAAAAAAAATCAATTTCATAAAAGAAATCTTCATCTTATTAATAGTAATAAATTAATATTAATTTCATTTAATGATTTCGGTATTAAAGAAATTTAATATAAAAAAAAAATGGAAATTTAATTAAAAATTATTCTTAGCTCATATTTACCTGATTATCACAAATTATTAAAAGCATCAAAAAATAATCAGTACTTGTATTATTAATAGTTTCATTTATGTTTGAAATGTAAACAAGTGTTTTAGTAGTAATTAATCAAATAATCTGGAATTTACAAAAAAAAATGTTCATATCTGATGCTAATAAAAATAATAATAATAAAATAAAAAATTTGCTAAATAATTTTTTGTGTTATTTAAATTGGAATTTCCTGATAGAAAATTGGAATTTCCTGATAGAAAATTGGATTTTACTGATATAAATTTCAAATTACTGTAATTAAATTATAAAACTTTGATTAAAATCTAAAAGTTCAATTAAAAATTTCGAGACTTTTTCAAAGAATTTTGATAATTTTCTAAAATTAATAAATTAGAATTTGTTATTTGTAACTTTTCAATTAAAAAACTGATAAACTTTAGTATCTGAAGTAGCTGTTATCTGTTTTGACGTAGTACTAACGTACTATAGTAGCCGAAAGATATTTAATAATTTACAAACTCTATGATTTGTTAATTTCTAATTGTAAAGATACAAAATTTTATTGTTTTGTTCATTTTTTTGTCTGATGTTTTTTTTTCGATAAAATTTATTTTTCGGTGGAATGCTGAATAGTTTTTTTTTTTGTAAAGATCATATTTTTTATTGAAGTTTTTTAATTGATTATTAGTTTTCTATTATCAAGGTAAAGGTTTTTATTATATTTTTACCAAATTTTTACGTTTTTTTTTATGTTAATAATAAATAAATAAATTATGTAAATTAATGTTGCTGAAATTTGAAGAAATAACAATATAATGAATCAGAAATATTAATGAACTAACAAAATATTTTTTAAACAAAGCTGTTAGTTCATTGACAAAAGTATTTCTAATTGTGATACTAATGGAAATTATTTTTTTACATGGATTGGCAATTTAAATTATAAAGGATTAATTTGTTTGGCAATTTTTCAAAACATGATATCGACATTTTTTTTCACAATTTTAGATAACTTGTAATCTCGATTGCTCAACATTTAATCTTCAAATTTAACACTACAAATTACATATTTTTATTTACTGTAAACACCAACGAAAAATTGTTAAAGTCTGAAAACAAAATTTTTATTTCTTCGTCAATTGACTTTGCCAAAATATGACAATCATATAAAAAATGATAAATTGACAAAATTTGGTTGACCAATCAATTACTTAAAACTCAAACTTTCAAGAAAATTAAAAACCTTATTCTAATCTTAATAATTAAACATTTCACAGGCATTTTATAATAAATAATAAGTAAATATGTAATTAAGGTGATATCATATTTTGGCAAATTTACACAGAATTATAGTCTTCTTAGTATGGCAATCAAAAATCATTACAATAATGTTAATTATTTCGAATAATACCAAAAGTGTTCAAATTTATTCAAGCTAAGTGGGTTTTCGGAAAACTAGTCTAATTTTTACAGAAACCTTTTTAATTGAATAAACTTAGAACGAGAATAGTTTTTTGTATTACAAAAGTTTTGTCAAAAATAAACTTTTTCAAATTCCATCTTCCGCAGAGTGAAATTAATTTTATAATAAAAATTGATTTAAATTCAATATATTATTGTATGTTAATTTCTATTTGAATTTTTAATATTATAATATTCATTAATATTTGGAAATTATCATACCTTAACCCTGACCGTAACTTTCGCCTTCACCCAAAAACATAAACATTACAACAAATTTCATATTCTAAAATGACAATTTTTTTTATTTTTGTTAATTAAACTTTGAAAGTTGAAATTTTATTATTATTAAAAAAAATAATAAACACCTACCAATTTCCACTTTTAATTGATCTCCAAAATAAACAAATTTAAAAAAAAAAAACAACATAAAAATTGTATTTAGACGAGTAGGTTTTAATTATAGCAATAGAGTCTAAACTGGTAAAAAAAAACAACAACTTCAAATTAAATAAATAACTATACTAATATAACAAATAATAATTTTAAAATTTCATAAATTTGTCAAAAAAAACATTTTCAAAAATTATGTACTTAACATATTGCAAACAGAAAATTACAAAGCCCTAAAATATTTCCCTCATCAATTATTACCTAAAAAAAAAAACCAAAAGGTTCATGTAATCAGTGCTATATAAACTATAATAATAAATCATATACTGTGACCAATGAAAAAAGGGGGTCACTTGAATATCATAATAATTATAATTTCATATTTTCTTCAAAATAATGAAGATATAAATTTTGGGAGAATTGAAAGTATTCACTGAAACTTCTTCACTGGTTAAGTAATATTTCAGAAATTCTGAATAAATACGTTTGCGTGCTAAAATTTTATCTAAAATATGCAAAAATTTAAAAATAATTTTGTAAAAAAAAATTGCAAAAAAAAAATTATTTGTAAACTCATAATAATAATTGTTGTATGTAAATTTTTCAACTAAAATTTAAACTTGTTTAACATTTCATTAAAATTTAAATATTATTACTATTCGGGTTAAAAATTTCTCCACTTTGTAGTTACCTTCATGCTAATACACATTATTTCTAAACACTCACAGAAACATATATTTCAAATTTCATCTATTAAGTAAATTACATTAAAAAATCAACCACAAGACAGACCATATTCCCTTCCTTGTCTAAAAGAAAAGTTATGATTTTTTCATAAATTTCGCAATTTTTTTTTTTATTAAACTCTTCCTTTCCGGATTTTTTTATTTTTTTAGATATTATCGTAATCGTCATTTTAATTATCCACAAAAAAAAAATAGATACCAAATTTTTTTTTTTTTTTTTTGTGGAAATTAAGTGGATCTTCTATGTAAACAAATTAAAAAGTGCAACTAAAAACAGATGAAAGGGAAATTAAAAATTATTAATATTTTCAACAGAAAAAAAATTATGGTTAGTGGTTTTTGAAGAAAAAAAAAGCTGAAAATTATGAAAAGTCTTATATTGTGGTCACTCAACTTTTATATTTATGTGTAGAAAAACATAAAACATATATAGTAGTTAAATTAGAAAGAAAAGTACTAGTTTGATGATTTCATTTACTTTTTAAAAAAACATTGTGCACGCGCTGAAATTTATTATTAAAGTAATTATTATAATTTGGCGTAAGTTTGAATTGGTGAGAAATATTAATGATGATCATAATTGTTTGTTGGTTTTAGATTTTTTTTTTTTATTTTTATGTTTTTGTTTTCATTTCATAATAAAACTGATTATGTTGATTATGATGATGTCGAAAATGTGCAACCGTCTGTGAATTTTTATTTTAATTATGATGGAATAATGAAATATTTTTAATTTTATGGAATTTGTTTTTTTTTTTTAGGAAATTTTATTAAAGAATAAAAATAAAGTCTTTTTTTTTAAGAAAAAAAATCAAAAAGAATAAGATAATAAAAAGTTTCAGGATTTGATTTAAGATTAGATCATCAACAGATTTAGGAACGTGATTTACTTAGGCATGCTAAATTAGCGATAAGTTTTTTTTATAAGAATTTCATGCAAAAAAAGAATTTTATATAATTTGCCAATTCAGAATAAGATGATTGGAGGAAAACAAAAAAGCAAATTGAGATATATTTTAGGGTATAATGATAGATGAGTTCGTAGCTAACTTACAAATTATTTAAATCTTAAATTAATCATACTTGTTGATCAATTTAATATTATGTTGTACCTTCAGACAGGTTTTAGAGAAATTATTTTATATATTTTTAAAAGGCACTAAAAAGAATTTACATTAAAATAAGTTTTAATTAGTAAAATGTCAACAATAAATTGATAGAAAATATCAGTTTGTACATATTAAAACTTCTGTAAAATTAGTAAGTTGTTGGTCGAAAAAATGCAAAAATTATATGAAGATGAAAATAGTTTAAATTCTGTGGAACTTTACCAAACCATGATCTACATAATCACAATCACTTTCAACAGACCAAATTTAAGAAAATTCGATCGAAAATTTGGTCATGATAATAAAATACTCGTCAAATGGTGAACCATTTCTTTTGTAGCTAATTTGTAGACCAAAATTTGTTGCTATGTTTTGACAAAGTCAATAACCAAAGAAATATAAATATCGATTTTAGAATTAACTAACTTTTCTTTAGTTTATGCCCAATTGAAAATGTTCATATATTGGTAAATTTGAAGATTAAATGTTTAGCCATCAAAATCACAATTTATCTTGATTTGGCAAAGTCCTACAGAATTGACATTCTTACTGAATTCGTGCTAATAATTTGTGTCAACAAAAACAAAATCTACCCAAATTTTACACATATTGTGAAGTGTAGTCACTACAATTTAAACTTGAAATTAAATTGTAGTGATCGAATTTGTAGTTAAGACAATATTTTTATTCTTCTTATAATTTCTAAAGATTTCTATCGATACTTAAAAGTATATATTAAATGCACCTTAATTCTTATTTAACTTAATCTAATGAGTTTTCAAAAATATCAGAAAAATCTTATTAATTTGTTAAACTAAAACATTTACTGAATTTCTTAACGGCGTCAAAATATTTAATTATGCTAAAAACTAAACAAATTAATGTAAACATTTTATTTCACTACAATTTTACTTTTGATATTGACCCTAACTATTTCATATTTCAAAATTATAGAAATCATAACTTTCTATGTATACATAAACTTTTCCAAGGTTCAAAGAAACAATCAATCAATTATTTCAAAACAAAAAATAAAGTATAAACTTTTTTTTTCGTGTAATTTATCTTGAAAAACTCTTCATTTTTTTTTTATAATGTCCACTCTTTAATCTACACATAGTGTTTAGTTAATAATAATCATGATTATTATTAGAAAACAAAAAACTTATAGGTATATTAGATACAAAATAATCATTAATTATTTATAAAAAAGCATAACATTATCTTCATCAATGGCTCATAAGCGCCACGATTAGATTAACAATTATTAATAAATACTTTTATCTTTTTTTTTTTATAATTTTTGCAAATTCTCTACTTCATTACAGAAAATAAAAAAAAAAAGTGTAATCAACATTAAAGCTACTACATATAACCAAGTGTCCAAATTTCAAAAGTAAAATTAAATATTTTTCAAAAAAAAAAAACAAGAAAAATAAAAAATTATAAATTTCCATAAGCACCAACTTGATTTTATGTTTACCTCTCTCTACTTTAATGATTTTCTTTCATTTTTTTTTGTTGTTGTTTCTTGGTTACTTGTTTTTGTATCTAAGAGAACGTCTCTTGGGCAAAAAAAAAAAAAAATAAAATATTATTTTCCCAGGTAAAAAGTTTTAACAGGTGGCCAAATTGAATAGAAATCAGTCGTTGAAAAGTATTTGCCGCTAACGCTAGCAACAAATAATATTAATAATAAAAAATTATCAATTAAATTTTTAAAAAATATTTTACGTGAAAAATTAGTTTTTTTTTTTAGAAACTTTTATGTGTAATGAAAAATTTGAAAATAGTAGTAAAAAACAAAAATATCTTCTTTCTAAATGAAAATTTTCCAAATTCAATAAAAATTACAAATTGATAAGAAAAATTTTTATTTTGGAAAATAAAATCAATGAAAATTTATTAATATTTTCTGTTTTTTTTTTTTTGTTTATTTATTGGTTAACGCGGAATAGATAGCAATTGTATTTTATGCTACTCAGTATCTTATAGATACAGGTGTAAATTTTTGTTGTTTTTCTTTTTTTTTTTCTGTTTTTTTTCGTCTATAAATATATCTCTGATACGTAAAAGCTGAAAAATATTTTTATAATAAATTTTAATGGAAAATATTAATATTATTTTAAAAGATAAAAAATAATAATTTATTAAAAATTTATTGCAATTTAATTGTGTTAGGTGATATTTTAGTGAAAGTGAAAAAAAAATATTTTAAACTTTTTTCTTTTTTTGAAATAAAATTTCTAAATTTGAAAATAATTTAAAATTGAATAAAATTTTTGGAAATCAATAATTAATAAAGTAATAGGAAATTTATTTTAAAACTTTGTTAATTTTTTTTTTTACAGAAATTAGAATTTTAAACATAATATTGACATAAAAAATTGAAATTCCGGTATTAAATCAACGAAATAATTAAATTCTGATGAAATACATTTTTATCTTATGTGCTAATTAAAAACTAAACAATTTTTTTTTTTTTGTTGTACTTTTCCATATTTATTATAATAATTCAATTTTAAATGTTGATACAAGTGTGAAAATAAAAAAAAATTATTTTATCTAACTAAACTTTTGCAAAATAAATAAAAAAAAAAAAATTATTTTTGCTATTGTGATCATATATGAAAAATATTTTTAATTTTCAAAGAATATTTTATTTACCTGTTTTATTTCTAAACAATAAAATATACACAAAATAAAAAAAATTAAGTTTTTTTTACCTAATTTTATAAACAATTAAAACCAAAAAAATTTGCCGAAAGAATATTATCTTAGAGATACAAACAAACTATAGATATATATGTTTTCACGTATCTAATAGATACGTTTTTTTTTTTGTATGTTGCATAAAAAATACATTGGTAATGCAAGAGAAAAAAAATTAAATTAAATTAAATAATTATAATTTTTTGAATTAAATTTTTTTTTGTTTTATTAAAAAGAAGATAAATAAATTTAGTGCAAAAATTTTTGTGTGTGTGAAGATATTTTTTTAGTTTCTCAGAAAACATTAATAAAAATTGTTGCGCTTTTTTTTTTGAATTACAAAATATATTATAAAGATAATTAAATTAAAATGAAACCGCTTGTGACAATTTCAACTTATGAGGTAATTTTATTATTTAAAATTTAATGTTTATTAATTTTAGTTAATTGAGAAATTTTCTAATTTAATTACATTTAATTTTTAGGTTTTTTTTTGTTGTTTTCTTTTTTTTTTTTTTTGTTGGTGGGGGTCTTGTTATCATTTAATGTGAAAAATTTGTTTTAAGTTTTTATGATAATTTTCATGTTAATTGACAACAAAAAAAAAGTCAATTATGAAAATTAGTTTTCTAATTTACTGATTTTTGTTTAACAAATTGCATAGTTAATGCTGAGAATAATTAATAGATTAGATTTTTATATTACGTTTTATTATTTGCAATCAATTAGTTACGAATAAAATATAATTTTTTTTCTTATTACTTTAATGATGAAAATTATATTTATGACTGGTGAAAATTATAAATTTAATTGTTATGGTTTTATACAAAATTAATGGCCATAGTTTATAACTTATTTTTTTTTTTTGTAATTGTTACAAAGTAGAAAATATTATTAACTGATAATAATCGATATTTAACCCTTTGATACGGGAATTAATTTGAGTTCGGAAAATTATGCTGTAATAGTTTTTTAGATTAGCAGGTGCAGTTAACCCTTTGATACGAGAACTAATTTACGTTCGCAAAAATTATGCTGTACTAGTTTTCTAAATCAACAAAGGCAGTTAAACTCTTCTGCGCATAAATTTTTGGACCTAGGTCTTGTCGAAGCAGGTCTTTGGAAATGTACATTTGAAATGTACTTTTCGTATCAAATATTGTAAAAATAAGATAATTATGTATAATAGTTTTGAAAAATTGATGTGCATTTAAATGTACATAACGTATCAATCGGTTAAACACAAGTCCGCATAAATTTGTGGACCTAGGTCTTGTCGAAGAATATCATTGGAAATGTACATTTGAAATGCACTTTTCGTGTCAATTATTGTAAAAATTTATGTACATTTAAGTGTACACAACGGACTAATCGGTTAATTTTAACAACAAAGTTTCAAGTTATAACGAAAAAAATTCTATTTTTGTAATCCAAACTGGAGTCTGACTAATAATGTTCAGCTGAAAATTGTTCAGGAAATTCTTCATTTTAAGTTTTCTGAAAGTTTCTAGAAAATACTTCACTTTATTTTATAAAAAAATTTGAAGTATTATTTCATAAAATTCTAAATTAAAAATATTTATATACTTTTTTCAAAAAAAATTATTTACAAATATTAATCTTTATTAGAATATTAATAATTTTAAAAAAAATACATATGTTAAATTTATGACAATAATTATTCATCTTTACCACCTTCAATTTCAATGACAATACAATTTAATGAAAAAAAAAACGAGTTGTTAATTTTAGCCGTGACTCATTTTAAGTATTTATTAAACATTTTTTGTTTTTGCATGAATTTTAATTTTGTTTTTTTTGTTTTTTATCAAACATTTTAACTAAATAAAAAAAAAAGATATTCTTTAGTATTTAAATAATTTGTTCATTTGTACATTTGAGTTTTTTTTTATAGCTTCGTGCAATCATAAAAAAAAAATTAATTTTTTTTCTTCTTCATTTTTTTTAATATATTTAACTACTTTTTTATTTAATGAAATTACATTAACCGGTTATGCCAGTAGAATTAATTTCGATGATAATTTAGAATATTAAATTTATATAAAAAAAAAATAGTAATAATGAATGATTTACTGATTCCACAGTCTAAATTTAAAATGTTTAGTTAAGTGATGAGATTATTTAGAAAAAAACAAACTTAAATAATTCATTTCATTAATTATTTTATTTTTAGTATTATTGAAACAACAAACAAATATAATTATTATGAAAGATACTCGTTTTTTTTGGTTATATTCCAAATAATACTTTTAATCAAATTTTACTTTACAAAAAACTTTGCCATGAAAAAAACTATCTAATAAAATTATTAAATTTAAAATCCTTTTTCTTAACATTTCGACCATCTATGTCTGTCTGTCAAAATCTATTCACAAGTAGATGAAACATCTTTTCAAAAATAGATGAGTTAGACGACAATTTTTAGGACTAATATTCTGCATACCTGCTACTTACTCATAGAGAGAGAATTTAGAATTTCTTTAAAATCAGGACTGATATTTCTTGAAAATTATGCCTAATATTCACTAGTGCTTCCTTGCTTCACAAAACAGAATCTAGAATTCATTTAAAATCTGAATTTGTTTAAGAATTTTACCCACAATCATCGTATTTGTTCAGTTATCCTGATTTTGCACTAATCTTTACTCAATCTACCTGTAGAACTAAACTAGACCTCCATAACGACATTTTCCTTCAGTATATTGTGACACAACAGTCAGAAGAGTAAATACAGTATTTAATAGACTCTATTAAATACCATTACTTATCGTCTTCATACTTCTTCCATAACACTGTCTTTAGAATGAGATCATAATACAGAATAATCAGTTCACTACGCTACTGTCTAGACAAAAACTTTGAACTCTAATCTTATGAACTGAACTTTAAATATCAAATTTACTTTATTTTTCTGAATCTCAAATTAGAAATAATTTTGGATTAGAATTAGAAAATTATAGTTTTAAAATAATTTATTCACATATTTTTTTATTGGAAAATATCAATGGTTTTTTTTTTAGATCAAAAAGTATAAATCAATAAAATTAAAGTCACAAAAATGCTCACATAATAATATGCCACATAATTATTTTTGATTTATATTTAAATAGTTGAACTGACCTTGAAAAGTTTAAACATAATTAATATTACATTAATGGTGATAATTGATGATTGATTGAATAGATAATTTTATGGATATTTTTACCCATTTTTAGTTAAATTTTTTATTTTTTATTTTTTTTACTTCGTTAATTTTTCATATTTTTTTTTTTATAATAATATATGAGACTTTAATTGATGGGAATTGGACAAAGAGCTTAGCATAGTTACTTAATTTTGTTAAGTTAATTAATTTCAAAATGGTTATTATGCTTCGTTAAAAGATTATTATTTGTTTCAACAATTTATTTCATTACTGAAATTTGATTTGATTCGGATTTATAAGAAATAATATAAAAAAAAAACATTACATTATTTTTATGTATAAAACAGTAAGGAAAAACTTATGAGAATTAAAAAAAATTTATCTTACTTTAATTATTATGTGATTTTTTTTGTGAAATTAAAGATTAAACTTTAAATTTATTACAAATTCTCATAATATTATATTCAACTCAGTAGTACAGCTTTAATTAGCAAAACTTTTTAACTGAATCGTAATAAATAGAAATCTATTTAAGCTTTCTTTTAGTGCATTACAAAAATTTTGACAGCTAAAAATGAATTAATAGCAGGAAATTAATTAGTAATATTTCTTAATTGGTGAAATTTTGTAAATTATAAATAGTCTAAGCATATTAATTACATAATTTAGAAATAATTTTTCAAATAAATCTAAATTTAATTACCAAAATATCTCATAATACTGAAAATTAAAATAAATATTTATTTAATTCTGAAACATACTGCTACATAATAAACATAATTAATTTAAAATATTAAATCTAAATTTACTTTCAAATTTTTATTATAAATTACTTTCTGATATTAAATAATCTAATATAGACAATATTACTATTTGATATTAATCAGTATATTTTCTTTCATAAATATCAAATTACAAATTATTAATAATCACCACATAACAAAAAAAAAAAATCAAACCTTGCAAATTTTATAATAATAAAAAAATAATTGATACAAATTCAAGTTGACTTTTCCGCATTCCAATACATTTTCCTCTAATATTTATAATGACTTTAAGAAAAACAATTTTCAATTTTTTTTTTTTTTGTATCTTGTTCTAGTTTGTACAAGAAATCATGATTTAAATCTCAATAAAATAATCTTTGATTTGATTTATAGAAATAAAAAAAAATATATATTGATTTGTGATTTATTTAGATTTAGATAGAATTTTAGAAAATTAACCAAAGAAGAAAAAATAAAAAAAAAACTAATTACATAATAGATACTTTTAGCTGAAAAACCTGTTCGTGAAAAGTGTTTTTTTTTTTTTAAAAAAAACTTTCTAATAAAACTAAATTAATGACCTTGTTTTTTTTTTTAAAAAAAGATATGAAATTAAATTTAAAATTTGCTAATTTAAATTCAAATATTAATTTATATTTAATAAGAATTAAATATAAGAATTAATTGTTGATTTAGTTAATTTATTTTTCGAAATTCACGTGATAAATTTATTTTTTGGGGAGAAAAATAATTATGAAGATGTTTCAAAAAGAAAGGACCGTATTATAGATGTGCAACTAACCTAATTTAATCTTACATCTTCCCAAAAATACAATATTTTATGATAAGCCACAAAGAATGTTTGTGAAAATGGTTTTTGTGGTTAATTTTATTAAAACTGTCTTTGAATTGAAAATTAGTGAATACTAGTTCAATTCTGTTGAATTTTATTATTAGCCAAATTTTTTTATGTCAATTTTAACTCTACATTTTCTTAACCATATCATTCTTGACTTGAGGTTGTAATTTTATATACAATTAATTTTTAATATTTTCGTGAATTTTTATTGTTTTGAATTAGAAAAATCATAAAAGTGCTATTATAAAATTTTTCAGCAAACAAGTTACATTTTAGTTAATATACATAAAAAACGGATGTCATATCTTTAAAAATAAGTGTGTGCACATATATAAGGACTATAATTTTATATTCTCTATAAAGATTAATTTAGTAGGTGAAGTACCCATAAGTTGTACTAAATTTTCTAATTGGAATTTAGCCTATAAAACATATCAATCTGTAAGATTTTTTTTCCTCATATAATTATTAAAGGTTTTCTGTACCAAAATTCATAAAAATTTCCATTAAAATTTTTAAATTTATATTAATTTCAATTCTTGCCAATGGTTACTTATGGAAATAATTATAAAACTCAATTCTTTCTAAACTTTAGTTATCTAAGTTTCAGAAAATTTAGTGCAGTTTTCGAAAAAAATAAGTAAATCTTCATGTTGACAAACGTTTACCTGTGGAACCAAGATGTTAATTTTTTATTTTTTCACACCTTCACTTTGAAAAATCCAAACAAAAAAAAACTTGAAATATTGATAATTTTTTTTTTTTAAATATATAATTTGAAATTTTATTGTAAATCTTTCTCAAATTCAATGCAATAATATATTTTTATTAAAATCCATTTAACATAACAAGTTAAAAGATACTTTAATTATACACAACAACACAGAACCAGCTTTGATATATTAATGCAAAAAAAACAAAACAAATAAAATAGACATAAACTTCCACAAAATGAATTAAAAAAATTAAAACTTTTTTAAAAACTTGTTACAAGATTGAAAGATTTAATAAAATAAAATTGCAATATGTATTTAGTAAAACAACTTATATATTTTTTTAAGAAAGTCACAAAAACTATAAAAACTTAAGATTTATAATTTAATTATATTTTTTATTATTAAAAGGAATTTTTTTTTTAATGTTGGGCGTTTTGCAAATATCAAATTTTCAAACTTAATGCTAGAGGTCAAAAAAAAAAAATTATAAAATTTATTATACAAATACGTACCACAAAAATAAACAAACAGATTGTAAAATTTTTGTGGAAAATATAATTAAAAATAAATTTTTCATAATAATTTTTTAAAAAAAGAAACATAAAATATTTGCCGCAAATTAATATAATTTATTTTCAGTTACCAAAACAATTAAATTCTTTATTAAAAATTGAAATTTATCTTAATGTTTTGAGCATATAATGCAATAACAAAACTAAAAAAAAAATTTACCTAAATTTCACTAAAAAGCATTACGAAAAGAAGATTTATTTGTCATATTTAATTTTTCAGAAAATATATGTTACCCAAAAAAATATAAAAATATGAATTATAATTATTGTTTGTACAAATCTTCAGAAATAAATTTTAGCTTGTTCATAATAAATTTTAGCTTCTTTTTTTTATGGAATTTTGGTTTGTGATAAAAATAATTAATTGATTTATTAAAGAAAGTGAGAAAATGAATTTCAAAAAAATAAATATTCCACTATCAAATTGGCCAGAAATAATTAAAATATGAAATAATATTAAATAAAGAGAAAACGTCCATCGTAAAATATACTATTTATAATTTTCTGGAAATTATGGAAATTTCAAAAAAAAAAATATCTTTTTCAAAATAATAATAATATAATAATTAATAATTATATAAGTAGGTGTTGTCATATCAAAATATTACATAGAAAAAAAAATGAAAGGTCAAAAAAATATATGATATCTAATAATTTTATGTTGAAATTAATGATTTTATTCGATAGTGTGAAAAAGAAATATATAATTTTAAATAATCATATTTCGCTTCAGAAAGATTAATTATTACTTTGAAGAAATGAAAAACTATTTAATTAAAAAATCACTGAAGGCAAGAACATTACTTCTGTGAATTTTTTTCCCAAAATATGATATCAACATTTTTTGACATTTTGAGATAACTTCTGATTCCGATATTGCTAAACATTTAATCTTCAAGTTTACCAATATATTTGAAGATTAAATGTTTAGCAATATCGGAATTCTAAAAATCGATATTGGTAAATTCTAAAAATCGATATTTGGAAATATCGATTTTTAGAATTGACAACTGAATCTCTTCAGCAAATTTTGGCTTACAAATGTAGGTAAACAAAAACTACCAAGAAAATTATAAAAAAAAACATTATTTTAATCCTAATATAATTGAAAATTCACAAGGATTTTATCATCACGACATAATTAAAAATATATTTGTACTTATGTAACCAAATTTTCTACACTGATGTAGACAAAATGTTTTGACAACGTTTCACACAATTGAGCTACTAAAAAAACTCAAAATTGGTGAAAACACAAAATAGTAAAAAAATTATTCCCCTACGAAACATAAAATTTGGTAAAGTTTCTTTTTTTAAAATATCACTCTAACTTTCTGAATCTATTACTGACTAATAAAAATTATTTTAAAAAAATACTTAAGCTTCAATTGATTTTTACTTTTTTTACTATTAATTTTTTAATTTAGAAAAATTAAATTTACACACCCAACCACTTAAATTACTTACAATATCCGCTGTCAATTTCATATCAGATTAAAACAAATAAATTTTCTAAGACCCAATTTATTAAAAAAAAAAGAAATTATATAATTATATTTATTTTTTTAATAAAATAATTTAACATTGAAATAATCTTATTATTTTCAGGAACGTCAAGAAGAGCTTCGAAAAACATCAATGATGCGAGATGAAACAGATCATCGATCAACACCCCATCAACAACAACAAACATTCAATGACAATCATAATAATAATAATAATAATGACATAATTAATAAAAATTACAATCACATGAATCACAACAATAAGAATTATAGTAATGGTCATCAAAATAGTTTCAATAAAACTGAATTAATTCAAAATCAAAATGGCAATAATAGTATTGGTCAATTTCCAACACCACCACCAGTACGTATTTAACTTTTTCTTTAATATTATTAGTTAATATAATATTTAATTAAAATGGAAAATTCTTGAACCAATCATTTTAATAGCAATCCAAAAAAAATTAAAAAATTTATTAATCTGAGCTTATTAATTTTTTTTTTCTATAAAACCTTTCCACAATTTAAATGAAATAAGTTTCTAATAACTTCTCAAGCTTACAGTGGCTTCATCGCATGACTTCACCCATAACAAAAAAAAAACTGGATAAAATGATGTAATGAAATAAAGTGCTTTGCATCATTTCGCATAAAAAATGTATTATTTTTTTTTTGAATCTAATGAACCAAAACAAAATTTCGTAAAATATCTCAATTATACACCTTAATCAAAATATATGTTTCTAATTATATTAAATTTCTTAATATTTAAATTTATATTATTTATGTTTTCAGCCACCACAATTTGCTAATATACCACCACCGCCAATGATTAAAATATCAGACGATGATGATCATATCGAAATTCAAACAATATCATCACAAATAACTACAATGATTCCACCTCCACCAGACACACCAATTCCTGATTATGATTCGTCACCAATGAATTCAAATCGTAAACAACAACAAAATTATCATGCGAATGGTTGTGTTCGTGTTACAACAGCAACAGCAAATATTGGTACAATTGGTCGTGTTGCTTCAACAGAAATTGCTAAAGCAAATGGTGATATTGGTGAATTAGAATCAATTGATTCATATAAATTACAAAATCCATCATCACCACAACCAAAACCACCATCAGCATATTTTGTAGCACAAAGTTCTGGTCCACCGACAATGAAAAAAACAAATCGACCAGTATCGGTAACGATCGGCGAATATGGTGGCGGTGCAGTTGGTTATCGTAAAGAACCATCAAAATTTGATTTTATTGCTAAATCAAATGAAAATTCACCAACAAGTTCATTACCATCACCAACAACACCTACAAATGGTATAAAAGAAGACGGAAATGTATCAAATATGTTACGAAGTGAACTTGAAATGACATTATCAAGATCTAATTTAAAGAAACGTAATGAATTTGATCGCAGTGGTATAAATCAAATACAAAATGGTGCATATAATAATGGTTTTACACAAAATGGTGGTACACAAATACAAAATGGTGGTAATAAAATACAAAATGGCAATTGTAATTATCAAAAATATCAAAATGATGTAGTTGGACATCAACAAAATGGTAAACCAATTTTACAAAAAACACAATCATCAAATATTGAAAAATTAACAAATATGCTACAAAATAAACAGCATATATTTGAACAGAATAATAATGATCGAAATTCTACATTGACTAATTCAAATCGTGTTACAATTAATATACCGAATAATAATAATAATACGATTACGACAAGTACTGGTAAAATAGAATTACGTAAGACTGAAAGTATACCGACAAATGGAATTTTAAAGAATGGTTTAACTCGAACGAGTTATGTTGATAAAAGTATCAGTTTTGGAAATTAAATTAATTATATTTAAAAAAATTTAAATATATTTATAAATAAATTTTATTTTCAGTCGTTATTTTAAATAATTATTTTATTTTATTTAAACATAAAAAATAAAAATTATAATTACATATTTTATTATATTTTTTTTTTATCATTTTATTATTTTGATTTAATTATGTAAAAGTCATATCTTTAATTTATAAGTTTTTCTCTTATTTTCCAAATTACAATTTTTTTTTTTGTTGTATAAATTTATATTTTGAATTAATTAATTTCTTATTTCTAAAAATCTATTCTGTACTTTTAATTAATTACGAGTATTACTATAATATTTTATATTCCAATGTAATATGTAAATATACAAAATATTAATTAAATAATATATTCTATAAAAAATTTTTTTATATATTTTATTTCAATTCATCATCAATTGACAAGAATTTCTTAATTCCACATTTACATTACATAATCTAAATATATTTTTGCTTTTAAAAAGACTATATGACTTCTTGGTTCTGGTACCATTTCATAAATATATCTTTACATCATCCTAAAATTGGATCAATGACTCTGACTCATTCCTGTACACAAATCCCCAATTTCTTCTCGTACGTAAATCTAAGATAGTAGATTTTAATATTGGTTATTTGATGGCAATATGTTATAAGCGGCAGCAATTTTTCGCATACACAATTCTCACTGCAATCACTCAATGAAACCCTGAATTTTCCGCAACGAAATATTCTATTCCAAGTTTCATAAAAATATTCATTTTACAGAATCAGTGATATCTTCGGAACAATATCTTCAAAGGCTAAATTTAAGCTGAACAATCAATTATACGGGTCATATCCAACGCCTTTCCGCGAATTATTAACTGACATTTTGAATTTTTTACTGGAAACCGAAAAAAACTTTCTTTTGCATTAATATATTTTTTCAGTAGTATAGCCATTAATTCTAAACTTCCAGAGGTTCTTATAAAATCATAGGCAAAAGAATAATGGTAACCAGTGAACAAATTCTCGAAATTGTTTTGTAATTGTGATAGAACCATGTATACTTATGATAAAAAGTGAATTTAAATAGTTTTGTTTAATAACAATAATTCTTTTTTGAAACAATTTTCATAAAAACATAAATATATAGCAACATAAATATATATCTTTAACTGTGCAACCGGACATTATAAAACGCATTAGTATATATTAATTTTTTAAAATTACAAAAGTAGGTTGATTTTTCGACAGAATAAAAGCAACGCGATATTAAAATTTTGAACAGTCAAATAAAACAAAAAAAAAAAAACCCAATCTCATTTTTTGATATAAAATATATTTTTGAAAGAATCTATTAGCTTTGTTATCTTTTTTTTTTTTTTTTTTGCATTTTCTAAATGATTATTATAACGTGCAGATTTTTCAAATAAAATAAAATAATGACTCGTCTCCAAAAACTTGTTATGGAAGATTTTAGTGAACTTCATGAAATGGTATTAATTGAAAGTCCTTTTGCACAAATTACAGAAAATGGTACAGGAATTAGACAAGTACAAATTGGTATTTTAAATTTTAATAAATAAATAATAATATAAATTTAATTAAAATCAACACTTTATTAAGCTCTAACTAGAACAAAACTAATTATTGGTGGTGATCGTTTTGATAAAACTGCAACAAAAAATCTTACTAATATTTATTATAAAAAAATTGATCCTGAAATTGAATCAATGGAATTAATTTGTATTTTACCATTAGAATTAATTTATTTAAAATTATTTCGAAGAGTAAATCGTCAAATAATGAAAATTATTGTTGGTAATAATATGAAAATAATGTATTTTGAATTTGGTGGTCATTTAATGAGAAATGTAATTATATTATTAAATTGTGTGATATATTATTATTTTTTTTTTTTCAAATAATAAATTATATTAATTTTTTTGAATAGTTAAATTGGAATATGTGGAGAGATAGAATTACAAATATACGACGAATTAAAATTAATTCATATAATACATTCTTAAATCATTGGGATACATCATTAACAAGTGCCAGTGAATATGAATTACCAAAAAAAATTGAAGTTATGGCACAAATACATTCAATGAATTATAATGAAAATTTAATAAATTCTATGGAAAATATTGATGATGGATCAGAAGAAAATTATGAAAATATTGATACAGAACCAATTAAAGAAAATCAATCATTTTGGTCGAATTTTAAAAAATTTCCAAATTTTATGGAAAAATTTGTAAAAAGAACAAAATCAAGATTATCAGTACAATCAGCATTTTTAAAAACACAGAGTGAAATTGTTATTAAAAGAGAAACAGATATTAATTCATATGAAAATTTTAAAGATCAACAGAAAAAATCAACATCAGTTGATAATATTTATTCAAATTGTTTTATCGAAAGATGGTAAACTTTTTTTTATTATTTTCTGAAATAAAATTTATGCAAAAGTTTGATGAAAATGAATATTTTTATTGAATTTTAGAACATTCTAATTATAATTTTATTAGCTTTACTTTTCCAATCACCGAAATTAAAATTTCAATGCCACGAAGATTTTCACAAATTTGTTTAGAGACGAAATGGGTTAAATTTGACAGAGCTTACAAAAGTTAATTAAATGCCATCTACCAGCAAGAAGCGAAAGTAATAAGTACTAAATATATTTCTATTTCTATTTTCTATTTTGATTAAAAAGTTTATTTAAAAAATTTACATTTGAAAATTAACTTTTACGACAATATATTTTATAAATATTGCATATTTACAGGTTTGTGAAACGCATTGAAAATATTTGAACTAATTTTTTGTACTCAGTTTATCTTTAGTTTGTGTTTATTTACTACTTGCGTATATCCATGTGATCCGATGTAAAGATAAATTTGGAGAATGAAGATGTTAAGTGGGAGTAAATAATAGTCAAAGTTCTCATTCTGTTACAAGTTTGCTGCAAGAACTTACCACTTTTTCATGTTGGACCTACGAGTACTAATTTTTATATGCTAATTTTTACATGGATTCCGAACCATAAATCTTTGTAGTAAAGAAATTTTTAATTGGCTTTTGCGTTTGCTCGTGAAAATTGCCTTGTTTTGTTAGCAACTGGCGGCGTCCATTAGTATTTTTCCCAATCTTAATTTACATTTTATTATAATTATATTACCGGTACTCATTTAACATCATTGCCTCGATCGCGAATTGAACACAGTACCTAATGCACCACAGCTTAGTACGCTACCACTTAAACACCTGCCGATTTTATAATAATAGAAATTCAAAAAATTTCAACTATCAAACTAGAAATTCAATAATTTGTAAAAATTTTACTCTGACTTTTAAATACCAATTTCCAATAACTATAATTGGAAACTAAATTATTCATCGTCAATACTTCGTAGTGAAAGTGATTATTTTGTGTAACATACTTATTTACTGGAATAAAAACAGAAAAACCCGATTTATTAAGTAACAAAATATAAACGCGTTTTGTGACAATTAAATATATTTCAAATATTAAAGCGCCATAAATTACATTTCTTATTATTTGATTATCTAATTAAACAGATTTTAATGCTCATTATTTATTAGGAGCTTTTTCTTAACAAGGAAGTCTTCCGTTAAAAAAATTCCTGATTTCTGTTTGTTGCCCAAAATTTTTCTGATTAAAAACTGTTTATATTTAACCTGCATCTTAAACTAGGTGAAATAAAATTGCAGCATAACTCATATTATATGGTGTAATCTGTAATATACTCCCTACTAAAATTTCAATATTAATCGTAAAGAGGGGTACTATAACTATTCGACTGAATTTTTGTAACTTATAATAAATTTCGAAATATTTTTAGTTTAATTTTGACTCTTGATTATATTTGTACTTA
Organism: Empis livida; assembly: GCA_963932195.1. Taxonomy (NCBI): domain Eukaryota; kingdom Metazoa; phylum Arthropoda; class Insecta; order Diptera; family Empididae; genus Empis; species Empis livida. The sequence goes on from OZ010648.1 coordinate 34,477,098, forward strand.
AATTTTTATCACGCAAACTCAAAATGTTTATACTTTTATTATCGTGTTGTTTATTAAGTAATTTCGAAGTTTTTAGTATACCAATATCAGATTTAAATAATTCAGTGTTTGATCAAGCATCAACAATTGTTACAGCATCTAAAAATTTAGGAGTAAGTATGTAATATATTTATTTTCAAAATTTGAGCCAGTTTTGAAAATAATTTTGGGTAATTTATGAAGGCCATAAAAGAATGTTTTGCGGCTATATTAATTATGTATAATTGTCGATGCCCTTTTCTTTTTTTATAAATTATAGAGGGTAACCTTAAAAATAAGAGTTTTTAGGTTGATGCAACAAAATTTATTTATCATATTTTTTTCTAGGAGTACATTTAAAATAATTCAATTTTTATTTTTATTAAATATTTTTAGTCAAGCTTATTGCAACCAATTCAAAAACATAGAGAAACTGCTAGACCAGAATCTGAAGGATTAGGATCATCAGTTTTAACTGTTTACGATAATTCACAACAGAATGCTGTCAATTATTTGAATGTATACATTAATTTAATTTTAAAAGAAAAAACTATTCTGTAATTTAATGTTTTTTTTTTTTTTTGCCTTTTAGACAAAACCACTTGTTGACACAATTCAAGAACATGAAAAATATGGTAATGATGGTGATAATTTTGGTGGAATCAATACAGCAATTGTTAATGGTTATGAAGCTTTTTCGAATTTAATTAATCGAATAATATCTGTAAGTTAAAATTACATTTTTTATTAAAATCATTTTAAATATGAAAAAAAAAAATTTTTTTTAGACTCCTGAAAATTTAATTAGAAAATTGAGTAAAGTAGTAAATGCTCCTTTGAATAATATTGGAGCAAGATTAGTTGGATTACAATAAAAAATTAAATTCTATTTTTTTACTTTATTTCGTTTTTATTTTCTATTTTATTTAATATTTTTATTTTATTTTTTATAATTTATTTATTTTTTATTATTTTATTAAATAAATTAACATATTTTTTTTTATGTTTTTTATGTTGAGAATAAATTTTTAATTAAATATTTTGTTATAAAATTTTTGTATATATTATAGAGAATAAAATCAGTAAAATATTTTCCAAAAACAAAAAAGAACTTTATAATTTTTATATGTAATTAATTTCTACTAAAAAAAACACACTTTGTAAAAATGTACAAATAAATTTCTTAAAAAGATTAAGATTGTATAAAATAATATTTTAAAAGTTTCATAAATTTTTAATTTACTAAATAACAAAAAATTTGTTATAATAAATTATAATTTAATTAGAATTTCGCTTTACATTTAATAATTTAATTAAAAAATTGGAATAATTTTTATTAAATAATGATATAAAAAATGATAAATTTATATTTGATTTTATTAACCCTACACTACAATATGTATTAAATTTGATACACTTTTAAAATGCATTTATTAGAAAAACCAAATAATTTTTTTATATTCGTTATATCGTTAGGTATTGTAAATACGCTCAATTTAAAATTACCTTAACTCCTTGAACGAGCGTATAGAGTAGTACTCAGATTTTAACATTAATTGCATTTTACTAGAGCGATGATTTAGAATTTAGATGGAGCTGTTAATTATTAATTTCCCTTAAATATATTTTTTCAATTTTAATTTAATTTCCACCTTTAATTATTTAACACGTTGTCTGCCAACTCGATTTTGTTGTATACAACAACAAAATCGAGTTGGCAGACAACGTGTTAAATAATTAAAGGTGGAAATTAAAGGTTGAATTTTCATGAATAATAAAAAATTAAAATGCATGTATTAAATGGATTTGAAAATGGCTACCAAATTTTTTTTCCTGGTTATTCTCAGGTGCCAAACCAAAAATCAGAGTCTAACTCTGTACGCTAAAGAATTCAATTAACTAATAAAATTCATATGCCAACTACGAGTATACTCGTATATCTGGGCAGAAACTCAAACTACGAGTATAACTACGAGGTAGTCAATGTGTTAATTACCCCCATCAAATTTATTAATATGAAGTTTTATTCTAACTAAATACAAAAATTATTTAAAGTAGTACTTTTCAAATTTTTTATTATTATTTTTCCTGGAATCCTGGCTTGTATTTAAGTGTACTACGTATTATTTTATTAAAATCATGTAGTGTAGGGTTAATGAAAATTTTTTTAACCAAATTTTCAATTCCTTCAGTTGTAAACAAGGAAAAAACGTCAGATAAAAATAGCTTTTAAAGACAAAAATTTGAGCATTTTTTTTGTTATTAAGTCGATTTCATTATTTAACAGATATTTTGAATTTCTAATCTATTAAAATTTTTATGTATTATTAAACAGAATATGTTTTGCAAGAAAATTAATGTGAAATTTAACGACAAATAATGAAATTTTGAATATGAAAAGTTTTTTTTCTTGAGCTTTTAAAATAAAATGACAAAAATTGGTATTTCAACAAACTAGTCTAAAAATTATTAAAAATTTTGAAAATAATTCTTTAATATAATGGAATGTTTAATGCCTTAATTAATTTTTAAACACATGCACTTTATGAAAATTTTGAATATTGACTAAAATATTATTAAAGATGCGAACTAAAACACAAAATTCTGATAGTTGCTAGTTTATATACTTAATTTTAAAAAAATTTCCATTTAAGATATAAATTTTCATTCTATTCTAATTAAATTTCAAATAAATCAATTAATTTTCTAATTCTATCTAATGTTAAAAAAAATTAAAAATAAAATTAATTGAATATTATTGTTCTGCACATTTTACTAATATTTTTTTATTTTTAATAAACCATAGATAGTCTTTTTTAATAATTATAATAAATTAGAAAATAATTATTTTTATTTCGATATGCTTTAAAATATTCTAAAATAATTTCATTTTATTTATGATAATTTAATGAATTTTTCTTTAAATTAACATTTTAAAATTTTAATTAATTTTTTTAGGTAAATGAAATAATTAAACTTTTTATTATATTTTATTTATTTAAATTAATTAAAAAAATTGAAAAGAAAATCTAATATTTTTGGCACATTTCTAATAAATATTTATTTATTTTTATTAAAATAGTCAATTATCTCGACTATATTTTGAAGAAACTAAAAAGCCTTTTAATCCCAGTAATTATCCCCTTTTTTTTTTAATCTAATATAGCAGCTCAACTATTAATAATAATTTGTGTATTATTTTCAGCTGTTCAAACGATGATACAATTACATCAAATAACATTAAAATTTTAACATATCTTTTATTTTGTTTTGACTATCTTAAGATAGTCAAAATGTATCACAACATTTTCGTTTTCATTCTATACTCAAAATATGTTACTTCATTTATGAACAGCTGTTTTTTTTAAAAAAATTAGATTTATAGTAAAATAAAGTAAAATTTAACAGCAAAAAGTCATTTAAACTTTTCGTAAAAATTACACTTTTTTTTACTATATTTTAATATTTTTTGTTTTTAATAACATTTTTAAATATTTTAAATCTATATTTTGTTATAAACTTAATTTAAATTTACATAATCCAAATATATTCTTAGCCAATATTTATTATGAAATATATTAAATTTCATAAATATACAAAATAATAATAATATAATTTTTTTTGAAATATTTTTTTAAATACAAGAAATTCTTTATCAAAAATTTAGTTGCGTTAATTTAATTCTTAAAAAAAAAAAAAAAAAAATTAAAAATAGAGAAAATAAAAATATTTAAAAATGTGTACTCGTATGTTAATCTTCCCAACTACTCGTTCTTGTTGCTGGATCAATTGACGGTGAATATGATTTATATGTTTGTGATTCACGTTTATGTTTAACCGTACAAAATAATAACATTGATGTTATTAAACCAAATAATTGTAAAAATGCAATAACTAAACCAATACTACCAACAACATGTAATCTTTGTGCAAACCATATTTGTAATGAATGTGCACATCCTTTATCAAACCATAAGGCGGGATTTTCCGTTCTTAAAAGAAAATAATATATATTTTCTTTATTTAATTTATATTTCATTAAAAAATTTTAGAGAAAAATTCAAATTTTACATACTTTCCACAATCAATAGAACCACCATCACCATCGCCTGAACCTTCAATTAGCATATGTCTTTGTCGATTATACATATTTTTACAGCATGAATCTGGTACCCAACGTTTACCATCCCAAGCATTAATATCATACCAATCTTCATATGATGTTACACCACAACATTCCATCTAATTAAAAATTAATTAATAAAGTTTTTTTTTTTCAATTTTTTCAAATTTCAAAATAAAAACAAACCGATTGTTGTACAGAATCCCAAATTGATGCAACAGATGGTGCTGCTAAACCACCACGATCGCTTGCATTATAATGTTTCTCAATGCCAAAACGTAATTCATTAGCCAATGTACGACCAAGACCACCACGAAATAGAAATGCTATTGAACCAATTAAAAATTCACTCAAAAATAATAAAACTATTAAAATGAAATACTGAAAATATAAAAATAATTATCATAATTTACTAAATAAAATAATGAAATTCAAAAAACTGACAGTTATTAGTAGACATCGCGATTGAAACCATGATCCACAACAACCAAAAAATGATACAACAAGACTTAATACACCAACAGCAATAAATAATGAATCTGCTGATAATCCATCATGATCTGGTAAAAGTGTAGCATAACCACGATATGCTAATCTTAGCCATATTCCAGCACCAAGAAATGCACATCCGCAAGTCTGGAAAATAAAAATGAAAATTTAAGAAAATTTTTGTAATTTTGTAATTATTTTCAAAATTTTTATTAACACCCAGTGACGGTTTTATTCACTCCTGGTAAAATTTATGTGTTTCAATTACATATTTTTTTATTACTTTGAATTTGATGTGAGTTCATGTCCGACAATATCAGAGAAACGATTAATAGAAAGGTGAAACCTTATATGTTTTTTACAATTCACATTGACACGAACTAATAAGTCTTTTGATTGAACTTAATTACATGGAAATTGCAGTTAAGGGCTAAAAATTTTACAAATTAAAATATTTATTTTAAAAAAAACTAACAAGCTAAATCATTAAATTATATTATAGCAAAAACAAGACATGAAATTCAATTATATTCTTCTACATATAGTAAAATTTAGCAACCCATTTTCTTGGCATAAATTTTATAATAATCTCAATTTCCCCTGGGGATGATTTAAATTTAACACACCCCATTTTTTTTTTTAGCCACTCCCGCCCTACATAAATTGATTTTATGTAATCACTTCAAAATAACAATACTAGGTTTTTTTTATATTTGATTGCCAATAATAATAAACAAATTAAATTGCATTCTACAAGTTTTATCGATTAATTGTTCCACCTGAAAATTGAGTTGAAATTCCTTAATTTAGGTCAATTTGTCATTATTCTACTTACAAATTTGAAAATAATTTTAGCTTTTTTTTTCTAATTCTATTATTTATCAAAAACTTTTAATGAAAAAAAGTACATTTTACATTGTGGCAATCTGACAAATATATGTATATAAAAAAAAAAGTTTTGTATTATCAATTAAATAAAAATTCGATTTTATGATTCATTGAATTTGTTTTTTTTTTTTTTTTTGTATTTTCTGTAACAATACTTATGTTAAATCTTCGTATCTATAATATTTAATTAATAAAATATATATAATAGAAAATTTACAAGTATTTATTATCCGCCCATGAACTAATTTCCCATTGCATATATTTAGTATCTATAGAAAAATAAGCATATTTAAATTGAAAAATTTTACTCGGTCACAAAGTTTTTGTTCGAAATTTTGTAGATTTTCTTATTAACATAAAAAAAAAATATATTTTAGAAAAAAAAACCAAAAATATTATATCTTTTATATAAAATGTCAAAAAAAAATGTTTAATAATAATAATTAGTGAAATGATAAAATGCAATATGACTTTTACTTCATACACTCGTGGTAGGGGATACTCGTCTAAATTGTAACAATTTTTTTAAATCATATACCATTGCTTGTTTTCAGAAACTAAATAATATTATTGATTGATGGCAGATTGTCGTAAGATATGTTACCAACATTAAAACTTAATTCGCATTTATTTAATTTCACTTTAAGTTTTATAAATGTGTCAAACATTTATGGTTTTTATTCGACACAATCTTAATGATTTTTATGGAGCTAAAATTAAGTAAATATTTAATTTTTTATAATTTACAACGGCCAATATATTAAACTATGATTTAATGTTTGTTTTAGTACATTTTAAATTGAGTATAGTTGTAGTTAAATTGCCAAAACATTAAATTTTTAAGTGATACGGTTCAAGAAAGCGGTTTCCTAATGTGTACCATGCAGAATCTTTCTATTGGGAAAATACTACACATTCCTTTCATTTTTTCACATAAATACCAGAACACTGAAAATTGTTCCGATTTAGGCACCTATCCCCTAAATAATTTTTGTTCCATTTCTTCTCTTTTGGATATGCTTTGATAGCTTTTTATTATTTTCCATATTTTCTAGGTCTTTAACAATTTTTTATACTTTTACATTCCCACAACAAAGGCACAAACATATATAATTATAAATAGTTTCTACAATTTGACATAAAAATTTTATTTCAACATTAAAATCTAATTTAATCAACAACCAAGAAAAAATCCTTTTTTTTTTCCTACATTATTATTAACCATTTTAATAAGCTATATTTTAGCTTGAATTATCATTTTCAGTATAAAAATGGGTGATACTCTCGAACAGAATAATATATGTAATTAAATTGAAACTTTATTATAGTATATTTTGTGTATTATGGCATGCAAATAAGTGCTATGTAAAATATTGAATTTTCCTCCCCCAAAAAAAAGCAAAAAAGATGTTAATCATTATCATGTAATTAATCTTCTTTTACTCTACAGAAGGGATGACTGGATCGTAAATGGTAAACTATATCATACAATTATAATTAAATCCTTAAAATAAATGCAAAGTCACATAATACAATATAATTTGAAATTTAGAAGAGCAATACAGTTTAAATTCAAGTGTATATGAATACAGAGAATACCATAGTTAATTGTTTTACTTAAAACGGATTCCTTCATATTATGGACAAGGTGAATTGAGTGTTTTAATCGGCTATTGTTATAGAAATTTAAACTTTAAGTAGCTTATCCAAAAAAAATTTGTAGTCTGAAAAACTGAATCATAAAATGTGAAAAAAAAAGAAAATTCAACAGTAGTTTCATTCAGAGACGAGAAGCTTTCGATCTTCATAAGTAAAACGGAGTAATTGTTAGTAAATGCACGGTTTTTTTTATCACGGACTGATTTTTTGACTCAGTTTTATTATGCTAAATGGCTAAATAAATAAAATATTGTTTTTCTACGTGAAAATTGCGGGTTTGAATAGTACTTTCATTATTTGTAACAATAACTTGACTGTTAGCAATATCGATCTGCTTAAGTTTAGCAATATCGATTTGCTTATAATAGCGGTTTCATGATGTTTTAGTGACACTTGGCCGCAACGAACTTCTAATAATGTTTTATACAGCATAGGAGCTCTATTCACAATAAATTAATGGCGGAATTTTTATTGTCGATAAATTGGTATTTTTCAAAATCTTAAAGTTATGTTACAAATTTAGAGTGTTACAAATTTAGACCAACCACCCAATCCTTTTTTAGAGATTACTAAACACTTTTTCATCACACCCTATCCTATATATTACATAGTATCCTAATTAGCATTTTGATTGCTATACTTTTAACATGTTATTATTAAATTTTATCAAACAAATAGCTCTAAATATTTACTTCCTGTACGGAATTCAGTAACGCAAAATTTCTCTTTACTTTTGTACCACCATCAGAAAATTATTACTGAAATATTCTAAACAAAAATGTAATCTGATAACAAAAATTTTATGCTGATTTAACTACAATTTCATTATGTAAAGGTAAAATTTCTTTTGTATCTGTAAAGCTAATAATAGAATTATATCTATTTTTTTTTTTTGAATATGAAACATTATCTTTAATACACATTGATGCTTTTCCTTTTGTCATATCCCATATAGCTATAAAATTATAGAATTTTCTAATTCAATTAAATCATAGCTATAATTCTTAAAATTTATGTTTATTTACTAAAATCTTCAATGTATGTACATACTAAGTATATTCGTAAAGTTTAATATGTAAAAAATGTCGGTGGTTCTTTTTAAATCTAATTAAATCTCAATTGAATTTTTTCAAATTTTCTAAAAAAAAACTGAAATTATAATAAAAACAACGAATTATATTTTCATATTTTTGTATATTTTGGAGAAAATCTTTTAAGATTGCAAAATAAATTTTTTATTTAAATACATAAATGAATTGAAAAGAATTAAAAATAGAAATAAGATCGAATTACAAAATAAAAAATAAAAAAAATGATGATTGTGTACTTTTTGTACATCAATGACGGCTTTTGTTTATTGAGGTTAAAACCGTTGCTGTTATACGAAAAAAATTGGTACTATTAAACTGAAGGGATTCACTATCTTCTATGCTCTATGCTTAGTTTATTTATCAATAGAAATTTTTTTTATTTTTTCGATTGAATTAAAATCTAAAACACGATGCGCCGCTGTTCGTTATCTTTTATGACTTTTGAATGAAATGTGATGGATCTCAATGTTTGAAGAAAAAAAAAAAAAATTGAAAATATTTTACTATGAATAATAAGATTTTATATGATTACATCTATTTTTTTATGCGAGTTCAGAAGTTCAAGAAACTTAAAAAGAATCTTTTTATTTATTTTGTAATTTGATAGTGTAGATCTGTAGATTTTATTTTCAATTTTGATTTAATACGTAAATTGTCAATTAGTTTATTGAAATTAGAAAGTACTTAATTACTGCAATTGAAACGAGACAAATTACAATTTCATATCAAATATTTTAATATACATATTTATGTTCTTCAATTATGAACATAAATATCTAACCGGAAACTTTTTTGTAATGGCGTTTAAAAATTGCGTCAAATTTTTTGTTTTGGTTTATATTTTATTAATCTTTGTTAAATTAAAAACTATTTTTCCAATAAATTTAAATTTAATGGCAATATTATCAGTAAAAACCCAAACAGATTAATAATTTTTATATATAAGTACATTTTTTTAATTTTATTAATAGACATATTTATTTATTATGGCCTTATTAATGAACTTATAAATTTTATTTTACAGATAAAATATGACAAATTTGTTACACACTTAGAGTACTCGAATATAAAATGAAAATCTAAAACCAATTTATATTAGAAATAATTTAAAATAGTTTATGGAATAAATTTATGAAAAAATAAACAGAAAAAATTGCGTTTTTAAAATTATTTAGTTTAAATTAAATTTCACACGAATCTTTATGTTTTCTTAATTTTGAATAATTTTCTTTTAATTTAAAATCTCTTTAAAGAAAAAACTTTTATTTATTTATGATTTATTTATTTATCTTCCCTAATAATCTTGTAACTTTAAATATTGTCATGCCTAAAAAAGAGTTTTTGTCATTAATTTAGGAAATTTGTCGGAAACATTGTTTAACAAAAAAAAAAAGACAAAATATCTTCATTTTCTCATGAAGTTTTTTTAAATGTAAAAATATTGTAATTAATAAAATTTTCAAACAGGATAGACATAAATGTCCCTTTAAATTAATAAACTCAGATACAGATACTATTATGCGTGCATATATAAAATGATTAAAGAAAAATTTGTATAAAGCTAATATATTCTACAGAAAATTATGTATTTATAAATTTGTTGCATGTTAAGAAATTAATATACATAAATTATCTAACAACAACAAAAAAAAAATAATATCTTGAAATATATTTTTAATGTTGGGTCAGTTTTTCTAAAAAAAAAATTTATTAGAAATAATAATTTTATAATTTAAATAACAAATTTATTTTATACCAAATTCAATAAAGAAATTCTTGATTTTATTACAAGTTATGCTTAGGATTTTAATACTTTTAATGACTCTACACTACTTCTAAGATATTTTGAAAGCAATAATATTAATAAAAAAAACTTTTCATGTTAAAATAACTAAATATATGTCTTTTTAAAATTCGACAAATTAACCTGACCCCTAACATCACAGCATAAATTGCATGCAAAGAAATCATAATTTATCTTAGTCTGTCATAAAAATAATATTCAAACCTCTTTGGTTACTTGACTACAGTTAATTTTTACAAATAAATAAATCTCTATCTAATCTTGAATTAGCTTTTTCTTTCCATTGACCTTTAGCGCAAATGCATTTCATTGTTTGACTATAATATAAGATATAGCCCACTGTACATGATGAAAATAATTTTCATCACTATATTATAAAAAAAAAAACTGAAAACGAATGATGTTAAATTTCAGTATTGTCTGTATTGTAATTATAGTAAAATGAGTTCATTCATAAAAAAACTTATGTTCACCTATGCAAAAGATTTATAAGAGTGCACTATATCAAAAATTATATATTATAACAATTTGAAAATCATCTCGACAAAAAAAAAAAGACCACTAAATGTAAATATTGGACTTTATACGGAGGAGTGGCAATAAAATGTGTGGTTAGTGGGATAAAAGAAGAAGAAGAAGGAAAAAATAAATATATTTAATGGTTTATTTTAGGGCATTCTCTCACGCAACATATCAATTTCTTTTATATTATGTTATGTTACTGTTTTCATCATAGTTTATCAACTTTTCTTACAATGAAATGTTGTTTTTTTTTCTGTGTTTGTTTCTTTATGTTGTTTTAATGTTCTTTAGAATAAAAAAAGTTATGTTTTTTTGTTTTAAAACAGTTTACATTTTTGTCACGAACTAATTTTTTTACGGTCAATATTATAATGAATTCTGCACGGTGTACTTTTTTATTTTGGTTTCAAAGAAAACAATTTGTTTTCTTTCTTTTATTTTTTTTTATGTTCAAAGAATGATTAAGTTTTTTTTTTCAAACTAAAACAATTTAAATTCTTAAAAATGTTTTTAATCTATCTTATGTGTGAACATTTTCTATAAAAAATTATACTAACATTTATTATACTTGAAGATAGAACAAAGTAAAACTTTAATGATCATTAATTTTATTTACTGCTTTTAATTATTTAAATAAATAGTGTTTTAAGACTACGAATCCAAAATCTCATAGATTAATAGGGCCTCAATTAATAAAAAATGCCGGTGAACAGAACTACTGTGCAGTAGTTTTATACGTAAGAGATTTTTACGTGCGGACATTTGCTGTTTATGACAATGTAAAACATTCATAAATATGTAATACTAAGTAATTGAAAAATTTTCCCAACTTTTTATTCTAACGTCAGTTACAAACACCATATACAATGTTAAATTACATTTTAGAGATTATTAAAAATACATTTTCCACATTAGCGCCTCTATCGGCAGAATTTTGAATTAAAGAACACTGTTACTTCATTCAACTCTTTCATATCTTTCCAACTTGTGGGTCTATTATTAATTTTGGATAATGTTCACTATGTTAAATAACCATTATTCATTAAAAAAAACTTGTTAGTTCAAAACATAAATTACGCCCCCTACCTGATGGCTTTAAAACAATTTCTGCTTTCATCTGATAGTAAATTCTTCAAATTTGGCAATGGGATGTCTCTCAATATTTCTCATAAGTTGAAGGCATTTTTTTTTTTGAACAAATGCCGAACAATGACAGTGGGGTTAATTTTAACTGCTATGACACGCAGTTAAATTAACCCCCCACTGTCATTGTTCGGCATTTGTTCCAAAAAAATGCCTTCAAGTTATGACAAATATTGAGGGACATCCCATTGCCAAATTTGAAAAAATAATTTAATTTGTCATATAATTGTAACAATCATTGAGATTACAACAGGCTGACAAATAATACTTTAGATTATTAGACCAAAATAGTCACATTTAGAGAAGTACCTTCTATTATCCAACATTTTCAAGAAAAGTCCCATTCTTTTATTTATTCGAACCACAAATATATCTCAAAATCTCCAATACTATAGCAAATTCATTGCTCAAAGTCAATAAAATCATCCAGATTGACAATAAATCATTCAGATTGACAACAATTTGTCCATGTTAACTCATGTCTTAACAATAATTACTAATCTAAATCAAATGAAATCGATATAAACTGATTGCGGTCTATTTCAGGGATAATTTAACCATAAAAACAATCAAATAATTTTGTATTTTTGTCAAATAATTATTAAATTTTTTACTTACCCATAAAATAATATTTAACCAACAGAACGTACGCCTGATACATGTGTAACCAGATTTACCCATAATCTGTAAATAATATTATAAAATTAGTAATTTGTAAATTTGATAATTTTGTGTCTATTTTAAATTATAACTAAATAAATATTTATCAATTTCCAATTTTCGCTAAACAAATATCGAGCTAATTACAAAAAAGAAAAACACAGAGGAATAATGTCTAATCAAAAAACTTTATATAATGCGCAGTCAAGAAAACTTAATGAATGAAATTTAATATTCCAATCATATAATAATTATTAATTAATATCTACATAATTTATTTCAGAGAAGATAATATCTAATATTAATATTTAGGGTCATTTGTGATCCATTTTAATAGTTAAACTAACCAAAGTTATGTAATTTCAAACTAATTTCCAACTCAATGATAGCATTTGTAGTATAACACTATATGTGACTTTAAATATATTTAATATTCAATTGTATATTTGTATTTTTAGCTTCCAATGTTGATTGCATCACTACAATCTGTATCAATTTTAATTAAAAACACTTTTTTTTTATATAAATTGAACTAAAATTATGTTAAATAAAGTGAATAAAATGAGCTATAAATACTTTTAATCAAGATAGATTTCAATTGAAATTAATATATTATTACCACACATGAAATGTTCTGATAAAAATTAATATCTACAAAATATCATCTTACTTTATTTAGATCATTTTTCGCCTAAGAGTTTGCTAAAACTGGTAAAAATATCTTGAAAAGTAGTTACATGAAAATTAATTTTTTTATGGCTAATAAAAAAAATTACGTTTCAGTAATCATTTTTGAAATTATTTACGAACTTCAAATAATTTTATACTTTTAGATATTTTTAAACTGTTGAAATGTACTTTCTAATTGAAATTTAAATCAAAATTTTACAGATTTTCATTTTTTTTGTTAATAAAAGAAAATACGAAAAGAATTGTAAAATTTTTGAAAATTTATTAAAAGAAAAAAGAGAAACTTACTTAAAAAATTAATGTTAAAAGTTAAAATCAATTTTTTTTTTTTTGACAATCACAATATAAAAATTCTATCTAAACTCAAAACAATCTAATTTTTCTGTAAAGATGATTTATTGGAATAGATACCGTGACCAATTTTACATTTATTTGTAATAAAAACAATTAATTTGATTCAAATTAAATTAATTCTCGCTTGATACAATTGTGTTCAACAATTAATCTTAAATTTATCAAAATTTTAAATAAAATTCATTTTTAAATTTACATATTGAATAAATTTTTATGATTTTAAGATTTATTTAAAAAGTTATTTGAATTTGTTAAATAATTTGTTCAAACCAAATCATATATACTCTACTCCATAAGTTATATAAGTAAATTCCCATAAAACAATTTTAACATTTCACAAATTTAAATTTAAATAAATAATAAAAAAAAATTGTATAATTTTAAGCTATTAATTTTATACAATTTAAACTGACCAACATATTTTATATATAGATATTTTCCCTCACCAATAAATTATAAATAATAAAAGCCGATCATGTCAAAAAAATAAATATCCATTTATTTTGCAGACCTTTATGATTTAAGTTAAATTATAAAAAAAAAAAAATATATGTTTAATAATATAATAAATAATAGTAGAGAAATGAATTTTATTAAAATTAATATGCAAAAAAAAAACAAATGGTGACACAGATATATAAATCTATGTATATTAGAGTAAAATAATTTATATTTATAATAAAAATAAACAGCATGTAATTGAGTCTAGTTGAATAACTTCCGTTTCATAAAATTGCATAAATTTATTGCTATATTAATAAATTTAGAAGTTTTTAACAATTAACTCATAATTTAGTTTCAAAATTACAAATATATTTTAGGAAATTATTTTAATCACAAATGATTCACTTAAAATTTTATTCTATCTCCAATAAAAGGATTTTCCTAGACTGGCTGGAAAGCATTTATATTTAATCTATTAGGCATATATATTTAAATTAGTGCAGAAAGCATTAATTTCCGTATCGTAATATTGGCTAGATAGAAATTTGTGTTCCCAATAATTTACCTAAAGTCATTAGAAATCTATATTTTGAATTATGATTAATTGTAAGTTAATTGTTAAATACGTTTGATTAGAGTTCATGAATAAATGGCGCCAAAGCTCTTTATTTGCATTCGGATTAAAATTATGTTAACAGACGACTGAACCTATACTCACAATCGTTTATACTAGTTCCTCAATATCAATCAATAATATAACATTATTTATGTTACACATTGCCATTACAATTAAATTATTAACTTGGCATTATAAAGAAACTAAAAAAGAAGTTCAAGAGAAAAGTGGCTAGAAGGCATATAAATTAAAGCCTTCTACCATAATTTGTCTAGTTTCACTATTTACATAAGCTAGAAAGAATAATAATTTTAAACGAAATTTATTTTAATAAACTAAATGAACCCGGTAATAAAAATAATTTTGAAAAAGTAATTGCACGAAAGCTGTAATTTAGCTATAGAAATCTGTCATTTGTAATGGGATTTTTTTTATTCTAATTATTTCTGGTAGGCATCATGTATAAACAATTATATTTTTCTCAATTTATTTCTTAATTAGCTCAGTAACAAGCCATCTAGCTAATATTGGTTTATTGAATAGAAAGTTGTGTTAAATACCTAAAAATATAGTAAATTACTTAAATTATTTTTTTTTTTTTTTAAATTCAAAATAATTTATGTACCTTTAACATAAAGACACTTCTCTTTCTTATTAATGTTAATTGAGTTATCAAAAATAGTCAGTGGTCAAAAAAATTAATCACAATCTTAAACCATTTTCTCTGCACACTTTTTACTTAAATTTCTGTATAAGGATCTTGTCGAGCATATTAAAATTTCATTTATGAAATTTATCATCTAATTCAAGCTTTTGTTGGTAATTAAATTTTTAATGTTGATATTCCATTTTTAAATATTAAAATAAACTTTTAATTTTATTTCTATATTTATTTTCTATATTGTAACAAATTTGAAATTAAAACTTTCTTCAAAAAAAATAATAATAATAATAATAATATTATATTAAAAAATTATATAAAATTTAATAAATTAATTCTCTAATTTTTCTCCTTAAAAAATACTACATTTTTCAACTGGATTCATATTTGTACCAATTGGACAATTAAATTCTTTAGAAAATTCATAAAAATTTTTTAATGGTACATTTACACGTAACATCATTGGTGAATATAATGAATTTGAATCTTGTATAAAAAATGATCTTGTATATGTTGAACAATATTTTTGTGCATATGATAAAAAAAATGTTTGTGTATTTGTTAAATTTAATAATTTAATTGTATCATTTATTAAATAATTTTTATCTAATAATAATTTTTTATTAATTAAATTTTGATATGCTTTATATGCTAATTTAATACCACCATTATCAGCAATATTTTCATTTAATGTTCTTTTACCATTTATTGTTAAATTAACTTCTGGATAATAATATTTTTCATATTGTTGTATAAAACAATTTATCCTTTTATTATATTCAATATTTGATGAATTTATTAACCATACTCTTTCAATACCATTCCAATCAATATTAATACTTTGATTATCAAATGCATGTGACATTTCATGACCAATTGCTTGTCCAATACCACCATAATTTATTGAATTTGGTAAATATTTATGATAATATGGTGGATGAAATAATGATGCATAAATTTGTATTGAATTTTTTAAAAAATGATATGATGCATGTATTACAATTGAATTTAAAAATTGTTGTGGCTGTTTACTATTATCAATACGATTTAAATAATAATAATAAAATAATTTATTTCTTATTAAAAAACTATTTATATTATTTTGATAAAAATTATTTGTTATATTATTATTATTAACAATATTTATTAAATTTTTTATAATTGTATCATTTACATAACCAAGATGACCAATTTGTAAATTTGCTTTATTTAATGCATCTAATTTTGATATATCATCTAACCATTTTGTATTTTTAATAATATTTAAATGTGATAATTTTAATTCTTGAAACATTAATTTTATATTAAATTCAATATCATTTGTCCAATATTCATTTAAATATAATTCAGCTAATATAAATGACATATCTTGTTTTAATTTAATTATACAAAAATCATTATGATATTTTGGTATTTTTTTTTCATAATGTAATTCATGTAATAATTTTATAGCTAAATAATTTATAATTATTTGTGGTTTTGTATTTTCTAATAATTTTGTAATATTCATAAAAAATTCTAAACCAGTTAATTTAATTGGATATGATATATTATAATTATTTGTTTGTAATATTATATTTAAATATGTTTTCCAATCAAAATTAATCCAATTATTATTTAATATATCTTCAATATTTGCACTAACAATAACATCAATATTTTCTGATAATTTTAATAATTTTTCACCAAATTTAATAATTGGTTCAATAATATTATTTAAATTATTTTCATTAGCACCATAAATACGTAAATAATGTTCCATTAAATATAAATTATTTTTATAACCAAATGATTTTGTATTATTAATATTATTTAAATTTAATAAATCATCTAAACCAAATGTATGTTTTACTTTAAAATGTGGTAAAAATGGATACATATTACCAATTGTTATTTTAAATAATGATTCACATTGATATAAATCATATTTAGCAATTATATTAAACCAATTAAAATTATCATTTTTAATCCATGTCTTATTAATAGCTGGAAAACCACTTATATCATTTATTAAATTTATATATTCTGGTATTTTTTTATATGAAAATATATCATTTATATTTATACAAGATTGATAATATTTTTGTAATTTATTTAAATTTTTTGCCAAATATAAATTTTTTTTATAATCTTTTGATGATTTTTTTAATAATTTATTTATATTATTATGTAATTCCTTAGTAACATCAATATTTGTTATATATTTTTGATATTTATCATATCCTTTAATTTTATCCCAATTACCACATGAATATTCATAAAAATCATAACATGGATCAATTGTTTTATCCATATATGATAACATTTCTTTACCATAATTTTCAATAAATATGTTATCATTATCATTTAAATTATTATCATCATATTTTTCTATTATATAATTATTTTTATTATTAATCACAGTTGATTTTATAAATTGTAAATTTTGTATAATTATTATTATAAGAATAAATATGTTATTACATTTAAAATTCTTTAATTGTAACATAATTTTTATTATTAAATATTAGTGAAATAACATTGAAATTCTTATACTTTACGCTAACCGAATGATACTAAATTCTATGTTCTCTTAAATTTAATTAATTACTAAATTTAACATATTAAGATTAATGAGAAATATTCTAATTCATATAATATAAAAATTTAAGTACTGATTATTTTACTGTATTGGTATTTTAAAAAAAAGACTATAATACAATTTTAAAGTAGCAAAAGTTAAGAGATAACAATTTTCTAAATTAATTTTCTTTAAAATTATTAGAAATCTACTTAGCATTAATTTGTACAGGGTAATTGTTTAATATTGAAAAAAGTTTCATCAGAATTTTATAAAATGCCTTTAAAAGTTTTATCATCAGATTTTTATTATTACAGTTGCTTTGCTTTCGTTCAATAGAAATGGATACCGATTTTGAACCAAATCGGAAAACCACTAACCGAGCCAAAAGCGAATAAAAACCGAATCTTGTTTTGAAATTGTCACTAAACCAAAATTGTCTGTAAACAAAAAATTGGTTTCCATCTCTGACTTTCAAAATACTCGTAATTGAAAGCAAGCAGCTGTGCAGCTGTAATAAATGAAATTTAGAATTGAGTTATGATTGTAATTATGTTGGCAGAAGAAATCAACACTCACAGGAATTAGATTAGTGCTAAAAACACTACTTTATTTCAGAATATTGCGCAATAATATTACAAGAACATAATTAGATTGGCATGATATACAATTTTCAAGAAGGGATAGTTCATGAGAAGCAATTAACTAAGTAATCTTTAAAAAGATACAAGATACAACATAATCTTTTAAAGAGAATTTTAAACTTTTAAACTTATTATTTTATTCCGGGAATTCTTGACTATTTATTAGTCTACAAACTTTATATTATATGTTATTGAATTCAAATTAGATGACCTTTTAGTTTCAAAAAATTTATAAATTTATTAGATTATTACAATTGCAAATTTCTAATCATGTAAAATTTTATTTAGTTTAATTGCAATTATCAATCAAAAATGAAGTCTCTAATATTTTATATTGCATTTTTTTCCTTAATTAATATAATAAATATATTTTTTAATATTGTGAAAGTAGAATCGCGAGTGACTCCCATATATACTCCAACCAACAATGTTGAAAAAGAAAAACACTTAAATTCAAATGGAAATTCAGATCAAGCTTTTCTTGAAGAAACAGGTCGGAAAATGGCCTCTTTCATGGATTTAGATATAAATCCATGTGATGATTTTTATGAATATGCATGTGGCAATTGGGATACTATTCTAAAACATTCCAAATATGAAGAATCTATAACACCTTTAATGCACACATATTATAACCTTAGATTTAAAGTACAAAAATTACTAACAGCACCAATAGATTCAAAAGAATCATTTAAGAAATTTAAAAAACGTTTGGAAAAAGCTCAGAAATATTATCAGTCATGTATAAATGTTGATTTATTTTCAAAACAAAAAGTTCCGGTATATATGGAATTCATTAATACAATGGGTGGATTTCCAGCTGTTAATGCAAATTGGAAATCAGATAACTTCAATTGGACAAAAATGTTAGCACATGTCAATATCTTCGATTGTAATGCAATTTTTAATACAAGAATATTAGATCAGTTTCCATTTATGCCAAAGTTAAATAGTGATAGAAAATTTTATGCACCACTACCGATGACTTATAGTGATTTAGTGAATAACAGATCAGTAATTCATATGAGAAATCGTAGTTTAATGGAATATTATTTAAAAATGTATGGAGCTAAGATTAATGAAATCGATAAAATTATCAGCGACATCATGAACTTTGGTAGAAATTTATTGAATTTAATGGAAGGGATGAAATTCCAGATGGAAATCATGGAACCAATTACATATTTAATTGAAAATATTCCAGAATTTGATTGGAAAACCTATTTTAGGATTTACATTGGTCAACAACATTACAACGATAGTTTATCTGTATTTATTGTAAATCCATATTTATTTTCTAATCTTCCACGAATTATAGAAGAAACTGGATCTGATGTAATTGCTAATTATTTGGCATTAAACTTTTTACATACAATACATTTTGAAAATTCATTTCCAAAATTTCATGATGAACTATGTGTTACGAAAGTTATGCAAGATATGTCCTTTGGATTAGGTGAAATTTATTTAGAAGAATATTGGGATAAAATTATTCAATCAGAATTAAATGATATGTTTAATCAGATGAAAATATCTTTTAAAAATCTTATAATGTCATCTGATTGGATGGAAGAAATTGCAAAAAATGATACAATAAATAAAGTTGAAAATCAAATTGCCCATATTGGACATATAAAAGATCCTATAATTAAAAGTTTAATTAATGTTACCGATAATATTTTTATATCTAATAATTTTTATGCTAATAATATAAATGGTAAATTAGCTAGACATAAAATGAATTTAGTTCATTATCTTGATAAGGATATAACAAATAATACTCATCCAGCAAAAGTATTGAATCCATTAATTATTAATGCATCATATAATCCAAAGAAAAATTCAATACAAATTTATGCAGCTGATTTTCAAGTACCACTCTACGATGAACGATATCCGAAATCATTAAAATATGGTGCAATTGGACAAGTATTTGGACATGAAATGTCACATGCTTTTGATGAAATTGGCGTAAAAACGAATATAACAGCAATTCGATGGTCTGATAATGATATTGCGAATTATATTGATCGATGTATATGTTTCGTTGATCAATATAGTAATATTTATTACCCTGAAGTTAATTTGACTACAAATGGTGCAATAACACTTAATGAAAATATTGCTGATAATGGTGGAATAAAAATAGCTTATATGGCATATATGGAATATATTAAAAATTCTGGATTAAGTGAATCTGAATTAATGGCAAAAGAGACTATGCCTTTTGTTAATTTAAATTATAAACAAACATTCTTTTTGGCTCATGCACAAAAGTATTGTTCAACATATTATCGTAAACATTTTCTTGAAAATGAAAATTCAAAATATGCAACGAGTATGTTACGAATTAATGTACCATTACAAAATTATATTGAATTCGCAAAAGAATTTAACTGTCCAGTTAATTCAAATATGAATATAATAAAAAAGTGTGCAATGTTTTAATTTTAATATTATAAATAGCTAAATTTATTTTTTAAATAAACATTATTATAATAAATTTATTAATAAACGTAAAATTGGAAATATAGAAAATTTATAAAAACTTGAACAATCTTTGAACCATTTGTTGAAAATTTCTTAATTAGAATTTAGAATTGAGACAATATAAATACAGCAAAAACATTAGCTTCAATTCAGACAGAACTGGGATAGGTTTATCATAAAAGTATATTGTTGGGATACAATAGGATTTACTTCAGTTATCTTAACGCTATTTGCTTCAGTTATCTTAACGCTATTTGCTCCGCTATTCGCTATTTGCTCATTAATTTGAAACCAATGTCGATTGATAGCTAAACCGAATTTGAAAATTCACATAAAAATTGGTATGCCTTTGGCCGGATTAAAACCCGTGACCTTTCGATTGGAATACAGATTTTATCCACGGCTCCTCTTAGCTGTTTTCATTAAAATATAGAAATTACCTTTCTTCCTAATACTTCAAATATGACTTGAGTATAAATTTGAGAAATATTTGATTCTGATTACTTGTAAATCAGAAAATTAATATCTGATTAAAACTAATTGTACTAAAACTACTAATTTTTAACTAAAATTTACGAAAAAGAATAATTTAATTTAAAAAGACTTTTTCACTTATATTTCCTGCTAATGTTAGTTTGAGCTCATCTATACTAGTTTCAAAAATCTTTAAACTGAAAATATTTTAAAAATTATATATTATTTAAGATATTTATTTAAAACTAGATTATTAATTTACGAATAAATTTATTTATTTATTTTTTAAATCAAGCGCAAACACAAGTTGATAACCTTATGTAACTTAATCGAATTACAGAAAAAAATTGCTTTACTACATGTTAAAATATATAAGAAAGCTTGTGAAGTTAAAAATAAGTAGTAATTTGAAATTTATTTAATGCTTTTAACAACGAAATTTAATTATGTACACTTAAAACTGGAAAAATATATTATATTTTTAATTTGTGTTCTAGTTTTTTTCAGAAAATTCAGGAAAAATTTAAGTTTAATATTTAATCATTATTTCAAAAGACAAGCAAGTTTTTTGATGATAAAACTATTACAAAATATTTTTGCTTTCTAGTTTTTATATTGGACCCAATTTACAATTCTGATTATTTTAATTATTTTTCTTAAATCTTATTCTCTCAAATCCAATTTAATTAAACTGTTTTCTTTTTTGCAATTTCTTTTAGTATCTATAATCTCAGATTTTCCCTTCAAACACAACTGAACATAATAAATCAGAAATATATTTTGCATAATTATTCATTAATTTATTTCAATTGATAAAGACTTTTTTTATTTTTACAATTCTTCAGTATTTCTTCAATTAAAAATAATAATTTCAATTTATCGCCAGTTTACTATAACATCTTCGAATGTTATCATCTTCTATATCCTTCAACTTTTTATCAACATGAAAATAAAAATGTTAATTTCACAAAATAAATTTATTAAAAGTGTTTTATTAATAATTATATTAAAATATATTCCACAAATAAATACAATTGAAAATAATTTTCATAATAAATTGGGACAACAAATTTTCACATCAATTGATACTAATATTAATCCTTGTGATGATTTTTATGAATATGCTTGTGGCAATTGGTATAAAAATTTAGATGAATATAAAAAATATTTATCATTTCCAGTTAATTATTTTATTGGACCAGTATTTAGTATTAATAATGAAATTAAAAAAATATTATTAAATATTAATAATAAAAAATTTCATAAAAATTATGAAAAAATTATAATAAAAATTAAAAAATATTATAATTCATGTTTAAATACAAAATTATTACCATCAAAAAAAATTATTAAATATTTAGATATAATAAAATCAATTGGTGGTTTTCCAGCTGGTGATAATAATTGGTCTTCAAAAAATTTTAATTGGTTAAATATGACAGCAAATTGTGATTTATTTGGTATAAATAGTTTTTTTTCAACTCAAGTATCAGATTTTAAACCATATCAATTAATATTTGATATAAAATCAAATTTTGGTTTAAGTGACCAACCAATGGAAATAAATGATTTTAAAAATAATTATACAATTAATTATCTAGAAAATTATGAATTAATGAAATTTTATTTAAATATTTATGGTATAAATATTAATAATTCATTAAATATAATTAATGATATTATGAATTTTGGTAATAAAATTATAAATATTAAAAATTTAATGGATAATGAAAATATTGAAATGTCAATAAAAATTGAAGATGCAATTAATGTTATGAATAAATTTGATTTTAAAAAATATTTTCAAATATATTTCCATAATAATAATTATAATCAATCAAAATTAATTATAATTAATTCAAGATTTTATAATTTAGATTATTTTCAATATATAAATAATACTAAACCTGATATAATTGCTAATTATTTATCATTGAAATTATTACATCATTTTCATGTTGAATTAAGAAAACCAAAATATGATTTTTGTATACAAAAAATTTATAATGAATTGTCAATATTTTTAGCACCAATTTATTTAGATGAATATTTTCCAAATATAATTAAAGATGATTTATTAAAAATATTTGTACAAGTTAAAGAATCATTAAAACAATCTATAAATTTATCTAAATGGTTAGATGAACCATCACGAAATGATGCTATAAAAAAAACTGATAATATAAAAGTTTATATGGGTTTTATTAATGATTCAATTGTAACCAATATTTCGGAATTAATTATGAAATTAAAAATTACTGATAATTATTATTTAAATAATATTGAATGTTTAAAATTGAAAAAATATATAGAACATTATAATTTTCGTATTGAACAAACAAATTTTACAATTAAAACATTAAATCCATTGGATATAAATGCATTTTATAATAGTTTTAAAAATTCAATTTCAATAAATGTTAGTGTATTTAAACCACCATTTTATCATTATAAATATCCATTATCATTAAAATATGGTGCAATTGGTCATACAATTGGACATGAAATAAGTCATGCATTTGATCCACAAAGTATATCATTTAATTTTAATGGTGAATTAAAACATTGGATGACAAATAATGTTACTAAAGAATATGCTATGAAATTAATATGTTTTTCAAATCAATATTCAAAATATTATATACCAGAAGTGAATATATCAATAAATGGTTTAAAAACATTACCAGAAAATATTGCTGATAATTGTGGTCTACAAGTAGCATTTAAAGCATATAAAAATATTTTAAAAAATTTAAATAAAAATGAAATTTTAAATGAAACATTAACGTATGTAAATGCAACTGAATATCAATTATTTTTTATAGGATATGCACAAAAATTTTGTTCAATTTATACAAGAAGACAATTTTTAAAACAAAAAGATTCACTATATCCTTTTATTAAAATTCGTGTTAATGGTGCTATACAAAATTTTAATGAATTCTCAAAAGTATTTAATTGTCCTGTAAATTCAAAAATGAATCCATTAAATAAATGTGTACTTTTTTGAAAAAAGTTTTGTATTTTCTTCGTTTTTGCTGGCAGAAAAACTTAAAACTATTTTGTGACACAAGTTTGATTAAAACTTTAATGTTGTTTGATTTGTCAATGATTGTATAGAATGGTACCGAATTATTTATGAACTAAGCTATATTTTTATTATGTAGCTGTCTATAATTTTGAGTCAATGTCGATAAGGAAATGAGCAATTATTTTATAATTTATTGTAATAACAAGAAAAAAACGAAACAAAATTAAATAATAATGTCAATCAGTTAATTTTCATAGCATAAAAATATTCAGTTCTGATTGAATCGTTGAACCAGAAGTTTTTATATTTTTAATTTTATAATAAAAACCATTTAATAAAATAATGTGAATTTTAAAAAAAAAGCATAAAAGATTGTAGTTTTTTTTTTATTAATTTTAGTTCGTGTTTATAGCTTATTCGATTTAAAGGTTTAATCTAAACCTCAATCAAAATTATCTAAATATACCTTTAAAAAAAATCTAGCATGATTTTTAATTTTACAGATAAACTAAAAATTACCTAATTATTTTTTCCTATATTTTTTAAATTCTATATTTTTTAAATTCTATATTCTATGTATTAGACTAACCTTTTTTTCTATTTTACTGCAACGTTTATCAAATTTATCTGATATATTCTTCTCCACCAAATCAATAGATCTATTAAATTTAACAGCTGTATTACATTCACTCTCATATATTAGTTTTTTCATCAAAAATTCCAATTTATTATCATTTGATAATCCATCATCATCAGATTTTTCTTTATTTTCAAGATATTCCAATGTTGAGGACATATTATTATTATTATTATTAATATTATTATTAATATTATTATTATTAATATTTTTGATTTTATAGAAATTGTGGTTGTGTAGCTGTATATGTGTAGTTTATGTTGTATTTTTTGTTGGAAATATGTGTGAAGAAAATCGTTTTTCATAAAAAATCATAAAAACAAAACAAAAAACAAAAAACAAAAATTAGAATTAAAATAAATTGAAAAATAAACTAAAAAACAAAAAAATTTCAATAAAAATTTAGAATATTTATAAAAAAAAATTATACGAGACACGAATTCCACTTGAAAGTTTGGTCTATTTTTTTTCATTTATGGAAACGACAAGTTAGAAAACAAGCCAAAAACTATATTCAAATGACAAGAAAAAAATTGTTGAAAGTTTATAGAAAGAAATTAGAATTCAAAATAAAAAATTTTTCAAATTTTTCTTGGTATTTTTTGACATTTTTATTAAAAAAATTTTTATGTTCAAATATGTTTAAGGCGACTTTTAATTGAAAATTGAATAATTTATTGAAAATTTCACACAATTCACTAATTTATGATATTTAAAATTTATTTACACAACCTTTATTTTTCTAATCAATTATTTTTGAAATTTTCTACATTTTGTAGTAGAAATTTGAGCTAAATTTGATACATGCTTTAAATTCATTAAATCATCGAAGATAGAAATACAAATTAGCTATGCTATACGAAAATATATTTACTATACTAAAATGAACATATTTATTCAACTATAATATTGCATTATATTTAAGTGTATTCTAATCTAAGTGCAAAATTTAACAATTATATTTAATTAGTTTTACAAGGTTGACTTAACTGCAACTAATTTTTCATTTAAACTACAATATTTTATAAATTTATTAAATAATTTAAAATTGTAAATTAATTAAATAATTACAATTTAAAATTGATTTCCGTATTTAACATATAGTTATGAGAAAATTCTGTTCAACCAAATAGAAAATTATACAACAATATTTTAAGCAGAGAAAAAAAAAACCTGACCATAAATAATTCAAATAAATTTCAAGAATTTTTTAATAAATGTTCTATGTACCACTTACTATGAAGTTTATGGTCTTTCAATACAATTTTTCCAATTTTTCCAATACCAAAAAAAAAAATTTTTTTTTACATAAAATACCAAACCGTAAATTTTATTAAAAAATTAAATTTTTCGTTTACTAAAAAAATGTAATTTTGTCCCCAAAATAAATTCAAATTAAATTATAAAATTCAAATATACTAAAATTTCCATATACATTTTTTAAAGAATTTCTCTTGATTTTAGTAAAATTATTTCCAATGTTTACGAACCAGAGTTGGCTAACTCAATTTTTAAGAAATTTCTTTCATAAGTTTACAGGATCATTTAAGTATTATTGTAGATTAGATATTATTGCAATTCTTCTTCTTTATTTGAAAAAAAAAATGATTTTAAATCCTGACTTAAACTGCATTCAAGTTTAAATCCTGACTTAATCTGCATTCAAGTGATTAAAGCTCACTCAAATTTTTTTATTTGACAGTAAACAAACCCAGTATTTTCTTTAGGTTTCAGGTAAAATAATAATAATTTTAAAATAATTACAAAATAATTTTCATTTTTCTTTTAGTTATTTATACATTTTTGTCATGATTGCATTTTATTGTATTTTTTCGTGCTATTTTTCCTATTTTGGTTCTTATGCTTTCGTATTTTTTGATAATAAAAATAAAAATTCTACATGTTATCAGCAAATCCAGTACTGCCTGGAATTTTGTTTTTCAATATTTTTTTCTTTTTATGTTGTGATTTCATATTAAAATTTATTTGACACATAAAAAATAAAATATTATAAAGAATTGAGAAAATATATAAACAGTGTGTTTTTTTTTTCAACATAATATTTTTAATATTCTTCTATTTTTCAATTTATGTATGTGTATGAAAATACAAATTTTTTTTTTGCACAGAATTCTGGGTCAGACAAAAACCACAACAAAAACAAAAGTAGATATGTAGATATTAATAAGACAAAAAATATCTGATATTCTTTATGATACAAATTGAAAATTTAGAAGAGACTACAAGGTGATTAAAGGAAGTGTTAAAATATTTATTATTATGATTTTCAAAATTTAAATTTATTGAATAAAAGTCGATGAATTGGGAAAATTGTCGATTATATTTCATTGAAGTTCATTGAAGACACTTGACAGTTGACAGTTGACAGTTGACACTATGTATTATCAAAAGATTTCGATGTTTTTTAATCTTTAATTTTTTATTGAAAACATATTCAGATCAAAAACTTATTCAGATCAACAGAAAAACTAGAATATATTTAAGAATAGTTAACTAAAATAATTTTTTTTTAGTTAACTAAAATAATTTATGTGTGACTGGGCACAATAGAACTTTAATCTTGTTAAAAGTATTGCTTCTCATAGCAGTATTATTTATTGTACTTAAACTAATTTAATAAACTTTCATGTACATAGTAACGTCCATCAAAAATTAGGCTAGCTTTTCTTTGTCAACTTAAATAAAACCATAAAGTCTAGAAATTTATCCATTTTGAGTTATACGCATATTAGCACTTACTTATAAAAATTTTAGAACTATTTGATTTTTCGTGGATAAGAATTTAAATTTCTAATAATCTAAATCTAAAGTGTTGCTTTATATTTTTAATTAGTGAAATAATATTTATCAGAATACAGTTCCAACAGAAATGTAATAATTTCATTTTTTATGATTCATCACTAACAGTTAATATCTATATCATATATTTCTACCAATTTCAATAACTAAATATCTAAAATCATTTTCTTGCCAATCAAAATTTTATTTTCCAATCATAGAGATTTTAAAATATAATTCAAGCTGGATTTACACATCCGCTGTAAACCCCACCCCTGACAGTATATTTTAATCAATAGGAAAACTCCGGGGCACGGCATAACGAAGAGTTGAGCCCACTGAATCTTTTCCGTTTCAGGAGCCACGTACACTAGGAACCTAACAATTATACACAATTAACAATTAATTTTTGAGTGTTTTTTATAATTTACATTGCACGAACTGTCAAAAAATTTAGTGTGCGTGTGTGAAAACCGTCAATAAATTGATTCATAAAACCGTCACAGAATTTGTCAAACGTCACGGTTTTTCGGACGATGTGTAAATTTAGCGGCAATTGCAGAGACTCTTAAAATTATTCATTATATTTATGTTTGACTATTCAAATTTAGGAATCACCCTATACCAATATAATGTAAATTCTATACTTATGTCGACACTAAGATATAATAACAATAAGACACATAACAAAAAAAAAATGCATCATAATTCAGTCTCATTCCTCATTAGCACTAATTGCATGCAAAATCATGTTTTTTTTTTTACACATTTCTCACAGAGAGGTTATGTAAATTGCAATATATACTAAAATGTAGTTTCATTTTCTTGTTCATTATAAATTTTTTTAAAAAATATATTAATTCCAGAAAAAAAACCGAAACTTCTTTATTTTCACATATACTTACAATTGTGTTTTTTCTATCAAAGATGTCCTGGTTTTTATTTCCAAAAAAAAAAAAAAACTAATTAAGCTACAAACTCAACAAAAAAAGTGTTTTTTTTGTTGAGAAGAATTTAAATATCAAAATTTTATGTTTTTTTTTTTGCCACTAAATAAAAAATAAAAAAGTATATATGTATCTTTTTTTTTTTTGTATGCTAAACTTTCAATCTAGTTTAAGGCCACAACACTTTTTTTTATTTTTGTCTAAATTTCACGTATCTTTTTTTCTTCTATTTTTTGTTTTTAAATGAAATCAAGTTTAGTTTTGTTATTCAAAAAACAAAAAAAAACTGGTAGAATGTACATAAGAACAAACAAAAGAAAATAAAAAAAATATGATAAATTATTATGTTTTGTATGATAAATAAATAATAAATTGTCATTCAAATTCCTTTTGAGCAAACAAAACACAAAAAAAAAAGCTTGCAAAAATTCATATTTTTTCATTTATAAAATTTAAATGAATTTTTTAAAAATTATGAAAAAAATATAGCAAAATAAGATATATTTTTTTCCATAATATTTTTATTTATATATTTTTTTTATTATTAAAATATTTATGATTTTTTGGAGAAAACTTAATAAATTAATAAGATATTTTAAAAATAAAATGATTTGATTATATAATTTATTATTTTTAATTGATTTTTATTGATATTTTTATCGAGTAGTTTATTTTGGTTTCATTGGAAGTTTCTATTTAAAATAGCTCAGTTATTTAGCCGCAAAATGGGCAAGAGATTTAGTACAATTCTTGAATACTCATAAGGTACATCTAGCAAGCCTCTTAAGTCAGGGTTCATAAAGTTGGATGATAACAGAATTGTACCAAGATGGAATTTTGTGAAGGGAGCTTGTCACTTTAACAAACCAACCAGTTATTTTAGTATTTAGTTTGCAAATGGTGACAATCGTAAAATTAATTTTCTATTACCAAACTATTAAAGAATGTACTCTTCAATTAACCAAATCTTTCCATCACCTATTTTCTAAATATGCTAATTCTCATTATGCTAAGTCATGCACAAGGAAATCAACAATTTCAAATACGTTTAAGCTGGAATTCATAAATTAAACTTAGATGCGAGTTTGCCTTAATCTAATTGTATTTGAATTCATAAACAATTCTTAGCTAAATATGCCAAACAATCTTAATGTTAGTGTAAGGTAGACTTAATACAGTCTTATTGCAATATTACTGATTAAGTTTTGACAGCTAATAAATATTAATTATTAAAAAAAAATGTCGAAGTGACAAATTATTCTTTAAAAAAAAAAAAAACCAATGACAAATTTTAATTTATGTTTTTTTTAAAATGTTTTCATAGCAATTTACTTAATAAATTATTTTTAAAAAAATTTACTTTTTTAAAAGATGGGTGAGATTTTTTTATGAATTTTAAAATAAATACTTTTCTCAGCTAAGTCTTTGAATGAGTATAACTTATACTCAATCATAAGACTTACATACTATAAGAAATTTTACCTAGTGTTAACATTATTCAAATGGTGACAATTGTAAACACAAAATTTCAGGGCTAAGTTCTATCAGACATTATTCAGTACTTTAACCCTTTTATCCTGGATCTCCTACCTAAATCTAACAGCTAATTATTTCCTCATTTATGCTTTTAAAAATTTACTTTTTTTTTTGTTGATTTTCATTTAATAAATTGATGTCCTCCTTTGTAATACATAAACATTAAATAAAATTACTTAAATAAATTAAATAATTATATAATTTCAAAAAAAAAAAAAATTATTAAGCTGACCTTCTATCTACTAGTATTACATTCTGCCGAGATTGTTAATAAATATAAATAATTTTTTATACGCCCCCTAATTTCCTTTCAATTTATTTATTAAATTTTTTTTTTACTTATATAATTCATAAAAAAAAATGATTTTTATCATGAAAATTACACTAATTACACAAAAACAAATTGAATCTAAGGAAAAAAATTATCTAAAAAATTTATCTAAATTTATATATTGGTAAATAATTTAAGAGCTAAACCTATTTTTTCAATAAATTACTGTACTAATATTTTTTTTTTGTAGATTAATTAAAATGAATTAAATTGAAGTCGATATATATAGAGCTTACTGTTTTAAGCTTAGATTACAAAATCAAATCAATTATAAAATAATTATATATTTATCAAACAATTTTTATTAGAATTTTATTAAGTTAAATTTTCATAATTAGTTAATGTACTTAAAGATATTTTATAGAATTTTAAGATTGCAACTTTCACTGTTCTCTTATCGAAGAAGTAGTTTTAAAACATAGTTTAAGTAAAGTTCACAAAACTCTTTAGTATAATATAATGTACTTAAAAGAAATATGTAATTGCAGTTTCATAAAAATAAAATTTCCCAACTAAAAATGTGTTTAAAGAAATTGTCTGAACTGACATTTCGCACTTTAAATAAATAATTTGATTTTACATATGGTACAATCAAAATATATTATAATAATTATCATTTTTATAAAATCTTTAATTTTCTTCTCTTACCACAATCTTTTACATTTATTTACCCAACATAATGTAAAAGTTAGTAAAAAAAATGTATGTATATTATAAATTTTCATGTCATTCAAAAGTATCTATAAGATTATATACGCTATAACATAAAAAGTTAAACAAAAACTTCAAAATTTCTCATTACAATTAATTTCGAAAAAAAAAAAAACACAACCAGAAAAACTGTGTGTAATTTTATAATTATTTAATGCAAAAAAAAAAAAAAATTCTTTATTTACAATGAAACACATTTCACCGTCATAAAATGAAAATAATTAAAAACGGATCAGACACTATGATGTATAAATTGTACAAATATACATAAAAAAAAATTAAAATTAAGTATAAGTAAAATTATTTTTACAGATGATATCTATAAATCGGGTCAGCTATAATAATTTTTTTTTTTATTTAGCTTTGTCCGCTATTAAAAAGCATAATACAAAATCCTGCGGTTATTTTATTTTATTATTTTTAATTTTATATTTTATATTTCTGAAAATCATGTACACACGAGTTCATCATCATGTAAACAAATAAAATTAAAAACTTTAAAAAATAAAATAAAAATCATATTTGTAGAAGAGTCGTCTTCTTTGCATGATTTTCTACATAAAAAAAAAGACCTTCAAATTTAATCAAAAATAATTTTTGATTTATAATATTTTTTTTTAAGATACATATATAGCTTTATAAAGCTTTATGTACTAACATGTACATAAATTTGGACGTAAAGATACTTTTAATTCGACAATTTTGTTGTGCTAATCAGTTTTTATTTTTTTCAATTATAAATAAATAAAAAAATTTTAAAAAATTATTACAGTACATATAAAGTTTTTGTGCAGAAAGTGAGTGAGAAATGAATTGAAGATTGTGAAGATACTTTATTAATGTTAATGGAAATTCAATTAAAATTATTAATTATTTTTAAAAAAAAAATTACTATATCGAATGAATTTGTTATGGAAAATCTGAGGTGGTTATAGATTTTGATTTTCAATATTTGAAAATAATATTGTTAATGGTAAGAATTGTCTACTGTTAGTGCTCAAACAATTAAATGATACGATTGGGTTTCGTGTAAAATAAGAATTTTTGCATACACAAATTATAAATTCTAGAATTTAATAGTTGACACTTCGTCTAAATAACAAGTGTAGAATATTATTATTAACAAGAATTTCAAATTTCGATAGGTGAGCAATTAACTAATATATAGGTTCTAAGATAAAATTTAATTTTACGAAAATCTATGTACTGTCCCTTCAATTAAGTTTATTCTAAAGATTCTCTAAACTGCTTTCAAAGGAATTAACTAAGCTAAATTAATTGCTGAATAAATCGAAAGAGTTAATAAAACTACTCAACTAAAAGAATTTTTATAAAATCAGTTGCAGTACCAAAACATAATTTAACTAAACTGTCACCCTATCCATCAATTAAACATAATTTCTGTCTATAATTTTTTTAAAATTATATTTCATTCAAATCTCTTCCTATTTTCATAATTTTCATAAATTCCCTTGTTCTACGTTAATTTAAAAAAGAAAATCAACAAATTTTACTAAAAAAATTTAAAATCAGCTGAGTTGATAATCCGGTAATTAAAAGTCTAATAAAAAAAAATTATTTCAATTAAAATTCCAAGTTCAGTATTTATATAAAAAAAAAAATTATGTAATTAATTAAATTGTTTATATATATTTTTTTTCTAAATAAATTTATAATCAAATCTTTTTTTTTTTTATTATTAAATTGTTAATTTATTTTAGTCACAAATTCTTTCATAAATATTTATTTGGCTACTTTTCGCATTTATGCTTTTTATCTATTTTTAGATTCTTGTTAAATAAAGCAAAAAAAAAAAAAAAATACTAGAAATTTTTAAATTGAAATAAACAAATAATAAAATTTTTAAAAAAAAATAATAATAAAATATGATTATATGCAAAAATAAAAAAATTAATTATTCGGCACAAATTAGTATTTTTTTTTTTAAATAGAATTTTGTAATATATTTTTTTTGTATTTCACTAATTTTCTTTTTAATTTTGCGGTTATAAACACATAAACATAAATCATTTATTCAGGAAACCGCGAAAAAAAAAAATGTTTAATGTATTTTTATATTAATTTTCTTTTTTTTATTTATATTTCGTTTGTTAATGCAATGTCTCACTTTTCAAAAGATAAGAAATTTAAATCGAAAAAAAAACCATTTCAGTTTTATTCGAAAAACCAACAGAAAATTATGAAAAACATTTTTTTTTTAAAAAGTACAATAAACTTAAAACATTTTATAAATTTCGTAAAAAAAATATATATTATTATGATTAAATTTAATTTTTATTAAATTTTTTTTTAAAAAAAATTTTATTAATACTTTTTTGCTATGTAAGATATTTTAGTATCTTACAGATACTTTATGTTATCTCAACGAAATAATAATAATAAATAATATAATATTTTTTTTATGTAGAAAAATTAACCTATTCAAAAATCATGTACACCCGCAATTTAAAACATTTTATTTTTTTATCATATTAAAGTTTATAATCGAAAATCCGGTTCTAAAGTTTTTTTTTTTATCTTTAAGATTTTTTTTTTGTTTTTTTTGTTTTCTTTACACTTGTCGCTACACTGTGTATCTTTATAATGCGCTCACCTTCATTCAGATAATAAATGAAAATTTTAGTGTTTATTTTTTTTAAATTTTTTGTTAGATACACGACCGTCAACTTTACTAGACCGAATTGAACTGATGGGTGGCATAGAAGTCAACCGAGGCAAAAAAAAAAGTGTTAAAAAAAAATGAATGTTTTGGCAACATTATAGTATAAAATTATGTTTATGTTGTTGCAGTGCAACATTCTAAGAATAAAATATATTTGATATATTATGTTTACATAATATTTAAATGTATTTTTTTTTATATACAATAAGAATAAAAGTGGCGGCCGGAAGAATTAAATAAAGAAAAAAATTAAAAAAAAAAAAAATAGTGGATAAAAGAGAATTGAATATGTTGCTAGCAACTTGTTGAATAATAATGATAAAAGATACAATACTACTACAAGTGTACATATGCATAACAATAATATGAATATATAAGATAAAAATGATTATTTATTTATATATTTTTTTTTTATGATTTATGTTCATATGAATTTACTTGTTGAATTACACTTTTTATTTTGTCTATTAAAAGTTTAATCTGTTTTTTTTTATTTATTTAATGTTGTATTATAATACATATTAAATTTTTGTAATTTTCATCATTTTTATTAAAATTCTAGCTTTTATTTTAATTGTTTGTAGTAGTTTGTATTTAATGATTTTTTATAAAAAATTATTTAACAATGAAGTCATAACAAAAATCTCTAATTAAAATTATCTAATAAATCAATAATAAAACAACAAAATAAATCTAAAAAAAAATTTAAATTAAAAGTTTTAAGTTTATAGACACGTTCTGACAAAATTCAAGAAATTTGTCTAGACAACCAAGTTTAATGTTGAATATATTTTGTATTTTAATTTTGAATATTTTTATATAAATTATATCCTAGTTTCTAATATCCTAGTTTCTTATTTTAGTTACTATATCTAGTAAGGTGAAATTCCTAGATAGATAAGATACAGAAGTTTGTAATTTTTTACAAGATTTTAGATTTTGTAATTCTTTGGAATTAAATTTTTAATATTAATGAATCTGTTTAAAAATATTATTAAATTTTAAAATCTAAGCGCCAACACATATGCAATATTTCCACTATTATAAAAATACAAATTTTAATTAATTGATAATATCAATTACATTTACATATTTATAATTATTAATTATTTCTAAATTAAAAAAAACTTTTTAAGTTTATTAATAAAGAAATTTTACTAATAATTCTTGTAAAAATCATATTAATTTACGCCTGAATATATGCAGACAATCAATTAATATTTATTATTGTCAATCAATAAATTTTTATCAATTTTCTTTTACATAAAACTTAAATTTATTGGAAATTAATTTAAAAAAGTATGTGTTTTCTTTAACTTTAATAATTTTTTTGGAATTTAGATGATTTGTCGGCTTTGAAACGATTTAATTTACAACAAATTTATGTTTTATACTTAATTTCGACTTAATTTTAATAGTGACCATAAATATTTTATGAAAATTACACAATTAAAATTATAATATATGTAATTTATTCTAAAAATTTTTGAAATACCCTGTCTTAGAGTATAAAATAAATATTTTAAAACTAATAAATATATTAAAATAAACGAAATTCACTCAATTGGCTAATATTAAACTAGGTCGTTATTATATTTTCTAAATTCTGATTTATAAATTGAACTAGAACCTTTCATAACAAAATTATATAATAAAAATAAAAAATAGATTTATAAATAAAAATATAAAATTAATATATGTATTTTTTTTTAAAAAAAACTATAATTGTATTTTATATGAACAAAATGAATCGTTAATCTCCTCTATCAAAGCTTAACTAATATATAGTTAAAAAAATATTTTTGATTAAAAAAAAAATATAGAAACACAACGATGGGGTCTCACCATATCAAAACATTAATATTTTGAATACTGATAAATTCCAAATCCAACGAATAAAAAAAAACACAATATTCTATTATACAACATAAATAATTTAAAGATCCCCAGAATCAGAATAAATTTTAAAAAATAATTTAGTGAATAAAAAAAATACACACTAAATTCATAGTCACAAATTTATTTAATTCCGGTGATAATAATAATAATAATAATAATTTTTTTTTATGAAATCAAACAGTGAACGAGACCAACCAGTTTAAAAAAAAAAGAAATATCTACAAAAAAAAACATAAATATTATTTCTAAATTTCATTTAAATTAAAAAAAAAAATATTATTATTATTTCACAATTTTGAATAACGTGAAAGGACTAGAGATATAAGTTTTTTTTAATCCTCCATGGTCATCGCTTAGCCTGAAGTATCTTCAACATTATTGAAATGGATTGATTCAATATGCGCGCGCCATCATCTTAAGCCAACGCATAATATTTTACAAAAGCCATGTCATCTATAAGACTGTACAAATTTTATACAAGAGTAAATAAAGACAATTAGCTTCGCGGACTTTAAATCTTCTTAATATAATTTTTTTTTTTTTTTTGGTGGGCTACGGGAGATTTTTTACTTTTGTCTGGAAGATTTTATTTTTATTTTGTTTGACACTTTTATGTGACCGTGTCAAGATGATTGCACCAAACAAAATTATGATAAAGAGGATACAGAAAATTGAATAAATTTTATTTTTTATACATATAGGGT
The DNA here is from genome assembly GCA_963932195.1 of Empis livida. NCBI lineage: Eukaryota > Metazoa > Arthropoda > Insecta > Diptera > Empididae > Empis > Empis livida. The sequence continues at coordinate 34,513,706 of OZ010648.1, forward strand.
TATATAAAATATGTTTTGGTATAGTGAGAAATAATTTGATGTTTTTTAGTTGTTTTAATTTAAGATCTTAAATAAATCTTTCAATTTTTTTAGGGTTCATATTTATGTATATATTTGAAATTAAATTGACTTTGAATTGATATTGATGTTTATTGAAAATTTAGTGAAGTAGAAATTGTATTATAAATATATTTTGTTTGTTTGTTGTTTTTTTATACGAAGAATATGTCATTAAATTTTTGGTTATTTATTTGATTTGATGTTTGGTGTATGTGACATTAATGTAAATTTTGTTATAATGTATTTTAGAAAGTAGCTAAATAGATAAATTTTTTTGGGTATAATTTACTTTAGATATTATGATAGATCACAATATTTACAGAAATTTATAAACATTATTTTATTGCCTTTTTAATTATTTTTTACTAATTACTTTTTTATAGAAAGATGGCTTTTTCAAAGCTCTATAAATTTCAAAATTGCTGCTACTTCATACTTAGCTTTTGAGGAACCTAACTCTGACACAAGAGTCGCGAAATATTCTATTGGAATTTTGAGCGCTACTAATATTTATTCTTAAACTAAATACTGTATAAAATTTTAATTGCAACAAGCTAATTTAGTTATTAGTAAATTTTCTGTGCATGCTTTTATGAATTAGATATTTGTTAGTAAAAAAATCTGGACTGATGATTTTTTGTAGCTTTAAGATTACATTTTATGGTAATTTTATTAGTGGTGGACATTTAACCCTAGATAAAAATTAGACCAATATATTCAATGGTTCGGACTGGAATGGAAACCAGTACCTAAAACGATTCATAGCATAGTACACTACAACTAAGTAACTGCTGGTCCTCCTTTTGTACTATATAATTTTTTTTAGATAAATATTTTCCGGCCATATTCTTTTTTTTTTTTAAATTAAATAAGATTAATTTATTGAAAACCATTTATATTTCTAGTCTTATAATCTTCAATCGTTAATTTTAGTTCTAAAAAAATCTAAAAACAATCTAATTTTTTCAAATTACATATAAATTTTCCATAATTTCGTAAGTTATTTTTCAATCACCATTTATATGCTCTTCCAAATATTCATTTAAGTAAATTAAAAGTTACAAATTTCAAACTTTTCAACATTTATGTACTTCATATAAAATCTTTCTAAGTAAATAATCCAATAATAATAGTAAAATTAATTTCCATCGAAATATATTGAAATTTTACAGACTGTGAAAAATTATCTATTAAAGTAAATTAAGAATTTCAAAAGAAAAATCTTAATAAAAATGAAAATCTTTTCAAATATGTACTCATAATTTCTTAACAATGAATTTTGTAACTTTAATCAATTAATCTTAATTTATCTTCTGCTTTGTATATAAATAATTGAATTTTAAAGCTTATAAAATTCAATTTATGTCGCTCAGTTTTTGTTTTATAATAGATTTTTTTATAAATTCTCATTGAATTCGAGAAGATTTGTTAGATAATTTATGTCATTGTGTACATATATAAAATTTGAAATGAAATTTATGTCAAAATAGTCTACAACGGAAGGAAGACGACTAAAAAAGTTATTTCACTTTACTAACATCATATACACTTCTTTTCACAAAACATTTTTACTAATAAATTATCAGCAATGATATTTATTTCCATTCATAAACTTTATGCAAAAAAAAAAGAAAAAGAAAAATATATTTTCATATTTCCCACAAATACAATTTAATATCAAAAACTTAATAGCATAATATACATAAAAATATAACATTAAAACTAAATACAATTTAAAAAATCTTAAAAATTAACAGAAAAAATAATTCCCATTTTTCTACTTATTTGTCTTTTCGTAATTTTTGACTAGAAATTTCTATAGCATCTAACCATAATTTTAATTCTTCTGGCATTTCTGGACGATCTTTACTTTCTGGGAATTTTTTCATAACATCCATAACATTACAATTTGTAATACATTGTTTAGACATTGCTACTGCACGAACAAAACCATCTGATAATGTGATAAATGTTTGTTCTAAATAAATTGCTTTATCATCCCACCAAACTAATTTTGTTTCAATTTTATATGGATGGAATATTGGTATTGTACGACGATAACGTACACTAGATGCACCTTGTACAGCACCACCTTTTAAATTACGTACTTCTTCATATAATCCAGTTAAACCATAAAAATGAAAACGAGCAAAATCTAATTCACGTAAATAACGTGCATTATTCATATGACGAATGAATATATCAACATCCTGTGATGTACAAAGTCCTAAAAATAATAATAATAATAATAATAATGTGTATAAGGTTTAAATTGAATTATATTTTGTGAAAGTAAAATCCTTTTATTAAATAAATACCATAAATTGTTGTTTTTTCGGTAATTTTTCGTTTCTTTTGAAAAAGTCGTCCTGCAAAAACGGTGAAAACACAACGGATAAAATAGTTAACATCCCAAATTATATATAAAATAAGAAGTGCTACAAGCCACGACATAATTTTCTAGTTCTATAATAATAAAAAAAAATTAATAATTTGAAATTGAAAAAATAATGAATAAAAAAAAATTAAATTATTTTCAGGATAAAGGATACAGTAGACTAAAATGATAAAGTTTATTATTATTTTACAAATAAAAAAAATTTAATTTACAGGAGAGAATATTTCCGTCATTTTCTAAAGCAGAATCTACCAAACATTTAAAGTGGACTTTGTTCAATATCAATTTGAAAACAAAACAACTGACGTTGACGTATAAACGAGCAGATAAAACGTAAAATGAAGAATTTCGGTTTTTCGAAGAAGCTCAAAGATTTTAACAAATTATACTTACACCCAACGGAATGGAATGTGCTAACTATCCGGAAATTTTCAATAATTAAGTCTAGAGCTAACAGTTTAAATTTGTAAACATACAGGTAACATAGATGTGTTATTATATTTAACAGAGTATGTATTTATAATTCATAATGCTTTGATGCATAATTTTTAAATGTACAGATATCGATAAGGTCAGTAGCAAAGGTTTGTTTTTGTTTAATTTGGACTCAAAACTATAGTATTCATTTATACTGTAGTAACTTAAGACCAAATTTAAGTGGTAGTGTGCTAACCTGTGGTTACCAACCATATATGTATCCGAAACATATTTCAATCGCCGGAAAATTGCTTTTTACTTTCAAATATTACTTCCAGTTGTACCGATAATTGTATAATACGGATTCTAGACGACCTATTGTCTCATTGTCCGAAAGGTTTAAGTAATTTTTTTTAAATAAATTTGAAAGTTATGTACAATCAGTATGTTTTTTTTAAACCTTCACGTTGCAAAGACTACTGAAAGATGTATTAATTCAATATATTAATAAAAATAGATCTCGAGCGTTAAGGGTTAATAAATTGCAAGCTGATATTCTGGCATTTAAACAATTAGAAAATTGTAAAAGCTTTTATATTTATTTTAATAAACAGTTCTTCTTTCACTTAGTTCCCCATTAACGGAATAATTAAAAGGTAAAGCAAAAAAAACATATAATATTTAATTATGAACCTTATTTTTATTGAATTCATTAAATCTGTCATATTATAATTTGAAAGTTTCTGAAAAATTTAACTTTTTTATCGACTTTGTACCCAAAAATTTTTAATCAATTTAGAAAGTTTTCTAATTACATAAAAAAAAAAACTTAGATTTTAAAATTTCTCTTTTTCACAAAAAAAAAGACTCATCAATTTTGATAATTCAAAAAAACAACAAAATAAATTATAAAACTTGAAACATAGTTAGGTAACATTTTAATAAAATGTAAACTTTTAGTTGCTTTCATTGACCTTGTAAATTTATTCGTAACTTTTATTTAATTCCACTCTGTAAATTTTAATATAGACTTTTTTTTAGCTATTTTATTGCAATATTTAATTTAAATTTAGAATTTATTTATTTAATTAGCGATTTCATAAATATAATTAAGTAAGGATTATCAAACATTTACATATATTTTTCAGTAGTAAACATGATTAAAAATGTCGGTAAATTAATACGTAAATATATACATAAATGAAGAGAAGATCATTGATTTTTGAACTGGTTTTTTGTTATTTAAATTAAATAATTTTTTAAAAAAATCAATAAAATAAAACTTACCTTTGAATGGAAAATTTAAATAGTTTCTTAATACTTTTTATATCAAATTTTGTTGTTTTAACAATTTACTTAAATAACGTCTGATGCGCTGTCAGCTTAAATGTAAACTAACTAAATTTTTATATGTTAAGCATTTTTAATAAAAATTTTTAAAAAAATGTGTAATAAAATCTGACAACATGACATATTGTAAAGCTTTCTTAAATGTAAAATCAATGAAAAATTTTAAAAAAAACAAATATTTTAATACGCATATATAAGAAAGGTGAAAGAGAGAAAGAGAGTTCAGGTAGAAAATATACTCATACATTGCAAATGTTTATTTGTATAGTTAATAAACAAAAGATTTTTTTTGAATATTATCAAGATTTTTACTCTGAGAAAATTTTTAATATGAACATTATTATTTCTTATCGGGTACGTCTACTAATTAAGTACTGCAAGTTTCTATTGAAACTTAAATAAAAAAAATATGCTTTTCTGTCTCTTACTTTCAATTTTTAATAAAACTTTCAAGATATAATTAATTGGCAGAAGCACTCATTAAGACTTTCAATATATAATTAATTGGCAGAAGCACTCATCAACTGAAATTGTCACAAATTTATATTAAGTCCAACAGGAAAATGATATCAAAATAAAACTAGGCATTTGGATAACATTCGTTATGCAAATTTCTTTGAGGATGTCTTCATTACCAGTAATAATGCGTTGTTTCAGATCAATGAAACCTGAAAGATCGTCTATACTTTGTGGAAATCTAATCGAGACTTCCTTGTTATTTCAACCTTCCTTCTTATTTTAGTAAAGTCTTTGATTTCTTCATTTATCAGTAAGTATCAGTGATGTTGCAGTTGCGAAAATTTCTGATAATATGCAGGAAAATTATCATTACCAACATACACCTCTGACCTATAGGCCATTATTACATACTGAAGCAGAGAAAACAGTAAAAGAACTCCTATTGAAGCAGAGAATTTCTATTGAAGCAGGAACTTGGCGGAAGAAATCCAGAATAAGCGGTCGTGTAAAGATCTCGTGAAGCCGTACAAGGGAGTATCGTGTAAAGTCTCTATGTAAGAGGAACTTGTAATATTACGTAAGGACTAAACGGAAGAAAAATCCAGTGGAAAATCTATTCTTCAGATTCTTTAAAAATAATTTAATAATTAATTAAACGGTGATATCTTGTTTTTCAATTATATTTTATTTCCTAAGGATTGTTTTAATTCCATTAATTTATATAATCGAAATCTAAATATTTCAATTTAATAATCATAATATTTTTTTCCATATTTTTATTTTAATTATTTAACATTTCATTTGTCATCATAGAATATAAATAAACTAAAAATAATCATATAAAAAATACATTTTATTTAAAGTAAAAAGGCTCTTCATTAAATAGCTAGACATAATAATCCTATATTAAAAAAAAAAATTTATCGCATTCATATTTAAGTTTCAGAAGTTTTATTCATTCAATGCACAAACCATTCAGAAATTTGACTAAAGTGCTTTTTACCACAGCACATAGTTTTTTAATCCAAAAACAAAAATAATAAGAACCAGATAAAACTTAGTATAACAATTTTTTTTCCAAACTTTTCGTTTAGAATATGGAAAAAAAAAGTTATTTTAGCTTCAAAAAAATATAATTATGGTCAGCATTCATCCCTTAAATGTTTACTTGATATTTCATTATATTCAATCCATTTTAATAATTCTGGTGGCATTTCTGGTTTTAATTTTAATGCTACATTACCATTTTCAACCATTGATATATCCGTATTTGATGGAACAGAAGTTTGATTGCTACTACTATTAGGATTAAGTAATTTTGACATTATATCATCAGTTGAACAATTTGTTATTCTTTGTCGGCAAATTGCTATACAATGTATAAAATTATCCTTTAAGCTAATAAAACGATGTTCCATAAAAATTGACTGATTATCCCAGTAAATTATCTATAGAAAAATTATTAGTATTTATTATTTATTTACAATTTAATAATTTAAAATTGTTTTTTATTTTTTTTTTAAATTTAACCTTTGAATTAATTTTATATAATCCAAATGTTTTTATAAATCTACGATAACGTATTGTTGTAGCTCCTTGTACAACACTACCACCATTGGATGTAATTTCTCTATAAAGTTTGGTACGTTCATAAAAATCAACTCTGGCAAAATCTAATTCACGTAAATAACGTGCATTATTCATATGCATTAATAATTGATCAACATCCGTTGTTAAACAAATTCCTTAAAATAAATAAATATGAAATAAAAAAAATATGAATATATGTTAAATCAATAATTTGAAATTTATTAATAAGGATCTATATTTTGATATATAAAATAAACTATGTAAATTTATTATCTAAAATCATATAAATATTATTAACTTCCAGAAATAATAAAAATTTTGTATATTTTTATTATTAAATAAATATTATAAATAAACTAAATAAATATAATAAACTTCTGATAAATAATCATATAATCACTTTTATCAAAGTGTAAATAAATAAAATTTTCAAATTTATGGAATATTATTAAAGCTAAAATATCACAAATTTAATGAGAAATAGAAAAATACCAACAAAAAAAACTACATTTAATTAAATTTCATTTATAATTAATTAAATAATTTTATTTTTAGCAAAAGAAAATGTTCAACAAAAGAAAGAAAAATAATTTTCTTTCAATTACATAAAATATATGTAGATATAAAATTGACATTTAAATAAACTATGCTAAAATTTATTAGTATTAGAATTTCATATAACATTGACTGGACAAAAAAAAATACTATACAAATCTTTTAAAATGTCTGATGTCTGATGACTAATTCTGATGACTACAATATAAGAAAAATAGCTTTAAAGTATTTTGTTTATTGTTTTTAACTTCAATCTTAATTATGTTAGTAAGAAATAGGTCAACATTGTTTTTCTTTACTGCAATTAGAGAAGCACAATAAATTCAACAAAATTGTATATAAATTAGATTTTGTTTTCTTACGAAAGGATTCACTAATTAATTAATAGACAGAAATGTTTATATTTCAATTAGAATCCTTATTAAAATTGTTATACAATATTTTATTTTATTTAGTTCAGCTCTTTAGTTTTCCATATCAGTAATTTTTTTTTTTGGTACATATTTAATTTTTGGATATTTCGTATAGAATTTTAAATTGCTTAGAATAAAAATATGTTAATTAAGAATTTTTAATTGCTTAGAATAAAAATATGTTAATTAACCATAAAAATATCAATTTAAAATATAATTTTAAAGTAAATTTAAAATTTAAATATATGAAATAATTATAAGTGCAAAATTATTTATTTGGATAATATAATCATACTTTCAATAAGCTTATTAAAAGCTTTTATTTGAATGGGGGTGAAATGAAGATGAATTACAGAAGGTAAAACATGAAATAAGACCTTGACCTCAAACATGTTTTTATCCTTCAAAATATTTACATTATTTTTGTATACCTACAGAATAATAATTTAAATTTAATGTTGTGCAGATTACAAATTATATTTCTTAATTTTTTTTTTTTTAATGTTAATGAAATATTAAAATTAAATATTTTATTTATAAAAGCTTATAATTTTAATTTTTTTTTGCGTAAATTTACCTGTAACTGTAGTTGTATCCAATATATGTGATTTTTTCTTAAAAAATCTTGCTAATATCGCTGTTAGGGTCATTCGTAGAAAATAATGTATTTCTAGTAAGCAATAAAGGGCAACAACACCACCTAATATACTTGCAAGTATATAGCACCAAACGACCATAATTTAAATAAAAAAAATTCCTAATTTAATTAATCGATTTTTAATTTTTTTTATTTTAATATATAAATTTAATTTATTTTATTAATCACAATATTTCTCACGTCAACATAAAGCTACAATTGCGTCAACGTAACATTTAGATATTTTTAAAGGATATTTTTTTTTTTAATTTTTTATTATAATATTATTATGCAGCTCTAACTCATTAAAATGGTATTGAAAAAATATTATATATTGACTACATTAAAGTTAAATACAAAAAAAAAAGGATTTTTTCTTTTGTAATCCATTTAATGCTTTCTTCCCAAACAGAGCATAATCACTTTAATCGAATTTTCATTTTATTTCTATTTATATTATAAATTTTTTAATTAATTTCGCATATATTTCACTATTTTAAAAAGCATTTTACAAAATTCGCATACAAAAAAAAAAATAATTATAAAAAATTTTAATTTATAAATTTTCCTTGCATTTAAAAGTGAATTTTTCCGATATTTTCACTTCCAGGGATGCAAATTCCTACTAAAAAAAAAAATGATTTTAAGAATATTAGAAATTTTCTTTTGTTTTATTTTGCTGCTAAATAGAAAATTTGAGCTTTTTTTTTAAGGGTTTCTAGAAATTTTAAGGAACTAATAAAAATATTATTCAAATAAAAAGTATAGAACAAAGCTAAATAGAAAAAAAAATTACCAAAGTTTGCATTTGCGCTATTTATTGTATAACAGTTTTCAGTTTTCATATTTATTTATCATTTTTGTGGTAAATTGATACCAAATTTATGTAAACTTACCATACATACTAGCCATTAATTAAATACACTTTCTAATAAAAAAATTAAAAGCAATTACCAAAATCTATTTTATTTCGTATATTTATTTTAATTCGATTTGACTATTTACTTTGACTACAATATCATTAAACTAATTATTACTCTATTAAAATTATCATTTATTCTTAAAACAAATTATTTTAATTTTAATCTATAAATAAATTTTAATTCTTTTAAATATTTAAAAATCAAAAGAAAGAAAATATTAAAATTTCACTTATAAAACAAATAATTTTCATTTGCATAAATTTATATCCTCACAACAATACTTAAATAACTTAAGCAATGGAAATGAATTTTATTCAAATATAGAACAAAATATATAATTTTTTTTTTCTTTATAAACTACCAATATTATTAAAACGTTTTAATTTTTCTGGGAAATTATCTTTATATAATACTGGATCTGCACGAAATTCAACACTTTTTAATGGCATTGTACCATAAATTTTAGCAAAACGATCAATACATGCTGAACGTTCCATCATATGATTTAAATCAGCTGATAACATTTCAGTATTTGTACATTCAGGACATTTAAATTTTTTCCGTGGTGCAACTTTAATTGGAGGTTTATTTGTATAATTAGCAACAAGAAAATTCATTGCAATATCTTCACAATTCATATGTTCATCAACCCAATCTTTAATATTACCAGGCATTGCATTTGTATACATATAACTCCAATATTTATGATGAAATGCAGCACCAGTTAATACCATTGATATTTGATTGGTCCATTCAGATTCATAACGCCAACGATTTGTTACATTATCCCAAACATGTATACGACTTGGAAAGCCAACAATACGATCAGGAAATTCACGCCAAACTTCATAACTACAAATAACAAAAATATAATCGTTTTTTTTTATGGCATGGTATATTATATTATTTTACCCAAAATCTAATTCATCAGCTGTTAACATAACAATATCATCATCTATAGTTAATATTGCTTCAGTTTCAATATCATCGTATGGATAAAAACGATTTGATAATTTATTTGCTTGTGTTTGTAAAACTTTTAATGGTTTATTGATTTTTGGAAACATAGAAACTAAAATAAATTAGAAAAATTTTAAATAAGTTTTTTATATGTGAAAAGAATATATAATTTTAATTAATAATTACGTGGTGGTGGTGTTTTCTTTTGATTATTCCAAATTACTAAAATTTTTTGTAAAGACGGTACCACTGATAATTTTTGTATTAATGTAAATAAACTTTCAATTCGATCATATGTTAAAATTACAGCAGTAAATCCTTGTGATTTTGGTGCAATTAAAGGTAAAAATAATGGATTTTGTGATGAATTTTCTTTGTCCATTAAATTCCATTGACGTGATGTTTTTGCCAAATGTGGAAATATACGATCATTTAAAATATCTAATATTGTTTTAGTTATATGTTTCATACTTTTAAAATATTTCTCAAATAGCCAAGCACCTTGATTTCTTAAATCTATAATTTTTTCAGGTGTTATAATTTTTAATGTTTCGACTAATGAGTGTAAATCATTTTCTCTAATTCGTATTGTTGCTAAATCCCAATCAATTACATCCTCAAATGGCAATACATAATTATCAGCCATTATAACTGGTATACAATTGTAAGCTAATGCTTCAAGAAAATCTGGTTGCGCTAACCGTACGCTACGACCAATTAAACAAAATTTTCCATCACCTAAAATTTTTGGATATTCATATTCTTCAACTTTGGAATAGCTACAACGAATTTCTTTACTAAAAACTGGTTCATCATCTAATTTAGTAATTGGTGGTGTTCGACATGATTCTAATAGTAATATATCACTATTATCCATGACTAGTTCACGTAAAAGCCGAATATGCCGAGGATAAAGATTTAATTGCCCAACAATTAAAAGATTCTTACGTACATTAGCTGCAAAATTGTCAGGTTTCTTGAAATTTTGTAATGTTGGACTCCAAACTGGCAGTGATATATCGAAACCAACCCGATATGTCCATGAATCAAAACCGGCACCAGCTATTAAAGCACGATCAGTTTTAACATCTAAAACTCTATTAAAATCTGGATATGCTCCTGGTAACATATTAAATAATATATGGTTTTCACCATTTTCCCAATAATTTAATGATACCAATGCTTTACCAACTAAATTTGTATCTATTAAATTTTGATTTAATGTATCTATACTGGGTATAAAAATACATGCTTCATTTGGATTTGGTGTATAATATGGACTGTCAACAATTGTTTGGAGTATTTCATAATATTCTCGTGTAAGAACAAATGCTTGTTTTTCTGTTGTACTTACAAATTCTTTTATTGGATACACATAAATTGTAATACTATCTTGTTCGCGTTGACCACATCGATACACATTAAAACAATCCCAAAATGTACAATTTTCAACACGCCGTGGTAATTCTAAATCATCTGATTCAATTGTTATTTGACTGATTTGTGTTAAATCTAATGAAATTTTCTGGTTTAAATTTTCCGGAGGACTTGATTTACCAACGAAATCCCACAGAAATGAAAAACCACCACAAATTAATATTATTACAAGTGAATATGTTAAAATATTTATAAGTTTTTCATTCTTCTGTTTCATATGTGGCTTTATGGCACTTTGTTTAGTTAAAATCACCATTTTTTTTATAAAATGAATAATATTTTAATAAGACTTATTTACATTTTAACATATAAAAAAGACATGAAAAAACTCGCCTTTCGATTGTTTTTATTGATAAAAGATGTGTCAAGTAAACTGTCAGAAATTGATTATTTCCATTCAAATTTGTAGTAATTTTGTACAATGAGTTAGTATATATGGAAGGTTTATAATTTACATATCTTTCGTTACTTGGAATCTTCGATTGAACAGTAGTTTTTTTAGACGTTTATACCTGACGGTTTTAAGTCTACCAATAGTAATGTTTTAGATTTCAATGCTTAAAAGGTAAACATTCTTTCTAAAAAAATTCGCTCATTTAAAAAGAGTTGAAAAATGTCTATACTTTTAATTAAATAACATTAAAAGTATAAAGAAAATTAATATTTCTATTTCATTACTTCAGAGTTTTATTAAAAATACATGACAATATTTTATGACAACTAAAATTATGTAGGATTGCGCCATTGTATAAAGACATAATAGTATGATGTTATCAGTTTAACTTGGCTGTGCATATTACGTCACCTGCATGGAAATTAATTTTCGATTTATTTTATCTTGCCAAATGAAATTTTCTTTATTACTAGGAAGGAAATCGTATTATACAAGTGACGCAATATAATTGTTTGAATGTTATGAAATGCCATTATATGTTTATACCAGTAGAACTGCTTTTATTTGCAATACTATCTATTTTAGGTACATTATATATCATATATCAAAAATAAAAATAATAATACACGGGTTAAAATGAAATCTAATTTGCTCCCAAATTATAATACTACAACCAGGGATGTTTAAATTTTTCAAGTTATAGATGCAACTTCCATATATTTATAATTCGTTGATCTTCCTGAATTCAATTCCTTTCGCGGTTTTTTAATGCGCAATATGCAGGTGCAAAACTTTTCCAATAAAACCTAGGTTTCTTCGCTATTTAAGTAGAATTTATTTTCCAAATGCTAGAAGAACGATGAAATAATAAAAAACAACCAATCTTAAACCTAAAAAAAGGCAATAGATTATAACAAACTCGATCTAAAACCAATTTGATTATCCAATAAAATTTTTTCAAATCATTTATTGTACGATTGAAAAACAAATTTAATTTGTTGAAAACTTACAAAAATATACAAAACTAATTCAAAATTGTTTACAAAAGAAATGTTAATAAATTAAAAGAAGTTTATAAACTTGAATTTTCTGCTTAAACCGTCCATTTCGAATTTTATTTGCCTTTTGCTTCAGCCTTCTTTTCTGCTGCTATTTTATTTAGTCTGACTGCTCGCATTTTCTCCATTTTTGCAATTTTCTTTTCTTTCTTTTCAACTCTGGCTGCCCATGCCTTTTCCAATGGTGTCATTGCCATTTTTAAATATTTCTTTATAATTTTAAATTGAAAAAATTAAATGCTTTTTTTTCAGCCTTCACTGCTTTACTTTATGTATATCAATGAAAAAATAATATTAAACTGAAATTGAATTGAACAGCTTCTGTAACTGTAAAAAGAGCACGAAAATAAAAAGAATGTTGCCACTTCTACAACTATAGTAGTAGATTTACTTCTACTTCAAGCCATAATAATATAATTATGTCCTTTCTAAACACTAAGAATCTACTACTTTTAATTTTTCATAAATTTTATATATTTCATATATATTTCAAATGTAAATCTACAGGATTCAGAAACAGTTGTTATGTATGCCTTTATTAATATGCAATTATACTCGTTACACACTGGCTTCAAAAAAATCTCAAAATTAGAATGACTGAAACAGATGTCAGTCAATACATTTAGAACATGATACAGCTATTGCGACTTGAATTGTCAAAAAAACAAAGCAACAAAGCTGTATCATTGAATTCAACATATTTCTTAGTTAGTAAGCTTATACCAGTATACGTACCATATAGCTTAAGCTAACTAAATAAAAATACTTAATATTCGTTTATAATTAATAATTAATGTTTCATTTTACTACAAATAATCTCACTAATAAATCTTCCTTATAACAAAATGTATTTAATTTTTTTCATATTCAACCGTAATAGTAAAGCCGAATATATTCACTAATAGAAATCTATATAAAAACCTAAATTTTAAATTTGCAGATCTACTACTAAATCTATAGTATTATTTTCGCAAACTTGACGTACTGAAAATAGCACGAAATCTTCACCCAAAGTGTATTTATTAAGCTAGAGTCACATACTTCCGACAAGTTAAGTACCGACAAGTTAAGTAAAGTAGCCTTTCGATTCGTTAAGTAGACTGGTCACATAGCTATCGATCGCAATCGCAAGTATATGTCAAAAATATTTTAGAGGGATATTGAAAATTTGATTTCTGTGAATATATTGTTTTGAATTCTTTAATTTAAAGTAAATTTTAATCTATTTTTAATAATTTAAAATGAAAATAAGGAGTACTGTATTGTTTTTTATTACTAAAGTTTTAATGTTTAATTATATTTTGAATAATTTTATTTAATCTGTATTATTAATACTAAACATAAAACATGTAAATTAAATATATAAAATATACATTTCGAAATATTTTTGTATATCAATAAAAATAAAATGGTTGGTTGGTTGGTTAATTCAATTTATATTAATATTATAATCATTAATACTTAAAATACTAAATCACAACCTTATGTTTCAATATAAAATATAATAATTAATTTTACTTTTATAAATTCATTTCACTTTTGAATTTTTAACAGCTTCAACTGCATATTGAAGCATTGCAATTTTAAATTTATCCTTTTCATCTTCATTCATTTTTTTCATTTTATATCCTATAGATTGCAGGAAGTGCATATCTTTTTGATGTTGGTTAGTTTTTTGATTCTGTAATCTATCGGAAAAGTTATTTAATGTTTGCAAAAATAGACTTTGTACTTCATCCGATTTTGTTTTTCTGGCCCGTGCTTCTAGAATTGTATAATTGTGGATGATTTCTAATATCTTCAATAAATTTTTCATCATCCATTCTATTTTTGTTGTCCGCCAAGTACAAACTAAATTAAAAAACTGTTATAATATCACTTGTTTTATTAAGTAATAATTACAAAAACATATTTATACACTATTTCAATAATTAATCGCGAATTTAGATTTAAATTGTAAAAAAAAACTAATACACAAACTATTATAAAAACTATTAAATTGTAAAAAAACTATGGTATGAAATTAGTAAACACCGAAACTATAAAATTTTTTGACAAAATTAAAATTGAAATTATCTGTCAAACTCAAAAGTTTGGAAAAGTGGAATCGCAAGTCTTTCGATTCGATTCGATTCGATTCGAATCGCACTATGTGACCGACCAATCGATTTTCATACAAATTATATGAAAACGTCAAAATAGCTACTTTACTTAACTTGTCGGAAGTATGTGACTCTAGCTTTATAAATATAATAAATAGCCTTACTCACGTCTGGTAAATATTTCTGAATTTTGTTGAAGTATGGTTTTAGTTATAATAAAGTGTGAAGTCATCCACCAGAACGAGATGCAAAATACAGTTTTATGATTTGTGTGAAAGAGTGCTTTTCTATCAAACAATTCATATAACTGTATTTTGCATTTTTAAAAACGCCAATTTTACGCTTAATCGACTTCTTTCTATTAGAAAGATGTCAAACTAATTTTTTTCAGCTTATTTTTTCGCCTTTCGACTGTTTTTATTGATAAAAGAAGTTAACTGTCAGAAATTCATTATTTCCATTCAAATTTGAATTAAATTCGCACAATAAGTTAGCATAAATGGAAGGTGCATAAATTTCGCTAATTGGAAATTTGTGGTCTTAACGATACACTGGACAATTTAGTGGTAGCACTAGTAATTTTGTACATTTCAGTGCTTAAAATGGGGAAATTATATGTCGAAACATTCTTTCATTTAAAAAGAGCTTATAATTGTGTATACTTTTAAACCCAAAAATGAAAATAATATAATTGCAATATTGCTGAGTTGAAAAAGTATTTGAATCTGTGTACAATATAGTCATCTAACAAATTACACGTTTTTTGTATTAATTTGTCAATTCTAATTTAATTTTTAATTGCAAGTCTTCGTGTGTTTTGTATTAATATTAAATTGAAATGTTTAATTTTTTAATTTAAAAAAAAAATATTAGCACACATTTGAATTACCACCATACAACTGACGTACTATAATTGTGCGTACCATCATATCTTTATACCATGTGGTTGCCTTCTATTAGAAAAATTAAAAGTAAAATTAAATCAGTCTAATAATACTAACTAATAAAATAAAACCTAATCCGTCCCCAAATTA
Organism: Empis livida; assembly: GCA_963932195.1. Taxonomy (NCBI): domain Eukaryota; kingdom Metazoa; phylum Arthropoda; class Insecta; order Diptera; family Empididae; genus Empis; species Empis livida. Next base: position 34,529,493 of record OZ010648.1, read on the forward strand.
TAATAACATACAAAGCGACTATAACCAGGGACGTTTAAATTTTTCAAGTTATAGATGCACCTTCCAAATATTATAATTCGTCGAATCTTCTTTAATTCAATTCTTTTCGCGGTTTTTTAATGCGCAATATGCAGGTGCAAAATTTTTTCAATAAAACCTAGCTTTATTCGCCATTTAAGTAGAATTTATTTTCCAAATGGACGTTGAAATAATAAAAAGCGACCAATCTTAAACCTAAAAAAAGACAATAGATTATAACAAACTCGATCTAAAATCAATTTGATTATCCAATAAAATTTTTCAAATCATTTATTGTACGATTGAAAAACAAATTTTAATTTGTTGAAAACTTACAAAAATATACAAAACTAATTCAAAATTGTTTACAAAAGAAATGGTAATAAATTAAAAGAAGTTTATAAACTTGTTTTCTGCTTAAACCGTCCATTTCGAATTTTATTTGCCTTTTGCTTCAGCCTTCTTTTCTGCTGCTATTTTATTTAGTCTGACTGCTCGCATTTTCTCCATTTTTGCAATTTTCTTTTCTTTCTTTTCAACTCTGGCTGCCCATGCCTTTTCCAATGGTGTCATTGCCATTTTTAAATATTTCTTTATAATTTTAAGTTGAAAAATTAAATGTTTTTTTTTTTTTTGGTCTTCACTGCTTTACTTTATGTATATCAATGATAAAATATTGTGAAACAATTGAATTTGAATTGAATTGCGTATGAAACTGAAAAGAGCACGAAAATAAACCGAGTGTTGTCAACTCTACTACCCTGGTAGTAGATTTACTTCTATTTAATAATCTTAAGATCTACATTAAACCATAATAATCTACTTTCGTCCTATGAAATCTAATTTTCATATATTTTTATCGAAAAGGTCCATGTATGGAGCGTTGTCTATATAGTATATGGACTGCAGCAATTTATCGGTTTCATATATTTTTCTTATAAAAAATGTCGCTAGCATTCGCTCCTTGGAAGTGTGGAATACCAGAACTATCCAGGCCGCATCTATTGAAAAGTAACAGAACTAAACTAAAACAACTATTGAGAATTATCATTAATATTCACCATGAGCAGACCATCGGTACGTAAACCCTCAAAATTAACTTATGTAAATCAAAATTACATAAGTTCATCTTGAGGGTTTAGGTTCCGATATTTTCGTTATTACTGACAATTCTTTACTTATTTGGTAGCCTGTGTAGGAATTGCCATTTTCTAACTAATATAAAAATTTCGCTCTAAAGCAATTAATATATATTCCTAAAAACTGGTTCATCATCTAATATAAAAATAGATCGTATTTGAAATGATTCCAATAGTAATATATCACTATTAACTATTTCACGTAAAAGACGAATATGCCGAGAATAAAGATTATTACGCTAATTAGATTCAAAATTAGAATTGTTTTTAAATTTTCGACTACAAAGTACCAATGCCATCGAATTCTATGTGCATGAATCAAAACTGCTAACTTTGAATCCAGTTTTAAGTTTCAACATCTAAAACTTTATTAAAATCTGGATATGGTTCATTGTAACATATAAAATATGATTTTAATCACAGTCTTAATATTTTGATTTTATGTATCTAATACTGAAAATAAAACATGCTTCATTTTAATTAATTGTAGATGGAATGTCCACAATTGTTTCAACTATTTTATAATATTGTCGGGTAAGGAGGACAAATGTTTCTCTGGTGTACTAATGTTTCTCTGGTGTACCGTGTTTCTCTGGTGTACTAACCAATTCTTTTATACACATAACTTGTAATACTCCAGAAATAATTCCAAAATGTACAATTATCCCATAATGTACAATTTTCAACACATCGTGGTAATGCTAAATCATCTTATTCAATTGTTATTTGACTGATTTGTGATAAATCTAATGAAGTTTTCTGGACTTGATTTACCAACGAAATCCCATAGAAACCAGCACAAATCAATATTATTACAAGCTGTTTTATAAGTGGTTTTATGGGCCTTTGTTTCAATTTACACTTTTTTTATAAAATGAATAATATCAAAAATTATTTTAATTTTTAAGAAATAACAGCCATGAAAAAATTGCTTTTTGACTGTTTATTGTTTTTGCTTGGTAAAAAAAAATATGTCAAGCTGTCGCAAATTTATATTTTCCTTTCAAATTTGTACAATGAGTTAAAATAAATGGAAGGGCCAAAATTTATATAAATTTCTTCATTGGTCTTGCTAACTATTTACTCCTAACACGTTTAAAGCCTTGTAATTGTTTTTTTGTAAAGGATATTTTGTAAATTTTATCCCAGATAAATTTTTTTTGAAAGAGAAATTGTAAATTTTATCTGTGATATTGTAATATTTCGGGACGTATTACAAAAAAATAACGCAGATAAACTTGTTAGCATGGCAGCACAATTTTATTGCTATTGCGTTTAGAAAGTTCAAAAATGTTCCAACTGTAATGATCTATTTTTTCTAATGTACTATCTCTTTCTGGTGTCACCGCATAAGCCTACATTTTTTGCCCATTAAAAAAACCACGACCTAACAAAAATAATTCCAAGAATAATTTATGTTTAAAATATCTTCCATTGTAGCGACATTTAACTATTGATTTTTTTCATTTAATTGCTAAGAAAAGAGTTCAAAATTTTCTGTATTTTTAACCATTTTTATGAAAACATCACCCAAAAAATAGCGAGATAATTAAAATATGTTGTTGATTAAATCGGAAAAATTATATTTAATAAAAATAAAAACAAAAACTAGTAGAAAAGTTTTTATTTTCAATATTCTCTAATTAAGTACGTTATAGCTATTATATATCATTTATATAAAAAATAGAAATAATACTACTCGGGTTTAATCAACCCCAATTTCTATTTTGATTTTATAACATAGAGGCAACTTATGGATGCTCCTTCCATATATTTGTAATTCGTTGAAGTTCATTTTTTTCGCGCCCTTTTAAATGCGCAATAGGCAGATGCAAAACTTTATCAACTAAACCTAGTATTCCTTTGCTATTTTAATTAAAATTTATTTTCTCCACTGTTAAAAATTGAAGTAATAAAAAATAACCAATCTTAAACCTAGAAAAAAACACAAGGTTATAGCAAAAATAATCCAAAGTCAAAATTAATTTATCAAATAAAATTTTTCTTCATTTATTTTAAGTGAATATACAATATAATTGAATTTTTCTCCATTTATTTTACAAATGAAAAATACATTTTTATGTAATTTTAATTTGTTGAAAACTTACAAAAATATATAAAACTAAATACAAAATGGTTTAAAAAAGAAATGTTTACAAATTAAAGATGATAACTTCAATTATTGTTTTTTTAAACACTAAAATATCCAGTTCGAGTTTATTTGCGTTTTGCTTCAGCCGCCTTTTCTGCTGCTATTTTTTTTAGTCGGACTGCTCGCATTTTCTCCATTTTTGCCAATTTCTTTTCTTTCTTTTCAACTCTGGCTGCCCATGCTTTTTCCAATGGTGTCATTTTAAAATATTTTTTACAATTTAGAAATGAAAAATTTTATGTTTTTTTTAGGTCTTCACTGCTTCACTGTATATACATCAATCACGAAACATGAAATAATATACTATTATGAAATTGAACAGCATCTGTATGTATTTTATTGTTTATAAACAGAACACGAACACACTGACAACTTAATTAATAATATAATAGTACTGTTCACGTTATTTAAATAATTCTGAAATTTTGTTATTGAGCGCTTTGATTGCAAGAAAATAACAAATTTTGAGATAATTCCAGCACTCGAATGTTTAATATCAAGAGATGTTATAGTATACTTTTGAGCTTGGATTTGTTTTATTCATTCAGAGTGTTAACTTCAATATTTTAATCCTTCTGTTCGTCTTGTGTGTTCTTTTATTTATTCTAAATATTCCGAACACGATTACGTTCTACATCCAAAGTTACAATAAAAATAATAGTCTGCGACACAGTTGCATTTACTACATGATTCCGAACAATTTGCAATTTTGTTAGAATAATTATTTCAGGAGGGGTCGGAACTATTTATTATGTATTTATTAAAAAATATATATATTTTAGATTGCTTGAAGATTTGGCAATGAAAATTAATTGGTTTAGCGATTTAAATTTCAAAATAACAAAATATATATTATTCTTTAAAAAAACGTCTATATAAGTTTCAAGAAATGTTCATAAATAGAAGTTGAACAGTACTAAATAGAAAACTAAATGACTCAAAATAACTCAATCAGTCTTGTTCAATTTTTTTATAGCTTCGTTACAACCATTTCAACTCAACCCTCAGGGAATGGAAAAATGGTAAATCCATCCTAGATCCAACATAAAATACAGCAGAAGAGAGAATACATTTAGTATTGGCAACACGTTTTTTGTGAAAATGCGTCTTTCATATATATTTTCTCTTTATACAATTCAACATTATATGCGACTTTATTTTTGCAAATATGTTGCAAAAAAATATCAAGAGCAGAATGTTTATCAAATAAATGATCTCATCTAAAAGCAAGTCTGATATTTATGCACAAAAATTATCTAGTTTTTTCTCTGTCTCCAGGGGCAGAAAATTTATCTATCTATACTATTCTTTCTTTATTGCAACACTGGTTTTCACCGATCATCGATGAGTAGTTTTTTTTTTTTAAACGAAACAGACTTGTCATAAAATTATAAACAAATCAAGTATAATTGGACAAATTTCTTTATCGCCGGTAAAAATAATAAGTACTAATAATGGGTGACGGAATAAAAATAATCACATCAGACTTTATTAAAATTAATATATCCAATTCGAAAAATAATAGTGTTTCATTTGAGAAGAAATTTCCAAAAAATATAACAATTGCAGACCTTAAAGTAAGTCATTGATTTTTTCTATGGCACAGATGTTAATTAAAAATCATTTTAAATATATTAAATAATTGATAAATGATTGGAATTTTTGAAAATATATTAATTTTTTTTAGAATAAATTAGAAATTATTACTGGTGGTTGTGCATCAACTATGGCAATTGAATTATTTGATGGGGATAGATTAGTATGTAAAGTGGATAATAATTCAGCTCTTCTTGGTTCTTATCCAATTGAAGATGCAATGCGATTACATGTTACCGATACTTTCTTATTTATAAATGAAAATGTTGAAAAGTTTGAATTAACTGACCAACAATATAATCAAAAACAAGATTCTGTTAAGAATTATTTAAAGACAAATAAATTGGGTAAATATAATGAAGAAGAAATGAAAAAATTAGAAGAGAAAAAGAAACAAGCTTTGGAAGACCAGAACAAGAAAACAGCATTGTGTACAGTTGGATCTAGATGCAGAGTAAAAATATCGATTTGTTATTTTTAAATTATATAATTATAAAATACTTATTAATGTAGGTCACTGTTAAAGGTAAACCGACTAGATTAGGAACTGTTATGTATAATGGTGAATTAGATGGTAAAGCAGGAACATATATTGGTGTCAAATATGATGAACCATTAGGTGTTAATGATGGATCGTAATTAAAAAAAAATTTAATTTTATTGTGATTTCAATCTACAAAAATTTACATTTTAGTATTGATGGAAAACGATATTTTGATTGTCAATTAAAATATGGAGGATTTGTTTCACCACTTAATGTTGAAGTTGGTGATTATCCACCAGAAATTTCCGAATTGGATGAAGAAATTTAAAATATGCAATAACAATAATGGCAATTATATACCTTTAAAATATAAGCTTTTTTATATTATATTTTTATTAATCAAATTAAATTATTACAATAATAAAATAATCACATTTTCGTACTTGATTTTTCATATGTAATATTGTTATGCTTCAATTCAATATGAAATAATAATAATCGGTACACATATCGTAAAAAAATGAAATACGCTTTGTATTATAAGACAATTTCTCTTTCTTATTCTAATTCGAATTTGGACGGAAATACTGACAAATAAATATTGAGACATTTGCGTCCACAAAATAACTAGTATGTATATTTTTGAAGAAAATTACTATAATTTTCAATAATATTACGATATTTTTTTTTACTTATCCGCCATTTTCATTTCTTTAAATGCGAATTAATTGTCATGAAATAATTTAAACGTAAAAGCCTTTAATAGCGAAGAAAAATGGCGGGTGACTCATTCTTGATTATACATACCATCAACCATTCCTGAATCCTGATAATAGTTTCAGTGTAACTAGTTCTATTCTAAAAAGTTATGCATATATCTTAAAAATAATAAAAAGTCAAAATTTTTCATAGTTTGGTTAAAATTTTATTTTATTTACACAACTAATAAGATTTTGCTAGACAACATAGAATTTCTTTTTAATAATATTTTTGTTTGTTAGTTAATTAATAATAACTTCACACAAAACAAACACTAACATCGTTAATTTCTCTTAAATATTTATATTTATCATAATATTTTGTCAAAAATAACATATTTTCTAATCTGAAATAGCTGGGAATCATGGCGGTGTTTTATTTGTAATATTTATATACTCTATATGAAAATTATGTTATACATAATATATTTAATTAATTCAAGGTACATAGATTTATATTTACTTTTTTTTTTGTTTATGCAATATTATTTTTGGTTAACATTAAACATTAAGTATTTTTCCCTTAAGCTCTAGGTATTTAATGATTAGTTAATTATATTTTCACTTTTATAGTTTATATTCATAACAGAATGTTGATAATAATAAAAATATTTCCCTAAAACTGTAATTAAATTAATTTGAAATGTATACTCTTGTTTTTTGTAAATCTAAAATTACAAATAAATTCTAATTACTAATAAATTCATTTTGTTAATACAAAGACAATGGCATTTTAGTATGGTACTTAAATTAGAATTAGTTTTTGTAAATTAAGTAAAATTATATTTAAAATAAATTAAAAATGGAATTAGCTGCTTTTTATAACTAAGATTATTTCAAAAATTTATTAAATAATTATTAAATGTTTTAATCGCAGTGCTTGGAAAATATGGGTTTTATAAAAGAAATTAATATTTCTTAAAACTATGTTTTTATTGTTATTCTTAAATACTGACAATAATATTGTAATACAATATTTATGAAAGTTTATTGCCAAAATATTTATTTAGCAACATTATTTTTTTTAAAATGGTAATAATTTGTTCAAAATGTTGTTTAAAACAAATTAATTTGTTCGAAATTTATTTAAGTATGCTGGATTGTTTACTACAATTCTGTGCTTTTATACACATGCATGCTTAAGTTTTTACCTAAAATTATGATTAATGTGTAATTTCTTAGCGTTACGTGTTATAATAACAATTAATTTTATAAATCATAATGATTTGAATTTGATTTTATTGAAAATCAGAATTATAGTAATTGTTTTTAACCACATTTGTTTTAGTAAAACTTGAATATTTAATGGTATATCCTTTTTTTTTTTATAAAACAACTAAATGTAGTAAAATTCAAAAAAAAAATATTTTTACATATCTGTTGGTAATATATCTGGTATTAAATATTTGCATAATTCTACTTCTGAATTACAAAATATAACTTTTTTTGCAGTATTTTCATCTAACCATGCCCTTATAATTGGCCATATTGTTGAAAATATACCAGGTGAATTAATAATTAAACAATGACCCAATCTTTCTGGATAATGTTTACTTAATAACCATATTAAATTTTTAATTAATTGATAATCCATACAATTTGTACTAAATTCAGCTAAATCAAATATAATACATAAATTATCAGTAACTTCTTCAAAACATTTATTACATGCCTGATCCAAACAATAAACAATAAATTTTGTTAAATCATCAATATTCCGATCACCAGCATTATGATTCTTAGCTGGTATATATATAACTGGACGTCCAATACAATCCCGATGACGAAGGACACGAGCTTTATTTATATTATTTTTAATAGCATCCGTTTCCGCTAATTCATTTACACCATATTCTTCCCGCCATTTATTTGTTTTTAGTATTGCCTGATGCAAAAAAAGAAAGAAAAGAAACAATATTACAAAAAAAAAAAAAAATTCATTTCCTTGATTTTGATTGTGTGACTGTGATGTGATGGTGTGTACTAGTCAAGTGCACTTTTTGACACGAAAACCAACACAACTAAGAAAATTATCTTATCAGAAAATATAAATTTTTTTTTTTTTATTTTATTTTATGGATTTATTTTTAATTTTTGTCTCAAAAGTAAAATAATAATAAAAAAAAAAAATTAATTTTTTTTAAAAAAATTTTATATTTAAGTGAAATTTGAAAAAAATTTAAGTGAAATTTGTGATTTTTCGTGTTGTTTTTTATTTATTCTTTTTTGTTACCTGAAAAGCAGCATCTATAGTTTTAAATGCTCGCAAATAACGTTTAAGTGAAAAATCATTATGATATTGTTTCGGATCTGCTTCATAAATTAATTTCATACGTTCTTTTAATTCTTGTAAATCATTTTGATTAACTGGTGTTGCGTCTTCTTGTGACATTTTTGTTCTTGTTTTTTTTTTATTTTTTGCAAAGTGTTTTATTAATTTTTTTTTTTTTTAATAATTAATTTGGAAATAGCTAGAAACGTCAACGGTTATGTATTAAATCCCACGCACACCACTATTATAATTAATTAAATTTATATTTTAGTGTTTTTTTTTTACTTGTATAATTTTTTATTTTTTTTTCTGAAAACTACACAAAAGTTCCAAAAAGCAAAAAAATTGTAGCAAAACAAAAAAAAAACAGTTTTATTTTACGCGATTAATCAACACAAAAAAAAACCAACTGTTTAATCGCAAATCGACGAGAACAAAAAAAAAAAAGAGAAATTAAATTACAAAAAAAAATTGATAAGAAACTGTATATTAATTTAACAGAAAAATAATAAAAAAAAACAATTAACTGTTAAAATGTTATCAATGTTTTTAGATTGTTTTATAAAAGCAACTGCAAAACATATGTTCAATTTTTTAATTTACCAAATAGAAAATTATTATTTGACGTTTACTTCAATTGTCAACGAAATTGGTAAGTTTTTTATTTTTGTAATATTTTGAGTTGGGGAACAGAGAGAACTGAAAAAAAAGCTCTTTGACATTCATTTTTAATGTTAAGTTGAATATAATAATGGGAAATTTTTCATAAAATATGGTGAAAGAGCTTAAAGCTTTGATTTAAAACGGAAATGACATTTTTAATGCATTTTTGTTATACAGGGTGATTTAATAGTATTTTACTTTTAAAATTCTCTAACTTTAGTTTGCAACCATCAAAGTATTAGTTAATTATTGAAAATGATTTTACAAAATTTCCTCGTTTAATACATTTTTGTGGGAAGGTGTCAGATATTTACAGCTTTTTTTGGACAATTTCTTTGGAAATTAGCCAAAATACATTTAAATGTATATATTAAAGCAAATTCTGATTTCGATTGCCATTATTAAAATTTTTCAAAAACCCCATACTTTGGTTTATGTTGTGTTTTAGTAAATCTGTAGTTTGGCCAAAGAAATTAGTATTTAAAAATATAAAAAATGTAGTTATCAAGTTTTAGCAAATTTTCCCATAATTGGTTAATTTTCCTATTTAAATTGATATTTTAACAAATCAAATTGGAATTTTTACAAATAAAAATGATATTTTTTCTTATTCAAATTTGTATTTTTCTATAATTTAATTTACTAAATTACTTGGCAAATTAAATACCAATTTAATTGGTATTTAATTTCCCAAGTAATTTAACTTGTTTTACCATAATTTTCTTTTGATTTATTAAATTAATTTATATTTAACTTAAAATTTACAAGCTTGTAGCTATGAACACAGATTGGTGAATAATAGATGACCATGCATAAATGTAATATGTATTTGAATTATAAAAAATTACTTGTTTAATAAAATTAATTTGTTGAACGATATTTAAAAAGCTATTGAACTATTGTATTAACAAATGTACGCAAGTATTTAACCTAATGAAATCAACGAATTTATTTTGCAAAAATTAATATTAATCGTTAAGAGTTGGTTGTAAAATAAATCACTTTATTTTGTAATAAGCTTTTGGTTTCTTTCAAATAGTTACAAAATAAATTAATTATAGGTCAATACCCTATTAAATATGACCAAAATACTTTATGTTACTTTAGATAGTTTTTTTTTAAAAAAAAAAACCATTATTTGCTGAAGTTTTCTTTAGATAAATGCTCTGGCTGTTGAAATCGTAAAATTTTTTTTCCTTATCACTTCTGAAATACATACATATACCACTTTTTGGAATCAATTGGGTTTTGATATAACATCATATATATGAAATTAACAAAAAAAAATTGGAACATATTAGTCTAATTTAAAATTTGTATCTGTTAAATATACTGGATTAATGTAGTAACACTTAATTCAAATTCTCAAAAATTTTCTTTGTGCAATTTTAAGTTAATAATAAAAAATAAAATGTAATATTAATTTTTGAATTTATTTATCAATTTCGAACTACATATTATTAATCTCCAGAAATGATCACTTAATTCAAATTCATCAAAATATGTTTTAAATTAATAAAATTAAAATATACCAATAAACTCATTAATCAGAAGAAAGCTTTCATAAAGAAATAATGTTTCATTTCTTTGTAGTTTTTTAATCTTGTAATTCTAGGTCTGTGTTAGTTTGTCTCGTACTAATTTTCCTGCTTTCTGTTTGAATAACATTTATTTCAGCCTTTCCACATCATTCATTGAGGTATTGTGGTTATTATGTAATCTAATTTTGTGTTAGTTAATTTGCCAAAAAAATTGCCAAAATTTTGACACTTTTCAAAATTTTCAAAAAGATGAGAAGTTTTTATTTGGTATAAAGCAAAGGAAAATTTGAAGATTGACTGTTTTTTTCACAGAATTTAAGTACATAAAACTAGTTTATAGTTAAGAGCAAGACACCCAGTGAAAAAGTACTTACCAATGGTTAGTAATAAATAAGAATATCTAGAGTTAAAGTGATCCTTATTTTTAATATATATATATATGTATTAAAAAATTATGTATAAATATCGTAATTACCATAAATGATATGCGCGTCGTAATATTAAAATTGAATTTAAGTGGTTAATAATAATCAGTATTAAAGAAACCAAAAAAAAAAAACAAAAAATAGAACATAAAATGAAACTTTTTATTAAATTTTTTTATGATAAAAATTAAAAACCTTGAAATTTTCTTGCGAATATCATAAAAAATAAGAAGAAACTTAATTATTATGAATTATCTTATTACATTGGCATAAATTGTAATAATATTTAATTTTTTTTTGTAAATTATCTGAAAATTTTAATATAAATAGAATGCAAACGTATATGAGGCGTTAAGAAATTTTTTAAATATTTCTTAATTAGTATTTTCTGAACATATTTTCTAAACAAATTCTACAACAAATTGTTGTACCTCATTTCTCTTACAGTTTTTCCTCAATTCCATTTATATTTAAAACTATGAAAATTATCAATATGCACCATAAATTCCAAATAAAAATCTTGTAAATATTTATTAGATAAGAAAAACTATATAAACCTATCCTACGCTAAAATATAAATTCAAATTATTTCAAATGTTTTAATTAGTTTAGAATTGGTTTTCAAGAAGTCAATTTCATTAAATTGAAAAAAAAAAAACCAGCAAAAAAAAAATTCAATTCATAAATAAAAATAATTTATTTAAAAATTCAAAATATGTCTGCTTTTTCTTCAGATTATGCACTTGAAGCACATCCAATTCATACAAATCATGATCTAATAACTCTCAACATTCGTAGTCATAATATTAAATGGAAAAATTTAATAACACCATTACAGCCAAGAGATTTAAAAAATTGTCATTATTTGGGTAAAAATTTTCATTTATTGGAATCAACTATTGAAGATATAAATGAAACGAATAGACGTGAAGTTTTCATATGTCATGATATGATGGGAAATTATTTAGAAGATCGGTAAAAAAAAAATCATATTTTTATAATTTTGGAAAAAAATAAAATACATTTTTTTTAAAAAATTATATTTTAATAGTCATTACAATTCATCGAAAAAATGGGATGATTATAGATTTTATCATTGGTCTGGTATTGATTATTTTTGTTATTTTAGTCATCATTATATAACAATACCACCAAGTGGTTGGATAAATGCAGCACATTTACATGGTGTTAAAATTATAGGTAATTATAATTCATTATTTTTTATTAATTATTTAAATTATTAATTTTATATTAATTATAATTTAGGAACATTTATAGTAGAAGGTAATTCTGGTACTCAATTATTATTGGAAGCTCTATCTACACGTGCCAAAATTCTTCAAATGTGTGATTCACTTGTCCGATTATGTGAACATTTTTGTTTTGATGGATGGTTTGTAAATATTGAATGTAGTGTACCAACAGATAAAATAAATTATTTAATGTAAATATCCTTTAAATATTAATTGTATATAATTAAAATTTAATAATTAATTTAAATTTATTTTATTTATAGTTTCTTTATGAGAACCCTTCAATACTATACTTCACGTCGTATACCAAATGGTATTGTATTTTGGTATGACAGTATTACACATAGTGGTCAATTGGATTGGCAAAATGAAATCAATAATAAAAATTTAAATTTTTTTAATGCTAGTGATGCTATGTTAATAAATTATGGATGGAATGATAACAGTATAAAAAAAACAAAAGAAATTATCCAAAAAGGAAATTTAAAACAATCAAAAGCATTTTTTGGTATTGATGTATTTGCACGGGGACAAGTTGCTAAATTTAAAAGTCATAAAACTTTAGAACGTATCGTTGAATCAAATTTTTCAATTGGTATATTTGGACCAGGTTGGACATTTGAAGGATTACGTGATTATAGTTTTGATATAAAAAGTGTTAATGGACGAAAAGATGTTAATGATGCATTTTTACAACGAAATGAAAAATATTGGTGGCAATTATGGCAATATTTTGCTACACATTCATATACAAATTTACCATTATATACTGATTTTTGTTTAGGTTCTGGTAAAGAAACATATTCTGTTGGTAAAAAAATTAATAATGAATATTTTAATTTATCACGACAAAATATACAACCATCAGTACCATTATATGAATATATTGATCGTTGTTATGATGATGCTGTTAATGGTGGTTCTTCTTTAAAAATTTTAAAATGTGATTTAAATTTACGATTATTTCATACAAATTTACCAATTAATAAAGCTTTAATATTTGCCTATGCATATAAAATTGATGAATCACTATGTGATATTGATTTAATTTTACGTTTTTGTGAAACAAATGATTTAAAAAAATTTTGTGATTTATATTGTGGTGAATATGAGAATACATCAAGTATGCAAAGAGGTCGTTGTTATTTATCACCAATTGGTGAAGAACATTATTTAGATATTAGTCGAATTATGGATATGGAAAAATCACCATTAAAAATACCATTTATATTAAATAATGGTTGGAAAGTACGATATTTTGGTGCTAGTTTTGATAATTTGATTTTAATTAGAGATATTGGTGTATCATTACGACCTAAAAAACAAGGATGTTATTCAACTGGATTATTGGGTTCAGTTTATTTAAATTCATTTTCAATGAATTCTACATTTGATGGTATGATTAATTGGGGACATATTTCAAATGAATTTGTATTAAATGGTTAAATTTTGTAAATTATAAATGTTTTATAGTTTTAAGGAGAATGAAAAAAAAAAAAATTTAAATTAGAGCTTATTTCAATTAGTATTTCTTAAAAAAGTAAAGATTAAATTATTCTGTAATATTTTTTATTAATAAAAATGTAATTATATTTGTTTTTCAAAATACACACATATATATATTTAATTTTAGATTTTAATGTTATACGTCTTGAAATTATATTGTACTTAAAGGCATTTTAAATAAAATTCTATTTTTGGATATTGCACATTTTTAAAATATTAAAAAATTATAAAATTTGTTGTTTGTATATTTGAATTATATTAATAGTTTACTTAACACATAAATCCTTACTAGAAATTTTCAGTTACGCATGGAGACTAATTTAAAAAATCATTAAATTACTATGAAATTTATTTATAATAATATGTTTACTTTAAAGTCATTTATTTTAATGTCAAGGATACCAACTTCTACTATGATTAAAACTTATTTATATGCAAATATCATTAATTTAATGTGTCTTAACCATAAACTGTAACAGAGTAAATAATTTAAAAAAAAAATGATTAAAGAAAATTTCCTGAAATTTAACATAATTTATTTTACACACTAATCAAGAAATACATTAAAAATATTAAGTAGGTTTTAATTAGTAAATATATTTAAATTAATTTTTTGTTGCTATTATTCAATCAGAAGAACTTGTCTCCATAATGAACGCATATATAAAATAATTTTAAATTATTTTAAATGAAAAACATATAATTTTACCTAAAAGTATCGTATATAAAGTATTAGCACTAATAATATCTTCGATATTTATGCAATTTTTTATTACATTTTGCAGCTGTGATATGGCCTGACAGTGTAACATAAATTGCGAGGTAAATTGAAATATATGAATCTACAAATTACCACAATTTATGCTAATATTTATGTTATAAATGTACTTTACCGATGGTAGCAAAAACAAAAATAATTTTGATAAATTGTAAAACATCACATAAAGTCATAAAATGAAAAGTTTTTAGGTGTGACTTTAAAATAATTAATGTGAATAATTAGTAAATTCAATCATTTTACACTTAAACTGGGAGGTTTTTATGTTAATCAATAAAATTCCAAAATTATGAGTAAATAAATGAAAATATTTTAATATGAAGAAAATAAATAATTTAGTTTTAACAAAATATTGATCTATGCTACTTTTTGATTCTTAACATAAATTAAAATGTACTATTATTTCATAAATCAAATTTTTCATAAATAAAATAAATAATTTTTAAATATGAGCTCTCACCACTTACGACTTTTATAAAATACTAATTTAAGTTCACATTATCAGGATAAGTTATTCTGCAATATGCAACATGCCGCATGCAAAAATTATATTATTGCATTATGACATCAATTTTATTACTGGAATTGGGCCATTAATTTAATTGCTCGTACTTTGACCTCAATTTTAATGATTTTCTGCTTTTGAGTAAAAAATCTTTAGGTAAAATACTAACATACTAAATTTTCACCAAAGTTAATGATGATTAAAATTTAATGGCGTTATATTTCGATCAGCATTTACTCCGGTATGAAAAATATGATTAATTTGTTTTAAAATATTTCAAACAAGTTAACAATTTTTAAAGCCTATAATATTTAAGTAAATACGATTCGGCTATTTGCGTCCTACTGTTA
Organism: Empis livida; assembly: GCA_963932195.1. Taxonomy (NCBI): domain Eukaryota; kingdom Metazoa; phylum Arthropoda; class Insecta; order Diptera; family Empididae; genus Empis; species Empis livida. The sequence continues at coordinate 34,544,933 of OZ010648.1, forward strand.
TTTATCTCACGATCATTAAAACTTTAATTGATTTAAAATTTGGGCCCACAACCCAAAAACAACAAAAAACCTTTAATAAAATTTCGAAACGCATATCGTTTATAAAATTACATATAGATACATAATAATCTAAACATTAAAAACAAAAACAAAACAAAAAACAAGAAACAAACAATCTAATGAATCTCGTCTCGTCTTATGTACGAATTTATGTTAATATTGATTTTATGTTTTTTTTTTCATGTATAATGTTTATGGGTATTTTTTATATTTATTTATCTTGTCGGTTGAACTTTTAAAAATCGATATTATACAAAATATGAAAAAAACGTATCGTGTGCCCAAAACGAAAGAGAAATTTATATAGAAATTTCTCGTAAAATATTTTTTTTTATCCAACAAACAACAAGACATAAAAATTATCTTTTAATAGGACATATTATTTAGGTGTTTTTTTTTTTATTAAATCTCAGTTTTATACTTGCAAAAAAAAATAATGTTAAATACCTTTTTTTTTTATGTCATAAATTCTACTCACGAGCATAAAAAACTTATTAACTAGGGAAGGTGCAAAAAAAGTATTTCACACATCATTTAGTATTCAGTTTTGATCATAGATTTGAACGAGAAATTTATATTTTGTAAATAATTGATACCAAAAAGTTTTAAAATTAAAATACAAAATTTTTTTTTTGTGTGTACCATAATCAATATTAGAATTTGAGGTCATAAATATTTAATTCAGAATTTTTTAAAATGTTGATTATGGTAAGATAAACTTTTATGTAAAAATAAATTTTTTTCAAAATTCAATTATAACTCGTAAATTTTCACAACTTTTTTTTTTTTTTTTTGGAAATTCTACAATATTTAAAAATAATAAAATTTTCAAATATTTCAAATTTAATATTAAAATGAATTACCACTAATTACATCCTATTCACAAAAAAAAAAAAAACATAAATATGTTGAAGATAAAATTGAAATTCAGTGAAAGCATGATTTTCAATTTTATGAGAAGAAGGAAATTTAAGTTTAAAGTAATAACAGAAACGAAAAAAAATGATGGTCATATAAAGTACTTAAAAAAATACACCTTTTTTTTTTTTAATACTGTGGTTATAAGATATTGGAGGTGGTGAGATGTTAAATTAGAAATTTTAGCCATAAACCATCTTCTTCATTTCAATTTCGATTGAAAATGAAAATATTTATTATTATTATTACGAATTGTAAAAAGAAATGACCTGAAAAAACTTATTTTTTGGGTAATAATTATTAGAGAAAGGGTTACAAATTTACAAATTAATAAAATTAATATTATATGAATTTATATTAATTTAAATTTTTATTTATTAAATTAAATTTATTCATTATAATTTTCACTTTCATTCAAATTTTTTATATGATTATAAAAATTGATTATCAATTTAACGATAAAATCAATTTGAATTTTCCATTTATAAAAATATATGTAATTATATAAAATTAAATTAAATTGAGATTTTCATTTACAATTAAATCAGCTTTTTTTTTTAAAAAAAAAATAATTATTTCTACAGAGAAATTAAATTTTATTAATCTTCTTTTTATTATAAAATTTCAAATTAACAATAATGATTATCAATCAATTATTACTAAAATTATAGCTATAATTATTTATAGCTCATTTCTAATATAAAATGTTATTGATCTCAATCTTTTTTTTTAAAAAAAAATTTAATTTTGAAATATTTAATAGAAAATTAAAGCATAATTATGTAAACTAACATTGTTGCAAGACCTTTGAATAACAACATTTTTGTATCTTTTTCCAATTTTTATTAAAAACAAACCGAAAAATTTCTATTTCACTTCAGGAATTTATATTAAAAAAAAAAAAATGCACCTGAAAAATATTTTATTTATTATTATTTTTCTCAATTTTCAAAATTTCACAAGTAAAACAACAATCAAAATATCTGACATTTAAAAACAATTTAAAATGAAAATATAGAAGAGAAAAAATCTTTATGTTTTATTTTGTATACATAAACTTTATCTATCCATAAACGAGACCCCACTATTTGAAAGATTTTTAAATTTTACCTATGTACATATTTACAATCATTTTAAATGTCCATAAAAAAAATATATTTTTGCACATAAATGATTTTTTCCATTGATTTAAAAAAAAACAAAATAACAAAAATTAAATTGCAGCTGGTGAACCAAATCATCAAAACATTAAACATTGATCATGGTGATGAAGATTCGTGGTAAGTTTTTTTGGTGTGGTAGAGTTAAAAGTTTATTGATGCAGCTTGGAAAAAAAAACTTTAAAATTTGTACTTAAAATACATAAAATTTAATTCTGGTTTTCTTGGTTTTTTTTTAAAGAAAACAAGTTTTTCATGGAAATTGAAATTTTTTTTTTGGTACTTTTATAATATTTTTAAGATTTTTTTTATGAAATTTAAATTTCAAATATTTTATTTAAGACTTTAAATAAAAAATGGTTAAAAATTTAATGGAAAATTGACTTAATTTTGGATTGTATAAAAGAATGTTTATTTCTAGCGAAAATATTGAAAATTTGGTAATATTTTTTATTTTGTAAATTGTGAAAATATTTAAATAATTAAATTCGCAATTTTTTTTTTTTTGGTTTATTTTAATAAATTTAATTATTTAAAATGTTAATTTGATTAAAATATTTTTTACTAGGTTACACTGATTAATAAAGTCTTGTACCTAAATGAAGATAAATTGACCATTGAATTTTAATTAACATATTTAATTTTGCATAAAATTATATATTTCATAAAAATTCTGTCATTGAATACATTATTATTAATTTTTTTTTTTGAAGTTACATTAATAAATTTTTCAAAACAATTAATTTCAGTGAAAGTTGGAAAAAAAAATTAATTATTTTTTTTTGAAATAATGAAATTATATTAATTTCGGACATGGTAATTCTAATTATGGATAATATATAATTATGTGCAGCTATGTAAAATGATTTATGAAATATTGTATGTGGAATTTATTTTGTAAATTTTTGTTTATTAAGATAAATTTTTGTTTATTAAGGGATCCATGTTTTAGAGTACCTGAATATTTTCAATACTTAAGAATTGTTAAGCCTAACTTTGTTAAAAATATTACAACCAAAAGAAAAATTTCGAAAAAATTGAAATTGTTTAATTTTACCATTAAATTATTTTATCTGGAAAATTAATATTATTTTCAAATTATTTTTAAACATAAAACCAAAGCTTTTCAGACTGAAATATTAGGAATTTGAACGCGAATCTATCAAATCTTGAAAATAATGTTTTTATTTTAAATAATTTCCACGTACTGAAAACGTCTGATCTGTTTATAATTTATTTAATTTAACTACTAATTATATATCCTGTAAAGGTCAGAGTGGTGACAGTCCTGCCAAATTAATCTAATAAATATTTTAACTCGGCGTTTCGTCCTTTACTTAAAAAGTATATTTTAAAATATCATTTTGTTTAATATTCTTCGAAGCACTCTTCAAGTTTTCACTATAATTTATTATTTAACTATCACAAAAAGTGAAAAAAGTGTGCATTTATAAAAACAGATCAAATCTCTGTCTGGACAAACAAAAAATAATAAATTTTTCTAAATCATAACAAAATAACATCCTATTTTATATCATTTCTTTAAATGGTAAACTGTCAACAATTTCAAGACACGTACTCTGATTATTGTTCAAATACGTTACTACGTTTATTTTTGTTGTTAGTATTACTTGTCCAACATGGTAAAGTAATGAAAGTTCAAAAGATATTTTTGAAATGCAATTTTTTTTAACCATTTTTAAATTGTATTTAACCAGCTAATTTTATAATTTCACTGTGCGTAAAAAATTGCAATTTATATTGCACAACATAAACAAAAAACCATTTTGTTTGATATGCAGCTCTCCATAATTATATACCACATATATAAAAAAAATCAACATATTTTTATTTTGATTAATTGTTAATTTACATTTCACGAGATAAAAAAAACAAATCGTATTAATTTGTAACAAACAAAGTGTAATTTCCGGCAAAATACTTTTAATTTATTTATTTTAAATATTTTTTTATGCTTTTAAAGATATTTTTTTTTTTTTCCTTTTTCAAATTTACTTCTGTAAATAAATGCATTTAGATATAAAAACTAGATCAAAATTATGCAGAAAATATTAAAGGGTTCAAAACAAAAAAAAAAAAAAAACATTATTCAGCATAATAATTTACTAGTTCAAATTTTATATATACGTAGTAAGCTCGCCCTGAATACATAAACATGAACATTCTAATATGATATTATATTTAAAATAGAAAAAAAAAATGTAAAATAGACCTGAAGCATAAAACTATCTTTAAGATTGAAATTACTGGAATTTTAATATAATTCAAAAGAAATATAGAAGAATAAAAATCGTGCCAAAATAGAATTAATTGGAAATTATTTTTTTAAAATTGTGTTTTAGGAGTCTGAACCAACTCAAGTAAATTACTTGACTTTTCAACATTTGTTTCGAGTCTAAATTCAAATTTCTGACAAATAAATTCCAATTACTACATAGTACAAATTCCTTTAAATCTGTAAAATTTCAGTATTTCAGTAAATATTCAGGTACTCTATTGTATTTGAAAGCTTTTACTAACAAGTTCTGACTTTATTTCAAATATTTTCTTAATTATTTAAATATTTCTAATTTTTTTTTTTTTTTTTAAACAACTTATTATTTAATTAAATTTAATTACACTCCCACCACACACACATCTATTTAAATTTAATTACATATTATATATCTAAATCTCGCGATATTCTCAACCATAATATTTACCATTTAAAATTCGTATTTTTGCGGTTTACCACAAAAAAAATCATTGAAATCTTTTAAATAAAGTATTTTTTTTTTAAATGCGACAAAAAAAAATTTTATTACCACAAAATTTTTACCCGCGTTAGTAAGAAATTGTTGTAAAATTTAAAAATTTATGCTATACATACTATATTTTATAAAAAAAAAAAGCATCGTGTCCGACTACTGGCACTACTACGGTAAAATACAGGTGTGTTATTAATGTGATGTTGAATGAATGGATAGATTTAAACATAAAATAAAGTTAAAAATAAAAATAAAAATAAACACAGTTACAGTTTATGCTGTAGTTAGTAAATATAATTTTAAACTTTTTAGTTACATTCAAGCAATCAGTTGAATTGGTTCGTTATTGTCGCCAAAACACAAAAATTAACTGAATATTTTTTTAAAAGTTTTATATTTTTTGGAAAATTTATCGGAAAATTTATTGGAAAATTTTTGCGTATATAGTGTGTAAAGTGTAAATAAAAATTTAAAAAAAAAAAATTAATTAAAAATTGTTATTAAAAATTAAGTTTACTTTTAAATGTGTTTTAAAACGAACTTCTAGACACAAATAGTAAAGTGGCTATAGTGACAAGAGTGTTAATTAATTTATTAATTTTTTTTTAATAATTAAATTATAAATGTTTTGGCGTAATTAATATTAATTTTCATATTACACAAGTTTAGCAAGTTTCCTTTTTATTTCATAAAATAAAATTGGTAAATTAAGCCTTTTCAAAATATAGTGATGGTTAGTTTATAAGCATGCGTCGTCGCCGCGTTTTATAACAACAAAAATAAACTTGGCTATTAAAAAGAAAGTGATTAAACAACTTTTTATGGTGCGCTGCTGTTAAAGAAAAATTTAACTTAACTTAAAAAAAAAAAAAGGAAAATGAAAAATTAAATTGTGTAAAATTTGAAGTGTGTAAATTTTTTTTTATCAGAAAAGTGTATTTTCAGTTTACTTTCGTGATTTTGAAAATTTCGTATTTTGGATATTAACTTTTTTTTTTAAAGATCAATTACTTTCTTGTTGGCTACACATTTCATAAATCTTAGCTACTTGTATGCTGATAGAAATAATCTGTGTAATTGAACTTTACTGTCACTTTTTTTTTCTGGATTACATTATTTCTGGAGTGGATATCATTGAACCTTAAAACGAAACATTTTAATTTGATTTAAAAAAAAAAAAGAAATATTATTTACTAAAAAAATAAAGATTTTTTTTATTGATGAGAAGAAAGTGGTAAGATTTATTTTTTTTTTTTTTAGATTTTTATGAACATTTAAAAACGTTTCGGTAATTTAAGATTTTGATTTCGAAATTAAATTGATCGTGATGTTTTTTTTTATGAAGTTACTTTATTGATTGGTGTTATTTTTTGCCAGCTGAAGAAATAAAAATATTTATGATCAAACTGTGATTTATTGATTTTTTTGAGGTAATCAGTTTTTATGAGAGAAATCGAAAGTTTCAATTGAATACATACTTAATATAGGAGGTTATATTTAGATAGACTGTGTAGTAGACCGTGATATTTTTATTTTTTTACTTCCGTTTTTTTTTTTTTTACTTTCTTGAAAATAATTAGAGAAAAATTAGGAAAATTATTAGTAAATTATAGGAAAAGATAATTTAATAAAAAAAAAAATTAAATTGTAATTATTTCAAGGGAAATTAATGAAATTTATTAATGTTTGAAGCTGTATGATTTGTAGATAGAAATATGTAATAATTGAAAAATGGTTTGAAAAGTTTTGCTGTTCGGTAATTTAGGTGTATTGGATAATTTTTATTAAATTTCAAATAATTATTGGTTAAATAAAACTTAATAACATCCGAAATTTTTGAAACTAATCGTTAGTGAATATTTCAAGACTATTCAAACTACAATCTTAAACTAAAAAATATTGATTCATATGTAAAATAATTTTATGAAGGAACCATAATTTTTAGATTAAGTCTATTAATGAGAAATTTTGGGTAAGCTTCTGACGAAACTTAAATCCACTTAATGAGAAATCTTAGTTTATTTCTAATTTGAATTATCTGTAAAAATATTATCGTTTAAGGATGAGGTAATAGTATTATAGTAAAACATGTATTTTTCCAATCAGATTTTACAATTTCAAACTTAATTATTTAAAATCTTACAATTTATGACCAAACTTTACATTACAAAATAACACTACTATTAACGACAATAATAACTTGGCTAATATTGGCAATACTAATTTTGACATTTCAATATTCTCAATTTATGGTAGAATGATTTATATTAATATACCTAACATGTAGAAATTAATTTATAAAATTCAAGGATATTTATTAAGTTTATTGAACCAATAAAATTGAAAGTTTCAATTGACCCTATAAATCTCTTTCACATTTAAAAATTTTAAAGTTGAATGAATTGCAGCACCAAAAAACGTTTTTAACAAGAAATTTCTCAAAATTTAAGTATATATACTAAGTATGGTTGTAAATAATAATTTTTCTTTGCCTACACAATTTCGAAAAGTTATTATTTTACTAAGTCTAAAAATTATTATAGTATTTAAGACCATATTAAAAAATCCTACATAATTCCCTAAAAATCAGTAAATATTAAGCAATAATTTGAGATAAGACATCATCATAAAAAAAAATAAATAAGTATTTAAGTTCAAGTTCAATGTAAAATAAAACTTTTTACAAAACTTTTTCATTTAAATACTTTTTCCCCCAAGCTGCCATATATATTTACTTAACAAATCTGGTGAACTACTCACAAAATTACGTTTATATTTACTTATTATATTACTTTTATTGTTGTACGTTTTTATTTTTCCATCTAAAATTCCGTCATCGTTAAATTCCGATCTCAAAAAGACCTACTATAATAGTAAATATATTGAAAAAAACCAAGTTCAGATTTTTGTCATAAGATAAAATTATAGAAAATGCCGACAAGAAATTCCAAATTTATAAAGAAATTGTGAAAAACTTTCTCTGTTTATGGTAATTAAATTTATCTTTTTTGAGTTAAAAGTCGACAACAAAAAATGAAATAGAAGTTTTATGAACTATAAATGATAATTTTAATTAATTTTTTTTTGTGCTTTTTCAAACAATATACTTTTCGTGTTTTTTTTTTGTTAAACTCACTAATGAGTTAATTATAGCAGCTAAAATGCCCTAATAATAGACAAGACATGATAAATTTTAATGATGAAGAAAAAAATAGTACATGGTTGTTTTTTTTTTTTTGTTATTACGAGATGAAGAAATATAATTAGGTCAAAAGTTTTCACGAGAAAATGAGTCTACATACTTTTTATTTCATGGTGATTAACTTTTCTATAAAAGGCTGTAGGGCAATGCAAAAGAAATATAAAAAAAAAAAGACAAAAATACTTGTAGCTTAACTTTAACGTGATTGAGTTTTTTTTTTTGTACATGAAAATTCCTTATTTTTGATGGATTAACTTCTTTTAATAATAAGATGAATCAGTGTCGTAGCTTAATTTTGAAAGCGTGAAATATATAACAAAATAATTGTATTTTAATTATGAACAACGGAGTGTTATAGAATTCAGAATTGGATGACCTTATATGATTTAGATTTCGTTGATATAGAAGAGTTGAAATATTTGAGTTTAAAGTATTGCTCAGCGGTTATAACTTGATTAGGCTAAGATAGGGTGATATCAACCAAGACTTAACTCTCATTATAGCCTGTATATACATCTCATATATTAGCTTACAGTAGCAAACTTCTGCAAAATCTTTCGTTAGTTCCAGCAGATTTATTTTTCAGATCTTTCCAAAGTCTTCTTCTCTTTGGGGTTACAGCTTATGATTCAAAATCAATAATTACCCAATGGTTTAGATTCTCTTTATGAAGAATAGCCCTTGGACGTTTTTTAAACATTGAGTTTTGAAATTAGTAAGCTACTCTTACGACTAGAAAAAGAATTAGTAGAGTTCTATATAATCGGTTTGCAAATCTTTTTACACTCTATTACTAATATTTTACAACCCTCACTGTTTAAGTCCCTTATCGTTAAAAAATTATCATCACAATAATTCGGTGGAACTTTGCCAAAACAAGATATCTAATTTGTTTGACATTTTGAGATAAGTTTCGCTTCCTAAAAATTTAATTTTCAAATTTACCAATTCATGACATATTTAAGTTGAGATTTAAAATGCATTTTATTATCATGACCGTATTTTCTTTCATCTAATTTGTAATCATGTAGATATCGTGTTTTGGCAAAGTTCCACAGAAATACAATGATAAAACATATATAAAAAAAGCTTATTTAAAATTAGTAATCTTCTATTGCCATTAGAGAAAGTTTAAATGCTGAATTAGTAACTATTCATCGGTAAATTTATAAAAGGAATGCAAATTTTATTGCACTTTATTACTTAATATTTAAGCACCGTCACTGTTAAAATCCCTTATCGTTAAAAAAAAAAAATGATCATCACAATAATTATATTTCTTCTTTTCGATTGTAATTTACGTGACGGGTCGTCAAAAAAAAGGTGAAAGATTATTGTTGTTTTATTTTAATTTCTATGTACTTTTCTTTTCGTTTTTTTTTTTTATGCACTTATGGTTTTTATGTTTTTATTCCTCATAGTGTAATGTAATTGGCATACATTTTTTAGATGGCACTTTCAAACTAAGTAAAAAACACTTTTTTTTGTTGTTGTTATTTTTTTTATTATTGTGAAGATATTAAATGGATAAATTATAGTTGTCAGTTAAAAAAAAAATCAAGAAAATTGTAGATTCCTAAATTTTTTTTTTTTGTAATCCCCCCTAATTAAACTATTAATAGTTTTTCTTGGTATAATTTCCAATATATTTTACAATACTTTTTATTTAATTTATTGTTTTTTAATTCAATATTTTAAGAAAAATAAGATTTTTAAATTATTTTGGCACACAAAATATTGTAAAATAAATTTTTGGGTTAAGAAATTAAACTTTAAGGTGTAAAATTAATTTAATTCAAAAAAAAATAAAAAATTTCTTAAATTTTTTTCCATAATATTTCAACATAATTTTAGATGAAAAAAAAAAAAAAAAATTGTATTTCAAAATCAATAATTACCTAAAATAAATTATTTATGTTATGGCTGGATAGTTTGAAAAATGTTTCTTATTTTTTTAAGGTGTGTTATTATATTTTCTGTGGTTTATTTAGTTTTTTTTTTATTTTTAGAATTAATATTGTAAAATACTATATTTAATTTATCGTGTTAAAATAATGTTAAAAATATAAAATTTCTTTTATAAATCGTTTTTTTTTATGTAAAATATTTTTTTATCTAAATCTCAATTTTTTTAAAAAATATCTTTATGTGTTATTCCGGTAAAATTATTCAAACTTACAGGAACCAAACAAAAAAAAAGTTATTTATTTACCTGTCCATTTCAACTAACAACTAACTAAAAACCACGGAAATCAATTATAATATTTTAAAAAAAAACCTGTAATCAACGCACCAGGTAACAAGGAATTAATTTCAAAATTTATAAAAGTTAGTTAAAACCACAAAAACATATTTAATATCTTCACAAAAAAAAATTACTGTCTGTTCCCCTGACCTGTGGTACACATCATAATAGTCTGTCAAGAAAAATGCATTATAATAAATTTATTAGATAAAAATTTTGAATAAAATTGGAAATTTATATTTTTTTAAAAAAAATTCTAAGAAAAACTACATAATTTTTATGATGATAAAATTAAGTAGATTTTATAATTTATTAACAAAACCCAATTGTGCAGCATTCAAAAGCTTTATTATACAGTTTGTTTAGAAATTATCTAGGCTTTTCATAGTTTTATGTTGAAAAACTAAAGTAAAATGAAAATAAAAATTTACATTTATTACTGTGGGAATCTTATAAAAAAATGTTTTTTTGAGAAAAAGAATGTTTTTTTATTATTAAAGAGGAACTAAAAATGTTGATATTATTTTAAAGTAGATTTTTATGGAAATTTTGAACGAATTCTTTAAAAATTTGGGTTTATTATTGTTTATTACAAAATCGTTCTATATTCAACATTTTTATACTTTAGTTAAATTACAACTATTTTTGTGTAGAATACCATATTTCAATTTAAAGTTTGATTACTATTTGCAAAATATACAATCTACAAAATTTCCAAAAAACCAGAAATTGTCAAAGTAACTTGTTTTGGAGAATTTGAAGATTGGATATTTAGCAATCGAAATAAAAACTTATCTGAAAATATAAAAATGTAATTATTATGTTATGGCACAGAATTCACAGAATTTAAAATTTAAACAATAGAGTAACGAAATTAATTCATACAAACCTACAACCCAAAAGAACTACCATCAGCAAAAGAGCCTTTAAAGGTTCAAATAATTGTAAACACAAAAATTCAAGTATAAATGACTGAAAATGACTGAAAATAACTCCTTGCTGATGCTGAGACACTATGGGTAGCTGCAATTAAATTCAGTTGAATGTTTCACGCCATATTACATCAATAGAATTAATTGGAAAATTTGCAAAATTTTGTAGAAAAAAATACTAGTTTTATTCTAAATAAACTTTAACTAAATTTAATAGAGAGATACATTATGATACAATGATAAATCGATTATCAAATTTAGTAACATTTTGTAACAATTTTTTGTTAGAAAAATCATCATTTATGTTCACAGACATCATTCATTTAAAAAAAATTAATGAATGATGCCTGTGAAGCCTTAAAAAACATTAAAGAAGCCTTAAAAAAGATTAAATTTTTATCGTGAAGACGTATTTTCGAAAGAAACCTTCTAATATATTTCAAGATATATTTATAAATCTGAATATTTCAAATATATTTGTTTGTTACTTACGTGGCTCTTATTTGACACATTTTTTTTTTTTTTTTTGGTAAATTTAATAGGTTTAAAAATGTTCACAATTGTATAATATATAAATATATTTATCAGATTTTGATATTCAAACATAATAGCATAATTATTGGTATAAAATGCTTATTATAAAAATTATCTTATTGTGGCATCTTTATTATAGATTGTTTGTCTTCATTGATAAAATATAAAAAGCATATAAAATTTTTGTCTGCCATTGATTTCTGAAAATAGTCAAATCTTTGAATTGTTAAATATTAAATTTTTTTTTATTTTTAATCTCAATAAAATGACATAATTTAACATATTATCTGTTAACTAATGATTATATACATAAAAAAAGATGTAATTTAAAACTAACAAAAATATTAATTAATTAATATTTTTCAAACAGTATTAAATTGCTAAAATAAAACCGTTTTAAATATTTTTCTTAAGATTAAAACTATCTAAACATAATAATACCATCATTTATATTACATAATTTTATGATTGTCATGATTATTTCAAATTTTTCTAAATTTTTTTGTATACCTGGATTAGAAAAAAATAGATGACATAATGCCAGGCCTTAATAAAAAAAAAAAAAAAAAATTATAAAATTTTTTTTTTTTTTTGAATTAAAATTATTCACATATCTTTCATCATAATCAGCATTATTATAAAAAAAAAAAATAATCTGCATTAAAAATTAGGTTTGCATGTTTTTTAAGAAATTTACAATAATTTTTACCACTGTGTGCATTTAAATGTATCTTATAAAAACATAATTGTAATTATATATTTTAAATTTCATAAATCTTGTCTTAATAATGAACGGAAATTTTTTGTAATAATTTTAATATTCTGTCATTCAATTAGTAATATTAAGAAACATATACACCAAAATCACAAAAAAAAAAAATATGATATTACAAAATTACCTGGTGTTATGAATTACAATTAAATAAACAAATAAATAAAAAAAAAGTGTTATTTATGTTTTTATACATTAAATATGATTATTAAATTAATATTACTTTAACTTTTCACAAATCAGCAATCCAAATATAATCAGTTATTAAACAGCATGTGTTCCATCAATTAATTTTCAAAATACAAGAAAAATGTCTTTCACATGTTTTTTTTTATGTTTATATTTATGTTTATATAGCTTCTTAGATAATTAACAATACTGGCTATATAATATATATTTTAACTAATGATTATGAAAATATGATAAGTTTAATCATAAAAATAAATAAAAAAAAATTGTCTTTACATAATAAATGTTTTTTTTGTTTTTTTTTTGGTATTTTTATTTGGTGTTACATACTTCAAAAAAATTTCATTTAAACATAAAAACTATCTTTCGGATTTATAGTTGTTTTGACAAAATCTATTTTAATTATTTCACAGTTTTCAAATTTCCTCAATGCATTATTTATCATTAATTTAAGCTAATCATTAAAAAATATTAGCTGCTAATTTGTGGTTCGTTTTTATTTTTATTTTTGGTTAAATTTGAAATGAAAAAAAAAAAACATAAAATTAGAAAAAGTTAGAGTTTTTAAAATTTTAGATGTAAAAATAAAAAATTTAATTTTTATAGTTAAAAAGTGGCCATTAGACAATATTTTTTATTATATATTTTTAGTTATTATATAATAAAATGTTTTATATTTTAATTATTTAATATTTTAATGGGTTTGCAGCTGTTAAACATAATTTTTATTTTTTTGCTAATAATTTCAAGTTATTATAACATTTCGACAATCAGATAAATGGTTTTTTTTTTTATTGTATAATTTTCATAAATTATTAGATAAATCATAAAATATGCTAATTTGATAATTTATATTTTAAGAAAGATTTTGTGAAAAAATTTTATAATATTTTTTAAATTGACAAATTGGTGTAATTGTTGACCGGTAATAATCTAATCTAAGATCTAATTTTTTTGAATGTTGAACAACATGAACAGAATAATTTAAATTAATTTGAGCAAAAATATTACATAAAATAAAAATTAAATATTAAATATGTAAAAACATATTAAAAATTCAAATTAATTATAAATTATTTAGATTTTGGCAAAAAAATATATAAATATATTAAATAAACTACAAAACTGGCAATACTCATTTTGACAGTTCAGTATGCTAAATTTTGAGAAAAAGAATGTTTCTTTTTATTAAAGAGGAACTAATAAATAATGTTGGTATAAGTTAAAGTAGATCTTTCAAAAATTGGGTTTATTATAGCATATCACAAAATTGCTCTTTATTCAACTTTCTAAATATCCAATCGTCCAATTATCCAAAACACAATATACTTTGAAAATTGCTGGTATGGGAAATTTCGAAATAAAAACTGAATAAAGCAAAATTTTCCTAGAAAAATACTTCAACAATTTGTTAAAAAATTATTTTAAAATTCAATCATTGAGTAACGAGATTAATTCATATAAAGTTCAGAAAATACAACCCAAATGGACTGATTACCATCAGCAAAACAGCCTTTAATTGTAAACTCATTATTCAAGTATAATCGACAATCAACTCCTTAATAATACTAAGACACTGTGCATTGGTGCAATTGAATCCACTTGCATGTTGCATGCCATTTCCATCGAAGCAATGGAAATTTTTTAAAAACTCTAAAAAAAAATTGTTTTAATCTAAATAAAGTTTAACAAAGTTTAATAGTTATAAAATTTAGTGACATTTTTTTAACAACTTTATGTTAGATAAATCATAATATATGTTAATTAATATGTTAAATTAGTTCAGTATGCTAAATTATTTTATTAGTTATTAATTTAGAATAGTTCTATTAATACGTAGAAATTTTGTAATAGATTTTGTAATTGATTCATCAATTATCAAATTTTTGTGACTTATTTATTTTTTTTCGTTAAAGTATCATTAATGTTAGCACCGCCACCAGAGCCTTTTAAAAAAATTTTAAATTATCATAGTAAACTTATATTTACTAAAGCAATCTTCTACTATATTTATTTGCTATTTTTAAATATAATCTTATTTGACATTACTTTATAATAATAGACTTAAATCTTGCTAGAATATTAAATAAACTATAAAATTGGCATAACTAATTTTGACAGTTCAGTGTGCTACAAAAGTAATTTTTTGTTTGTTTTTAAACAAATTAAATTCAAGGAAAAAAATATAAAATTATTATTTATATTCAAATATCATTTTTAAAAAAATTTAAATTTAAAAGTAATAAAAATATTTTAAATTCATTACTCTAAAAGCATTATTAGGCTATAAAATATTTACAATTTCTCTCTATAATTTTTTATACTATATACTTATTACTTCTAATTAATTATCCCCACTTTTATAATTTTTATTAGCAAATTTTATGTTAAATAGTATATTTGTTAAATAAAATTTAAATTATCTAACAAAATATTATTTGAAATGCAAGTGAAAGTATTTTTTTTTTATTACTATAAAAAAAAAACACTATAAAATACGATAATGAGTAAAACTGCAATTTCATTACAAGCTTATTTAAACAAGCGGGGCCACTGGAGTGGCACTAAAAATACTACACAAAAAAAAATATATGTATAATAAATCGTGATTTTCCAGTCCTAAAAAATTTAATGTATATTTATATTATTTATATTAATCTTAATTTTTCTACTGTAAAAATGTACAAAATAAAAGTATACAATTCGTTAGATACAGAAGATATAAATTTTGCAGTAATAACGGCTATATAATTAACAGGTTTTACTGTTTCACTATTTTATAAGTAAATCATTAAAATTACAATTATACCTCAGTAATATATATCTAAGAATTTACCGTATGTGTACATAAAAATTAAACTATTTTTTTTTTATAAAATTGTATATAAATTTTGTGCCCAAAAGATAGAAAAACTATTTACAACCGAAACATAAATATATATAGTCACAAATTTACTAACTTCTTGCCAAATTTAATTACAAGACTTATATCTATTTTTTTTTTCATTAAATTACTGCAAATATTTTTTTTTTCAAATAAAAAGTACTTTAAACCTGTGGCAATTTTTTTAAAAAGAAAAACATAAAGTTTAAAATGTCAATAAAATGTTTACCAATAAAAAAAAATGAAATTTTTTTAATCGATTACCTATGGCTTACAAAATTATACTATTATACCACGTAGCATTGTCCAACATCAAAAGCTATACATAATCATTGAACAAGGTCAAGTAATTTTTGTATTTTTATTTCAAAAAGATATAGGTATGTTTAGAAAAATAATTAGACTACCTAGCTATTTTAGTAAATTGTTTTTTCCTTTTCGTGTGTGTTTGTGTGTAACACCTATTTGAAATCAAAATTTCAACAAGACAAAAATAATTGAGGAAATCACTATTTTAATGTTAAATTAACATGTAAAAATTTCTCTAACATTAATTTAATTTTTATTTTGATTTGTAATTTATAAAATTGAAAATTAAAAAAAAAACATAATTTATGTTTAATTTTTATGATTTATAAAAAAGTTTTTTTTTAATAAAAAATATAAATTGAAACATGTTCTATGATTAACATTTCTTATTTAATTTACAATCTGGATTTAATTTGTTTTTATGTAGCGGAAATTATTATATTAAACATTAAATAATAAATTATAATTTTTTTTTTCGGGATATTTTTCAAGTTTAATTATTTCAGAAAAATTATTAAATAATTTTAGATTTTATTGATTATGTATATCAAAGGAGGAATTGAATTTGTATTTTATCTGACCTGAATTTAATTTTGAACAGCAACAGAAAAAATTATGATTTTGTAATAATTTTAATGATTTATTATCTAAAGAAGAATATACAAAATTATGAAATAGCTGAAGTGATTTATGAAAATGATTTTTTTTTGTAATTGAAATAAGAGATCTAAAAGATTTTTTTACTATAAAATTAACTATAATAGTATTTAAAAATTATGAAATAATTGTAGGGTTTTATAATTTAAAGTTTTTATAGACTTTGTTAAAATTTGTTAAACTATTTTCACTACAGTGTATAATATTACATTTTAATTTTACTTAAAACAATTGGGTTTTTATTCAAATTTAACACTTTCAGTTCTAATTATTTTGTGTACATTTTATTTACTTTTTTTGCTGGTTTAAAAATAATTAAATAAGTATTTTCTAAAATTTTTTTTTTGGTATTATTAGAATAAATATCCCGGATTATATTGTCCAACTGGGGTTTTTCGGTGGGATTACTATAATGCAGTGAATTTGGAAAGTAAGACAAATATACGATATACGAATCATATGGCGTAGAACAATCTCGTTCTACAGTGATATCATTGAACATATAATTGTTAGCGTTTTTTCCTTCCAGATAATTTTTAAACAATCCACTAGTTTTAATACACACTATTTTTTCACAAAGAAATCACTAAACTAATGCTTGCATTCAAGATTCGACGGGAATAAAATAACTTTTCTAGTTTTCCGTATCCCAATCGTAGCTCTTAAAATTTTCTTGGAATGTATTGTCCCAGAGTAAGACCTGCGGCCCAAACTAAGACTAAATGTAGTTTAAGAAAATTCTAAAAAACTTCGGAAAATGCTAAGGGTCGAAGACTGGGGAAAATGTTAATGGTCGAAGACATTTCCTAACAAGTTTATGGTTCCGAATCCATATCAAATTGTAAGTACAAATTATAATAGAATGTTAGTTGACCCTCAAATGCAGACAAGGTCTTCACGAGGTGTAGTGCCACGGACAAGATGAAAAAGTATTGTCCAAAAGTGTTAAAAATCACAGAATCTAAAAATTGTATTTACTTTGCATATAATTCCAACCGAACTTATAAACTTTTACTTAATATTTTATAGTTTAGTAAACTTGCTGTAAATAAAATTTCTTCGATAAATTTTGCAATCTTTAATAAAATTTTTTCTCTACTTTCAGATTTAATTTTAATCATTTCATTCTCATCACCCGCCAATTCCTTATATTAAAAAAAAATATAATGGATAATCGTGAAAAAGATTCACCAGCACGTACTATTGATTCACACGGATCTACCAATGCTAGTATGGAAACAATTGTCGATCGTCATAGCACAAATAGTCAACAACAACATATAATTGAAAATCAAACAGCTGCTATGGAAAATAGTACAAATGCAACAAATCAAAATTATAATAATAAAAATAGTTTAACAAATTCACAAATTTCAATGATATCAAATGATCCAAAAGATCCACAACATCATATTTATACAAGTCCAGATTTAGTATTAAATTCAACAATAACAACAACAATTGAAAAACAAAATGCTATGAAAAAATTTAAACAAGATTTAGTACCAATTAAACCAATTGGTGAACAAGAAATGAAAACAAAATTGGAATTATTAAAAGCAAAAGGTAAAAGTTTAGATTTAATATCAGTTAAATCATCATTACCACCAAAAGAACCGAAACATAAAATTAGAAAATCATTTCCAACATATATTGTATTAGGTATAATACAACTAGTCCTTAGTATATCATTAGTAGCATTGGGTAGTTTATTAATAATACGTGATGCTGCATTATCAACAACAGCATCTGGTATATGGTCTGGTGGTGTAGCAGCAATAGCTGGTTCATTAGGTGTTATTAATATTGGTAGATCAAAGGCAGGATTTTTAGCAGCTAATTTAATATGTGTTGCAACAAGTACATTAGGTATGGCATTAACTGGAACTGGTTTAGTACGTGATATAAATCGTATGGATCAACAAGAGGTTAGTACAGGAAATATTTTAAATATTATGTATATTTATTTAAGTAATCTTTTAAGAGATAATTTTTAATATGTTTCACCAAATTCAATATTACATAATATTGAATAAATTGGAAATAATTTATCATATAAATAATAGGAAATAAATATCATGTATATATGTATTATTAGAATTTAATGCACCCTCAAGGCTGCATAATTTCAACAAAAATATTTGAAGGGTAATATTACCTCTAAGCCTTTTATAATTATTTAAATAAACAATAAAAAAAACAAAATATACTATCGAAATTATTTGGTTAAATTCTAGAGTAAATTTGTAGCAATTACTTTTTTTTTTAAAAATATAATCAATTTCCTCCCACCAATTTGACAAGGTCAAGCATTATACTTTAATTGCGTTGGTTCAGCTGCAATAACATTTTGTTTCTTTCGAGAGGCATATTAGATAATTTATGTACTTCAACAATCAGCAATTAGTTTTAATTATGACACTTTATAGTGTAAAATAATATATTTTTAATGTTTCTTTGGAATTGTAGCGTAGCCAAAAAATTAAACTAAAATTAGTATGTTGTTGTTTTTTAATAGGATATTTTAATCTAATTCATTTATCCTTGAGCTATTTGCTCTGAAATTTTATTTTTATGTTACTGCGAGTACATCACAGGAGAGGGGCTATATTACAGTCCTTTTACCATTAATTTAAGCTCAATGACGGTGTGTAGTTCCGAGTGCACCACAGAAGAAGGGCTATATTAGAGTCCTTTTACTATTAATTACAGTCTTTTTACCATTAATGACGGATGGTAGCTAAGCCGAATTTGAAAACCCACAGAAAAGTTTTTACACCTTTGACAGTATTCGAACCAGGAACGATTTTATCTGTTATTCAACAACTAATGTATCTCTTTTAAGTATTTTATTAGCTCTTAGTCTATAAAGTATTTATACAAAAATTCTTAATTGGTAAACAAAAATTTTTTTTTTTTTTTGGGAAAATAAGAAATTCTAGAAATTCTTTTAATAAACTTGATATTTTACGTTTCTAATCAACTAGTCAAGCTTACTTTTAATTGCGCTTATACAACTTTATCTTAGACTTATCTAAAAATAAAATATTCAATGAATATTTTCATAGAAATTGTCTCGCCGAACTATAATACCTCATCATAATTAAAACTAGTTTTGACCACCACAAAACAAAAATGATATTGGCTATATTTAAGCTATGCACCTCGAGATTAAATATAAATAATTATCTTAAAAATATGTTAAATACCATAATTATATATGCTATAAAAATCAGGGTAAATTACTGTCTTTAACATTGAAAAGTTGATAGGCAAAAATATATATAAATTTCATAATAATTACGAGTATATTCGTAATACAATTTTTCTTATTTTAAGATTATTAATTTTTTTTTATGCAAATACAATTTTTTTTTATTTTGTAGCTGTCCTGATAATTATGCTTATAAATTATATGATTTTAATAAAAATAAGAATATAAAATTCTTATGATTATTAATGTTATTTATGTGATTAATCTTGAATTTAATGATAAATATCTGAGTTTTTTTTTTAAAAAACAAATTCTCTTATTATATAATTCACATTAGAAAAATTATGATTTTAGAGATTATAATGTAATTTATGTTCCAATTATATGTTATGTATCTTTATTGCAGCTTAGTTAATTATATAAATTTTGTTCGAAATTAACAGTAAGCATGTTATTATTTCGGTAATTTTATAAAATTATAATAAAAATTTTAACTGAAAATTTTACAAATTAGTTTTCAACTATTTGCATATATAATTTAACCTTTAAGATTTAAAGTATATAAGTAATTAGCTGTACAATGATTTTAATTTGAAAATTCATGAATTTTCTTTTTTCATTTTCGAAAAAAGAAAATTCATGAATTTTCAAAATTATTTTTTTCTACGATTTTTTTTCTCACAGTGTAAGGAATTATTTTATTTAAAATTTACGATTTATAAATAATAATTTTCATTATTTAACATGACAGTTTAATACTGATATATACAAATTATTATACTTTTTTTAGCATAGAACTCTAATAAACTCTGAAGTATATCTATTATTAGAAAATTATGTTATTTTAAGTGAAATCAATTATCTATTCAAATTAAAATCTAAAAAAAAAATTTAAATCTTCTTCTATTACAGTTTAATTTAATGAATACCGAAGCAGCTGTTTCAGCTGGTTGTGGATTAATTTTTGCTTTAGCATTACATCTTATAGTTAGCATAATATCTGTTTATCAATCAGCTATAAAATTATGTTCAAGGTAAGTGAATTAAAATTTATACATATATGTGTTTTTTTTTTCGTGTGAGATAAAAGTTGTTGACTGATGATTGATTGATTATTGTTTTATTTTAAATATACAATTTTATTTTTTAGAATTTTATTTTAAGAACTCAAAAATTTTATTATAAACTTTTATTTTTATTGAATAGAAAATTAATGTGTTAAGTCAGATTTATGAAAGTAATTTTATCAGGAACATAGAAAAGTATTATTTTAAAGCTGATGCCAAGGTTTTTTGATATGACAATTTTGCTTTTTTACTTTCAAAACAACGTATATTACTTACTTATGACAAAATATTAACTTTTGATTGTGGTAAAAATGCAAGTTTCTATTCGGGTATCGTCGTTTTTTTTTTGTAACTATTGAAGGTTGTAAAAAGTAAAGGAAGATATTTAAATGGATTCTCCTTTTTTGGCATTCGTATTTTGTCCATCCAATTAAATCAGTCATTTTCGACTAAGATTATACTAAATATTTTCAAAAATGTACTTATAGTAACTTCACAACTCTAATTAATAAATAAATTGTCTTATTAACAAACCCTCTTTCTTCTATACAATAATTATTTGTTAATTTTCCTTTCAATTATGCAATTTCAATTAAAATTCCATGAACCTATTTTTTTCTTTTAGCTAAAAAAAACTTTACACTTAATTAATTTTTATATTTAATCAAGTCAAGTATATGTAAAATGACATAGCATAAAATCAGAGCAAAAATTACTGATATTTTTCCTCTAACTTATTTTGCTCGATGCTAAGCTGTTCATATAAAATTTATTAACAACAAAAAAAAAAGTATATATTCTCAGGTGTCATCACCTTCACATTTTAATCGTATTCCATCTTTTTTCTTAATCATTTTCAATTTTCCCACCTTTTTTTAATTCATTCGCGTGTTTAGTAATAAGTTTTTTTATTTTTTTAATATTTGTTAATCATGTGCCGCCCCATAAAAACAGGTCTTCACACAAGAAACAGAAAAATAAAAAAAAAAATCTATATTTTGAAAAATTATCTAGGTTCGTGCCTCTTAATCAGATTCAAAAGAGTTTTAATATTGAAATAATCATTTATTAATAAACTTTTAATTGCATTCCAATACATTTAATAATATAAAGTTTAAATGCTAAATTAAAGATAGGTAAAAAAATATTATTTATGTTTTATTTTTAGTCAATTCAATTTAATTGAACTTGGAAATTTGATATTTAAAAAAGTATGTAAATAAAATATCTGCTTATTATTTTTTTATAAATAAAATTTTTAAAATTCCATAATGAATTGACAATAAATAATTATATTTTGTTGTAAACATATATGTATAATTATAAATTATTATGTTAATATGATTAAATCCTTGACACAATCATTCGATTTTTATAGTTAACTCATATAAAACATGTTTTTTTCTTGAAGCATTTTCTTTTGACAATGGATAATTTATTGCTGTAAGGTGATTTAATATAATGTAGAAGGTAATAATATCTTGGAATTCTGAATAATTTAATATTATTGTAATTTATAGTATTAAACAAAAGCATAGAATGCTGTAACTGTTTAGGAAATATTTCTATTTTAATTGTGTCTTAACTACCCCCAGTTGCTTTTTATTTAACAGATGAAGAAAATATTTAGAAAATTAAATATAAATTAAAGAAACTGATAGAAAACTTATTGAAATTATCATCTGGTATTGATGATGGTTTCTGCATTCTTTTCGTAAATAGATTTGACCTATTTTAATTTATTCAAATTTTACTTGATTTCAACGATCTTTAATTCTTAAATGGATGACAGAGTTTAGATACATAAACCGATAAGGTGTGTTCAATGGATCTTTGAAATATTCGAAGATATTGCACCCAAAAAAAAAATTTGTATAACTATTTTTTGATATAAAAATGAAAATTTATTACTATTAGGAATATCTATTAGAATTATATAGAAATATAATAAACACTATCAGTGCCATGTCAGTCAAATATTACTTTTTAGTCCTACTGAAAAGACACGGTTTGAAGTACATTATTAATTTAAGATTTGTGTCTAGCAAAATATTGTTTAACATCGTCAGTGTCAGATCGATTTGTCTACAGTGAATTTTGCAAAGTAAAACAAAATTAATTAAATATATTTGACGGTCAATTAAATATGTTTCACAGAAGCACGTTCATAAAATGCCTCTTTTTCGTGGCACTGAGATTGTTAAATTGTAAAAAAATCTAATAATTACAATTTAATTAAATTTACTATTCTGGCATCGATTTAAAATATTAATAAAGATACTTCGAAAATATTGCAATTTAATTCTTTTATTAAGGTTACTACAAAATTTTTATGATATTTTACATTGTTGATATTTTACAGTTTTAACTTAACTGTGATGAATATAGTATTAATTTACTACAAGTTTGTTACGACCTATCTCAAAAGTAGATTACACCCGTTGTTCGTTCCTTCACATTGATCCTACAGTTTCTTCATCATTGCTTGAACCTGCTGATGTTTTCTTCATCATTGTTTGGACCTGCTGATGTCAATAGATTCGTTAATTTTTAAACTGAAGTGAATTTTTAAGGGTTTATTTTTGACATCAAATGATAGTTCTCTAGGCTAAGGTTTTTTTGTCCTTGCATGTACCCTCAACAACACAGTCAAAACCAATGTGGTGAATGATTTGTCAAGAAAATATTTTTTTTTTTGTGATTGCAGTGAACAAAATAACCTTAATAGACACTCTATTCAAAGATCATAACCTTAGCCTTATATTGTGTATATGCGAATTGCTGATATCTAATTATTTCCTAACCACCTTCAGTCAATTAATTTTTTTTTTTGATTATTTCCTTATTTTTTTTATAATTCTGCAATTAAATTTCATTAATTTATTTCCGAATATTAAAATGTTTTACAAAATTAAAATCTTCATAATTCAATATTTCATTATTAAAGGTTTTCATGAAAATTCTTTTAAGTTTTCGTGATAAATCTTTTTTGTGTAACAATTTCAATTATGTTTTTAAGATATTTAAGTAAATTATAATGTTTACTTTTCTAATAATTTGTCGATTTTCAATATTTATCCCTGAAATTTTTTATAAAATTTACAAGAAGATATGTCAGACCTGTTGGATTTGACTATTAATAATTATTGGAATAAAAGGTGTGTGTGGCAAGTGGCAGTGAATTATTTATTTTAAAAACTTGACCTTCTTTTTAAATAAACTTGTTATAGTTGAAATGTAATATATAAAAAATGGAATTTTTTTTTTAAGAATTTACACTTAAAAAATTGTTGTAGATAATTTAATTAATATTCATGATTGTTCAGAAAAAGGTATACAAGAAACGCAAAATTTTTTAATTATTTCTTGAGAAAATATTTATGTTACTTATTTTTTTTCTGACAAACCAAAAGAAAACCTTAATTTCAAAATTAATTAGAATTATAAAAAAAAGTTAAGTAGTATATATAGTAAAATAATTGCCTAAAACAATATTTACTGTCTGCAAAATAAAAAAAAAAATACATTATTTCAAAATGAATTATACAATTTTACATTAATTTTAAATTATTTTCCCAGAAATACGTAATAAAAATTGAAACGCATCATCTTTTTCAAATGTTCAATTATTTTATTCACATTAATTTATAAAATCTATCAATCATGGATTAAGTAATGTAATATCCAAAAACTAAACTCGGAAATAAGAGATTTCAATTAAAAAATTTTCAATAAATAATTTAAAATTAAAATTGTTAAAATAATTTTACCATGAAAAACCATGTGCGGTCCAATTATAATACGTATTATTTTTTTGTTTCATGAAATTTTAATATACAATTAAATACTTAACTTTGAGTACTTACAGGCTTTACAGCTTGAAGATATAAAAAGTTTTTAATTACAAATTTCATCAATACGATTTTTTTTTATTTAAAAAGATATTACATTCACTTTTTTATTTGAATTAATGGAATTTGATTGATTTTTATTTTTGTAAAATCGTATAAAAAGTTCAATTAATATTATTTACAAAAAAAGGAATTTCATTTTGTAATTACTTTAGCAAAGTTTATGTACGAAACTAATACGTAAATTGATTAATACCAGTTTGGTTTAATTTAAATTGAAAATTTGCATCGGATTAGCTGGAAAAGTAAAATTATGGCCTAAAATCTGATAGAGCCCTTGCAAAGACAGGAGAATTTCTTCTAGAAATTGTTCCTTTATTAAAATAGTACACTACAATCATTCATTTAGCATTACAATAATGCCATCATATAATACAGTCAGCATGTTACATACGTTAGTTTCTCGTGATAATGTAATTAAGCGACATTTTCAAAATTTTACTGGAAATGCTGAAAACTTCCTATTTAAATTGATTGTATATTGTGAAATTGTCGTAATTCTAAATTTTTAAGCGGTTCTCGCTAACTTAATTTTGACTGTGAGAGAATCATGAAAACTGAACCAAAAATTTGATCAAAACTCTTAGTTTGTTATAAAAGCAGTTTATAGAAATTTTGTTACCCAATAAATTTTCGCGGGAAAATGTCAATATGTAAGTGTATTTTAAGAAATATATTCAAAAAATTAGATATATGAGACTAATTATAAACTTTCCATTTTTTTGGGTCTACCTTGCTTTAATAATTTTTAAAAGTCAAATATTTTATTGCTAAAAAATATTCAATTCGACCTAAAAATGAAATGGTAAATAAATAAAAAAAAACATTCCATGCAGAACTTTCCCTTTAAAATTTTTTTGGTGTGTAAATCCATAATTTAAAAAATGAAAATGACTAATAATTCGATTTCTTTAAATAAATTTAAAATAAATAATATTAAAAAACGAAATGGCTAACAAAATAGCAAAAATAAATTAAGGAGAGTTCATTAATTAAATTCTTTATGATGTCTTTTTTTTTTTTCAATCAATATAGTCAACTTGAGTGCTTAACTTTTATAATTATACCATTTCAAATTTGAATAAAACTCCTACTTACCCACTTTCCGTTTTCAAAAAAAAAAAAATTATAAATATTTTATATTAAATTTAATTTAAAATGCAAATATAAGACGTTTTTTTTACTTTGTTGATGTTGTTTTTGTTTTATTTATCCGCACCAAGTGGGATTGAGGTTGAAATTGATTTACAGGTGAATTAATTCGCCCTACATCAATATTATGTTTTTTGGATGTAAAGTAGAATTGAAAATATTTTCAAGAGGAGAAAAGAATTTATTGGGTTTTTGCGGTTTAAATTGTACGCACTATGACTACGTAAAACAAACAAAAAATTTGAAATCATTTAAATTAAATGCACATTTAAATTATTTAAATATATAGTATGACAACCGTATATCAGTTTTATTTCAGATACATACTACACAAAATTAAGGTATGGCACTATATAACGATATGGTTTTTTCATTATGTGGGCGGTTAATGTCCTTCCGTATTTGTTAGAATTTGTCATGTGATTGAAGTAGAATTTTAGTACAGCTCATTAATTATAAACCTATAAGACTTTACGAATTGTTTTTTAAGATATTTGGGCTAGTTAATACTTTCAACAATTTCTGCTTATTCTTTAATAGGGTTGACATTATTTCGGTGTTTAAAGTCCTCCCCTACCTATATAAGTGTTTAAATTTATAGAATTGTTGAATTGTCCAAAAATTATTCGTAAATAAACCTAAAAATTTAATAAATTACTAATAAAAAGTAATCCCCAAAAACATCATATGATTTTTGGCCCACATTTCTTATGCTTCAAAACATAAATTTAAATAAATTGTCGATTAATTCATATGTTTTTTTATTATTTAAATACTATGCTATAAAATTATGAATTTCTTATAAATAACTCTTCCTTTTCATAGCCTAATTCTTCACATTTCTGTAAAATTAAAAATTGTTTATAAATGTTAAACTTATATGTTATTTAGATTGTTTGATTAATTAATGTTTGAAATCAAATATTTTATTCAATAACCAAAAAAAAATTTGCAAGAAAGGTCAAAATAATCATAAAATTTTTGTGTTTTTTTTTTAAATATTTTATTTTTAAATTTCATTTTACCTGCCAAGGTGGAACCTAAAAAATAAAAAAATTAAATAGCGTTGACAATTATCAAAATGAAAAAAGAGAACTAACACTATTAATCGTAAACCTCAATCAAATGTATTGGGTAATAAAAGAAAACCAGCTCCCCCTAATAAATCAATAATAATTATAAGCAAAATAATAAAAAAACGCGAATTTTTTTTAATAAATTGTTTATTACAAATTTGTGTTAGTCGTTAAAAAAAAAAAAATGCATACCATGTTGTTAATAATTTTAACCTTCAAAAAAAAACATAATATAGTCTCAAATAAATAACGACCTAATTTAATAACTCTTATAACTTATACGCTAAACAATTTAATTACAATTTTACTTGTTAGAAAATCAGTTTAAATTTTTTAAGATCAACTTCAAATATAAGAAATAAAAATGTTTCTTTAAGGTTGGTTTTTAAGATATTAATTAGAAAAAATATTTTAGGGAAAGTGGGCAAGTCATTTCAAAAAGTTTATATAGACATATAATTTTTTTCTGAATTCAAAAATCTTTGAATATTTTTTTCCAGATAACATAATTAATTATAAAGAAAAAAATATTTAACATTTGAATTTGTGAAAGAAAATATAAAATTAATTGAGTTACTAAAAAAAATCTAATTATAGAAATATTTTTATTATTCAAGAGATAACAATAATTTATTAATCATTTAAATTTCTTAATTATACGCGTGACCATTCAACATAATCAATGTTTTATTTTATTTTTTTGGAAATAATAAAATATTAATTTAAGCATCAGGGTCTAGTGGAGGTTTCGAAAGTACAACAAAAAAAAAAAAACGTTTATTTTTTTCAAGAATTTATTTAATTTAATGGTTTGAGAGAATAAAAATTAATTAATGATAAAATTAGTAAATAAGCGACAGAAAATATTATTTATTTTAGTAATTGGTGAATGGAGGAGATTATATTTGCAAACGAAATACCAGTTAAAACAATTTAATAATTAAGTATATTTTAGTAATCGATAAATGAAAGCATGATAGAAAATATATAACAAAATATAATTGAAATAGATTAATAACGATAAGAAAAACCAAGGTTAATATTATATAAAGTTATTTGTGACTGTTAACATTTTAATCACCTCAGTAACTTTTCCGCGAAATTGTATTAAGGAATAAAAAAATTTTTAAAATGAGTTTTTATAATAAACTAATATTTTTGAATGAAATGCAATATTATTCAATTTTCAACGTTCTATTTGAGCTATAAGAAAATAATATGTTCATCAGTTATCTATTCGTTTCCTGTAGGAACCACTGGAAATTTACAATTATGCGCTAGAAATTTTAAAAAAATCCTAATAAAGAAAAATACCTAATAAAGAAAAAACTGTATAGAAAATTTTTTATATTCATTTCCGGATGCCTGGAAAATTATGAAAATGTGTGCTTTTTCACGGAAATATGTCGATATGTAATAATCGAATATAAATAATTTCAAATTATCTCCCTTTAAATGGACCCCGTTTATAATTTTCATTTTAAAATAAAAGTATTTTTAAAATTTTTTATTTATTTACTCAACAATTATCAAATCAGACTAGTATAGATAAGAAAACCACAAAAAAAAGGCCAATTAATTTTTACATTTTTTTAATAATATAAAATTAAATTAAAATATGGGGTAAATAGAAATAAAAAAACACGAGCAATTGATAAGAAGTTCAATGCAATTAAGTATGTCAAAAATTAATCAATTTTAAAACAAAGAAAGAAATTATTTCACATTATAATTTTTAGTGAAATTTTATTCATTTATTTAAATTATATGCATTTTTGCGACATTATTAGTTAATTTAAATTAGATAGCTAATATTTATATTTTGTTCTTTAAATAATTATTTATTTATTTAACTAAATATATTTTTAATTTTTTTATTAATTCATATTTTAAATTATTATATTATTACACTGTTGTGCTTAAATATTTTATTTATTATTTTCTCTTCAAAAATTATATAAATCAAATTTTATATCAAAACGAATAAACATAAAAAAAAAAAATTTTTATATAAAAATTATTTTCTAACTGGAATTAATATTAATATTTTGTAAATTTTCATCCATATTTTCATTATTATATATTTTCGTACTATCTTTATCATTTAATTCTGTTGTTTCCATACCAGTTTCTACTACTAATTCTGATGATTGTTTCTCATCATTATCAGTTTTTTCTTTAACTTCTAAACTGTTTTCAATTTCATTATTTTTATCTGTACCATTTTCAATTATTGTCGTATTTTCACTTTCCATTAATTTTTTTTCTGCTTGTTCTCGGCACATTTTCTCCCATTCTAAATATTCTTTATAATACTGATAAACTGGTATACATATAACAGAAATATCATCAACAGTTGCTGCAGCTTTACTATCAGCTAATCGCCAATGTCCAGAATCATTAATACGACCACGTGATTTAGCAACTAATTCCTGTGCAACCATTGTATAACGATGCTTTTCTGTTGGATATTTTGCTAATGTATTAAATACTGTCATACTAACAGTTTCAGTATCAGCAACATCCCATAAACCATCTGTAGCCATTACTAATATACCATAATCACCATCTTGATTTTGTTCATCTGGAATGGATATAACTTTAGTTAAATCACGATAAATAACTTCCGGGTGTGGTGATAAAAATGGTTTAATTGGTAAACCACTACCCAAAGCTCGAAGATCATGATCACCAAAACCCCGTGTAACACCAATTGTACCCATTAAACGACTCCGTTTACCTTCACCTGTTACAATGGGCATTTTGAGATCATCATGTGTTAATGTTTTATATGCCCAACCTTTCATTGTCCCCTGTCGATATAATATTCTTTGTCCCAAATCTTTAATAACTGGTCGTTTAGCATATTCCATAGCAACATATTCACCACCCATTAAAATTGGATTTAATTTAGCTGTTGACATTAAACGTGGCCGTTCTGTATCTGGTGTATGATCATGTGAAAATGGTATTGGAAATATATGCATATGTTTTTTATCTTCAATATTTTCATCTTTTTTTTCTGATTTTGTTGTACTATCAATTGTTGATTGACTACTATGACTTTTAAGTACATCATTTGACATTCGCTGACATAGAACAGCTCGACTATCACCAGCATTCGATACAAACATTTTACCCAATATAAATAATGCTACTAATGCTGTACAACCACCAGCATTACGATATTTTGTACGATCTTCAGCTAATAAAGCATCCATATCCATAAATGCACTTTCTAAAGCACCAATAATTAATTCATCTTTTGATACGGATCGATGAAATAGAACTGGATGTGGCCAATCAGCTTTTTTAACAATTAAATCTTGTCGTGGCATTAATATATCAATAATATCAACTAATTTTTCATGTAAAATATGATGAAATTGATGTGATGCTGCTAATGCAGCACCATAACCAGCATGTCCATCAAATATACCAAAATAAATATATGGTAAATCAGGATGTTGTTTTGATGGATGTATTAATACATGTCGACAATATGCAGCCTGATCTTCATTCCATTCCGATTTACCAGAATTAACACATTCAGCATAACCAGTACTCCATGGTAATATTTTACCATCTCTGGGTACAATAATTGGTCTAACATTATGATCAGCTGATGCTTTTAATTCATCATATGTTAAAAGTTGTAAAAATGGTGGACGGGCATAATTAAATTTATCTGGCATTGATGAACGTGTTAAACGATGATTATGTGAATGATGATTTTGTGATGATGGTAATTCGGGTAAAATAGATATATCTGGTGCAACAACTTCCAATACACGATTACGAATTCTGGCAAACATTTTTAATGATATTTTTTTTTATATAATATTATTTAATGTTAATTGTAAATGTAATATATTTTTTTTGATTATAAATTTAAATTACAAAAATATATAAATATTTTTTTTGTGTCTACTATTTAATTTTATTGATTTTTATTAGCACCATAAAAATGAAAATTATTAGTCATTTTTTTTTCTTTACCGTCTTTATTGGGAAAAATCGGAAAGTGTTATAATAAATAAGCCTTTCCTAGCCACGTCTACAAACAATACTGTTTTTATTTCTATGCTTTTATATATACATATATTTATTTCGTGATATCTAATGTTTATGTTGAGATTTATTCGATAAATAATTTATGGTTTAACAGTTTTTTATTATAACATAATCAAATGGCATAAAAGAGAAACCACTAAAATACGAAATAAAAAATTATGAAATCGATTTTTTCTATGCTTTATGATTGTGTATTAAGTATTTTTGTTATCTTAGCACAAATTTTACAAGTTTTATTTTAATTTTTCATTAAATATTTTGTTATTATTGGTTAATAATTTAGTGAAAATTATCAAAATCACTAGTTTTTTTTTTAATTTGTTTAAATCAAAATAAAATACAAACGATTCGTATAAAATGTCAACACAATTTGATGTCTGTCAAAAAAAAAAAAATTAGAGAGAAACATAGAAACAAAAAAAAGTCAGTGCTGACAACTGCAAGGGATAAAATAATAACAAGAATATTTTTAACAAAGAGAAATTCGAATACACATTCGAATAGTGTTTTCGAAATTTGAATTGTACTTTATAAAATTCCCAGTATATTTGTAAGGTGACCAATGTGCAAAAATATGGATTTTTCAAATTTTGGGAAAATTGAAAAGTCAATTTGTTTTGGCGCTATAACAATAAAATTTAATTTGTTGGTGTGCGTGCTAATAAAAATTTTTTTATATAAAATTGAATTTACGAATTTATTAGTATTACAGTTGGGGGAGGATGGAGGGGTACTTATTTTCTCAATATATTTTTTAGTTGAATTTAAATTTAATTTTGAGGTTAGGTTTTGAATGTGTTCTTAATACCGTAATGAGTTAACACCGTAATGAATGTTAAAGATAAAAAATATTTCTAATTTGTATAATTAAAATTAATTAATTTTTTTTTTATCTAATTTTGCTTTTCTTTTAGAGAAAATTATGAAAATTCTCAAATGTTGGAAAATGTTATTACAGTTAATAATTCATCAATGGTTAATCAACAAAAAGTCGAAGAATATTTTAATTCAATGTCAGCTTCAGATAAAGAAAAGGTAATTTATTTTAATATTTTAATATTTTTTTTTTTGATGAGTCGTGGTGATTTATTAATTTAAAATTTATTGGTAAATAGATGTTATCAGCAGAAAATATGGATAAATTAATGGCAATGTGGATGTATTCATCAAAACGTGGTAGAAGTGATCAAAACCAACAGCAACAGCAACAATCATCAGTTAAAAAAGTTATCCAATCAAGACCAATAATGCTGGTACCAGCAAAAGCAGGAAATGTAGTAAGAATTTTAAATTTTTAAATATTTGTAATTTGTAATTTGTAATTTTTGTAGTGTAATTTAGTATGCAATTTTTATTTTAGATAAAAATTTTAGTTTACTTCTGATATTAAAAATTTAATTCTGATATTAAATAAATATTTCGTGCTTGGTTAACAATATTTTCTTTCAAGATTTGAGTAAAATTAGGTCAAAGTTATTCAAAATTCTTAATTATTACAAGAAATAAAAATAAAATAATTACAAAATTATTCTTAAACAAACAATGCTTCAGTAATTAACTCTGCACATATTTTCAAATTAATCA
The DNA here is from genome assembly GCA_963932195.1 of Empis livida. Taxonomy (NCBI): domain Eukaryota; kingdom Metazoa; phylum Arthropoda; class Insecta; order Diptera; family Empididae; genus Empis; species Empis livida. Next base: position 34,577,641 of record OZ010648.1, read on the forward strand.
AAACAAAATGGGATTTAATTTTTACTATAAAAATGTATATTTAATTCGCAATCAATATTAATCCCAAAATAGATTCAAGTAACTTTCATATATCCACATCTAAAAAAGAAAAACTAAATTTCAGCAATTACGCTCAAAAGCAGTTAATTTTTGTTTTTATTATAAAATGTTTGTTTTTTTTGTGGAATCTAAGTAGACTCTCAGCAGGTAGTAATGAGCATCTAACGTGCCTTAAATTGATTTCCGAAATAGATATAAAACATAATTAAAATAAACTCTTGAATTTATATTTTAAGGCAATATCGAATTTGGTATTTCAATTGAATAAATCATTATAATAGTCAAGGCTTGAATGGATATTTAAGATTTAACTATTAAATTGTAATTTGTTGTTAGATGATTTGTAGATTTTTCTATAGCGTATAGGTTTTTTTTTTGTTACGGTTGAACTATTTTTCGGTAATAAAAATCTGATTGAAATGTGTTTTCATTTAAAATCTTTTTGATATTTATATGTTTTTTCAATTATATAATTAATGAAATTACTTAATTTAATTAACAAGTTCATATAAGACAGAAGAGAAAATAATTGGGAATGATATGAGTTTATTGAAAAAAAAATAGTACATATATATAAATGATATTTTGGTTAGACAAAATTAGTAATTAAATGGTACATCAGATAATTTATTGTGCACAAAAGATTTAATTCACCTTTTTTTCTTTAATAATGACAGTTCAAAGTTCAGTCTACTCGTATATTATGTGTCAAAATTAATATACTTTCTCTGTAATAACAAAAATAAACTCGTCTTTATCTAAAAATACTAGTTTTATGCTAAATTAAACTTCTTTCTTTTTGTTGCATAAATGCGTAAGTAATTAAATAATTAATCTCAGTTTTTTTTTATTAATTAAAGTGGCTTAAATCCGATTTTACTGAATAAACTGGAATTAAAAAAATTTATTCAATATAATTTTAAAGTAATTTCAATTTGTCTTTGAATATTTTCACTAAAATTTTTTTTACAATTTTATAATAAATTTTATTTAAGAAAAATATAAATGTGAAAGTAAATTAATTTTACTTTTTTTCTGGTCATTTAACTATTATAATGTAACATTGAACACATAATAAATTTCCTTTAGGCATTTTTAATCTACAGATTGTTTTTTTTTTTTTTGTAATTTAAGATAAATCTAATATGTCCAGTTTTAAACATTTAATGTAAAATGTTACGCAAATAATACAAATTTGAATTTTTATAATAAATAAAAAGAAAATTGTTTTATTAGAAATAGAAAATTATATCTGAAGGTTAAAAACCGTAACGATTTTTATATAAAAAGATATTATTTTTCAAATTCTGTATTTAATTGAAACAATTTTTGAAATGAATACAGTATTACAATTTAAATTACTTGAAATTTTACATTAAAAACATAGGAAATCAATCTTTGAACAATTAAACAAAACTAAATATGTTATAGCATAACATAGACAATATGATTTCCAATTTAATCAAATTCAAAGAATTAATTATACAGAATACAAGTAAATCTCAATTTATATACTAATAGGTAAAAAAAATTCCATTCCAGAATAATTGAATGTTTGTGGTATAATTTTAATTATAAGACTTCCTTGTTATAATTTATTCTGAATATGTTAAATGATGTATTAATTGGAATTACGTATTAAAATTGTTATTCTTTACATAAATTTTATTTAAAATTATAAATAAAATTGAAAATTCCAAGTAATTTATGAAAGTTTATGTCAATATAATCTGATTAATATTGAATGTTTATTAATAATTCTGAGGAATTTTCTTATTAATATTTAAATAATGCATTAAAATAATGAGGTTTCCAGAAGCACTTCGTTTGATATTAAATTTACTTAACGTTTTAAGCGGATAATTTTAAAAATCTGTAAAACTAAAGTTAATTTTTTCTTGTTAAATAAAAATCAAATTTAATTTTTCAATTTCTCAAGTTTAATAATTTAAATAATGATAATTTCTATAATTATATTAATAAATATTGTAAAATATGAAATCATAATGGAACAACAAACTCAATGGACCTTAAATTAATGGACTTTTAAACCTTTTTTTTTTGTAGATCTATTTTCTGTGAATTAAGTAATCAATTTAATTTACAAAATAAAATTTATATTGCATTAAAATTATATTTACTTCAGTTTGTTATCTAAAATGCCTGAGAAACTTGGAAATATTCATATGAACTTAAAAAAGTGCATTAAGTAACAATAGAAGGTCACACCCCGGATTGTTTAGATACTTTTTAGATGTTTTGGTTTTAATAAAATAAAAAAAATTATTTATGTTGTTCTTATTTTATATTCATGTACAATACAATCTTTAAGTCATAAATTAGTTTTTTGTTGTTGTTATTTTTAACCACCAACAGAGTTAAAATTATTACAATTTTGTAGAAATGCAGAATTGGGTGAGTCTTTTTTTATCTCTAAACAAAAAAATGCAAAATAAAATACATATTTGAATATTTGATTGTAAGTAAATACAGTAATTAAAACTGGTAAAATATTGTATTTTATATCTACATTGTTTTTGATTACATAATTTTCTGGTAAGCGTTTTCGATTGTTCGACAAACTAATATTAAATTACAAGAAAACCGATTGTAAAATTTAAACAAACATTTTGATTTAACACAAAATTACATAAAAAACTCTTCAAAACTCATACTTCAAAAGAAAACTTTGAAATTTAAATAAATACTATGAGCAAATAAGACTTAAATTTTAATTTTTTTTCTTTGTGGATACTTGATAAGAGCGGCATTGATCTTCTGTACTGTACCTTATGTAATATATGTATTTGACATAATAATTATAGAGGATTTATCTGTATAATAATCTTTAAAAATGTACGGACTGAAAAATTACATTTCGTTTGGTAATTGTTGCATTAGAAATTGTTTTGAAACTAGTCATGTAAGTCCGCGAGATTAAATCTGCATTAAAAGATCTGGAAAAAGTTTCTTACATAAATTTAATTTTTAAGTAGTTTGTCTACTATTAATTATATTACCCTATTAATAGATAGTTTTGTTAATTTCCTTTAAACTGTTTCCTTATTATTAACTAAAAAGTAGTTTTTTTAAAAAAAATTAAAGATTAGAGGTAAATTTACTTGCGTGCTGTTAAATTTAAATTAATTCATATTTCTACAATAATAAAAAAAAAAGCAGGTGAGGCATATTCACTTCTTAATTGGCACACTAACATTACAAAAAATTTAAATTTAACTATTAAGACGCCTAATTCACATTTTTTATGTTATAGGAAATGCAATCTAAAAGTTTGGAAACTTAATAACACTATAATATCTAAACTAAAGTTAAATTAATTTTTATAACAAGATATTAAAGTGTAGCATTTAATCTCATATATTATTTTGAATATTTATGTTCAAAGTAGTAAAATTTCACAATAATTTATTATCACGTAATTTATGTAGGCGAATAAACTATGTGAATATAGTCATTACATAACTAAACCGATTAAAATAATTACAAAACTTTTAATTTTTCCTAATAGTTTATTAGAAATATTATTGATTAAAATTTAGCTAATCTTTAATTTCAACGTGACTAATTATATTTTCCAAATATTATAAATACTTTATTTTATTGTTTCTAGCTACCACCACAGATGCTTCCACCTGGATGTCGTCATCCAACTGGTTTAGTTATACCAACTGGAATATTACCACAGCCAATACAATTTCAACCATTCCCAATGCCATTATTACCACCACCGCCACCACCTCCAGGCTCATATCGTCCAATACCAATTTCATCACGTCCTGCTTCTGATATTAGTAGACGTCATCGGCCTGCAAAACGTCGTACAGGTCGTAATGATGCAAGTCGTAGACAAAGACGTAAATCTGATTCAGATGCTGAAAATCGTATTGCATTTACTTATACAGGTTTAGATAGAACAATTGCAAACCGTTTTCTTGAACGACAAGAACAATCAAATGCCAGTCATGTAGATTATTCATCATCAAATGATTCGTTTCGGGAAGGATGTCCGGATGTAGCAAT